>CM077151.1:198901525-199612853 GCA_039583875.1 Platanthera guangdongensis | reverse complement strand
TGGTTATGAGATGATCAATTGGTAGCACGCCTGGGGAGCTTGTGATAAACCCGGCCTGTTACACCACTAGGGTGGGTTGATCCAGTTAAGGAAGGGATCGATGGGCGGCAATGCTAGGGGAGCTGAGTTAAACCCGGGTTGCTGCACCACATGGTGTGGGTCGATTGGATTAGGAGGGGGACCGATGGGTAGACATTGCCTGGGGAGCTTAGATAAACCCGGCTTGCTACACCACGGAGTGTGGGTCGGTCTGCTCTGTTTGTGATGCTGTGAGGATGGACCTCTGAGTGGCTTGGGCGGGATGTCGCCAGCCTGCGAGCTGGTGGACTAGGGCCGGTCAACCAACAAGTTAAAGCCTCGAGAGACAGCGGTGTACGACGGTGGATTCCGGTACGCCAAGAAGGTGCCCTGAGTGCACGGAGCGTTGGTGGACTCCAGCGTTTGTGATGTGGTGTGTTTGTTAGATAGTGGCATAAAGAGAATGATCCTATGATATGATTTGGTGATGTTTGCTGATGCTTGAGGAAAAAGGAAGCACTGTATACAGGGAAGGAACCACTGCCCCGGGTAGGGGGTAGGGTCGTTATAATGGGTCAGCAATGCTGACCGTTACTTTGTTTTCTGTGTTGGCTTGGATGATGACTTGCAGGTGCTGCGGTTTGGAAAGGATAAGTGGATTGGCTAGCCTGGTGTTCTTAGTACTTGAAGGCTATGTGCAGAGTCGTGGTTGGATTTCATGTGTGGCCGGCCTGCGTGCCGATGTACGAACTTATTGCTATGTAAAGAGGAACTTGTAAGGCCATAAGGCCAGGGTGTGTGAGTTGTATACATTCCTGGTGTTGTTCTATATAAATGTGGTATTTATATGTGGGTGGACATTCTGGTTTGAGTTCATGTTAACAAGAAAAGAAATGCTGCGCTAGAATGAAATGAGTTAAGGACACGAGTAGAGTTTGATTACCACACGTGACTCCTTTGCTTGTCTGTGCTATATGGCGTGGGGCCCCGGCCGGACCCACCGTTATATGTCATGTGACAGGTGGGGGCGTTACACTTTGTGCATCTAATATAGATATTGTGCCTGTCTACCTAAACCAATTAGTTTATGATTGAATGCTTGAATTCAAACATGGTATCAAAACAATCTAGGCTTAACAACCCACTCTCAATTCACCTTATTGAAAAAGTAGTAAGCATGTTAGTGGCCAAAATCCTGCACTTGAGGGGGTTTGTATGTTCAGAATAGCCCTGCTTTGAGAAACCAATATAATTTTGTGCGCTTACTATTGATTTTGGGATCATTCACTTGCAACCAATTGATTTTAGGAGGTTAGATGCTTGAGTTTAAACAAGCATAACGCTCGCTCTCATGCAGATGTAGAACCATGGCTGTTGGATGTACGCACTTTTGTGGGCATACTTCGAGAGGGTATTTTTGTTTTTCATTTTAGGAACAATGACCAGATCCTTATGTGTTCCAATTTTACGTTTCATGAAGCAGTCAAAATTGCAAGCATGTGTAGTAAATAAGTATAAATAGTTGGCAAATTTTGAAAATTCATGGGGGCAGATTTTTGTTGATGTTCTTTTGATGCTTCAAATCATTATGCAATGTAGAAAAACCTATTAACCCATGTGACTCACGACTGAAGTAGTATGTCATAGTTAGAATTTAAACACACAACCTAAAATCACTTTGTTGGGGGGGGGGGGGGGGTTCCACTCTAGTATGAGGGGGAAAAAAGGGGGGGGGGGAGGAGAAAGAAAAAGAGGGGGAGGAGAAGAAAAGGGGGGAGAAAGAGAGAAGAGGGAAAGGAAGAAAAAAAGGAGGGAGAGAGGAAGAAAGAGAGAGGAGAGATGGAAAAAAATGAGAATGTCAAAGTCATGCTTTACTAAGAACAATATTGCATGTGACTTTCGGGGGACACTCATAATTTTATGGCGCACGAGATTTAGTTTCTCATTAAATTAGCAAAATATGTGTTGTGTTAAAATCCCTTGTTGTTGACCTTTAATCCTAAGCATAGATTATTGGATGGTATATGTTGAGTAGTACTTGATCCCTTGAAAATGTTGCTTCATTAAACACGTATATAAATTATTTTCTAAAGTGACATGCTTATTGTTTTAATTTTTACAAATCATTTTTTTCATTTACGATGATCAATTGTTCACGAAAGCATGCCCGGATATGATAAAATTGAAATTAATAGTGGTCATTTATTCCGTTTTTTAATATTCAACTATTTTCAAGTAATTATGCGCATCAGAGATGATCATTTTCATTAAATTATCTAAAAATCTCCATTAGCTTGAGCTCCGGTCAAAACATTCTTGTGATTTATAACTTGCTAATATATATAATAAATGATCAAAAAATTGCATTGTCTAGATCCAAAGATGTTTTCTACCGTCTATATTTTCAATTTGAATTTGTTAAAAAAATAACCCCATAGTTTTCATCAAAAGATGAAAATGCATCTAATTTGTGAAAAAAAATCTATCACTAAATAGCTTGAGCTTTAGGCAAAATATTTCTCAAAGTGATTAACTTGAGCTCCAAGCAAGAACTCTAATACTATAAAAGTCATGCAATAATATACCTTAATTCTTTTTTACAATCAAATCAATCGAATAAGCCGAAAAATAATTAAGAGTTCCTAATTTTGTACAGTTAAAAAGGAAATTCTACATGCATCACAATATGTAATATTCGAATATTTTCATTACACAATTATTGAAGCAAATAAATTGGAGGACATGCATCACTCTATGTTTCACTATGTTGGTTATCCAGGTCGGCAGTGCTTCACTCTATGCTTCTGGTGCTAGTCTCATTGAAGAAAGTATTGAAAACATCATTTCCACCGCAGTTTTATCATTGGGCATGTGACCATCAGGCTGCAAAGAGCAAATTAATTTCAGTGGGTGCTACAATACAATTACATCAAAACACATATTCACAGTGGCGGAGCTAGGATTTCCGCGAAGCCCGGACACGATTAATTTAGAATAAAAAAATTGTTGACATCACCTACTTGCATATATATATATATATATATATATATATATATATATATATATATATATATATATATATATATATATATATATATTTGAAGAAGTTTATAATATTGGATTGCAAATGCTAGGAGCAAACAAGCTATAAAATAAGTAAATGTATATTAACAAGTTCCTGAGATTATATGGTAAGAAAAGAGCAAAGAGAAATTACTTGCTGCTTGATGCATTCCAGTGAGGAGACATCCAAAACCTGGTTCACACCGGGTAAAGGCAGAGGGACATGTCCTACGGGAGAGGAAAGGGACGGAGTCCAAGGGTGGCTTCGTTGCTAGGAAACATTCTGGGAGGTTCAGCTAAAAATGCCCATTTAAATAAATAAATCTATAATTGCAATGAAAAGTGAAGGATGACGATCCATACAACTCCTGCAGTTCATCTTAATCTAACAGGAAATCGACTTGTGCTCTAGAAAATATCACAAAAAATTTATTGTGTGGTGTGGGCATGTATGCGTGCGTAATACATGGACGACACCAACTAGTTCGACACCAGCCAGCAGGTGTCGACACCAGCCAGCAGGTGTCGACACCAGCCAGCAGGTGTCGACACCAGCCAGCAGGTGTCGACACCAGCCAGCAGGTGTCGACACCAGCCAGCAGGTGTCGACACCAGCCAGCAGGTGTCGACACCAGCCAGCAGGTGTCGACACCAGCCAGCAGGTGTCGACACCAGCCAGCAGGTGTCGACACCAGCCAGCAGGTGTCGACACCAGCCAGCAGGTGTCGACACCAGCCAGCAGGTGGTGTCGACACCAGCCAGCAGGTGTCGACACCAGCCTGGCTGTGGTGTCGACTGTTAAATTTTCTCAACGTGGTCAGCAAGATAGCCCAAACGCCAAATTAATATCTTCGGAACTACCCAGTTCTCACGTTGAACCAGCGGAACCCAAGGAACAGAGGTTAAACTCAACAAACAATGAAAGAGCAAGCAGGCCTTTTATTCATTCACTTCTTTACAACACGAGGCATACATAGCGAGACATGATTTCGCTAGTATAACAGCTGAAAACAGAAAGCACCAAAAAACAAGCCGGGCGGACAGCACCGGAGTCCGCCGAGACCGCGAGGTCGCCGAGGTCGCCGAGACCGCTGAGCTCGCCCAAGCTATGCTGCAATTCGCCGAATAGATACGGAGTCCGCCGAAGCCGCGAGGCCGCGCGGACACACCGTTATTCGCCTCCTGCTGAACCTGAACTGAGGAACACCCCTACCCGCCTGATGCCGGCGGACAGGTTATTGAAGCTGACAAAGATGTAACAGAACTGACAAGCCGCAGAGCGACCTCCTGCTGAGTCCGCAGAGACCGCACACTTCCAAGTACTTGACCGAAGTCACAGCCAAACTCCTGGCTCCTTGAAGCTACCCGCGCGACCTGCACACAGCAAACCGTCAGCCTGAAACAATCCGCGCGGACTGACAAACACAGACCGCAGCACTTCGCTCAACCCAACTTAATGTTCACTCAAGTTACTTAGGTTTGCCGGGGGGTCCTATTTATAGGCAGGGTGAGGAGTGTGGTCACCGCCCAGGAGATAGCGACACCGCCCTAGCCCGCATGATAGCAAAAACACCATCCACTGAGTCCGCAAGGACTTAGCCGGATATCAAGGCACACCGCCAGGAGCAAGGGAAACATTGGCGAACCCTCTCCAGTCCGCCCAAGCTATGTGGACAAGGCATCAGCCCGCAAAGCTCCAACCACTACAAGACAGCAACCCCCTTCAATGGAAGTCCGCACCAACCCGAGGCAGTCCGCAAGACTCACACCTCAATCCGCCACAAGTCTACGACCAAAGGAAGACAGCAACAGTCCGCCCGGTCACAGCGGACTTGGCGGATACCGCGGACACCATGGCCTTGGCACAAAGTGTGACCAAGTCCAAAACCATCAAGGGCCAATGCGAGCATGGCAGACACAAACTCCCGTCCGCCAAACACCCTAGCATAGACCGCCATCAGTCCGCGAGCTCCTCGCACTTCTTTCCAACGCAGCAGCCATTCCCGGACTCCAAAACCAGTCCGCCAATCGATCTCCACAGCAAATCGCCTGCTGTGCCACCAGAGCTCGATAAGGCCTCAGCCAAGCTCCAAGCCCAGTCCGCAACAGCCCACACCGCGGACACTCCAGTCCGCAAGCTTCCCGCGGACACGAGCCAAACCGCCTATCAACACAAGCTTGCACCCGCGACCAATGAGCTATGCACCAGTCCGCAAGCCTCCATCCGCTCAGGCCGCTCCTTGGCAAAGCCAATCAGCAAACACCCTATCCGCAGAAACCAGGCCGCATAGTCCGCGGACTTCATGCAACAAGCCGCTTAGAAGACAGCCGGCTTTCCACTAGACCTTCCACCAGGCCGCACATCTCAGTCCGCCCAGTCCGCCTAGTCCGCCAAAGCTGTCCGCCCCAGGCCGCCCGGCCTGTTCCGTCACCCACTTCCACTTCACAAATTTCAACACTCCCCCTTGAAGTGGGAAGTGGTGACCAAGCCCAGCAAGCTGCGCAAGCGTTCAAAGGGCCCCTTAGACAGTGGCTTCGTGAAGATGTCAGCAAGATTATCTTCACTCCGAACATGCCCGACCAACAGAGATCCTTCCAACACCTTCTCCCTGATGAAGTGGTGATCAATCTCTATATGCTTGGTCCTGGCGTGACACACTGGATTGTTAACCAGTTTGAGAGCACTCTCATTGTCACCCCGGAGTAAAGTAGGCCCTTGCACTTCTTCATGAACATCCTCTATAAGCCTCCTCAACCAAACGGCTTCCCGAGCAGCCAAGGCCGAAGCCTTATACTCCGCCTCCGTGGTTGAAACCGACACCGAGTCCTGCTTCTTGCTACACCACGAGATGCTAGCTGAACCGCAAGTGAACACATAACCTGAAGTAGACCTTCGATCATCCGAATCACCGCCATAGTCAGCATCCGTGTACCCGAGCAACACAAACTCCGCGTCCCTTCTATAGAGGAGTCCCATATCAGAAGAAGCCTTGACATACTTCAGAATTCCCTTTGCTGCCACTAGATGAGATTGCCTTGGTTCAGCCATATACCGACTTACTCGGCCAACAACATAAGCGATATCCGGCCTTGTAATCGTCAGATAAATCAAGCTCCCAACAAGAGCCCTGAACACCAAGGGATCATGAATAACCCTTCCCTCATCTCGTCGAAGCTTCAGCCCAGATTCCAGTGGAGTAGAGCACTTCTTCACTTCTCCCATGCCAAACCGCTTCACAATGCGATCAGCATACCATTTTTGGCTAATGAGAACCCCGCACTCCTTCCTCTCCACTTCCAGACCGAGAAAGTGATGCAACTCTCCCAAGTCTTTCATCTCGAAGCGTATAGCAAGCTCAGCCCTGAGCCTTGCTACTTCCCCCTCCGAGTTCCCTGTGATGATCATGTCATCCACATACAACAGGACCAAGACTCGTAGCTCTCCCTTCTTCTTGACGAACAAGCTTGAATCCGAGTTAGAAGCAAGGTATCCACAGAACTGCAAGTACTCTGCAATCTTCCCATACCACGCTCTAGGAGCTTGCTTCAACCCATAGAGAGCCTTCCTGAGTTTGCAGACATAGTCCGGATGCTTTTCAGAGACAAAACCAAGCGGCTGATCCATGAAGATATCCTTGTCAATCTCTCCGTAAAGAAAGGCATTCTTCACATCGAGTTGCCACAATCTCCATCCCTTGCTAGCAGCCAAGGCGATCACCACTCTTACAGAAGTCATCTTCGCAACTGGACTGAATGTCTCCTCATAGTCTTCTCCATACTGCTGTGAGAATCCTCTAGCGACCAGGCGAGCCTTGAAACGATCAATGCTCCCATCAACCTTCTTCTTCAACTTATACACCCACTTGCAAGTAACCAGAGTAATGCCATCAACCTTGGGCACAAGGTCCCAGGTTTCATTCTTCTTCAGAGCATCAATCTCTTCTTTCATGGCATCATCCCACTCCTTTACTCCAGTGGCCTCGTTGAAGTTTGCAAGCTCTCGCTCATCCAGAGGACTTGCAAAGAAGCAGGAGACAAAGCTCACTGCATTCCCATCACAGTACCGAGCCGGTGGCTTAACCACCCTCTTCGATCTCCGAAGAACCGGCTCCTTGCTCACAACTTCCGTTGCTTCTTCGGGCTCCACTCCTACCTGGGGCAAGCATTGAGCAGTGCTCCCCCTGCTTCCTGAGCCAGAAGGCTCAGCCTCGGAGTTCGAAGCAACAGGAGCTGCTGGTGAAACAGCAAGCTCCTCTTCCAAGCCTTCAGCAGCCTCTACCGGTGCTTCATCAACCTTGCTACTTCCGGTTAGCTCCACCGAGCCACCTCCATATGACGTCAGCTCGTCAAAGACAACGTCTCTTGACACCACGAACTTCTTCGTCACAGGGTCTATGCATTTCCATCCCTTCTTCCGCTCATCATAGCCAACAAAGACAAGTTTCCTTGCCTTCGCATCCAGCTTTGTTCGTGAAGCATCCGGGACATGCACGTAGCAAGTTGAACCGAACACCCGAAGGTGTCCAACACTCGGCTTCTCCTTCAGCAACAACTCAATGGGAGTCTTCATGTTGATAGGGCTGAGTGGCATCCGGTTGATAACATAAGCAACACAAGACATTCCCTCCACCCAAAAGGACCTTGGGATATCTTTCGCATGAAGCCAGCATTTGCAGGTCTCCGTCAGATGACGGATCTTCCGCTTCGCTACCCCATTTTGTTGTGGAGTGTGAGCACAAGTAAGCTCCCGTTGGATCCCGTGCTTCCTGCAGAAGTTAGAAAACTCGGAGGAGACAAACTCACCCCCGTTATCAGTTCTAAGCTTCTTAATCCGCAAGCCAAGCCGGCCTTCTACCAACTCCTTAAACTCCACAAACAAACGGAAGGCTTTCGACTTCTCCTTTAAGAAGTACACCCAAGTATACCTTGAGTAGTCATCAACCAAGACAAGCATGTATCTGCTTCTTCCAAGGCTGGCAGTAACCGTCGGTCCCATCAGGTCGCCATGAACACACTCCAGTGGCTTCTTGCTCCTTGTTTGTGATTTATCAAACGGAAGGCGATGTGCTTTACCGTATTGACAGCCCGCACAAACATGCCCATCACCAAAGGAGGACAACTTCGGCAACCCCCTCACCAAACTACTCGCCATCTCCTTCAGCTTGTCCATGCCAACATGCCCCAGCCTCTCATGCCAGATAGCAGCGCTATCATTGGCTCTCATTTTATCAACATAAGCACTGGTGGAAAGAACAAACAAGTTCTTCACCCTCCTCCCAACATGAGCAACATCAGCCTTTACCGCTGATACGTTGCGAAGGAACCTCACGTCTGTTGGCCCAAACAGAACGTGATACCCAGCGTCCACCGCATTGGTCACCGAGAAGAGGTTTTTCTTCATGCCCGGCACGTGATACACACTCCTTAACGTGAGTGGCCCCTGATCACTACCCAAAGACACGACCCCCTCTTTCTCTACTGCATAGACAGTATTATCAGCAGTGATAATAGCTTCATTACCTGAGTAAGGCTGCATGGAGGTGAACTTCGATTTGTCTCCGGTGAGGTGATGACCACACCCGAAGTCCACGATCCACTCGCTGTTGAAGTCCTCAGCAGACAAGGCCCGGACACAAGTGCCCGTCATGAAAGCTCCGCCCCATTCTGCTTCTTCACTTCTTGAGCAAGCTTCCTCCTTTCCCGCAGCATGCCCAGGCTGCAGTTTGACCTTGCAGTCCCACTTGAAGTGCCCTCGCTGATGACACCGGTAGCACTTCAGATTCTTCTTCCAGTCCTTAGGAGCATTGCTCCTCTCCGGTGGATATGAAGTTGAAGTCTCCTTCTCACCAGCGGCCTGCACCTTCTTCTTCTTCTTCCCTTCCCATCCTTTCTTCTTGCCTGAGAAGAGAGCTTCGCTGCCTTCCTGATTCAGGTTCACTCCAGCCATCTGCCTTGCTAAGCTCTCCTGCGAGGCAAGCAGATTCTCCAGCTCCAGCAACGACGACTGAGTAGCCCACCCTTGAACAGATGTAACAAAGGCCACATACTCCTTCCGCAAGCCGCGGATAATGTGCCTTTTCATCTTTGCCTCAGAGATAGGCTCATCAGGATCCAGTGCCGACAGCTCAGCACACAAGCTCTTCATCTTTAAGAAGTACTTGGAGATGGAAAGGTCTCCCTGAGTTGCCCTGGCCAACTCATTCTCCAGGAACTGAAGCCGCGCCACATTCTTCCTATTGAACAACTCATCAATGGTTGTCCAAATATCAGCAGCCGACTCACATCCAATGATGTGATCAAACAGTTCCGGAGACACGGCTCTCTTCAGAATGAACTCCGCCTTAGCATTTGTTCTTCTCCAGAGCCTAACCTGCTCAGCAGTACCGAAAGCAGCAGTGACTTCCTGTCTGTCGTCTCCACCGACGACTTCCCACAGCTCCTCGCCAAGAAGATAACTCTTCATGCACGACTTCCACTTCTTGAAGTTAGTCGGCGTTAAGAGTTCAATGCCCAGACCTCTTGCAAAGCTCCCTTCCATTGCAACACCTGTTGGCAACCTTTCAGCAGCTCCGAGCAACAACACAGGTTGATCACCACTCAATCTCTGAGTAACAACACTGGCTGACTTCCGCTCACGCAGCTGAACCTCAGAAACCTGGCTCTGATACCATGTTAAATTTTCTCAACGTGGTCAGCAAGATAGCCCAAACGCCAAATTAATATCTTCGGAACTACCCAGTTCTCACGTTGAACCAGCGGAACCCAAGGAACAGAGGTTAAACTCAACAAACAATGGAAGAGCAAGCAGGTCTTTTATTCATTCACTTCTTTACAACACGAGGCATACATAGCGAGACATGATTTCGCTAGTATAACAGCTGAAAACAGAAAGCACCAAAAAATAAGCCGGGCGGACAGCACCGGAGTCCGCCGAGACCGCGAGGTCCCCGAGGTCGCCGAGACCGCTGAGCTCGCCCAAGCTATGCTGCAATTCGCCGAATAGATACGGAGTCCGCCGAAGCCGCGAGGCCGCGCGGACACACCGTTATTCGCCTCCTGCTGAACCTGAACTGAGGAACACCCCTACCCGCCTGAAGCCGGCGGACAGGTTATTGAAGCTGGCAAAGATGTAACAGAACTGACAAGCCGTAGAGCGACCTCCTGCTGAGTCCGCAGAGACCGCACACTTCCAAGTACTTGACCGAAGTCACAGCCAAACTCCTGGCTCCTTGAAGCTACTCGCGCGACCTGCACACAGCAAACCGTCAGCCTGAAACAATCCGCGCGGACTGACAAACACAGACCGCAGCACTTCGCTCAACCCAACTTACTGTTCACTCAAGTTACTTAGGTTTGCCGGGGGGGGGGTCCTATTTATAGGCAGGGTGAGGAGTGTGGTCACCGCCCAGGAGATAGAGACACTGCCCTAGCCCGCGCGATAACAAAAACACCATCCGCTGAGTCCGCAAGGACTTAGCCGGATACCAAGGCACACCGCAAGGAGCAAGGCAAACATTGGCGAACCCTCTCCAGTCCGCCCAAGTTATGCGGACAAGGCATCAGCCCGCAAAGCTCCAACCACTGCAAGACAGCAACCTCCTTCAATGGCAGTCCGCACCAACCCGAGGCAGTCCGCAAGACTCACACCTCAATCCGCCACAAGTCCACTACCAAAGGAAGACAGCAACAGTCCGCCCGATCACAGCGGACTTGGCGGATACCGCGGACATCGTGGCCTTGGCACAAAGTGTGACCAAGTCCAAAACCATCAAGGGCCAATGCGAGCATGGCGGACACAAACTCCCGTCCGCCAAACACCCTAGCACAGACCACCATCAGTCCGCAAGCTCCTCGCACTTCTGTCCAACGCAGCAGCCATTCCCGGACTCCAAAACCAATCCGCCAATCGATCTCCACAGCAAATCGCCTGCTGTGCCACCAGAGCTCGACAAGGCCTCAGCCAAGCTCCAAGCCCAGTCCGCAACAACCCACACCGCGGACACTCCAGTCCGCAAGCTTCCCGCGGACACGAGCCAAACCGCGTATCAACACAAGCTTGCACCCGCGGCCAATGAGCTATGCACCAGTCCGCAAGCCTCCATCCGCTCAGGCCGCTCCTTGGCAAAGCCAATCAGCAAACACCCTATCCGCAGAAACCAGGCCGCATAGTCCACGGACTTCATGCAACAAGCCGCTCAGAAGACAACCGGCTTTCCACTAGACCTTCCACCAGGCCGCACATCTCAGTCCGCCCAGTCCGCCTAGTCCGCCAAAGCTGTCCGCCCCAGGCCGCCCGGCCTGTTCCGTCACCCACTTCCACTTCACAAATTTCAACATCGACACCAGCCAGCAGGCGTCGACACCAGCCTGGCTATGGTGTCGACACCACAGCCAGGCTGGTGTCGACACCAGCCTGACACCAACTAGGTTGGTGTCGACACCACCCTGGTTGGTGTCGACACCAACCAGGTTGGTGTCGACACCAACCTCGACACCAACCAGGTTGGTGTCGACACCAACCAGGTTGGCGTCGACACCAACCTTGTTGGCGTCGACACCAACCTTGTTGGCGTCGACACCAACCTTGTTGGTGTCGACACCAACCAGACACCAGCCTGGCTGGTGTCGACACCTACTGGATGTGGTGTCGACACCTGCTGGCTGTGGTCGACACCTGCTGGCTGGTGTCCACACTTGCTGGTTGTGGTGTTGACACCTAATAGTTAGTGTCGACACCACAGCCAGTTAGTGTCGACACCTGCTAAAATATCAAAGAAAATCTAAAATGAAATCAAAATCAGAAAACATAATATAAATGAGAAACTAAATTACCATTGATCCCGTGAGAGAATAAGAGACGAAACAGCCAAGAACGTGCAGCGAGGGGATCAGGTAGGCGAGCAAAAAAGCGCAAGCAAGCAGAGCCACCTCAACAAGCCTAGTGAGATTAAAAGAAGGAAAATTCAAATAAATGAGAAGAAAAATTCTTAAGATGGAAATGAAACCAAAAGCGAAGTATTTTCTACCTGCTATCAGCTCTTTTTCTTATTACCATCCTTGACCTTTTGCTTGAGCTACCCATCAGATCGGGCTCGAAACTGGTTCATCCCCAATACCCGCGCGACTCGCGCCCAGTACAAGAAACGCCTGACCAGACTCTTCCAAGACGTTTGATCACCAGTTGCCGATTTCACATGGGAGCGCTCTACTGGGCTAGTCAGCAAGTAATTGAGCAGCTCCTTCTCCGCTTGGGAAAACGGCTCCCCTGCAGATGGGGAAGGAACGATGGCCGCCAATATCTGATCCAAAGCAGGCAACTGATGATCGATCATGAATGGCGGACGCAAACCAATCTCGCTGACAACAGACGTGTTGTCCACAACATGTTCCACTGTCGTCGTAATGACTGTAGAAGAGGTCGGTTGATTTGAATTCCGGGTGGTTGGAGATGCGGCTGGAACTGATGGTTCGGCCGGCGGCGACGGCGGAATATTTAGGGAGCCTGGATCGTCGTGCTCCTGGGCAGCCTCGGAATGCAATTGCAAATGAGAATGACAACTTGGTTGTGCTGATGTGGCTGATGGCACACGCTTCTTGAGGCGTGCAAGATATTCCCAACGATTCTGGATCTCCTTGTGCGTCATCTCGAGCAGATCATCACGACGGGAAGCAATGCGGGCGTACGCGGGGGCGACCACTTTGGTCCAATGAATGTTGCCGGCATGCCCGACATCAATCTCTTGTTGAACCAGTCGATCAATGATATTGTCTGATGACCCTTCAATGCGTTGTTCAGGCGTAGATTGTAGATCCGATGCATGAGGTTGACTTGAACTTTGATTGGCGCTGGTTGCCAATGTGACGATTCGAGTTGTAGTTGTTGTCACAGTCTCTTCCAACTGCACAATGTTGAAACTGGCAACAGGGGATGATCGCAATGGAGCAATCACTGATGCGGCTTGACTTAGGGCAGTAATGATGCTGCGTTTGGGCATTGCTCGTTGAATGGGCAATCTGAATCGGGCCTGGGCAACCATATCCTCCAAGTGCTGCTTTAGGACCTGTTCTGATTTCGGCCGAATGAACCGTTTGAAAGAGAAATTGGTGGTACGCAGAGCCGAGACTAGAACAGACCAGATTCGGTGCAATTGCGGAAGATGCAGAGATTCAATAGGGAAATCCTTCAGATCCTGAACTTCATCGGGCCGAAGAAATTTGATAGCAATCGTTCGGAGCAAGCGACGGTCCAAGGGGTTGATCATTGGTGAAGTGCTCATGACAGCTTCCCATAGATTAAGCCCTTGTAATGCCGACTGACGTTCATTTCCCGATGCGTTGAGGCTGCGAGGTTTTTTATGGTGACTCGATGAAGAGCTGCACTCATGCGATGTTGGTCCTGGCTTGCGGCGCTTGCGATTGGACTTAATAGAATGGGGCGCGTTGCTGAATTTGACGCCAGATTCGGAGCCAATAAAAATCAGCGTCGTCGACATGGTTCGGATCACCATCGTCCCGCAGTGCAGCATCATCTTCTTCAACGATGCGATGATCATCGTGAGCCCTCTCGACAACAGCAGCGGCAACATCAAAGGCATCGTGCACAATCGCATCGAACGTGTGACTCGACCAAATTGCATTATCAACGATTGATTCCGCGACCACTCCAAGAGATTCCAATTGCCCTGTAGGAATTTCGGGCAGTTGAGGAAGGGATTTTCCAAACGCTGTCGTCAATCCGAATTCGTCGTCACAATCATCAATCGAGAGAGGCAATAAGTGAAACATCGTCGATAAGAGACGTATGCGAGGGAGTGATGCCATCAGTCAAAAACAATGCGAGATATTGAGTGAGAATGATATGCATCCCAGAGATTGGCAAATACGCCCAGCGAGGATCAAATTGGAGTTCCCCTCGAAAGTTGATTTGAGCGACAACGACATGGAGCAGCAAGTTCCCTCCTTCCAGGGATATGGTCTCCGGGCAAATAGCTCGTCCATGATGCCACAAGTTTTCATTCTTCCCCGATCCACGACGTAGACGTGAACGAAAGAAGCGATCCATGACGGTAGTCAACGCGGATGCGGGCGGCGTTAGGCATTTTCTGATGTGTTTTTTCTATGTCTCGTGGCAAAAGAGAAGTTTGCTCGTCACGATGCGCTTGGACGGGGGCACATCATTCTCGATTTCCCACTTTTTAATGCGATCTAACAGTGCATCCAATTCAGCCTCAATGATGGAGCATTCCCGCATCGGAGCTTGTACAGTGCCAACAATGATTTCGGCCACGGCAGACATGAATTGTTCATGCCGAGCACGATCCGTGTTATTCAAATTGTCTCGGTACCTTGTGATCAGGTGGTGATTGTCGAGAAGAACAGTGATGTTCTCGAACTCCTCCAGCCATTCCCGATCATCGCAACACTTGTCCAGGTACATGATGAGCATCGAAGTATCAATACTATAAGCGTTGTACCGTCTCAGCAAACCCCGGCTAACAGATCGACGTTCGGCATTGCCCGTCGTGCTTGTGAATTGATGGGAGAGGATTTGTTGGCGCTCGTTCATGACGGAGTGCAATCCAGCAACCAGGGCGAATTTCCTGCCGTTGAACTCATCTATTAATTTCATGCGTCCCGGCACGTTGTGATGATGGTCGGCCGAGAGATGAGTCCCGGTGATGACGCCTTCCATTCGGTTGAAGAACGGGAGTTGGCGAGAAATGCAGTCATTGACCAGGCCTATCAGCGTCGATTCCACAGGACCGAGAGTACCATTGTACCCATTGCAATGCTGAAAGAATGATGAAAAATCGGGAAACACTGTCAGATCCAGAGGCGTCGACGATTGCCAGAGTGCGGCATCCCTAGCGTGCATTTTCAAATACCACGACACGTGACCACGATATAGAGTGGCTTGACGCATGTATCGAGTCGTTCGGGCACAACGAATCACCTTAGCGGCATCAGCACTACCGGAACGGGACATGTACAAGTCGTATGCCATTTGAACAAGACTGACGTCGTGCGCGCTCTGTTCGAACAGCTGTACGGGATAGTTAAGGACGATGGGCGTCGGGATCAACTTCTCGATTTTGGCCTCGTCCATGACATGGAACGTGGCACCACAGCCGCCTAAGCTCTGCGACTTCCTGCACACATATCGAGCACAAAGAGCAAATGCAGTGGTGTCGATGCAATCGATGATTCGCGGGGCACTGAATTGCTTGCGGAAAAGAAAGACGACTTTGTTGCAAGACGGGCATGCACCCGCTGTCACGTTGACGTCGTACTGCCGTTCTGGATCGATCACGAACATCGGTTTCAGTAGATACGCGTTCAGGTCGGGACGTTTGCTCCATAGTGGCACGGGCGGATCGATTCGGATAGGAGGGCGCATGCCATCCTCGATCAGTTTCAGCTGGGTCTTGATCCAATCCTCCTGAATCTTGTTCAACGTGCCGGATTGCTTGCCACAAACACACGACTCACTGGTTGGGCGGTCGAATGATGACGAATAGAATGACAGCGTTTGGGTCGGAATAGATTCTGGTGGAATTTCAGGGCAGCGACGGACGAGGTTCTCACCTGATCGTTGTGTTTTCGCAATGTCCCGCAGCACAAGGTCGATACCGTTCATTGTCGATGATGACTAATAGACAGACAATCTGGGATGGATCAGGTAAATTCAGCGGCGAGAGGAAGAAGATCGAAGACTATCTGGAGCAAATAAGCCCTGTCAAACAAAGCCATAATCACACAAAGAGAAATATGATTGTAAAACGAAATCGTGAATGAACTTCGAATGAAATCCGGGACTTTGGACAATGTTTCGATGCCAAATTACTCATACAATATAAGATTAGAGTCCTGATGATAGCAGAAACCATAGAGTTTCACAATGTTTCGATGCCAAATTAGAATTAGAAGCAAGTATTTCATCTGAATGCAAAATGTTTTATAATGCTAATGTTAAGCAATTTCGTTCATCCTGAATTTTCCTGTAATTTTCAGATCTGAAACAGAGACTGTGGCTATTCAAAGAAAGCTCTTGGATAATTAAAATAACTTCAGACCGACGCGGGGATTCATTCAGCATGCTTTCGCTAGCAAACACAGAAGAAGACTGACAATATCAAAGGGAAAAGGGTTAAATCACCACAGAAAAATTCTTATGCTTGTATGCCAAACGATGATCAAAAGTAAGAACCACTCGTCTAACAACATCATTTATCAAACAAATGTCATGGGTGAAGCATGCTGACCATTTATACGAAGTATAAAGATAATCATGTATAAGAAAATAATCAATGCCAAATTGATGACAGCAAAAGTTTCTGGCATTTGCATGAATAAAATCAACAACCATGCCAATTATACAATGTATAAACAACATAGAAAAATGATTCATCATAGAACCTACATGGGTAAAAATCATAAACCAAACCAATCGAGGCAAGTGAATCCCTTTCTCGTAAACACTCACACGGATGAATCAAGACAAATACAACTAGACATTAGTATTGAATTCGATCATGAATTTGATATTAATCATGAATTTGTCCAACTAAAATTAATCAAGAATTTAATATAATCATTTCAAGCAAGCACCTTTCCACTGCAAATTTAGATTGTTGCGAACCAAAAACAAAGATAAATTCAAATACCACCTCTAACAAAGGCCCACAAAGAAAAATGGGCATGGAGCCAACCTTAAGAAATTAACCCCGTGTTAAGAAATATTGACCTAGCAGCCGCGGAAGAGTGAAAGGGCCGACGGGATGCAAGATTCATTTTTATTCACTGCAGGGATAAAATGGGCCGACCCAGTTGGGTAAGCTGAGGTCCCATGACAGGGAGTTCATGGGTTCGATTTTCACAATGTGTAAAATTTGTCTACTTATTTAGTAGTTTGTTGTTTAATTGATTTTTGTTTAATAATATAGTCATTGATGTTTAATGTTCCCAATATAATGATGTTTGTACATTTATTACTCAAAAAAAAAATCATGTGAGCTTAGAATCAACACGGCACTCACTCAGACTTGGACCCATCAACTCAAAAAAATGATTTTGAAGTATTCTAATATGTGTTCTTAATGGAAGTAAGAAAAATCATCTCGTTAAAGTTGAGGTTTTCTGTCTGAAACGGTCCGTAATCCTACACAAGTTGATACAAACTCAAAAATTTCATGTCGGATTCAAATCAAACCAACACCTCCACAAAGTTCATGATGCTACTCTTTGGCACAGCCGCACAGGTAAAAAGTATTTAGAAGAATCACTGCAAAGAACAATAAATACCTGTTCATATTAAGAAGCGAGACATTTGGTATGAAGAATCACTGCAATCATGACGTGATTGGAGCTGCAATCTGAATGAAGAATCACTGCAATCTGAATGAAGAAGAAGAAGAAAGAATCGATACTCTTTCCGGAATCGCAACTTAGAAATCACGAATCACAATCATTCACCTCGACGCCATACTTGATCGCAACACCGGCAAGGGTATCCAAATCATGACGTGATTGGAGCTGCTCGGGCACCGCCGTCGCTGTGGAAGACTCGCCGAGGAAGAGTGGAAGAGGGAAGAGTGGAAGACGCCTCTATCGCGAAACCTAGAGGGCCGCCAGAAGTCGCGTGCCTCCTCCTCTCCGTCGCAGTCCGTCGCGTGCCTCCTCCTCGCTGTCGCTGTGTTAGGGTTGCAAATGTGAAGTGCGGAAGCCCTCGCCGAGTGAGAAGAGCGAGCAAAGGATCCCGGAGATTACCGGCCGCCGGGAGGAGAACGAGCGCGATTGTAGAAAGGTTTTCGCGCGGGAGGAGAACGAGACGGGAGGAGGATTTTGCGATTTTTTAAGGGAAGAGACGGGGGTATTTTCGGAAGGGCCAATCTTCAGTCCGATTCAGTCGGACTGAAGTGAGGCCCGACCGGGGGGGGGGGGGGGCAGGACCTTATATGAAGGGCACATTGCCTACGTGAGTTTCTCGATGTGAGACGATTTTTACCACTCCCCCTCATGTGTACAGTCTTTGATCTCTAACATCCGACTTATTTTAAATTGGGTGACACGATCTTTGAGTCTAGCTTATGATTAATATCATGTTAGAACTTAACATGTAATATATTATAAGAGAAAATAAGAGTCTTCCATTTATTAATATCTCTAAAATAAGCTTTGTGCAATGCTTAGAATTAAAAAAATAAGCTTTCCATGGAATAATTACACAATGAATTAATAGAATTTTATACCAAAAATAAGGTTTCATTTGGGAGAGTGGTTACGGTTGTAAAAAAAACTGTTGTAAATTTATTTTGTAAGTAGAGCTGTTAGAAACTGGTTGCTGAAAATAAAGATCTATTTATGTAGTCTGTGTTTGCAGAGTTGTTCAGAACAAACTGTTTGACAAAACAACAGTTGCGTTTTATAATTTTTTTATTATAAAATATTTTGTATTACATACATTATAATTATTTTTTCCTAATAATAATAATAATAATAAATGGTTGAAATAATATATATTTTAAATTATTTATATTAATATAATTTACTGTTTATACTATATACCTTAGAGTACATAATTTTTATTGTTTATATACTGGCTCCACCGTGCCTCCGTCCTGCCTTCGTCGTGCCTCCGCCCTACCTCTTAGCACTGCCACTGCCTGCGGGGTCGCCGGACCCCACAGAACCCGTCGTGGGTAGTCCGACAGGGCTATCGCCGGCGGTGGCCCTGCCGGAGCGCTGCCGGGATAACCCCGACAGGTTCGCCGGGGTCCGGAGAGCCCCCCACCCCCTGTGGGCTCTGGGCAGGCCGCCGACAGTCCTAAAAATGTTCTGCGGGCAACCAAAAAAAGTATGGGTCTGTCGCCGCCGACAGTCCTAAAAATGTTCTGCGGGCAACAAAAAAACCTGATGCCCTAGAGCTGTGGCCTCTCCTCTAATCGCGATAAACCAGAGCTCTCACTCTGGTTTCAGCCCATAATTTTTTGTGTTGCGATAAAACACCGGGCGGTTCCAAATCAAGCAGAAAAACAAATAGAAAAAAGCCGTATGTTGCGTTTTTATAAAATGAAACACCCCTTAAATACTTAAACAAATGAAACCTAAATCTATATATATATATATATATATATATATATATATATATATATATATATATATATATATATATATATATATATACAATCATCACCATTTATCTCAAGAAAACCAAGGCTCAACTACATATAATATTGATGAGGTTCCCCCTGAATTTTCTAATTCAAACCGGCAAGACTCAGACCAAGTACGTGCAAGCCCGGTCGGACTGATTACGTGCGGCAGAATCGCAAGCCACGAGAGTCCCCCAAAGGAAGAACCAAGCACGTGCAGGTGCCCCCAGCCTACGCGCAGCCGCATGCAGACAACTCACGTGGCCGCGGGGTTGCGCCCCCGCAAGGCCGCGCCCCCGCGGGGCCGCTCCCCACGCGGCCATGCCCCGTGCGGCCGCGCACCGCGCGACCGTGCTCAGATGCGTGCGTGGGAGCCGGCGAAGGCCTTCACTGGTGACCCTCGCTGTCCCCGGCCACCTCCTTTGCCGCCGACTGCCACCATCACCTCCGGGCACCTTTCACAGGCATCCCAAATTGCCCGGGGGAAGGTGGCACTCTTGTCATTTTAGAAGAAGTGATGATCCAGGTGATCAGAACCGAGCGATACCATTCGCCAGCACAAATCACTCTCCGGCACAAATACCACCATGACCCTCTAGAAAACTATAAATTGGCATTGAGCCTTCATTTGAAGATAAGCAACTCCAGAGGCAAGAGATATCTCTGAGGATTTCTGACGAGATCGTGAACTTAGGCTGATTCTCCGCTCATGAATTCACTCCGCTCTCCTTCTTGCGCTACGATTTCCTCACGCCTTAGGTGACGTCAACCGCCTCCGCCGAATCAACGAGAGTGCTCCCTCTAGAAGCTCCATGCACTTAGAAGATTTTCCAGCTGGAACACTTCCATTGAGGTTCCGTGAGTTCAACGTCATCTCAAGGCCGGAGTGCTTCAATCAAGCCTTCGAGGACTTAGTCGTTTCCTCCTCGTCGCATTTCATTCTCCACACTTGTAACGGAGCAGCGACCTATCTCCTTTCGAGATTAAACTCCAACCTTTGTAAACACATGAGATCTAGTGGAATTTGACTCAACACAGATCCTGCCACGTCCCTTTCCGGGTTTTCCACGTCAAAAAGCCTTCTTGTCATTTGCTGCGTTTTCTTTACCTGTTTGCGCGCCCGGTTCGATTCCAAGCTAAGGCGGCTCGATTCTCTGGACCGAGGAAAAATTCTGGTGACCCGCAATAGTTTGGAGCCGTCTGTGGGAAGGTGTTCCCAGAAGATCTGACAAGTCTCAGCATTCCTTTAGTTTACAACAATTACAAAGGGAAGCGAGCACCCCATCGTCCAACCAACTTACAAAGATCCTAGCGATCAAGCATCCAATGGCTCACACGCTAGCCCCACACAACTTCTCGAGGAGATATTTATCACGTTGGCATCGTCATTGGAGGAGCAGATGCGTCAGATAGAGGAGCTTCAGGCTCGAACGCTCACCCTATTAAGGAGCCCAGAGACTCATAAGCCCCTACGGGCACCTCCTACGCTCACAAGTCGGGGATCGCCCCCTTTAGGCTGCCACTCGCTCGACAAAGCCGCTCACATCGTGTGTCATGCGTTGATCGATGACAGCACCTTACCCTAGGGAGCGCTCCTCCAGCCAGAGCAAAGGGATCCAAAGAGGAAGAAGTGGAGACCGAGCCGACAACTAGTGAGGGAGGCAGACGCCTCGGTAGCCCTCCAAGAACTAAAGGACAATTGCACGACCTGTGCTTCACCCCACTCACTCACACGAAAGGTTGCGTCGCAAAACAAGCCCCCAACATGGACATTGCCCTAGGAGGCCAGTCGTTGTTGATCCCAAACCAAATTGTTCCTAAAAGAATCGTCAGCCCTGGGGACTCCGTCAGGGGCGAGACATCTGACGACAACTGCTCGGCATGCCTCGCCATTCCAGATGGTCTTCCCGGGCACATGCCAGGAAGAAGACATGCAACGACAAGAACCGCCTCTTCAGCTGATAGGAAGCTCGCTCAAGAGGGAGCAGGACATGCGGTTGAGGAAGAGCATGGACACAGGGGGCACCACGACTCAGACATTAAATACCCCGTTAACCTTACCCCACCTTTATCCTCGTGAATCCCGATGCATCCCGTTCCTCATGGGATAGAACTCTCCCACCTCAATACTTTCGATGAGATAGATGACCATGTAGCACATATCCAGTACTTTGCAACCGCCATGAGAATTTACAATGACACAAACTCGCATCTGTGTCGTGTGTTCTCGATGACTCTAAGAGGACAGTCACTTGCCTGGTTCCACTCCTCGAAAGAAGGGGAAATCAAGAACTTCACGGAGCTAATTCAACTTTTCACAAATTGATTCGTCGCTAACCGATGTCTCATACGCCTCGCAAGGATCCAACAGGCTCAGAGAGGCACAACATGTCCCGAAAGTTAACCATGAGCTTTTATGAAGTCTTTTCCTCGGGAGACTCCATCCTTGAAAACACCATGTAATGCTAAGAACTAAAGTAGTGCCTAACTATATTAGCCTTGTATGCCAAATCGAGGCACAAATCACAATAGAAGCGACAACTGAGGAGCATTGACCACCGACTAAAGGAGGCTCAAAAATGAAGAATAATCACGAGTCACCGCTGAATCCCAGAGGGAGCGGTGAGCATCGCATCAGCCCTCGCTGAGCTGGGGTCGGGGGTGGGAGGGGGTGGGGGGGGGGGGGGGGGGGGGGGGGGGGGGGGGGGGGGGGGGGGGGGGGGCACTGCCAGCACCAGACCTTCCCTAGCACATCGCAAGCGAAAGTTTTGCTCTCTATCCGCGTCAATCAAACCCTTCAAAAGCCAAGGGATCTCACACCGAACTCCAAAAACCAGTCCAAGTACTGCTGCTATCATCAAGCACGAGGGCACTGAAAGACTTGATTTCAAGAGTCTAGACACCTAGACGGGGGGGGGGGGGGGTGAATAGGTTCTAAATTTTTGTTCAAAAACTCTAAGCAAATAACAAAATTTATCTCAGCACTACAACAATTCAAATCACAGAATAATGAACACAGCACAGCATACACCAGATTTATAGTGGTTCCCCAAGGTCTGGGTACATACACTTTCCCCCTTCGCCTATCCAGTAATGAACTGGATTAGGCCTAACTTCCTACCACTTCTCAGATCCGTAGATCTTACAGCTCAGAACCAAGAATGGTTCCGACAACTCAGAGTGAATCCACACTCCTACAACTCGGGCACAAGTCCTACCTCAGCCTCTTTCACAAGCCTACAACTCAGAGTGAAACCCCACTCCTACAACTCAGGCAACAACCCTACCTCAGCCTTTATAATTACAGGCTTAGAACTCAGATCTAACAACAGATCCTACCAGAAATAATTTGATAATGCGACACAGAAATTGCACCAGATGAATCTCTTTACTGGTGAGCTTCTTGATCAGTTCTTGAATGGACTGATCTTCAGATCCAACCTGACTTAGCCGTTTCAAAGCTTCTTGATAAAACATAATAAGGTTGATCTTCACTTGATGTAGAAGTTGATCTTCAGATAGCTTCCTTCTTGAATTCAGAATGAAATCTGAATATTCCTTGCAGACTGATCTGGATCTGCCTTCGTAAGGGTTTCCCCTTTTCTTGTTGTAGAAAACTTCTCTCTGAAGAATTCACTTCTTTAATGTAGTGTTCCTTGCTTCTCTTCTCTATTGTTTTCACTACTTCACTTCTACACTTGATTAATTGTATGTTGTATCGAGCCAGTCCTTTATATAGAGTTTCCTCCTGATTACCGATTGATCCTGTTTGTAACAGTCTTCTGACAGTTCTGACAAAAGTGTCAGACCGGTTGGTTAAGGTTTTCCAACTCAGCATGAACCACTCAGCAAACTGCTTCACATGTGTCGACACAAATAAACTAAGTGTCGACACAAGTCTTGATGATATCGACACAACACTCCATGTGTCGACATAGTCATTCTTCTGGTACTCGACACAACATCTGTTAAATGTGTCGACACAAGTCCTGTATGTCGACACAGCTTCTGCTTCCAGTGTCGACATAACTTTTGGGTGTCGACACAGCTTCTGCTTCCAGTGTCGACATAAATTCTGGGTGTCGACACAACTTCTACTTTCACTGTCGACATAACTTCTGGGTGTCGACAGAATTTTGGTGTGTGTCGACACAAGTTCTGTGTGTCGACACAATCGTTGTCGACAGAATTCTGGAATGTGTCGACAGCTTCTCTGTGTGTCTACACAAGTCCTGTTGATGTCGACACAATTTGGCCCTTGGTGTCGACACAGCGTTGTCGACATAAATTCTGGGTGTCGACACAATCTGGCCCTTGGTGTCGACACATCCATTCCCAAGTGTCGACACTTGTACTTAGAAAAATATTTCTTCCATTTACTTAACCTGCACATGATAACTCAATACAACATCAAATACAACTTGATGCATATCACTGAGTTAGGTGAGGCTTCTCCAAATCTGGTACACATTTTCCAATGTACCCAATAGGCACGACATAGAAGACTGCATACATTTGATAGAGGAACTCAAACGAATCATACGCGCTGGTCTACTCAAACTATCCTAAGGGAAAATAGATGGTGACCCCGTTTACCTCAGCCATGCCGCGACCAAGTTAACCTCCTATGAAATGCGAGAGACCGCACAAAGCTCAAACCAGTCTCAGGTGGTCGGATGGACCACTCACTGCGTTATATATTTGCATCCTTTCCATTGAACAAGTCATGAGAATGAAATCTGTATCACATGTATCTTCCTTTCAGCAATGAAGATTATATTTTTTTTCTGCCACCGCAAATAGGTCATTGCAAGGCGAGATTGGCGGAAGCCTTTCTGCACCTCCCAGCCGAGACTCACGAAAGCCTTTCTGCACCTCTCAGACGTGACTGGCGAAAGACTTTTTGCACCTCGCAGGCAAGATTGGAGAAAGCCTTGCTGCACCTCAGGCGAGATTGGTGAAAACCTTTCTACACCTCAGGTGAGATGCACAAAAGTTTGTCTGCACCTCCTAGGCAAGATGGATAAAAGTTCATCTTCACCTTCACTTAGACGAACCCTGGTTCTCCTAAGGCGTGAATAAATAAAGGTTCTTCGCCACCTCTACACGGACGAACCCCGGTCCTCCCAGGCGTGATGGAGAACGGTTCATCTGCACCTTCACTTGGACGAACCCCAGTTCTCCTAAGCCGTGAACGAACAAAGGTTCTTTGCCACCTCCACCTGGCGGACCCTGATCCTCCCAGGCGAGATGGACAAAGGTTCATATGCACCTTTACTTGGATGAACCCTGGTTCTCCTGAGGCACGAACGAATAAAGGTTCTTCGCTACCTCCACCAGGACGGACTCCGATCCTCCCAGGAGAGATGGACAATGGTTCATCTAAACTTTAATTTGGACAAACCTCGATTCTCCTAAGTCGCAAACGAATAAAGGTTCTTCGCCACCTCCACCCAAACGGACCCCGATCCTACCAGTCGAGATGGACAAAGGTTCATCTGCAGCTTCACTTGGATGAACCCTGTTTCTCCTATGGCGCGAACGAAGTAAGGTTGAAAGTATTGGTTTCAAGATGACCTAAACACCTAGAGGGGGGGGGGTGAATAGGTATAAATCTTTTTATTGCTTAGGCAGACAAATTTATAACAATAAGACCTATTATGCACACTGTCACATCACAGATAAAAGTAAACACAGCATACATAGAATACACACAGTTTTATAGTGGTTCCTCAAGTGATGGGTACATCCACTTTCCCCCCTTCGCCTATCTAGTAGTATACTAGATTCAGCCTAACTTCCTTCTTCCTTCTCAGATCCTCAGATCTTACAACTCAGAACCCTAAATGGTTCCTACAACTAAGACTTCAGCAAGTCCTACAACTCAGATTCTCTCAAAGAATCCTACCTCAGAGTGAGTCCACACTCCTACAACTCAGGCACACATGCCCTACCTCAGCCTTTTCCACAGGCCTACAACTCAGAGATATTAATCCCCTACCTCAGGCACTCAGCCCTACCTCAGCCTTTATAATTTAGGCTTACAACTCAGATCTATAATATATCCTACAGTAAATTGATAATAGAAAAGAATAAATCCTTCACCCAGGTAGAGAGAGAAAGAGATGAAGGTTTCTTGATCAGTTCTTGATAGAACAGATAACTTTAGAATCAACCTCTCTTAGCTTCTTCAAAGCTTCTTGAATTTGAATAAAGTAGGGTTGATCTTCTTATGAAGTGGAGTTGATCCTCAATCCAGCTTCCTTCTACTTTTCAGAATTAAATCTGAATTCTTCTTGCAGACTTGTTCAGAATCTGCTAGAGACTTGATGACTTCTGGATGAAGACTTCTCTGCTTCTTCTTAGATTGGCTCTATCTTTTTATGCTTCAAGCTCTATGTATCTTATGATAGAACATGTCTTTATATAGGCTTCATCCAAGGTTACCGGCTGATTCGGTTCATAATAACCTTCTGACAGCATTAACAGATGCACCAGCCTTGTTGGTCATGACAGCTGTCAAGGCACCAGTTACTTCATTATACTTTGTCTCAGTCAGCAAAGTGTCGAGACATTCCTTTAAATGTGTCGACACAAATAGACTATGTGTCGACACAATCTTTGGTGATGTCGACACAGCTCCCATAATGTCGACATAACACTTCTCTATCTTCTTGACATAGCTTCTATAGAATGTGTCGACACAAGTCCTGTGTGTCAACACAATCACTTCTTGTCTTGACATAGTTGACTTCAACAAAAATTCTGGTGTGTGTCGACACAAGTCCTGTGTGTTGACACAGTTGTTGTTGACTGAGCTTTCTGTGTGTCGACACAAGTCCAGTGTGTCGACACAGTTGTTGTCGACTAAGCTTTCTGTGTGTCGACACAAGTCCAGTGTGTCGACACAGTTATTGTCGAATAAGCTTTATTTGTGTCGACACAAGTCCTGTGTGTCGACACAAACTGACTCCTGGTGTCGACACTGCCTTTCCCATGTGTCGACACAATGCTTCTCAACTGTCGACACTTGTACTTAGAAAAGTTTCCTTGCAATTTCTTAACCTGCTCAATGAAACTCAAAACACCATCAAATACACATTGATGAATATCATTGAGTTAGACGAGGCTTCTCCAAATCTGATACACATTTTCCAATGTACCCAACAATCTCCCCCTATTTGGAGAAGTCATAACCCTTAGTCAATGATACACATCACTTATAATAAAACACACAATATGATGTATAAAAAAGAAAATATTTCTCAGACAGGGTAATTCATAGCCAGAAACAAAATATTGTATCAACACAAAGTATGATAACATGTAATGAACAAGAATCAAAGTTTTGTTTAATTACAAAAGTGTTTAACATTCAAATGGTTACATAGATGTCCACATTGTTAAAATCTAATAAAACTATCCTAAGGCTGATCAGGCTCCTTGATCACTATTCCTTTGTCAGATTGAACCCTTGCTTGTACACTAGTTCCAGTGTCTTCAGCTGGCTTCTTTCCTTTAAGATCTTTCTTCTTAAGCTCTTCAGCCTTGATCTTCTGCCTTTCAAAATAATGGTAAGGCTTAGGGAAGTATTTACTTGGCTCCACAGCAGTAGCAGGTACCTTCCCAGCTTTTTGATCTCTTCTAAACTGATATATGATATCTTGCCTCTGTTAATACTTGTTCCACTCTAGTTCAGAATACCACTTGCCTCTATCATGCATTTTATCTTTCACAGCTTGTCAGACAGTTAGTATTATGTTCCTTGAAGTGGGACTCCATCTTTCAAAATCTGGATTTGATTCAGCCTGCACTCTAAATCTTTTCTTGGAAAGTTGAGCATCTTGATCTCTCTTTAATGCAGCATCTTACATTTCCACTTTCTCAATTATAACATTCTTAGCAGCCTATGGAGGGCTATACATCTGTTGAACTAGTTGTTGAATTCCCTCAAAGTTAGAAGGGGGCTATATGATTTGAGCTACATCCTACTGACCCCCTTCATTTCCTGCAGCTTGAATGCCTGACTCAGCTGTATTATCATCATCACACAATGGTGGATATCCAAGAGTGGATCTGATAGAATTAGTTATCCGTTTGGCATGATCAGAGCATGTAGTGACTAACAACCTCTCCCCCTTTATGACTTCTCTCTCAACATGATCCCGGAGATCATCCTTTTGGAACCTTATCTGATTAACTAGATAATTGGTTCCTTCCTTGTAGAATGCTCTGAACTTCAGCAGCTGATCAGAGATTATCTTCTGATATTCTTGAATAGCAATGCTAACATTTGTCAAGTTTTCTTTGAGAAGTGTATCAAACTCAGTCTTGTCTTTAGCAATGGTTACGATTAAAGCAGTCCCTGTATTCTGAAGTTCTGTGACAATCACATTATGAGATTCAGTAAGATTGTCATTCATTCTAGGACATACCCTTGCTTTACCACTATATCATCAATCTGTGTCCTTGCTTCTTGTTGCTGCATGGCAAGATAAACTACAACATTACCTCCCTTATGGAAGCAATCTGTCATCTCCTTCTTATTCTGATTGACTTCAAATCTTATTGATTTAATGTCTTGAGCCAAAGTAAACTGGAGGTCTTTGTGACTTTCATCTATATGTTTCTCCATGACTGCTCTTTGTTCATCAAGTTTAACTTGTAGATCCACCAACAGTGAGCTGCAGTCAACTGTTGGGACTGGTTGTTGATTGACTGTTTGCAAAGCCCTCTTGTAGCTTAAGCTCTTCTTCGTGACAACCATAAGTTTCCTTTTCTTGGCTTTGGAGGCCTCATCATCTTCAGAAGCTGAGGAACTGTCTATATCAACTGGCTCTTTAGGACTAGAGTGCAGCTCCTTCTCAGTCCTAGTCAACTCCCCATCAGTCCTTACCTCCTGAATATCAGGAAATAACTCTTCAAGAGTGAATTCTTGTTGAGTTTGTACAGGTGGAACATCTGTATCTTGTACAGTTAATGGGGCATCATCTAATGCAGATGTATCATGCATTGTTATATCCTGTGCAGGGATGTTGTCATGGTTTGTCTGTTCAACATCAGTTAGAAGCACAGTTAGTGTATCTGGCTCAGTATCTAGTGTAGTTTGATTAATATCATGTATTACCTCAAGGATAGTTTGAGTGGCTATTTCACTCTCTAATGCAGCTTGCTCTTTCTCATGAGCAACTTCTGAAGGTAATGTCTCTTGTTGAGCTGGAGAAAGCTCATTGGCTCCCCCTAGATGAGACACTTCCTGAACTTGATCCAGTTGGATGGTGCTTTCTGGAATCTGCTCCCCCTGCATCTGACTATCATCTACATTCTTAGGGGCAGGTGATTTCCTTGCAGATTCTTGTTGTTCTTCATCTGAACTGAAGGTCACTTGTTCTTCTGAATCACTAGAAGATTCAGGTTTTCTGAGGGTTTGTTTCTTCCTTTTCTATGGCAGTTGTTTTTGTGGAGTAGGAACATCTTTTGTTAGCACCCTTTCCCATCTGGAGATTATTATTAAATCCATCCTTCTCATGTGGTTGATCTTAGATCCTGCTGTCTGGTGCATCACTTCAGGTATAGTCTCAGCCAGATATAGACTTAATATTCTTCCTAGGTTTGCTTTCTTGAAGCTTTCTTTTATCTTCTCAAATATCACTTCAGATCAGTTAGTGTTAATCCTGAAGATGACTCTAGTCATGAGGCTGAACATGTAGGCAAATATCCTATCATGTCCTCCTAGTTTGCATAGAATCACTTTTCCAACTATTTCAGAAAGAAATTTTCCTTGGGAGTTCATCCCCTTTCTATTTATAGAAGATCCAATCTTGGTGGTGAGATCCAGTACACACCATTGGAGAGCTTCCCTGGTCTTGGAAGATGCAACCTCATCTTCTTCTTAAACTCTGGGCAGGTGTAGAGTATTTCTTAAACTCTTCAAGGTGAGTTTGACCTTTGTGCCTTGAACTGAGGACCTAATCTTTAGTCCTGTTGAATCCAGAGATGCTGCTGCATAAAATTCAAGGATCTCCTGCTTCAAAATCTTTGTCGGTTCTGACACCAGGTATTCTAATCCATTGACTGTGATTAGGGTAATCACAGCTTTGATTTCGGGTTCCGCACTATCAAAGGCATCACGAACGAGTCCATAGCCCTCGTTAATGTTGTTGTCTTGTTTGGGTGCCATTGTGAATGAGAGAAATTTTGTATTAGGAAGAGGAAGAATTTGTCGACACAAGGATTTTGTCTCGAGAATTTGGAGAGCGTGTCGACAGGGTTTGTTTTCGACCTATTTATATGTTTCTAATCACAGAAGGTCAAAAGGCGCGTGGAAATACACTTAATGTGTCGACACTGTTGAGACGGTGTCGACACAGACTACTGAGGTCTCGACAGAGGTATTTACTATTATGTGTCGACACCAAACTGAGTGTCGACACAACTTCCTTAATATGTCGACACAATTTACTTCATGTGTCGACACCAAGCTAAGTGTTAGAAATTCTTTGTGTCGACACCAAATTCTAAGTGTCGACACAACTTTCTGGATGTGTCGACACAACTTTCTTGAAGTGTTGACACCAACTACTAAGTGTCGACACAGACTTCTTTATGTGTCGACACAAAATTACTTAGTCAAATTTGTCATTCTATTCTATGTTCAGCATACCTAATTCAATTTTGAAATTATTGAATTTAGTTTCATCTAGGGGTTTGGTGAACATGTCAGCAATTTGATAATTAGTATTGACAAATTCTAAACATATATCTTCTTTTTCTACATGATCTCTAATGAAGTGGAATTTGATTTCTATATGCTTTGTTCTGCTATGTGAAATATGATTTTTAGCAATAGAAATAACACTTGTAGAATCACAAAATAATGGAGTTCTACTTACCTTGAGACCATAGTCTTCAAGTTGATGTTGAATCTATAATAGCTGAGCACAACAGTTGCCTACAACAACATATTCTGACTCAGCAGTGGATATTGCCACACTAGTCTACTTTTTACTGCTCCAGGACACCAATCTTCCACCTAAAAACTGACATGTGCCAGTTGTGCTTTTCCTATCTACTTTGCATCCTACAAAGTCTGCATCTGAATAACCTGTCAGTAGAAAGTCTCTATTCTTAGGGTACCAAAGGCCAAGATATCTCAAAATTCTTTTAACTGCAATATAATGAGATTCTTTAGGGCTTGCTTGATACCTAACACAGATACATGTAGCATACATCATATTTGCCTATAGGCATGCTTGACCCCATATGAGTTCTCATGGTGGAGGATGACTCCATATCATATTTCTTTATTAATTCCTTGGTGAAGTTATACTGGGATATGGATAAGCCATCATCAGTCTGTCTAACTTGGAGCCCCAAGAAAAATTTAAGCTCGCCCATACTGCTCATCTCAAACTTCCCTTGCATAAGTTTTGCAAACTTCCTACAAAGGTTGTTTTCTGTTGATCCAAAGATAATGTCATCAACATATATCTGGACTAGGATGATCTTGCCTTTTGATTCCTTAAGGAATAGAGCCTTGTCTATTTTCCCCCTTGAGAATTTGTTCTCAATGAGGAAGATAGACAAAGTTTCATACCAAGCCCTAGGAGCTTGTTTCAGCCCATATAGGGCTTTCTTAAGCCTATAAACATAATTAGGATAAAGAGGATCTACAAAACCCGAGGCCTGTTCAACATAGACTTCCTCTTTTAAGTTACCATTCAGAAATGCTGGCTTGACATCCATTTGAAATACCTTGAACCCCTGATAAGCTGCATAGGCAAGGAATAGCCTTATTGCTTCCAATCTTGCCACTGGAGCAAATGTCAGATCAAAGTCTATTCCTTCTTCCTGCCTATAGTTCTTGGCAACTAATCTTGCTTTATTCTTGACTATAATGCCATTTTCATCTAGTTTATTCCTATAGATCCACTTAGTCTCAATCACATTGTGATTCTTTGGTTTTGGGATCAACTCCAATACTTTACATCTCCTGAATTGATTCAACTCCTCCTGCATTGCATCAATCCAGTTTGAATCCTTTATGGCTTCTTCAAATCTTTTGGGTTCCAACTGAGACAGGAAGCTTTAACAAAGGACTGTGTTCATATTCTTGCTTCTGGTTTGAACACCATGTCTTGGATCATCAATGATTTGGTGTGCTGGATGATCCTTTAGATGTCTTATTACTGGAGGAAATCCTTCTATAGTTTGAACTTCTCCATTCTCCCCATCATGCTGTACTTCATTATCTTCATCAGCAACTTGTGAGTCTTGTACTCCCCTGGACAGTAACCAACATTTTCCTCATTCTTCCTTGTAGTTTGGTCTTCACTAACAGTTAGCACGTCCATCTTTTCTTTTAAACCAGCAGAGCTACAAGAATTGCTAGACAGCTTACAGTTAATTAGCTTAGATTCATCAAATACTACATGAACATATTCTTCTACAACTTGTGTAGTCAAGTTGTAGACCCTGTATGCCCTACTACAGTTGCTGTACCCAACAAATATCCCATCTTGGGATTTGGTAGCAAACATAGTTAGGTGAGTCTTGCCATTGTTAAGTATATAGCACTTGCTACCAAATATCCTAAAATATGATATATTTGGTTTTCTTCCTTTCATAATCTCATAGGGTGTCTTTTTGTGACTTTTGGTGATGGAAGCTCTATTGAGAACATGACATGCAGTATTTATTGCCTCAGACTAGAAATATTCTGGGAGAGAAGTGTCACTCAGTAGTGTTCTTCCAGCCTCAATAAGTGTCCTATTCTTTCTTTCAGCAATACCATTTTGTTGAGGAATTCTAGGTGAGGAGAATTCTTGATGAATCCCTAGTTCTTCATAAAACTTTGTCATACTTTTAGACTGAAATTCAGTTCCATGGTCTCTTCTGATTTTAACCACTGAATTGTTAAGTTCATTCTGAATTTGTTTAACAAAATTGTGGAAGATAGTTGGGGTTTTAGATTTCTGCCTCAGGAAGAAAACTCATGTAAATCTAGAATAGTCATCCAAAAACACAAAGGTATAGACTTTCCTACCTAGACTATGAACTGGAATTGGACCAAATAGATCCATATACAAGAGGTACAAACACCTCACTGAGTCTTTGGTATCAAGACTGTGAAAGGAGGATTTGGTTTGCTTGCCTTTTTGACCAGCTGAACATATACAACCCTTAATGCACTTAACTTGAGGACCATTCCTCACTAACTCTTTACTAAAGAGTTGTCCAATAGTCTTGTAGTTAAGATGAGCTAGCCTCTTGTGCAATTTGACACAATAAGAGGCTTTCTCATCAGCAACAAGACAAACAGGAGAATCATTATTCTCACTCACAAAATTTAAGCAATAAACATTTCCTTTTCTATAACAGACAAGATGACCTTCTGATCACTTGTCCTTTTAGTCTGACACCCATTCTTAATAAATGAAGTGTTATAACCAAGATCACTCAGTTGGCTTATGCTTATTAGGTTATGTTTCAGACCCTTCACATAAGCCACTTGAGTGATAGTGATGAAACTATTAGAAATGTTACCAAACCCTTTGATGACCCCTTTTTTAGATCCACCAAAGATCACTTTGGGTCCATTCTCTATAGGAGTGTAGTCCTTCAGCATTCTTCTTATTCCAGTCATGTGCCTGGAACATCCACTGTCCAAGTACCATATAGGGGTATGGTCACTTGGACTCACCTGTATCAAATAAAATTACTTAACCTTAGAACCCCAATAATTATTGGGTCCTAGGTTCAGGTTAGACTGAAACCTGTCAAACTTACCAGCAGTCTTTTTGACAGGTAAGCTGACATTCTTCCTGACAGTTGTGTTGTTCCAACAGTCAATGGTATAATGGCCCACCTTGCCACAACACCAGCACTCATATCTATTATATCTTCTTTTCAATACAGTTTTAACAGCATTGCTGTCAGCAGTCTTTAAAACTTTAGGTTGAGTGGTTCTATTCTTGAGAGCTGGGGCTGAAGCATCAACAATTGATGATTCATGATGACCATGTTTGATATCATGATCAAATCTGTTAGTTGGCTGCCACACTTTTCTGAAAGAAATGGGGGGGGGGGGGGGGTTGAAGGCTAGTGGCTGAACTGGGGCTTTGTCTTTTCTTTTGGAATTGGCAGCCCTTGCATTACCCTTAAAGCCTAACCCTGTCTTGCCCTTTTGGGGAATAAAGTCATCAATTAAGAGTAAGACTGATTTTGGCTTAGAGAATTTAGCCACCAGATCCTTCTCTCTGAATCTTGACTTCCAGACTTTTGATTTGATCATTCTTGAATGTAATTGTACCCATCTGAATAACAGTTATGTTTTTCAGTTTGGAAACTTCATTCATCTTTAGATCCAGCATTTTTTCTGAATCTAATGCAGCCAACTTAAGAGATGCAATTTCCTTAGTCCGACTTTTAACAAAGTTCCTGCTTCTCTTAAGTGCTTTCAACAAATCACCATATTCATCAATGAGTTGATGAACATCCCCTTCAGATTCAGATCCATCCACATCTCTTGATGCAGATGCTTCTGATTCTGATCCAGTATAATAATCAGAACCTGATGGAATATTGTTTACCTTATTGGGACTAGGCTGATCTTGGCACTGATCTTCATCAGTCATAGCCATCAGTCCTTTACAATGAGGATCTTCAATCCCATTGATAGAGTCCATTATTTCCAAGAATTCTGTCTCTTCTGAATCCTCTTCAGTTGTAAATAATCCAATGTATGCTTCAGCTTCAGCTTCAGCTTTAGAATTTGATGATGAGGAGTCTGTCCAGCTTTTCTCCTTCTTTGCTACAAGGGATTTCTCCTTTTTGCCCTTATGTTGCAATTTCTTCTTGTCATTTGTTTCCTTTCTTTTGTCAGGACAGTCAACAACTACATGTCCAGGCCTGTTGCAACAATAACAAATAATCTTAGTAGAAGATAATTTACTAGGTTTAGTTCCATACCTATCCTTTCTGGAAGATTTCCTTTTCTGATGATATGCATCCTTAGACTGTGAGGAGGATGGCTTGGATCTCCACTGTTTTTCTTTAAGAATCTTTGAAATTGGCTTGTGAAAGCAGCAAAGTCCTCATCAGAATCATGGCTGTCTGATGTGTGATTGTCAGAACTTTTTGAGATAACTTCAGCAGCTTTACTAGGAGGAGATGGAGACATCCTCCTGTCCTTTCTTGGGGCTTCGGCCTTGAAGTCCACTGACTTTTCTTTGTATTCAGCCTTATTGCTTTTCTCTTCCTCTTTCCTAGCCATCAGCTGCATTTCATATGATAGAAGTTTTCCAAATAGGGTAGGAGGAGAAATTTCTGCAAGTCTGGCCACTTCCCTGATAACACATATCTTGGTGTCCCAGTCTTTAGTTAGTGATCTAAGGAATTTATCATTGAGCTTATATGTGCTAAAGACTCTTCCACATGACATTTTTTCATTTACTATTCTGAAAAACTTCTTGTAGCACTCAGTTATACTGTCAGTTTTGGCTTGTCTAAAACTTTCATACTCCTGATTAAGCATATACTTTCTGTCTTGTCTCACTTCTTCTGATCCCTCCATGTAGACAATCAAAGTGTCCCACATCTCTTTGGAGGTCTTGCAGTGAATCAAGTTTTGGAAGGTTGAATCATCTATAACACTGACTATTATATTCTATGCTCTCTTATCTATAGTAGCTAAGATGATCTCATCCTTTGTCATTTCAGAATAATCTTTTGGAGTTCTGAGATTTGTATCAAGAACTGAGATTTTCATTGGAATGAAAGACCCTTTTTTAACTGTAATATAGATTCTTGGATCAGATGCTTCCATAAATAATTTGACTCTCTCCTTCCATATACCAAAAATTTCTTTCCTATAGAAGGGTAACTTCATGGATCCAAGTTCCTTGGTATTTTCTCCTGAACCCATTTTGTCTTAATGTTAACTGCCTTACAGATCTACTCAGACTGTTAAGTCTATTTCTTGAGTAACCTCCCTCTGATACCACTTGAAAGTATTGGTTTCAAGATGACCTAAACACCTAGAGGGGGTGGGGGGTGAATAAGTACAAATCATTTTATTGCTTAGTGTTGAGATTAAATTAGTCAGCAGGACACGTGTGTGTGGGACCGCATATTTGGCTTCCCCATCGTGTTCCAGGTCTGGGTGTTGACCCCGGTGGGCCCCCTTGTGGCAGAATATCCCCGCGGTCCTGTGGTTGGGGTTATTCCCACACTGCCCGCAGACTTCTCCCTTTTATGTTCATGTACCCTGCCACCCTTCATCTCAACACCTGAGTTTTGAGATGAACTAATGGGTTGGCGGGTTCTAACTTAGTATCAGAGCGGGTTGTCTTGCAGCGGGGGTGTGTTGAGATTATATTAGCCAGCAGGAAACGTGTGTGTGGGACCGCGTATTTGGCTTCCCCATCGTGTTCTAGGTCTGGGTGTTGACCCCGGTGGGCCCCCTTGTGGCGGAATATCCCCGCGGTCCTGTGGTTGGGGTTATTCCCACACCGCCCGCAGACTTCTCCCCTTTGTGTTCATGTATCCCGCCACCCTTCATCTCAACACCTGGGTTTTGAGATGAACTAATGGGTTGGCGGGTTCTAACTCTTAGGCAGACAAATTTATAACAATAAGACCTGTTAAGCACACTGTCACAGTACAGATAAAAATAAACACAACACACACCGAATACACACAGTTTTATAGTGGTTCCCCAAGTGATGGGTACATCCACTTCCCCCCTTCGCCTATCTAGCAGTATACTAGATTCGGCCTAACTTCCTTCTTCCTTCTTAGATCCTCAGATCTTACAACTTAGAACCCTGAATGGTTCCTACAACTCAGACTTCAGCAAGTCCTACAGCTCAGATTAACTCAAAGAATCCTACCTCAGAGTGAGTCCACACTCCTACAACTCAGGCACACATGCCCTACCTCAGCCTCTTCCACAGGCCTACAACTCAGAGATATTAATCTCCTACCTCAGGAACTCAGCCCTACCTCAGCCTTTATAATTTAGGCTTACAACTCAGATCTATAATAGATCCTATAGTAAATTGATAATAGAAAAGAATAAATCCTTCACCCAGGTAGAGAGATTAAGGGATGAAGGTTTCTTGATCAGTTCTTGATAGAACAGATAACTTTAGAATCAACCTCTCTTAGCTTCTTCAAATCTTCTTGAATTTGAACAAAGTAGGGTTGATCTTCTTGTGAAGTGGAGTTGATCCTCAATCCAGCTTCCTTCAACTTTTCAGAATTAAATCTGAATTCTTCTTGCAGACTTGTTCAGAATCTGCTAGAGACTTGATGACTTCTGGATGAAGACTTCTCTGCTTCTTCTTAGATTGGCTCTGTCTTTTTATGCTTCAAGCTCTATGTATCTGATGATAGAACATGTATTTATATAGGCTTCATCCAAGGTTACCGGCTGATCCGGTTCATAACAACCTTCTGACAGCACTAATAGATGCACCAATCTTGTTGGTCATGACAGCTGTCAAGTCACCAGTTACTTCATTATACTTTGTCTCAGTCAACAAAGTGTCGAGACATTCCTTTAAATGTGTTGACACAAATAGACTATGTGTCGACACAATCCTTGGTGATGTCGACATAGCTCCCATAATGTCGACATAACACTTCCCTATCTTCTTGACATAGCTTCTGCAGAATGTGTCGACACAATCACTTCTTGTCTTGACATAGTTGACTTCAACAAAAATTCTGGTGTGTGTCGACACAAGTCCTGTGTGTCGACACAGTTGTTGTTGACTGAGCTTTTTGTGTGTCGACATAAGTCCAGTGTGTCAATACAGTTGTTGTCGACTAAGCTTTCTGTGTGTCGACACAAGTCCAGCGTGTCAACACAGTTGTTGTCGACTAAGCTTTTTGTGTGTCGACACAAGTCCTGTGTGTTGACACAAGTCCTGTGTGTCGACACAAACTGACTCCTGGTGTCGACACTGCCTTTCCCATATGTCGACACAATGTTTCTCAAGTGTCGACACTTGTACTTAGAAAATTTTCCTTGCAATTTCATAACCTGCACAATGAAACTCAAAACACCATCAAATACACATTGATGAATATCATTGAGTTAGGTGAGGCTTCTCCAAATCTGGTACACATTTTCCAATGTACCTAACAAAGGTTCTTCGTCACCTCCACCCGGAAGTACCCCAATCCTCCTGGGGCACTAGTGAATAAAGGTTCTTTGCCACCTTCACTTGGACGAACCCAAGTTCTCTAGAGGAGTGAATGAACAAAGGTTCTTCGCCACCTCCACCTGAACGGACCCCGGTCTTCCTGAGCCGCAAATGAACAAAGGTTCTTCGCCACCTTCACTTGGATGAACCCCGATTCTCTAGAGGTGGGAACGAACAAAGGTTCTTTGTCATCTCCATCCGGACAGACCTCAGTCCTCCTAAGGCGCAAACGAACAAAGATTCTTCACCACCTCTACTTGGACAAACCCCTGTTCTCTAGAGGCACGAACGAACAAGGTTCTTCGCCACCTCTACCTGAACAGACCCTGGTCCTCCCAAAGCACGATCGAACAAAAATTCTTTACCACCTCTTCTCAGATGAACCCTGGTTCTCCCAAAGCGCGATCGAACAAAGGTTCTTTGTCACCTCTTCTTGGACGAATCTCGGTTCTCCCAAAATGTGATCGAACAAAGGTTCTTTGCCACCTCTTCTCAAACGAACCCTGGTTCTCCCAAAGAACTGTCAAATAGAGGTTCTTCACCACCTATTCTCGGACGAACCCCGATTCTCCCAAAGCGCGATCAAATAAAGGTTCTTTGCCAATTCTTCTCGAGCGAACCATGGTTCTCCCAAAGTATGATCGACAGAGGTTCTTCGCCATCTCCTCTTGGAAGAACCCCAGTTCTCCCAAAGCGCGGTCGAAAAGAGGGTTTTCGCCGCCTCCACTAGGACAAAAAGCACAGACAAATGTTCTTCACCATCTCCGCTCAAGGCACGAGCAAACAAGGGATCATCGCCCCCAAATCCTAACTAGCTTACAGCTCTCCCAAAACGCGAATAAACAAACATCCGCCACCACTCGGACGGACCCCGGTCCTCCTGGGAATTGACCAAATAAAGGTTCTTCAACACCTCTACTTGGACGAATCCGATCCTCCAAAAATGCAAGTGGACGAATATCTGCCGCTAGCGATTTGTTCAAAATATCGGTGTTCAAGCTAAGCGCTACTCGACCAAAGGTGTACCCACACCAAAGCACAACCAGAACACGGGAGATCCGAAAAAAGGGTCTCTGTTCAAACAAAAGCTGCCCCATGTGCTACATCATCATTTGACGGTGCAAGGGCGTATCCGCAAGATAAAGCAAAGGCGAAGCAAACAAACAGAAAAGCGCATAATGGGATTGTCCCTCAACATCGACGTTATCATCATCATTCGAGGCATCCTCCATGTCTAGATCACCGCGCTCCGATAATCTCTAAGCAACCTAAAATGCCTCACCCAAGCCCGAGCGGTACGCTGCATCACACTCAAGCAGGTCAATCCTAATCACCATCATCTAAGAACGGACCTACTATGCGATACAAGATCGTTCCATCCCAAAGTCATGAGACCCGCAGTACTCGGCTACCGCGGACACTCTCGTAACCTCGACATCCTTCAAATCCACAGTCAATTGAGCCTTCTCTTTCTTCAGCCGCTCCACCTCCGTCTGGACAGGCTCAGGTCCTCCTAAAAGTGTTATCGAATAAAGGTTCTTCACCGCTACCACACGGACGGATTCTGGTCCTCCTAAGGCAAAATCAATCAAAGACTTTTCGCCGAATCACAGGCACTCTCAAGGCACGCATGAACAAAGGTCTGTCACCGCCACCCAAAACAAACAAATCTCAGAGTCTATCCGCACTACAAAGACAAGGGGGGCAAGTGTCCTCCCCATCGCGCTTAGGCAACAAGCTCTTTCCGCTGACGCTCGATGACAATCACCAGCAATAGTGTCCTGCGAACAAGGCATATAAAAGCACCAGATGCTCCCGAACTGCCACAATGCATGTCACGACACTAAGATGCCACAACAAGGACAACAACGGCGAACGGTTCGGCGACCACTAAGATCCCCGCCTATTGGCGATGATGGGATCATCACCATGCAAGGCCAACGCTCTAAGGAAGTCACAAGCTCAACACGTCACACAAAAACTCACGCGACCGAACAAAGAAGGTGACAAAGGCGATACATATGCAAACAATGCTAAGTGTGCATAAGACAGCTGCAATTAAATGCTCCCTAGTTGTCAGCAACACCTGTCAAGACAATGCCTGCTTAGGGGACGAAACATACCCACATCCTTCGCACAACGTGAAGACCCTCACCAAGTATGAGACAAAGCCTAACGACGCGTGCATCCAGCCATGACGGACCTACCTTCGTACCCGTCATCGCAGGGCCCGCTTAGCTATCCGGCACTGCTCTACTCCAAGGACTAGGACTCCATGTGTTCTGCAAATGCCAAATCTTACATCATTGCAACATCCTGAGGCACAAACACCATCGATGGCCTCCAACCTCAAAGATCCATCCCAGCTCCTGATAGGAATAGATGTTGAATCATTATTAAGTTACAACATGGAAATGGACACCATATCCTTCCACGTCTTCTAGCGGTAGCAAGCCCGCGAGTCCTTCCACGACACCGAGGCAAATGGACGGAACATCGCTCTATATCACAATAATTCGTCACCATCTTGAACTTCCCGCGACAACTGCACAAACTAGCACGCATCTCCGTGCTCATGGAAAAATTATGCAAAGCAACACGCTCCCACACCAACGCAACATGCAAAGCGCAGAGTGGGAGAACTTTTCACAATGCATTACAGGCATCGTGCAGCCAGCAAGGGCAATACATAAGTAGTTAGTCGCGGGCACCGTCGCCTAGGCATCCCCCACGATATCTTCAGCCATTGAAGCAGACGCGGGCGGTTCCAAGTGGTTAACGCCCGCATCAAGACCCGACCAAGGGAGCATTTCACGTTGCAAAAAAAAATAACTTGTGACACGTGCAAACTAAGGCAATTCTGTTGGGAATATTGCCATCACCGTTCTCCAGATTTGATTTTAAGAGGCATCACCATCAACACTAAGAGTATAGTTGTATTTGATGTTGTTCAAGCTCATCAAGTGCATGATGTTCCTTGGAATAGAGTTAGATAGGTTGTCTAAGTGATTGTGATAAGTGGTCACAAGGTAGAGAGGTGGAGAGACAGAAATCTGTCTATGTCCATAGGCATTGAGTGAAGCCCATTCACTCAACGCCAGATACTAAGGAAGGATGCTGGAAAGACTGAAAATCATCTAAGTCCACAGGCGTTGAGTGAAGCCAGTTCACTCAACGCCAGATGCCAAAAGCACTGAGTAAGGTATGGATAGTCAAAGCCTATGAAAGTGAAGGGATAGATCTAACTTTACTCTAGAGGGAGTGTGAATAAAGTATTTTAAAACTTTAATGTTATTTTTAGCAGTTGTAAAAATAGTGATATATGTATATAGATAATAATCACAACACATAAATAAAAAGAAACAATCACAGGCGACATAAGGATTTTATAGTAGTTCTCCAGTAAATCTTGGTACGTCTACTCTTCTACCACCCTGGTAGGAATCCACTACAGGTTTTTGATCAGGTGCCCTGTCACCAGAAGATCTATTTTCTAAGGGAGATATAGCAACCCTTTGGGCTTTTGATCAGGTACCCAAAAACCAAACCTAAGTCTTTTGATTAGGTGACTTATGAACCAAGTGTTAACTTTTGAAGTGAGTTAGAACCCTGTACACAGTTTAAAGAATAAACTAAATGAGTTAGATGTTGTCTTCTCTTTCAAGAATTTCTGAGAAGACTTAGTGGATGATGTTGCAAAAAGCTCCCCCTAATTTGAATAGAAATTGTGATCAAGGGAGGAGACTTTTCTTCCGGGTGTAGGCCTTCTTGATGCTTTTGCTCTCCAAAAGATATTTCAGACAAATAAGAATTAGGATGTCTCTTAAGAAGAGTCTGAAGCAGAATGTCTGTATATTTCAAAATCTCTGTGTCTCAAAAATCTTATTTAGGAGCAATCTTCTATAGATATATATATATGCTGCCAGGGAAGAGTTCAATATTTAAAAAACGATTCTGAAACGTCTGAATCCCTTGAGAATTTGTAACTGCCTTGGAATTAATTAGAATTTAAACTCTGTGATAAATCCATATTTAATGTTTCCATAAACGGCTTTAGAATATTTAGCATTAAATATCAGAGTTTCAGTTACCAAACATTTGAAATCATTCTGCCTTTTGTTAATATAGAAACTGTTTAATTCATCAAACACAAAAAGTATTTCGTCGACCTGAGCCTCGCTTTCATCGAATTGAGCTTTTATGAACTAAGCTATTACTTTCGTCGAGCTGAGCTCTGCGTTTGTCGAACTTAGCTCAGAGTTAGGATCTGAGTTTAGTCGAACCAAGTTCAGAGTTTGTCGCGGAGTTCAGAGTTCGTAGAACTGAGCTTCTTTGGAATTCCTTCTGAAACAACTCTGGAAAATGAAATATGACCCTAGTTAATACAAGTTGGGTCAAAATAAAAATCCTAATAGTAATCCTAGCCCAAATCAGTAATAAGGAGTTCCAATAATCTCCCCCTATTTGGGTGAGGATACTATCAAATCAAGAAAAACTCAAAGCATAAATTATCTGGCAGAAAAATAAATGTTTAGCAGATATAAAAAGTTAAAGAAAAGTTATAATCAATAACAAAACATAATTAAAGTTAGGAATTCTTCTGAGATGCATCAGATGAAGGATCTGAAGAAGATTTCGTAAAAACTAGTTTTCGTGTAGGATCATCTTACTCCCATTTTCTTAGCTTCAGATCTTGAGAGCCAATGATTGATGCTTAAGATCACGACAGTGAACTGGTCGCACAAGTAATATAAAATGGGGGGTTTTCCCAAGTATCGATCTCACAAGGAACACAGTAAGGTGGAGTTAATTTCGAGGAGGACTTGAGATTGAAGTCCTCAGGTCGGAGCTAACTAAAGGGGGGTTTTGATGTTGCGGAAACAGAAAATAAAAGGCTAACAACTACTCCTATGCAACGCCGCTATGCGATGCTTCGCCAGACGGGATGGAAGACTAGTCGGGCCGCTATGCACCGAATCACTAGGCGGATGGACGAGAAGGTTAGCGGATGAGGTGGTTAGAATGGCGGAATGAGGGTCCTAAGCACCTCTTCGCTACGTACGCCACTAGCAATTGCTAGTGCGGCAAGGGTGGATGGATGGTGGATGGAATATAAGGCGCAACTCAAGCAACTTAGGCAGTAGTATGAAATAGGAATCACATAGTCATGAAACACATAACATAAACAACCACATTGCACTTCATCAATATAAATAAAGTTAAACACCAATATTCAACAAGAAAGCAAGAACAAGACAAGAGATCGACCGAATCCGAAGCCTTGCTGAGGATTCACGGTTGGAATCGTCGGGTTGTCATTCCGCGTCCAAGCTCGGTCCTCAACTGCGTCCGTGGTAGAGAAGGGTTGTCACCACCTTCCAATGGCCCGTCTTCTTCGTCTCACGATAGCGGACGAAGTTTGCTAGCTTTCCTTTGCTTGATGGCTATGACGTCAAACCCTACTTGAAGCTCACGGATGAAGGAGAAGGCCGAGAGGAAGCTCCGGCTTGGATTTGGCGGTGAAAGCTTGCCTGGAGCACCTACCTAGGGTGGAAGATGAAGGGGAACGTCGGAGAAGGCGGAAAACGGCGGAGAAATGTCGAGCTCCGGATCCTCCCTTCAATTAGGGTGAGACCTGCACTATTTATACAAAAGCAGAAATGAACAATGCGCACGATCACAGGCGCATGACCAGTGGTCGTGCGCACTATGTCCTGTGCTCGTGCGCACTGGCATGGAATATCAGGAAGAAGAACTGGGATAACGCGCACGAGCAGTGGCGCCCGACCAGTGGTCGTGCGCACTAAGTCCAATGGTCGTGCGATTACCCCAGACAGGACTCCAGAAATGAGGAATCAATGCACATGATCGGTGGAGCACGACCGGTGGTCGTGCACAGTATATCCAGTGATCGTGCGCTTACCCCAGGCTGATTCTGGAAAACGTAGAGTAGTGCGCACGATCAGGGGCGCACGACCAGTGCTCGTGCGCATTATATCCCATGATCGTGCGCAGTATTCCTGTTTCACAACCATCCCGGAACACGCATACGACCCCTGTACCGAAAGGAAAAACCAATCACTAATCTGTGCAGACATTCCAGACAATCATAAAAGGGAGTACAAACTATAAAACCAACAAAATACACAACCACGTGTATAAATGTGCACTTCCTATGAAAATAAAGATTAGATGAAAAAGGAACGATAAAGAACTAAAAGTGAAGTGCAACCGCGTGAAAACTAGCTCAGATGAGTCCGAAAATAGGAATATAAAGTGGACTCATCAATGATCTTCTGAGAGGAGACAGTAGGGACAACAGCTTCTGGATGCACGCTCATATATTTATCAACATTAAACAAGTTTTTCTTCTGATATCTGTCCAATTCTTGTTGCCTGTATGAAGATATGATAGTAAACTAAGATGTATCCTTACCTTCAGTTCTTGCCTTCCTTATCTGAGCAAGAGCAACTTGTTCTTTGAACCTGACCATTCTGTACACAGGATCTAATTCTGGTTCAATTATATGAGAGGCTGGCCTTTCCTGAGTAGAATATTGCTGACTACTCTGTCTTCCATAAGTCTCAAACCATGCAGGTCTGTCTTGCCTTGTGGGTCTTTCTTGTCTGTACTGTGTTGTTCTAGAAGAATGAGAGGTAGGTTTTTGAGAAGAAGATGTACCTGTAGATCCTGCAGCTGGAGGAGGAGGAGGAGAAGGACTACTCCAAGATTTTGGATGTGAATGAAATCTTTTCTTTTTCTTCCTCCTTTTTCTGCTCATTTTTAGAATACCTCATCCAACTTGGATGGTCTGTAGTAAGAGTTATCTCATGCAAAATGTAGTAGGGGATATCAACAGTAGAAGAATGTTGAGGAGCAACCTTGGCTTGAGTATTTTTTTCTGCTTTTCCTTTTCTTAGAATTAGAATCTTCGGATTCATCAGAATCTGTATTATCATCAGACTGAATCTCTAGGTATTCATATAATTCATCAATTAGTTTAACTAATTTATCTACCTTTTCCTTATCTTTATTAGGCAGATCATCTGTTTTAGGCATTGTAGATTCATCCCATTTAGGAGGGGAATGAACCCGCTCAGGAATAGTTATTATATCATCAAGTATAATAGTTTGTGAGACTGGATCATCAATTATCATAGACTGTGAGACATTCTCAAAACTAGTAGAAACATCTCTTAAAAGTTGTTCTAAAGCAGAAACAATAATAGGAGCAGAGTAGCAAACTATTGCTTTAGAATGATCCTTTTCAAAAAATGGTAGGCTCGGAATATGACTATGCAGTAAATTAAAATCAGATAGTAAAGAATAGATATTAACTATGAGATTAATGATGATATCACCAACTGTAATAATCTCTGGAGGGTCTGAACACTCATTCTCAAATTTCATTTCTGTATTAGGCACTTCAACAAAATCAACTGCTGCACCTAGAGCTTCTTTATTTGGAGCTTCTTCATTAAGCATCTTCCCCTACCTTGATCCAGAGAAAACTGAATCTAAGCCCCCAGAAGAAGGGACAAAATGGGAAGAGGTGACTTTAGAAGGGAGTTCTGATATATAAGCCAAAACAGGAGCCAAAGATTCATCTAAGAGCTTCTTGAGTGTAGGAGTGATGAAATCAAGAAGTTGAGTGGCAATAGATGAAAAATCTAGATACATAAATTCAGGTGCATTCTGAGTAGATGCAGAGGATGGATTCTGAGTAGATGAAGAAGAAGCTAATCTGTTTGCACAGTTTGTACATATAGAGAAAGCTTGTGGTATAAATGTAGGATTGATGACAGGGGGAATGACATCAGGAATTGTCTCCTGGACTAGTAATTGTGGTGGAGATAAGAGAAGTGGAGATAAGTGAGGTGGAGATGAATGATGTAACGCCCCGAAACTCGAAAGAGGGACAGACAACGTTTAGAGCCAAGTTTGGGTCTTGTTAAGGGTAACACGGCCTGGGACACGGGTGTGTCCAGGGTCGTGTTGTGCTCGGGTTCGACGAACAACCCAAGTGGCCGACGAACTGCGCTCGATGAAGTGTCGAGAGTGAACACGGCCTGGGACACGGGCGTGTTCAGGGTCGTATCGGGCTCGGGATCGACGAATTTTCCGAGTGGTCGACGAAAATGCAGTCGACGATCCTCGAGGCGACGAAAATGGCCTGAGACACGGGCGTGTCCCCGGCCGTGTCCTACTCGGGATGTTAGCCGGGCTGTGTCGGGGGAGGAACACGGCCTGGAGCCCAGGCATGCTCAGCGTGACACGGGCGTGTCAAAATCGACACGGGCATGTCGAGGACCCATGTTCTCTTCGGGTTGTGTTTGGTCCTGTATCGATGGAGGAACACGCCCAGCTACACAGGTGTGTACTGAGTGACACGGGCATGTTAAGTTTGACACGGGCATGTCCAAAGCCAGTGTCCTGTTCTGGGTGCGACAGTTTCGGCGTCGATTGAGGCACACGGTCTTGGACACGGGCGTGTAACAAGCCGTGTTCGGCCCAGGAATTTGGTTTTAAGTGCGAATTGTGGCCGTCCGACTCCTTCTAATGGGATCTGATGGTCCAGAGCTGTCCTTGTTGTGATAAGTCCGGGAATAGGGTTTGAAACCCTCATTCCTCATCAAGTTTTCTCTTTCTAAAGTTTTAGAGAGAAGGGAGAGCAAGGAAGAAGGTGAAGGAGGGATCCGGCTGCCGGAGAAGCTTTGGAGCCCCTAATCGCGAGCCGAGTCCAGATCCGCGGAGGTAAGTCCGTTGCGGCGGTTTTCATCAGGCTAAGTTCCCATGGCTAGGAAGATGGGCCGTATGGTAACGACACTTCTCCTCTCGGTTTCTAGGATTCTTGCATATCATCTTTTTCATTCAAGCTTTTGGGCACCAAATCTCTCAAATGAGAGGGGTTTGGGTCGCCATTGTTCAAGAGGAACCTCCGGGTCGATTGAGTCCGTCCTCGACATGATTTTGCATTAGAGATTCGCTCCATTAATGGACTAGGCATTGTGGGTGAAGCCGTAGTTGCGACCGTTAGTCCGACTCGGTGATGTTGCATAGCGAGCCTTAAGGATTTTGTAGAAATCCATTGCGGCAAGATGTCATTTGTGATGTATGTGTTTTCCCCCATTTCTCGAGTGAGTACGTGTAGCCGGAACCGGACAAGGTTAGCTCCGCATTGGCGGTATATGGTTTCCTTGGTGGACAAGGTTAGCTCCGCATTGGCGGTAGATGGTTTCCTTGGTGTGCGGGGACGTCGCAGTACAAATGATGGATTAGGGTGAGGATGATTATGGATTGTGATGTGCTAAGGCGCGGCTTTGTTTCTGTGGTCGGCTGGCTATCCCGTGACATGCAAGTAATGTGGGGAGAGTGTCCCGACAAGACTAGTCCCCTTCTGTGAGACTGACGAGAACACCAAGCATGGGATAAGCCCGTGCAATGAAGCCACGAGCGGGTGGGGTCCAGCAAGTGTTCTTAGAATCGGTTTGTGGGTGAGATGGAATCCTGACGTGAGAAGTCAGCATTTGCAGGAAAGCCCGGGGCTAAGACCCATGAGCGGGTGGGGCCTTGGCAAGATTTTCGTGTGGCAGTTTTTATGCCGTTAGGGGAAATGCAGTACCCTTTTGTTTGCCGCTTAACGCCAATGTGGAAATTGGGAGTACCCAGATGTTTTGATGATGTGCTAGTTGCAGACGTGATAGGGTGTCTTGGGTAAATCCCGAGTTTTGCATACATGCTGCATAGTAGGCCCCCTTTTTATTATATGCTCAATGTAGAAAACGTGTTTGTTGTTTGAGACATCCAAACCTGTTCTTTTAGAGCTTTACATGTTTATGTATATGGTATACAAAGTGCTGACTTGCAGGTTGGAGGGGTACCCTGGGGTCTGTTAGGGGCGGCCGGGAGGAGATGTGTTGGTTACAAAGTTTGAGGTCAGCCTTTGCTGACTCACATTACCACCAAATTTTATAGGACAAGGATCACAAGCAGGAGCTAGCTCGCTGGCCAAAAAGGCCTAAGCCTCATGAAGTATTACAAGTTTTGTACTAGCTCTATTCGTGGTATTGTATGTTTGATGCTCTAATTTTCCGGCTTGCATGACAAGGTAGTTTAGGAGTGCTTATGCACATTGATGCTTGATGTCATCGTTTGAGTTTTGGACTCTCTATTGTTGTAAGGCCTTAAGGCCGTTTTGATACTCTTATGAATGTGGATAACTTCTGATCATGTTTTCGGCTTCCGCTGTTATTATATTTTTGAGTTATGAGATTGAGTGGTTAATATCATCTTTTAACGCTAAAGCTGTGGCGTCTGTATGTTGTGGGGCCCCGGCCGGACCCATATTATACGGACATTATAGGGGAGGTGCTACAATTTGGTATCAGTGCTAGGTTTGTCGATTTAGCGTAATTGGATCACATATAGAAGTTATCCACATATGAGTATTGCGGGACCATGAGTGTCCTTACATTTGAGTCTTGTGATTAGGGACTAATTCCTTGTTATCTTGCTTTTGTTAAGATTGCAAGCAACGAGACGGGTACGTCAAGACCAAGAGAAGAACTTTCGGCGAGTAGCACCACTGCTCAGGGTCCTTTGGGCATGGGTGTAGACCCGGTCGATTTTTGTTGCATGCTTGCAGAAGCAATGGTGGCAGTCCAAGCTGTAACGACAGCTCAAGTAGTAACCCCTGTTGCTCAGGTAGCAACCCCTGCCACCTCGGATACGACTGTAACACCCCAAATCCCAATTTAGGTAAAGCTTGAGTGACACGGCCTGGGACACGGGCGTGTCCCAGGGGGTGTGGTGCTCGGGTCGGCGAACTGCGCTCGACAATCGTCGAGCGACAAGCAAAGGGAGTACACGGTCTGTGACACGGGCATGTCACAGGGCGTGTCCTTTGCGGGCTTCAGCCAGGGATGCATGTGCCTGAGGACACGGGTGTGTCCTGGAGGACACGGCCTGGGACACGGGCGTGTCCCATGGCTATGTCCCGCTCGGGTGAGGTGATATTATGATGTATGAAGTACACGGCTGATAGACACGGGCGTGTCTGGCATGACACGGGCGTGTAGGGTGTGACACGGGCGTGTCACATGACCGTGTACTGTCTGGATTCGAGTCGGTTGGGTGCTGCTTAAGGGACACGGCCTGTGACACAGGCGTGTCACCGGGCGTGTCAGGCCGTATTCAGCCTTTTTCTAGGCAAATCCGAGCCATTCGTTTCCCTTATCCTGGATAGAAGGGCCCAGGCTCTTCCCTGCTAAGATAAGGCCGAGAATGAGGGTTTAATCCATTCATTTTCATCCTTCTTCTTCTTCTCCAAAAGAGAGAGAGAGAGAAAGGCCAAGGGAAGGAAAGGAGGAGGGAGAAAGCCAACTGCTGGAGGAGCTGCAGAGTGCGGAATCAAGATCCGAGCTTGGATTCATGAAAGAAAAGCCGAGGAGGTGATTTCCATCCGGCTAGTTCATGGCTCTAAAGCGATCTTCAAGGGTAACGATCTCCTTCTTGGACATCGAAGTCCTTTCTTTATGCATATGCATGGAATCCTCCACCAAGAGGTGGATATCATAAGTGATTCCTTGGTTGAGTCTACATCTAGAGCCCGAAGTGTGGAGTATGGCATAGGCATGCTGCGTGAAGCCCATCTGGACTGGTAGTCAAGATTGGTGATGATTATGGGTAAACCGGAGAAGACTTCGTGGATTTAATGATGTGCAAGATTGATGAGTACTGGCTTTGTTGTATGGATGTATGGATGTATGGATGTTGATTATGGATGTATGGATGCTTTGCGTAAACTCCTGGTTGTGTTGTGAGGTCAATTGGTAGCAACGCCTGGGGAGCGCGAGATAAACCCGACTTGCTACAACACTAGGGTGGGTTGATCTGTATAGTTGAAGGGTCGATTGGTGGCAATGCCTGGGGAGCCGAGGTAAACCTGTCTTGCTACACCACTAGGGTGGGTCGATCTGTGTTAGGATGGGAGGTCGATTGGTGGTACTGCCTGGGGAGCACAGATAAACCTGGCTTGCTACACCACTAGGGTGGGTCGATCTGCTCATGTTTGCTGTGAGGTTAGTACCTATGAATGAGATGGACGGAATGTAGCCAGCCTGCGGGATTGGTGGACTAGGACCGGCCAACCAACAAGTTAAAAACCTTTGGATCGGCGGTGGATGATAGGTATATCCAGTACACCAATAAGATGCCCTGAGTGCACGAAGCATCAGGTGGAGACTGGCGTTTGTGACATGGTTGTGTTTGGTAACTTGATAGATTGATACATATTATGATGGCTATGTATACAGGGAAGGAACCAATGCCCCGGGTAAGGGGTAGGGTCGTTATAATTGGTCAGCTAATGCTAACCGTTACTTTGTTTACCGCTCTTGGGTGGATATCTAATTGTAGGTACCGATGCTTGAATTGAATTGAGCGGAGTGAAGGATTGCTGCTAAAGGCCCTTGAAGGCCGTGCGAAGCGTGTTTGGATTTCATGTGTGGCCGGCCTGCGTGCCGATGTATGAAGCTGTAAATGTGTAAAGAGGAACCTGTAAGGCCTTAAGGCCATAAGTGTGTGTGTGTTGTATACATTCCTGTTTTGATATATAAATGTGGAGTTTGTATATTAGTGGATATTCGGTGTGCTGAGTTCATATAACTTAAAACACTGCGCTAGAATGCTTTGTGTTAGGATACGAGTAGAAAAGATTTTGATATCCCCACATAACTCCGCCGTTTGTCTTGGAAATATGGCGTGGGGCCCCGGCCGGACCCACTGTTATATTCCATATGACAGATGGAGGCGTTACAAAGTGGTATTAGAGCCAGGTTGAGATTTATGGGAGGGAGAACATAATTGAACTCAGGAATGTCCGCTAGGAATGTGAAGTCAATGTATATTTGCCATTATGAACTGCATGCTTAATGGTGTTTTGTACATTGATAGGTGGCGAGGAGTGGTGCTGGGAAGTCTGAGCCCCAGCGTTCAGATGAGTGTGCGACACCAGTTGAAGCGCCTACACCTCCCTCGGCGGAGACCATACGTGTGGTGACTGAGACGGTGCTCGCAGTGTTACAGGCACAACCTACTGGACAGGCAAGGCCTGCAGGGGTGCCAGTACGGGCTGGTGCAAGGCAAGAGCGCGCTGAAGTTGTGGTGGACGAGCAAGCAACAAATGAGCAGTTGAAAAAGTTTATGGAGTTTCATTCATCTACATTTGGTGGGGTGACTTCCCCAACGCAGGCGGAAGATTGGCTTGCACGAGTGAATAGGATCCTGACTGTAATCAGGACTGCAGAGGAGAAGAAAGTTACCTTAGCCACTTTTCTTCTAGAAGGAGATGCGAGACTGTGGTGGGATGATGTGGAAGTGCATCACTTGGCAGGTCGAGGATTAGAGGAGGTCTCAATGGATGAATTCACACGATTGTTTCTTGCCAAGTATTTGCCAGTGTCGCAGCGAAATGTGATGGAGAACGAAATTCAACGTCTGGTGCAGGGTGAGACTGATAGTGATATGTACCTACATGATTTTACCAGACTGGGACGCTATGAGTGGTCTACTTTAGTTGAGGAGGCACGGAAGACAAATCACTTTTATGAGGGATTGCGTGATGAGTTAAGGCTGGTACTCCCAAGTTCGGTGAACCAAGGCTTCCAAGCGTTGGTCGATACAGCTCGTACGCTGGAGAAAGATTTGAAGTGGGTACAAGAGAAGAAGAGACTAGAAGTTGAGAATCCAGAATTCAAAGTGCCACAGGCAGAGCAATCAGAGTTTAGAAGACGAGACAAGAAAAGGTTCAGGCCTGCTGAATCAGTTCCGTCGACTGTTTCTTCGGGAACAACCTATGGGCAAGGACGTGTTGATACACGTACATGTTTTAACTGGGGCATGCAAGGACATATAACTAAATATTGTTGGAGTGCCCCTTCAAGGAGTGAGCAAAAGACAGGTGCGTCTTATGAAGAAAAGGGAAAAGCAGTGGCCGAGTCATCTGCATCATGGACGCAACCTCGATTGCATAATTTAGAAGTGCAAGAGCCGCAAGACTCAATTGGTAAAGTACATCCTCTAGTGTTTAACTTGACGCCAAATCAGACAGCTGAGCGGAAGTAAATATATAAAAGTTATGTGAATCCTATTACGAATCATGAGATGGTTATGTTCTATATCATGTAAATCTTGGTGCACATTTGGTGTCATGTAAGTGATCGATCAATCGTGGGATCTATAATGTTTTTGGATATTAGGTGAGTTTGTGGATGGATGTGCACATGTGAGAGATCTGTATGTGTGTATGTGCTGCATGTGCTGTTTGTTTTGTGCGATGCCTTGGGGCGAGATAAGTTGCGGCCCCTGAGCTCTCAGTAGGCTCGCTTTATTCGAGTGATCGGTTGCTGCTGGTGAAACGAGAAGTGCTTAGATGAGTGTTTGTAGGTGAGCAAAATTTCGGGACGAATTTTTTTTTGAAGGAGGGAGGATTGTAACCCCCAAATCTCAATTTGGGTAAATCTTGAGCGACACGGCCTGGGACACGGGCGTGTCCCAGGGCTTGTGGTGCTCGGGTCGGCGAACTGCGCTCGACAATCGTCGAGCAGTAAGCAAAGGGAGTACACGGCCTGTGACACGGGCGTGTCACAGGGAGTGTCCTTTGCGGGTTTCAGCCAGGGATGCATGTGCCTGAGGACACGGGTGTGTCCTGGAGGACACGGCCTGGGACACGGGCATGTCCCATGGCCGTGTACCGCTCGGGTGAGGTGATATTGTGCTGTATGAAGTACATGACTGATAGACACGGGCGTGTCTGGCATGACATGGGCGTGTAGGGTGTGACACGGGCGTGTCACACAGCCCTGTACTGTCTGGATTCGAGTCGGTTGGGTGCCGCTTAAGGGGCACAACCTGTGACACGGGCGTGTCAGAGGGCGTGTCAGGCCGCGTTCAGCCTTTTTTTGGGCAAATTCGAGCTGTTCATTTCCCTTCTCCTGGATCCAAGGGCCCAAGCTCTTCCCTGCCCAGATAAGGCCGAGAATGAGGGTTTAATCCATTCATTTTCATCCTTCTTCTTCTTCTCCAAGAGAGAGAGAGAGAGAGAGAGGCCAAGGGACGGAAAGGAGGAGGGATAAAGACAGCTGCTGGAGGAGCTGCGGAGTGCGGAATCAAGATCCGAGCTTGGATTCGTGAAGGCAAAGCTAAGGCGGTGATTTCCATCCGGCTAGTTCATGGCTCCAAAGTGATCTTCAAGGGTAACGATCTCCTTCTTGGACATCGAAGTCCTTTCTTTATGCATATGCATGGAATCCTCCACTAAGAGGTGGATATCGTAAGTGATTCCTTGGTTGAGTCTGCATCTAGAGCCGGAAGTGTGGAGTACGACATAGGCATGCTGTGCGAAGCCCATCTGGACGGGTTGTCTGGATTGGTGATGATTATGGGTAAACCGGAGAAGACTCTGTGGATTTAATGATGTGCAAGATTGATGAGTACTGGCTATATTGTATGGATGTATGGATGTTGATTATGGATGTATGGATACTTTGCGTAAGCTTCTGGTTGTGTTGAGAGGTCAATCGGTAGCAATGCCTGGGGAGCGCGAGATAAACCCGGCTTGCTACACCACTAGGGTGGGTTGATCTGTATAGTTGAAGGGTCGATTGGTGATAATGCCTGGGGAGCCGAGGTAAACCCGGCTTGCTACATCACTAGGGTGGGTCGATCTGTGTTAGGATGGGAGGTCGATTGGTGGTACTGCCTGGGGAGCACAGATAAACCCGGCTTGCTACACCACTAGGGTGGGTCGATCTGCTCATGTTTGCTGTGAGGTTAGTACCTCTGAGTGGGATGGATGGAATGTCGCCAGCCTGCGGGATTGGTGGACTAGGACCGACCAACCAACAAGTTAAAAACCTCTAGATCGGCGGTGGATGACGGGTATATCCGGTACACCAATAAGGTGCCCTAAGTGCACAGAGCATCGGGTGGAGACCGGCATTTGTGATATGGTTATGTTTGGTAACTTGATAGATTGATACATATTATGATGGTTATGCATAAAGGGAAGGAACCACTGCCCCGGGTAAGGGGTAGGGTCGTTATAATTAGTTAGCTAATGCTGACCGTTACTTTGTTTACCGCTCTTGGGTGGATATCTAATTGCAGGTGCCGATGCTTGAATTGAATTGAGCGGAGTGAAGGATTGCTGCTAAAGGCCCTTGAAGGCCGTGCAAAGCATGTTTGGATTTCATGTGTGGCCGACCTGCATGCCGATGTATGAAGCTGTAAATGTGTAAAGAGGAACCTGTAAGGCCTTAAGGCCATAAGTGTGTGTATTGTATACATTCCTGTTTTGATATATAAATGTGGAGTTTGTATATTAGTGTACATTCTGTGTGCTGAGTTCATATAACTTAAAATGCTGCGTTAGAATGCTTTGTGTTAGGATACAAGTAGAAAAGATTTTGATATCCCCACGTAACTCCGCCGTTTGTCTATGAAATATAGCATGGGGCCCCGGCCGGACCCACTGTTATATTCCATGTGACGGATGGAGGCGTTACAACGGTGATGACCGTGCCGGGCGGAGAAGCCAGACGAGCAGAGCCGCTGAACGAAAGGGTGGTTGTCATGCATGGGGACCGACAGATGAAATATTTTCTGAGCTTCCATCCTCCCACGTTTAAGGGAGTTGGTATGCCGACTGATGCAGAGGATTGGTGGGCACGGATGCAAGAACTTATGAGGGCGGCAAAGACGCCAGAGGAGAATAAATCTGAGTTTGCGGTCTTCATGTTGGAGGGAGACGCGAAGTTATGGTGGGTGAGCCATAGCAACAGCCAGTTTCCCAGACGCACGCCGTCCATGGAAGAGTTTGGGAATGCTTTCCTAAAGAAGTACATTCCTGTGTCGACAAGGTTGGCCCTCCAAAGGCAATTTCTGCACTTGATGCAGCACGATTAGACGATGGATGAGTATGTACAGGAGTTCACTTGGTTGGGTCGTTATGCGAGAACGACAATAGCCGACGATGAGGAGAGGGATAACCTCTTCTACCAGGGGCTGAGGGAGAATCTAATACAACCCCTCATCGCCATGAAGAGAGCTGGTTTCAATGAGTTGGTTGAGGCTGCCAGAACATTGGAGAGTGATCTAGAGCGAACCCAACGTCGTAAGGGTTTCGCGCCCAAGCAAGGGGAAGGGAAGCCCTCTCAATCCCAAGGGAAGTCCAAAGGGAATAGATGGAAGAAAAAGCCTCACCCATTCAAGTCCGGTGAGAAAAGCAAATGGACGTCCAGAGGGTCTCACTCTAAGGGACCACTGACGTGCTTCAATTGTGGCAAGGTGGGGCGCATAGCTCGTTTTTGTACTCAAGGAGGTGCTGAGCAGGAGCCAAGGCAGGAGCAGACTGTGCGCTCCGGCCCCAGTGCCGCAGAGAAAGGGAAGATGGCGGAGTCTAGCGCTTCTCGGTTCCAACCGGTGCAACCAAGGGCTTACAACCTTTGGCAGCGAGAAGCGATCCGACAACCCGATGTCGTGATAGGTATGAGAAAGTTTAAATTTAACCTTATACTTCATACTTTCAAACCATTTATGTTTGATGCCTCTATTTTAGGCTTTGTGTTAGTTTCCGGATACCCCGCTAGGGTATTGTTTGATATGAGAGTGTCACACTCTTTTCTTGTGGAAAGCTTTATCTAGAGAATTGGAGTTGAGTCGTTCTCGGCGGACGCAGAGCTGAAGGTGCGCATGCCCAATGGGTCATCCATGACCACCGGGGAAAAATGGCGCATTTGTTGGAGGCTAGACGGAGTTGACTTCATGTTGATAACAACGGTACTGCCGTTGGTTGAGTTTGATGTGATATTGGGAATAGACTGGCTAGTAGAGCAGCATGCCAGTATTGACTGCCTATCCAAGGTGGTGACCCTGAGAAGCGAAGGGCAGACAGAAGTCAAGTTTGAGGGCCTTAATGGAGTGGCCTATTCCCTAATTTCGGCCATGCAGTTGGTGCGGTCAGTTAACCAGGGGGAGTAGCTCTTGTAGCATTATTGGAGGTTCTCCTTTCCAAGTTATCACTTGGGGAAGTGCCAGTAGTGGCAGAGTTCGAGAATGTGTTTCCTGATGAACTTCCTAGAGCACCTCCTCGACGGGAGATTGATTTCTTGATTGAGTTAGTGCTAGAGGATAGACCGGTGTCACGTCCTCCATTTAGGATGGCACTAAAAGAGTTGGCCGAACTCAAGGTACAGTTGCAGGAACTATTGGAACAGGGGTATATCAGACCCAGTTCTTCACCGTGGAGCGCGCCTGTGTTGTTTGTGAAAAAGAAAGACGGTAGTATGCGGTTGTGCATAGACTGCCGAGAGTTGAATAAATTGACTGTCAAGAATAAGTATCTGATTCCTAGGATAGACGACCTGTTCGACCAGTTGGCGGGGTCGGTGGTGTATTCAAAGTTGGACTTGAAGTCATGATACTATCAGTTGCGAATTTGAGACGAGGACATACCCAAGACAGCATTTGGTACAAGGTATGGTCACTTTGAGTTCTCGGTGATGTCGTTCGGGCTGACGAACACACCATCCGTATTCATGGATTTGATGAATCGAGTATTTCGGGAATACTTGGACTCTTTTGTAGTTGTCTTTATTGACGACATTCTGGTTTACTCCAAATTAGAGGTGGAGCATGAGACTCACTTGAGAGTAGTCTTGCAGGTGTTGAGAGAGAATCAGCTTTATGCAAAGTTCTCGAAGTGCGAGTTCTAGCTAGAGAAGGTGGCATTTTTGGGCCATGTGATTAGTGGGGATGGGGTGGCAGTAGATCCAACAAAAGTGGAAGCCATCAGAGATTGATCGATTTTGAGAACCGTGGTGGAAGTCCGAAGTTTTCTTGGGCTAGCCGGGTACTATAGAAGGTTCGTATAAAACCTTTCGCAGATAGCTCTACCCCTCACTTCACTAACTCGTAAGGATCAGAAGTTTGTGTGGACTCAGGAGTGCAGTCAGGCGTTTGATACTCTAAAGGAAAGGCTGATGACAGCTCCAATCCTAAGTCTACCGAAAGGGACCGAAGGATTTCAAATTTTCAGTGACGCATCGGGATGCGGTTTGGGTTGCGTATTGGTGCAACATGGCAGTGTGATAGCCTTTGAGTCTAGGCAGCTAAAGCCTCATGAGAGGAATTACCCCGTCCATGACTTGGAATTGGTGGCGGTAATCTTTGCGTTAAAATTATGGTGGCACTATATTTATGGTGCGAAGGTGGAGATCTTCACGGATCACAAAAGCCTGAAGTATCTCCTAGGTTAGAAGGACTTGAATATGCGGCAGCGCAGGTGAGTCGAGTTCCTTGGAGACTACGAGGTGGCGATTCAGTATACTCCAGACAAAGCCAATGTGGTGGAAGATGCCTTGAGTAGAAAATACTCTAGGCAAGGGAATTGGATCGAAGCTCATGATGAGCGGTTGGTGCTGGACAGGGAGTCCCTCGGCTTGGAGTGCGTAGCAAGGGGAGAGTCTAGCATGGCTCGGTTGAACTGGATTGAAATGCAGAACTATTTGTCTGATCATATTCAGGAAGTAACTCGTTTGGATGATGAGTTCCAACCATACGTGGTGGAAGCTTAAAAGTGCGAGAGTAGCACCTGAGAGTTAATTGATGGGATTCTGAGGAAGGACGGAAGGATCTGTGTACTGCAGTTCGGTAAGCTCCATGAGGATTTGATGTTTGAGGCTCACTTCACAAAGTACTCCATTCACCCAGGCAGTACAAAGATGTACTTGGATATGAAGAAATACTTTTGGTGGCCTGGACTGAAGCGGGACATGGCTTTGTACGTGAATCGGTGCCAAACTTGTGCCTTGGTGAAGGCCGAGTGTTAGAAGCTGGGCGAGTTCCTGAATCCTCTTCCTATTCCCGAGTGGAAATTTGATGATATCTCCATGGACTTTGTACATGGGTTACCTAGATCACAACAGGGTAACGACGCGATTTGGGTGATTGTGGATCGCTTAACCAAAGTGGCTCATTTCATCCCAAATCGGAAGGAGGACAACGTGGAGAAGCTGGTAGAGTTGTATGTTCGCAACATTGTGCGACTACATGGGATTCCTAAGAGTATAGTTAATGATCGTGATGGACATTTCACATCCAATGACTGGAGGTTGGTTCAGACGAGTCTGGGCACAAAGCTCAAGTTCAGTACGACTTTCCATCCTCAAACTGATGGGAAAACCGAAAGAACGAACCGTACTATGGAGGATATGCTGAGGATGTGTATTCTTGACTTCGACGAGAAGTGGGAGGAACACCTCTTCATGGTAGAATTCGTTTATAACAACAGTTACCAAGCAAGTATAAAGATGGCGTCATATGAAGCTTTGTTTGGGAGGCGGTGTCGAACACCGATGTCTTGGACAGAGGCAGGATACACCAAATGTTTGGGAAAAGAAGTGGTAGCTGATGCATGTGAGTTAGTGCGAACCATTCAAGAGTGCATGAAGATGGCTCAAAATCAGCAAGCAAAATATTTTAATGCTCGCCACAGGAAGCTGGAGTTCGCGGTAGGCGATTGGGTCTATCTAAAGATCAAGCTGTTCAAAGGCATTTAACGGATTCGCCCACTCAAGAAGTTCAGTCAGAGATTTTTGGGACCTTTTGAGGTTATAGAACGGGTGGGAGAAACAGCGTACCAGTTAGCGTTGTCCGCAGAGCTGAGTGGATTACACGACGTATTCCATGTCACCGTCTTGAGGAAAGCCTTAGTAGAGGCTAGTGTGGTGATCGAATCGACATCAATGCTGATAGAAGAGGACTTGAAGATGCGAGTTCGTCTAGTTGCTATAGAGGATTCAGAAATTTGGCAGCTGCAGAACAAAGAGGTCAAACTCGTAAAAGTCCAATGAGACAACTAGGGTCGTGAGGAGTTCTCGTGGGAGCAAGAACAGACTATGCTGGAGGAGTATCCAGGGTTATTCCATTCAGGTATCATTTAAGTTTTGTGTATCTTTTATTTCTTGTAATTTCGGGACGAAATTCTTTTAAGGGGGAGAGAGTTGTAACGCCCCAAAACTCGAAAGAGGGACGGACATCGTTTAGAGCCAAGTTTGAGTCTTGGTAAGGGTCACACGGCCTGGGACACGGGCATGTCCAGGGCCGTGTCTTGCTCGGGTTCGACGAACAACCCGAGTGGCCGATGAACTGCGCTCGACGAAGTGTCGAGAGTGAACACAGCCTGGGATACGGGCGTGTCCAGGGCCGTGTCGTGCTCGGGTTCGACGAATTTTCCGAGTGGTCGACGAAAATGCACTCGACGATCGTCGAGGCAACGAACACATTCGGAGACACGGGCATGTCCCATGCCATGTCCTACTCAGGATGTTAGCCGGGCTGTGTCGGGGGAGGAACACGGCCTGGAGCCCAGGAGTGTTCAGCGTGACACGGGCATGTCAAAATCGACACGGGCGTGTCGAGGACCCGTGTTCTCTTCGGGTTGTTTTTGGTCCTGTATCGATGGAGGAACACGCCCAACTACACGGGCATGTACTGAGTGACACGGGCGTGTCAAGTTTGACACGGACGTGTCCAGAGCCCGTGTCCTGTTCTGGGTGCGACAGTTTCAACGTCGATTGAGGCACACAGTCTTGGACACGGGCATGTCACAAGTCGTGTTCGGCCTAGGAATTTGGTTTTAAGTGCGAATCATGGCCGTCCGACTCCTTCTAATGAGATCTGATGGTCCAGAGCTGTCCTTGCTATGATAAGTTTGGGAATAGGGTTTGAAACCATCATTCCTCATCAAGTTTTCTCTTTCTAAAGTTTTAGAGAGAAGGGAGAGCAAAGAAGAGGGTGAAGGAGGGATCCGGCTGCCGAAGATGCTTCGGAGCCCCTAATCGCGAGCTGAGTCTAGATCCGCGGAGGTCAGTCCGTTGCGGTGGTTTTCATCCGGCTAAGTTCCCATGGCTAGGAAGAAGGGCCGTAAGGTAACGATACTTCTCCTTTCGGTTTCTAGGATGCGTGCATAACATCTTTTTCTTTCAAGCTTTTGGGCACCAAATCTCTCAAATTAGAGGGGTTTGGGTCGCCAAGGTTCAAGAGGAACCTCCGGATCGATTGAGTCCGTCCTCGACATGATTTTGCATTAGAGATCCGCTCCGTTAGTGGACTAGGCAATGTGGGTGAAGCCGTAGTCGCGACCGTTAGTCCGACTCGGTGATGTTGCATAGCGAGCCTTAAGGATTTTATAGAAATCCATTGCGGCAAGATGCCGTTTGTGATGTATGTGTTTTCCCCCTTTTCTCGAGTGAGTACATGTAGCCGGTACCGGACAAGGTTAGCTCCGCATTGACGGTAGATGGTTTCCTTGGTGGACAAGGTTAGCTCTGCATTGGCAGTAGATGGTTTCCTTGGTGTGCGGGGACGTCGCTGTACAAATGATGGATTAAGGTGAGGATGATTATGGATTGTGATGTGCTAAGGCGCGGCTTTGTCTCCATGGTCGGGTGGCTATCCCGTGACGTGCAAGTCATATGGGGAGAGTGTCCTGACGAGACTAGTCCCCTTCTGTGAGACTGACGATAACACCAAGCATGGGACAAGCCCGTATAATGAAGCCGCGAGCGGGTGGGGTCCAGCAAGGGTTCTTAAATTAGGTTTGTGGGTGAGATGGAATCCTGACGCAAGAAGTCAGCATTTGCAGGAAAGCCCGAGGCTAAGACCCACGAGCGGGTGGGGCCTTGGCAAGATTTCCATGTGGCAGCTTTTATGCCGTTAGGGGAAATGCAGTACCATTTTGTTTGCGGCTTAACACCAATGGGGAAATTGGGAGTACCCAGATGTTTTGATGATGTGCTAGTTGCATACGTGATAGGGTATCTTTGGTAAATCCCGAGTTTTGCATACATGCTGCATAGTAGGCCCCCTTTTTATTATATGCTCAATGTAGAAAACATGTTTGTTGTTTGAGACATCCAAACCTGTTCTTTTAGAGCTTTACATGTTTATGTATATGGTATATGAAGTACTGACTTGCAGGTTGGAGGGGTACCCTGGGGTCTGTTAGGGGCGGCCGGGAGGAGATGTGTTGGTTACACAGTCTGAGGTCAGCCTTTGCTGACTCACATTACCACCAAATTTTACAGGGCAAGGATCACAAGCAGGAGCTAGCTCGCCGGCAAAAAAGGCCTAAGCCTCATGAAGTGTTACAAGTTTTGTACTAGGTCTATTCGTGGTATTGTATGTTTGATGCTCTAATTTTCCGGCTTGCATGACGAGGTAGTCTAGGAGTGCTTATGCACGTTGATGCTTGATGTCATCGTTTGGGTTTTGGACTCTCTATTGTTGTAAGGCGTTAAGGACGTTTTGATACTCTTATGAATGTGGATAACTTCTGATCATGTTTTCGGCTTCTACTGTTGTTATATTTTTGAGTTATGAGATTGGGTAGTTAATATCATCTTTTAATGCTAAAGCTGTGGAGTCTGTATGTTGTGGGGCTCCGTCCGGGCCCATATTGTACGAACATTATAGGGGAGGTGTTACAAATGAGGTGGAGATGAATGAGGTGGAGATGAATGAGGTGGAGATGAATGAGGTGACTGATGAACTGGGGAGTCTACATGAAATACTGAGGATGGAATTTCTTCAGGCAAAGTAGTTTGTAGAGTAGGTGGTGTGGAAGGTCTAGGGGAATGAAGTGGAGATTATGGAATGGAAGAAACAAGGTGAGAATCTTCTTGTGGAGTAGGGAGAGTAGCTGGAACAGCCCTAATGCTTTCAGATGCTACCCTAGAAGATTCAACCCTAGATGGCTTAGGAATCACCCTCTCCCACTTTCCAAATAGAGCAGAGGTGATCCTCTTAGATGCATTAATATGCACAGTTTGAGAGACCAAGATCTCTGGACATTTGGTCTGGAGAAAAATTCCCAAAACTCTCCCATAACTCACATCCTTCTTATTAATCTTCTTCTTGATTGAATCAAACAAAACTGACCCCCAGTTAATATTTTTCTTGTCAACCAGGGCACCCATCAAAAGAAATTGGTGCCTGGTTACATAGTCATGGGATGAGTGTTTGCCCAGAAGAACTTTTCCAACCACATCGGCTAGAAATTTATATTTTACAGAGAAATTCTTTTTCAACAAGTGGTTAGGGTTTTCTTGTGAGTGACCCAATCTATCTAGCATAATATCAAATTCTAAACTAGATAATTTTATATCATCTTCTCCATTGACTAAGCCAAAAATTTTAGATAGAATTGCAGGTGTAAGAGAAACCTGATGTCGTGAGATTGATCTAGTAATTATTATGTGATTATGAATCTTTGCGGTGTGAACACATTCCTTTATTTCTGTGACTGGGAGCTTGATTTGAGTGGTCATAAAATTTCGCAGATGCTGTGCCTCAAAAAGTTGTAAAATGTCTAGAATGATTTGATCCGAATGTTGAAACGAGTCCATGTCGATATCGAATCTTGCATCGAACTTCATTGCTTTGAGAATCGCTTGCAACACCGCCATTTTCCTGCAAAATAAAAAGATCAAGTACAAGAGAAGGGAAATGGAGAATGTGCAGGATGGAGTTCGATGAAAACCTAATATAAGTTTTCAGAAGTTGAAAGGACGAAAAAGAATTCGTCGAAGGGTACACAATTTGTGGAGCTCCATTTGATGAAAGGTTCACGAAAGGTTTCACAATTCGTCGATATCCGTTCGACAAAAAGTTCACAATTCGTCGTTCGACGAAAGGTTCACAACTCGTAGATCTCCGTTCGATGAAAAGTTCACCATTCGTTGATCTTCGTTCGAAGAAAAGTTGAAATTCGTCGATCTCCGTTCAAAATCAATTTAGTGTTTCTCTACCAATCATTCGTAACTGATTTAAAAAGAAATTATGTTTCTTTTTATCTAATGGGTTGGTGAAAATGTCTGCTCTTTGTAAATAAGTAGGTATAAATACAAGGCAAATTTTATTTTTATCCACATTATCCCTGATAAAGTGGTGCCTCATTTCTATATGTTTAGTCATACTATGGAGGACTGGATTCTATACAATTGAAATTGCACTGGTATTGCAACAGTATATTATAGAATTATTTAAGTTGAATCCATAATCTAGTAGTTGATTTTGAATCCACAAGATCTTAAAATAACAACTACCTGCTGCAATATATTCAGCTTCAGCAGTTGAAGTAAAAACATATGTTTGTTTCTTGCAAAACCATGACACAAGCCTATCACCAAGAAACTGACAAGTTCTTGATGTGCTTTTTCTGTCAACTCTGCATCCAGTATAGTCAGGATCTATGAATCCAGTTAGTTCAAATCCTGACTCAATAGGATACCAGAGTCCTAGATTAGGACAACCCTTTATATATCTTAAAATTCTTTTTTACTAAAATAAGGTGTAATTCATTAGGGTTAACCTGAAACCTAGCATAAATATAAGTTACAAACATAATATCTGGTCTACTTGCTGTTGAATATAATAGAGACCCAATGATAGTTCTATATGTTTTCTGATCAACATGTTTGCCATGTTCATCATTATCAACTATAACATTGGTAGACATGGATGTTTTTGTAGAGGAGGCATCTAACATCCCAAATCTTTTTATTACTCTTTAACATATTTATATTGAGATATAAAGATGCCATTAGATGTTTGTTTCACTTGTAAACCAAGAAAATAAGATAATTCACTCATGTTGCTTATTTCAAACTTGGAATGCATTAGGTCAGAGAACCTTTTGTATTGTTTGGAATCAGTAGAACCAAAAATTATATCATCAACATATATTTGAACTAGTAAAATTTCTATTTTATGATTTCTAAAAAATATAGTTTTATCAATCTTGCCTCTACAAAATTATTTTCTAATAGAAAATTTGCAAGGGTCTCATATCAATTAAGACCATAAAGAGCTTTATTAAGCTTAAAAACATGAGAAGAGTGAGTTGAAGAGATAAAACCTGGAGGTTGTTCCACATGTACTTCCTCTTTGATGTCTCCATTCAGGAATGCACTCTTTACATCCATCTGATATACTTTGAACTTCTTGACTATAGCAAAAGCCAGAAATATCCTGATAGCTTCTAATCTTACAACAGGAGCAAATGTTTGATCATAATCCATTCCTTCCTCCTGTGAATATCCTTGAGCTACCAGTCTAGCTTTATTTCTCACTATAACTCCTTGAGTATCCAATTTATTTCTGAAGATCCATTTAGTTCCAATTACTGGATAGTTTTTGGGTCTTGGAACTAAGTCTCAAACTCTACTTCTCTCAAACTGATTGAGTTCCTCTTGCATAACAATGATCCAATGAAGATCTTGCTCTGCATCTTTTATTGATTAAGGTTTAATATGATATAAAAAAACATGTGTGCATCTGATCTTGATTGAGTTGATGCCTTGTTTGCACACCAGTTGATATGTCTCCAATCACTTGAGATCTAGGATGATCTCTAAGAGTGACATAATCAACAGGTGGAGTTGGTTCTTCAATGATTTGTGTTGTTAATTCCTCTTGTGGAATTTCATTAGCTATAACTTTTTCAACATAAATCTCAGGATAATCTTCATCACTATATTCAACATTCTGTTGAGAAAGATGCAATGTATCCTCTTGCTTAAGGGTTAATTCTTCTAGTTTCTTACACAAAATTGGTTCCTGAAAATAATTTATGGTAGAGGTATTCATCTCCTTATAAAACATGTTAGTTTCATCAAATGATACATGTATAGATTCTTCTATTTTAAAGGTAAATTTATTATAAACCCTATAAGCCTTGCTGATAAGAGAATATCTAAGAAATATTTCTTCTGCAGCTTTGGCTTCAAATTTTCTTAAGTGTTCTTATCATTATTATGGATATAACATTTACACCCAAAATTTTTAAAATAACTTACTTTAGGTTTCTTATTTTTTAAGCAATTCATAGGGAGTCTTACCCTTGAGTTTATGAATGAGACTTCTGTTAAGAACATAATTTGCTGCGCTTACTGCCTCTGCCCAAAAGGATAAGGGTAAGTGAGCATCTGCAAGTAATGTTGCAGCAGATTCAATTATGGTTCTATTTTTTTCTTTCTGCCACCCCATTTTGTTGAGGAGTTCTTGGAGCAGAGAAACACTGCCTGATTCCTTCTTTCCCACAGAATTCTCTCATTAGAAGAGATTCAATCTCAGTACCATGATCACTTCTGATCAATGCAATCTGAATAGAATACTCAATCTTGATGTTCCTAAGAAAGTCTGCAAGAATTTTGAAGGTATCAGACTTGTTTCTAAGAAATAACACCCAAGAGAATCTTGAAAAATCATCAATAATAACTAAAGTGCATGACTTTCCTCCCAAACATTGTATTGCAATAGGTCCAAAAAGGTCTATATGTAGCAAATACAAAATTCTGGGTGAATCACTCTTAGATATGGATTTAAAACTATTTTTAGTTTACTTACCTAATTGACAAGCCCTACAAAGTCCTTCTTTCTTTTAAGATCCAGAAGATAGTCCTCTGACAAGGTTGTCCTTAGACAATTTAGCAATAGTTTTAAGATTTACATGCCCTAATCTTTTATGCCAAAGTTCATTTGTTTTACTTATATGATTAAATAAACATATTTAAAATTTACTAGAATTAAAATTAATTAGATAGATGTTACCCTGTCTACCCCAGATAAAATAATTTTGTTCTCACTAGATATAATAAAGCATAAAGACTTATTAAATTATACCTGATAACCTTCATCACATAATTGATTGATGCTGATTAGGTTATGCTTAAGACCTTTCACATAAGCTAACTTTCTGAAGGTAACCACTCCAACATTGACATTGCCATAGCCCTCTGTCTGGCCACAGTTAGAGTCTCCAAATATGACTTTTGGTCCAAGTTGTGCTTTGAAGTCTTTTAGATTAACTTTTCTACCTGTCGTGTGTTTAGAGCACCCAATATTCAAATACCATTGTTCCTCTGTGGCAGGATAGTTCTTTTCCTGTATTAAGAACAAGTTAGATGTTCTTGACCCAGATTACCTTGGATCCTATTTTTCTGACATAATCAGTTGAAATATAAGAAAATTCAGGTTGATTTTTATATCCAAGTGGATGATATCTCCTGCGAGGAATGATCCACTCAGTAAAAGGATTTATAAACTTTTGAGTATGATTATTCTTTTGAAAAGAATTAAATTTTTTGTTTGAAAAATTTGACTTCGACGAATTATTCTGATTTCGTTGAGCGCCGTTCGACGAATAGTAGTGATTTCGTCGAGCTCCATTCATTGAATAACTATACTCATTTCCTGCCTTCAACGTTCGTCTAACTCTGTTCGACAAATAATAATGATTTTGTCGATCTTGGTTCGACGAATTCTGTTGAACATGATTTTTCTGAAAGGATTTTTATTTATTCTCTGGTTCATTATATGACAAAGCTTCAGTGTCTTTATCTTTAATTGCTAATATTTCTTTTCCTTTAGCAGATATGAATTTGACATGAGTAGTTAAAATATTTTTCTTAAGAATTGGAGGTTGACTGGATGAAGCTCCCAAGCCTAGTTTGTCATTTAATCTGACATTGACTGTACTTGTAATATTCATCGGTTTGATACTTCTCCCATTAAGAGTTTTTCAAACTTTTTAGCCTCAGATAATTTGTTTTATAGAGAAAATATTTGTTCTTTAGAGATTTCCAATTCCTTTTTAAGTTTAATGTTTTCTGAAGATAAGTTATTCTATTCAGTTAACTTATCTCTGAGAAGTTTTATTTCATTCTCAGATTTTATCAGATCTTTACAAATCAATTTAAAATCTATTTTGAATTGTTCTGATGTAAGATCAAAAGTTGAAATTACCTGATCTTCTTCTAACTCAGATTCAGAATCAGAATTGTTGTTTGATGCATTGATTGCCATCAAATATACTTCTTTAGCCATTGATTCTTCTTCATCTTTACTTGAACTGGATGAAGATTCTGTGTCTGTCTCACTACATGTTTCAGCAACAAAGCCTTTCCCCTTCTATCTGTGTTTACTAGAAGTGGGTTTGTTTGAATGCTTCTTTAAATCTTTCTCCTTCTTCTTATCTTTCTTCTGACTCTCAGGACATTCTGGAAGATTGTGTCCTGGTTTCTTACAACTATAACAGATAATCTCTTTAGTAGGTGTTTTGTCATATCTTAGCTTGTCCTTGTTTCTAGAAAATTTTCTACTGAAGTCTTTCATGTCCGTCTTGTAAAATCTTTTAGCCAGAAGACTCATGAGTTCTTCATTCTCTACAAGTTGTTCTTCCTCTTCAGTTGCTTGGAAGGCAATACTCTTGTCCTTCTTTACTGAAGATAGGGTCATTTGTTCAGCTTCCCTTGTTTTGATGTGTTGCTCATAGGATTTGAGCTTGCCCAACATGGTTTCTGTTGAAATCTCATTTACACTTCTGGCTTCTCTAATTGACCAAATTCTTGAATCTCATGTGCTAGGGAAACACATGAGAATTTTGTCATTAACTTCTGTTAGTGTAATATCTTTCCCCAAGGTTTTCAATTCATTGATCATGAGACTAAACCTTGTATACATATCAGCAACATATTCAGTTTCTCCCTTTTTGAAATTCTCATATTGAGAAATCAGGTGAGATCTTCTATCTTTTCTTTCATTTGTTGATCCAGCTACCATTGCAGTGAGGGAGTCCCAGATATCTTTTGCTGAGGTGCATTCAACAACCTTCTGAAAAATATCATCAGACATTGTTTGGGCTAGTATATTCATAGCCTTTGCATCAGCAGTCTTTGCTTTTCTCTGAGCCTCTGTCCATTCTGGTGGTGGTGTAGCACTGGTACTTGGTGCTGCTAGTGGTAGATGTGGACCTGTCAAAATTGAATTGTAGATATACTCATCGATAGAATTCATATATAATCTAATCTTTGCTTTCCATAGTGAAAACTTATTAATATTGCAAATAGGAGGTCTAGTGCTTGCATACTCCTTATTTTGTGTCATGATAAAATCAACATACTAGGTAAAATAAGATCTATTAGGATCTGTTAGTTCAGGTGTTAGCCTGTAAAACCACTAAACTGCCTCTGATACTAATTGAAAGTGAAGGGATAGATCTAACCAGGGGCGGAACTATTCACGGGCACACCTGGGCACGTACTTCGGGTCCAAAATTTCGGGAACAAATTAGAGGTATTGATTTGAGTCCAACCAAATACAATTTAGGTTCGATTTAGACACACCTAGACACTATTCCAGTTTGACGAACGTCGAATGACTAAATTTCTCGAGTTTGTCGAGTTCGACGAACGTCGAATGCATTTCTCGCGATCGACGAATGTCGAACGCATTTCTCGCGTTCGGCGAACGTCAAACGCATTTCTCGCGTTCGGCGAACGTCAAACACATTTCTCGCGTTTGGAGAACGTCGAACGCATTTCTCGCGTTCGGCGAACGTCGAACGCATTTCTCGCGTTCGGCGAACGTCGAACGCATTTCTCGCGTTCGACGAACGTCGAAGACTCGAACAAATTCTTCTAGGGTTTGTGCTTTCAGAGTTCCAGGTATCATCATGATTCTTCTTTCTCGCACAGGAGCACAGTAGCACCCCGCGCGACGTCCCCGTTGGTTATCCTCGTCCAGCCATCCTCAAATCTCAATCATTCTCGGTGGCCCGCGCCAGGACATTCTCGCCGCTCAACCCTGCGACCTGAGACAAAAAGAAAGAAGCATGTATTCTACCTGTTGCAACTGCTTTTGTTGAAAGAATGTTCTCGACAATGAAGATAATAAAAGGTCGTTTGTGGAACAGAATGATAGATGAGTGGATGAACGATTGCTTAATTGCATATATTGAGAAGGACATTGTGACCACCATTACTAATAAGGCAATCATCGCATGCTACCAAAATATGTGTACCCAAAATGTAGTTTGTTAGTCGATGTGTAATTGCCTTTAATTTTGATTAACTTGTACAATTTTCTTAAAAGTTTGAATTAAAAAATTTATATAATTAGTTACTTTTTGAATGGTGCCCCGGTCCAACTAAAATCCTAGTTCCACTACTGGATCTAACTTTACTCTAGGGGGTGAATAGAGTATATTAAAACTTTAATGCTATTTTTAGCAGCTGTAAAAATAGTGATATATGTATATGTATATAGATAATACTCACAACACACAAATAAAAATAAACAATCACAGACAACACAAGGATTTCATAGTAGTTCCCCATTAAATCTGGGTACGTCTACTCTTCTACCATCCTGGTAGGAATCCACTCCAGGTTTTTGATCAGCTTCCCTGTCACCTGAAGATCTATTTTCTAAGGGAGATCTAGCAACCCTTTGGGCTTTTGACCAGGTACCCAAAAACCAAACCTAAGTCTTTTGATCAAGTGACTTATGAACCAATTGTTAACTTTTGAAGGGAGTTAGAACCCTGTACATAGTTTAAAGAATAAACTAAATGAGTTAGATGTTGTCTTCTCTTTCAAGAATCTCTGAGAAGACTTAGTGGATGATGTTGAAAAAAGCTCCCCCTGATTTGAATAGAAATTGTGATCAAGGGAGAATACTTTTCTTCAGGGTGTAGGCCTTCTTGATGCTTTTGCTCTCCAGAAGATATTTTAGACATATAAGAATTAGGATGTCTCGTAAGAAGAGTATGAAGCAGAATGTCTATATATTTCAAAATCTCTGTGTCTCAAAAATCTTATTTAGCAACAATCTTCTATAGATATATATATTATAACGTCCTGATTCGCTATAGGCCCCTCGTGTGCGCTTTTGAGTCAGAAGAGCTGATTTGGGCTCATTGAAGTACTGGCAGCTAGGCTTACACTTATGTAGGGGAGGTGAAGTTAGGCCAGAGAAGGACACGGGTAGAGACACGGGCGTGTCTCTACCCATGTGTGTCCACCCAGTACTCGAGTCGACGACTCGAGTTATTCCAGAGAAGGACAGGAGTAGTGATACGAGCATGTCACTACCCGAGTGTATGAGGAAACGGTAGGGACACGACATGTCCCTACCCGTGTGTGTCTAACCAGCGACTCGCGTTATTCTAGAGAAGTACACGGGAGTGTCACTACCCGTGTGTATGAGGATACGATAGAGACACGACGTGTCCCTGCTCGTATATGTCGAGTAGAGCTCGACGAAATTTGTCCCAAGGAGGACACGGGTAGAGACACGGGCGTGTCCCTACCCGTGTGTGTCGAGTAGAGCTCGACGAGATGTGTCCCGAGGAGGATATGGGTAGGGACACGGGCGTGCCCCTACCCGTGTGTGTCAAGCAGAACTCGGCGAAGCATGTCCCGAGCAAGACATAGTTAGAAACACGACCGTGTCACTTGGACACAGGTAGTGACACGAGCGTGTCCCTACCCGTGTTTGTGTATCAAAACGGCAGTCGAACCATCAACGACTCTTCGCCCGAGCAGGACACGGGTAAGGACACGGGCGTGTCCCTACCCTTGTCATTTTCACATATAAGGGGGAAGAGAAACCCTAGCCATTTTTCAATCCTCTTCCAACCATTTCTGAGGGAGAAAACTGTTGAAATTTGTGAAGTGGAAGTGGGTGACGGGACAGGCCGCGCGGCCTGTGGCGGACAGCCTTGGCGGACTGGGCGGACTGGGCGGACTGAGGTTTGCGGCCTGGTGAAAAGTCTGGTGGAAGCCGGCTGTGTTGAGCGGGTTGTTGCATGGAGTCCGCGGTTTGGTGCGGCCTGGTATCTGCGGATAGAGAGGCTTGCGGACTGGTGCTTTGCTCAGAGGCCGCGGGTGCAAGCTTGCGCTGTTGGCAGGATGGTTCGAGTTCGCGGGAAGCCTTGCGGACTGGAGTGTCCGCGGTTTGGGCTGTTGCGGACTGGGTGTAGAGCTTGGCTGAGGCCTTGTCGAGCTCTGGTGGCACAGCAGGCGATTTGCTGTGGAGACCGGTTGGCGGACTGGTGTTTGGAGTCCGGGAGGAAGCTGCTGCTTTGGACAAGTGCGAGGAGCTCGCGGACTGGTTGCGGTCTGTGCTAGGGTGTTTGGCGGACGGGACTTTGTGTCCGCCATGCTCGCACTAGCCCTTGATGGTTTTGGACTTGGTCACACTTGGTGTCAAGTTCATGGTGTCCGCCGTATCCGCGAAGTCCGCTGTGACCGGGCGGACTGTTGCTGTCTGCCTTTGGTCGTGGACTTGTGGCGGATTGAGGTGTGAGTCTTGCGGACTGCCTCGGGTTGGTGCGGACTGCCATTGAAGAGGGTGCTGTCCTGCAGTGGTTGGAGCTTTGCGGGCTGGTGCCTTGTCCGCTTAGCTTAGGCGGACTGGAGAGGGTTCGTCATTGGTTGCCTAGCTCCTGGCGGTTTCCCTTGGTGTCCGGCTAAGTCCACGCGGACTCGGCGGACGGTGGTTGTATTTGCGCGGACTGAGGGTGGTGTCGCTATCTCTTGGGCGGTGACCACACTCCTCACCTTGCCTATAAATAGGACCCCCCTGGCACATCTACAGTAACCTAAGTAACTTGAGTGAACAGTAAGTTGGGGTGTGCGAAGTGCTGCGGTCTGTGTTTGCCAGTCCGCGCGGATTGTTTCAGGCTGACGGTTTGCTGTGTGCAGGTCGCGCGGATAAATTCAAGGAGCCAGGAGTTTGGCTGTGACTTCGGTCAAGTGCTTGGAAGTGTGCGGTCTCTGCGGACTCAGCAGGAGGTCGCTCTGCGGCTTGTTAGTTCTGTCTCAACTTTGCTAGCTTCAATAACCTGTCCGCCGGTTTCAGGCGGGTAGGGGAGTTCCTCAGTTCGGGTTCAGCAGGAGGCGAATAACGGTCTGTCCACGCGGCCTCGCGGCTTCGGCGGACTCCGTGGTATTCGGCGGATTGCAGCATAGCTTGGGCGAGCTCAGCGGTCTCGGCGGTCTCGGCGACCTCGCGGTCTCGGCGGACTGGAGTGCTGTCCGCCCAGCATGTTTTTCGGTTCTTTCTGTTTACAGCTGTAATACTAGCGAAATCATGTCTCGCTATGTATGCCTCGGATTGTAAAGAAGTGAATGCATAATAAGACCTTCTTGTGCTTCCATTGTTTTGTTGGGTGCAACCTCTAGTCCTTGGGCTTTCCGCAGGTTCAGCGTGCGAACTGGGTAGTTCCGAAGATATTAATTTGGCGTTTGGGCTATCTTGCTGACCACGTTGAGAAAATTTAACATGGTATCAGAGCGAGGTTTCTGAGGTTGCGGAGGTTCAGTTGCGTGAGCGGAGGTCAACCAGCGTTGTTAACTCAGTGATTGAGTGGTGATCAACCTGTGTTGTTGCTCGGAGCTGCTGAAGGGTACCAACAGGTGATCGCAATGGAAGGAAGCTTAGCAAGAGGTCTGGGCATTGAACTCTTAACGCCGACAAACTACAAGAAGTGGAAGTCGTGCATGAAGAGTTATCTTCTGGGCGAGGAGCTGTGGGAAGTTGTCGGGGGAGACGACAGACAGGAAGTAACTGCTGCTTTCGGTACTACTGAGCAGGTGAGGCTCTGGAGAAGAACTAATGCTAAGGCAGAGTTCATTCTGAAGAGAGCTGTCTCTCCGGAACTGTTTGATCACATCATAGGATGTGAGTCGGCTGCTGATATTTGGACAACCATTGATGAGTTGTTCAATAGGAAGAATGTGGCGCGGCTGCAGTTCCTGGAGAATGAGTTGGCCAGGGCAACTCAGGGAGACCTTTCCATCTCCAAGTACTTCTTAAAGATGAAGAGCCTGTGTGCTGAACTGTCGGCACTGGATCCTGATGAGCCTATCTCTGAGGCAAAGATGAAAAGGCACATTATCCGCGGCTTGCGGAAGGAGTATGTGGCCTTTGTCACATCTGTTCAAGGGTGGGCTACTCAGCCGTCTCTGCTGGAGCTGGAGAATCTGCTTGCCTCGCAGGAGAGCTTAGCAAGGCAGATGGCTGGAGTGAATTTGAATCAGGAAGGCAGCGAGGCCCTCTTCTCAGGCAAGAAGAAGGGATGGGAAGGGAAGAAGAAGAAGAAGGTGCAGGCCGCTGTTGAGAAGGAGACTTCATCTTCGTATCCACCGGAGAGGAGCAATGCTCCTAAGGACTGGAAGAAGAACTTGAAGTGCTACCGGTGTCATCAGCGAGGGCACTTCAAGCGGGACTGCAAGGTCAAACTGCAGCCTGGGCATGCTGCGGGAAAGGAGGAAGCTTGCTCGCGAAGTGAAGAAGCAGAATGGGGAGGAGCTTTCATGACGGGCACTTGTGTCCGGGCCTTATCTGCTGAGGACTTCAACAGCGAGTGGATCGTCGACTCCGGGTGTGGTCATCACCTCACCGGAGACAAATCGAAGTTCACCTCCATGCAGGCTTACTCAGGTAATGAAGCTATTATCACTGCTGATAACACTGTTTATGCAGTAGAGAAGGAGGGGGTCGTGTCTTTGGGTAGTGATTAGGGGCCACTCACGTTAAGGAGTGTGTATCACGTGCCGGGCATGAAGAAGAACCTCTTCTCGGTGACCAATGCGGTGGACGCTGGGTATCACGTTCTGTTTGGGCCAACAGACGTGAGGTTCCTTCGCAACGTATCAGCCGTGAAGGCTGATGTTGCTCATGTTGGGAGGAGGGTGAAGAACTTGTTTGTTCTTTCCACCAGTGCTTATGTTGATAGAATGAGGGCCAATGATAGTGCGGCTATCTGGCATGAGAGGCTGGGGCATGTTGGCATGGACAAGCTAAAGGCAATGGCGAGTAGAAGTCTGGTGAGGGGGTTGCCGAAGTTGTCCTCCTTTGGTGATGGGCATGTTTGTGCGGGCTGTCAATACGGTAAGGCACATCGCCTTCCGTTTGATAAATCTCAAACAAGGAGCAAGAAACCATTGGAGTGTATTCATGGCGACCTGATGGGACCGACTGTTACTGCCAGCCTTGGTGGAAACAAATACATGCTTGTCTTGGTTGATGACTACTCAAGGTATACTTGGGTGTACTTCTTAAAGGAGAAGTCGGAAGCCTTCCGTTTGTTCGTGGAGTTCAAGGAGTTGGTAGAAGACCGGCTTGGCTTGCGGATTAAGAAGTTTAGAACTGATAACGGGGGGGGGGGAGTTTGTCTCTTCCGAGTTTTCTAACTTCTGCAGGAAGCACGAGATCCAACGGGAGCTTACTTGTGCTCACACTCCACAACAAAATGGGGTAGCGGAGCGGAAGATCCGTCATTTGACGGAGACCTGCAAATGCTGGATTCATGCGAAAGATATCCCAAGGTCCTTTTGGGCGGAGGGAATGTCTTGTGCTGCCTATGTTATCAACCGGATGCCACTCAGCCCTATCAACATGAAGACTCCTGTTGAGCTGTTGCTGAAGGAGAAGCCGAGTGTGGGACACCTTAGGGTGTTCGGTTCAACTTGCTATGTGCATGTCCCGGATGCTTCACGGACAAAGCTGGATGCAAAGGCAAGGAAACTTGTCTTTGTTGGCTATGATGAGCGGAAGAAGGGATGGAAATGCATGGACCCTGTGACGAAGAAGTTCGTGGTGTCAAGAGACGTTGTCTTTGACGAGCTGACGTCATATGGAGGTGGCTCGATGGAGCTTACCAGAAGTAGCAAGGTTGAGGAAGCACCGGTGAAGGCTGCTGAAGGCTTGGAAGAGGAGCTTGCTGCTTCACCAGAAGAACCTGTTGCTTCGAACTCCGAGGCTGAGCCTTCTGGCTCAGGAAGCAGGGGAAGCACTGCTCAATGCTTGCCCCAGGTAGGAGTGGAGCCTGAAGAAGCAACGGAAGCCGTGAGCAAGGAGCCATGTCTTCGGAGATCGAAGAGGGTGGTTAAGCCACCGGCTCGGTACTGTGATGGGAATGCAGTGAGCTTTGTCTCCTGCTTCTTTGCAGGTCCTCTGGATGAGCGAGAGCCTGCAAACTTCAACGAGGCCACTGGAGTGAAGGAGTGGGATGATGCCATGAAGGAAGAGATTGATGCTCTGAAGAAGAATGAAACCTGGGACCTTGTGCCCAAGGTTGATGACGTTACTCCGGTTACTTGCAAGTGGGTGTATAAGTTGAAGAAGAAGGCTGATGGGAGCATTGATCGGTTCAAGGCTCGTCTGGTCGCTAGAGGATTCTCACAGCAGTATGGAGAAGACTATGAGGAGACATTCAGTCCAGTTGCGAAGATGACATCTGTAAGAGTGGTGATCGCCTTGGCTGCTAGCAAGGGATGGAGGTTGTGGCAACTTGATGTGAAGAATGCTTTTCTTTACGGAGAGATTGACAAGGACATCTTCATGGATCAGCCGCTTGGTTTTGTCTCTGAAAAGCATCCGGACTATGTCTGCAAACTCAGGAAGGCTCTCTACGGGTTGAAGCAAGCTCCTAGAGCGTGGTATGGGAAGATTGCAGAGTACCTGCAATTCTGTGGATACTTTGCTTCCAACTCGGATTCAAGCTTGTTCGTCAAGAAGAAGGGAGAGCTAAGAGTTGTGGTCCTACTGTATGTGGATGACATGATCATCACAGGGAATTCGGAGGAGGAAGTAGCAAGGCTCAGGGCAGAGCTTGCTATACGCTTCGAGATGAAAGACTTGGGGAGTTGCATCACTTTCTTGGTCTGGAAGTGGAGAGGAAGGAGTGCGGGGTTCTCATTAGCCAGAAAGGGTATGCTGATCGCATTGTGATGCGGTTTGGCATGGGCGAAGGGAAGAAGTGCTCTACTCCACTGGAACCTGGGCTAAAGCTTCGACAAGATGAGGGAAGGGCTCTTAATGATCCCTTGGTGTTCAGGGCTCTTGTTGGGAGCTTGATCTATCTGACGATTACAAGGCCGGATATCGCTTATGCTGTTGGCCGAGTAAGTCGATATATGGCTGAACCAAGGAAATCTCATCTGTTGGCGGCAAAGGGGATTCTGAAGTATGTCAAGGTGACTTCTGAGATGGGACTCCTCTATGGAAGGGACGCGGAGTTTGCGTTGCTCGGGTACACGGATGCTGACTATGGCGGTGATTCGGATGATCGAAGGTCTACTTTAGGTTATGTGTTCACTTGCGGTTCAGCTAGCATCTCGTGGTGTAGCAAGAAGCAGGACTCAGTGTCGGTTTCAACCATGGAGGCGGAGTATAAGGCTTCGGCCTTGGCTGCTCGGGAAGCCGTTTGGTTGAGGAGACTCATAGAGGATGTTCATGAAGAAGTGCAAGGGCCTACTTTACTCCGGGGTGACAATGAGAGTGCTCTCAAGCTGGTTAACAATCCAGTGTGTCACGCCAGGACCAACATATAGAGATTGATCACCATTTCATCAGGGAGAAGGTGTTGGAAGGATCTCTGCTGGTCGGGCATGTTCGGAGTGAAGACAATCTTGCTGACATCTTCACGAAGCCGCTGTCGAAGGGGCTCTTTGAACGCTTGCGCAGCTTGCTGGGCTTGGTCACCACTTCTCACTTCAAGGGGGAGTGTTGAAATTTGTGAAGTGGAAGTGGGTGACGGGACAGGCCGCGCGGCCTGTGGCGGACAGCCTTGGCGGACTGGGCGGACTGGGCGGACTGAGGTTTGCGGCCTGGTGAAAAGTCTGGTGGAAGCCGGCTGTGTTGAGCGGGTTGTTGCATGGAGTCCGCGGTTTGGTGCGGCCTGGTATCTGCGGATAGAGAGGCTTGCGGACTGGTGCTTTGCTCAGAGGCCGCGGGTGCAAGCTTGCGCTGTTGGCAGGATGGTTCGAGTTCGCGGGAAGCCTTGCGGACTGGAGTGTCCGCGGTTTGGGCTGTTGCGGACTGGGTGTAGAGCTTGGCTGAGGCCTTGTCGAGCTCTGGTGGCACAGCAGGCAATTTTTTGTGGAGACCGGTTGGCGGACTGGTGTTTGGAGTCCGGGAGGAAGCTGCTGCTTTGGACAAGTGCGAGGAGCTCGCGGACTGGTTGCGGTCTGTGCTAGGGTGTTTGGCGGACGGGACTTTGTGTCCGCCATGCTCGCACTGGCCCTTGATGGTTTTGGACTTGGTCACACTTGGTGTCAAGTTCATGGTGTCCGCCGTATCCGCGAAGTCCGCTGTGACCGAGCGGACTGTTGCTGTCTGCCTTTGGTCGAGGACTTGTGGCGGATTGAGGTGTGAGTCTTGCGGACTGCCTCGGGTTGGTGCGGACTGCCATTGAAGAGGGTGCTGTCCTGCAGTGGTTGGAGCTTTGCGGGCTGGTGCCTTGTCCACTTAGCTTAGGCGGACTGGAGAGGGTTCGTCATTGGTTGCCTAGCTCCTGGCGGTTTCCCTTGGTGTCCGGCTAAGTCCATGCGGACTCGGCGGACGGTGGTTGTATTCGCGCGGACTGAGGGTGGTGTCGCTATCTCTTGGGCGGTGACCACACTCCTCACCTTGCCTATAAATAGGACCCCCCTGACACATCTACAGTAACCTAAGTAACTTGAGTGAACAGTAAGTTGGGGTGTGCGAAGTGCTGCGGTCTGTGTTTGCCAGTCCGCGCGGATTGTTTCAGGCTGACGGTTTGCTGTGTGCAGGTCGCGCGGATAACTTCAAGGAGCCAGGAGTTTGGCTGTGACTTCGGTCAAGTGCTTGGAAGTGTGCGGTCTCTGCGGACTCAGCAGGAGGTCGCTCTGCGGCTTGTCAGTTCTGTCTCAACTTTGCTAGCTTCAATAACCTGTCCGCCGGTTTCAGGCGGGTAGGGGAGTTCCTCAGTTCGGGTTCAGCAGGAGGCGAATAACGGTCTGTCCGCGCGGCCTCGCGGCTTCGGCGGACTCCGTGGTATTCGGCGTATTGCAGCATAGCTTGGGCGAGCTCAGCGGTCTCGGCGGTCTCGGCGACCTCGCGGTCTCGGCGGACTGGAGTGCTGTCCGCCCGGCTTGTTTTTCGGTTCTTTCTATTTACAGCTGTAATACTAGCGAAATCATGTCTCGCTATGTATGCCTCGGATTGTAAAGAAGTGAATGCATAATAAGACCTTCTTGTGCTTCCATTGTTTTGTTGGGTGCAACCTCTAGTCCTTGGGCTTTCCGCAGGTTCAGCGTGCGAACTGGGTAGTTCCGAAGATATTAATTTGGCGTTTGGGCTATCTTGCTGACCACGTTGAGAAAATTTAACAAAAACTGCTAGAGAATAGGAAGGAGGTGCTGGAGCCAATCTACACCCCGCGAAGGACCGCCGCCGCCGAGGAGAAGAAGATGCCGCCGAGGAGAGTGACAAGATCCTTGGACAGAAATGGTGGAAACACCGAAAAATGAGGTGAGCTTCCTCCCCTCTCCATTGGTGCTAGATCTTTAGTTATTTCTTAGGTGAGACATCAACTCAAGAGGGTCTTGATTTTGGGAGGAGTTTTCTAGGATTGGCCATGCTAGGATTTATGTCCTAGGGATTAGTTGTCTTCAACCTCTCCCTCCTTCTATGGGATGATGAGAGATGGTTTTATGAAGAGAAGTGGTCTTTTGAGGGTAAATAAGGGAGGAGGAAGTCTAGAAGTGATTTGGGGAAGACGGCTTGAGGAGGAAGATGAACCGATGTCGTTCGTTCCGCCTTAAGATGCGTGCAGAAATCTGTGTTCTGCACACAACGATCTTCTTGACCGTTTTCAAGCGTGATATGGCCAGAACTGGGCCTTCGACTAAACACGAAAGTCGAAGTCCTTGAAAATAAATTTTTAACGAGTGGTTCCATGACTTCAGGCGAAGTCTATAGCCACGGGAAAGTCTAGACGAAATTAACGGCTGACAAACTAAGCGTGCAGAACTTGTGTTCTGTATGCAGTGGATTTTAAAGCCAATTTTAAGTGTGTTACTCTCAGATCTGGGTTGTGGTCTGAACATGAAAGTTGTAACCCATGGAAAGACCTTTCCAACGAGGGATTACACGCCTTCACTGGATTCCTGTAGCCTCGGGAATCTCCGGTAAAAGTCGTTGTCCAGAAGGTGTCCTGCACCTAGATTTCCGGGGTTGGTGTAGAACCGGGTTTGTACTCGATAGAGACACTATAGCAAATTGACATTGAGGTTGGGTGAACTCTTTTATGTTAACCATCATAGTTCAATGAATGATGAAGTTTGATCAAGGGATCCCACGTAAATGATTTGTGAAGTGAAGCACACTTAAACGAAACGATTCGGTAGAAATTGGCGAACTAATAAAAAATGTGCATCATGTTAACAATGTGTTGGGGTCATTTAGAAATGAAGAGTAGGATGCTAATTAATGGTCGTGTGAATAATTGTTTAACAGAATGAGTCTAGTAGTCCAATGCATAGAGTGGTGTCTCCCTACGGGTATCATTGTGGAAGGATGTAAGTGCGGGTGTTGGACCGCACTGGTTCGGATAGTATTGGGAAGAGTCATAAATGGATGGTTGGGCTTGGTCCTCGGTGTTTATCCCCTAGGCTCCTTCCATGCCACTATAATGTGAAATTGAATGCGGTGTGAGTCGACACGCGATGTCGTAATCCTGGGTTAAGGATAGTGTGGTAGGTCTACGGGCTCGCTAGTCGTCACACCGACGGGAGTTGACAGTTAGACCTTGAGCGGTTGGGCTTGGTCCTCGGTGCTCATTTCTCGGGGCTCCATCCGTGCCAAGTGAACGGTTGGGCTTGATCCTCGTGCTTTTTCCGAGGCTCCTTCCGGGTCACAACATAGGCCAGATCGGGGCTTGGTTCTCGGTGCACATCTACTCGAGACTCCCACTGAGCCGTAGTACGCATGTGAGCTCCGCTGTTGTGTTCTTAATGTTGAGGCGTACGGAGGCCTAAGCGAGGTAGTGTGGATGCCCACTTAGTAGTAGAGAAGCCCGCTCTACTGTCACCGTCTGGCCACGACGGTTGACGCTTGAGAGGTTAGCTACCTGCTCGAAAAGTGGGAACTACAAGTCTGTGTCGACATAGGAATTGCATGTGCGAGATCATGGGTGAGTCATTACATTGCATACATACCCTTACAATACATTGCATAACAAGAATCTCATCGTATAAGTTTGTATGAGCACTCCTATACGATGAGTTACTTTACTGCTAAACCGATCCTTAACTTATAAGTCTGTATGGACATTCATATAAGTTAAGTTACTTTCCTGTTGTAGATTTATATACTTGATGGATTGATATAGATTGTGTAGAATTACTAGAGTAGACTGCTGTTAATGATGTTATACATTTCTTCTATTGCTGCTCAGGACTTATGTACTTATTCACCTGCTTGTACCTGCTTATCATTATTTATATATTGTACCCTGTTCCTTTTTCCGCCCGGTGCTGAGGAGTCGCCGGGGGAGCGGATGTGAAAGCCACTTAGTCTTTTTGACTAACGGTTGCTACGTCTTCCTTTTTAGGAGGAAATCCCGCAGGTAGAGCAGCCGCAGACTATGCAGCAGGACAGCCAGGCCAGGACCATAGGGCCTGAAGGGACGGTGCCGTCGCTACCGTCAGTTACCGATGTGAGTTTTGAGAGATTTTGATGTAGCCCTTTGGACATGTTTTAACTGTAATCTGATACTTTAGAAGCTTGTTGTAGCTTCTTTTATTGTTGTACTTTTGGACTTATATTACTTATGTGTGGAGTTACTTCTGTTATGTTTTGGTTGGGTTGGCATTTGGTTGATATTGGTTATAGCTGGCAGGATAAGCATCTTGTGGTACAGGTTAGCCCGTGTGCTAATGTTACCGCAAGGCGGCTATTCTGGGCATAAGACCCCCCTACGTGTCGCGTTTTGTGTTCCGGGAGGGGTGGAGGGGGGGGGGTCTTACAGCTCATTTAGTGATGAGGGAGTGGCGTAAAGCTCTCTTATCAAGGACCTGTGTTCGATCCCCAGTAGCAACAACCCGCCGTGCTAATAAACAGGCCGAAGAGGGGTTTGGTGCATTGCCTGCAGGCTTGAATGTGATAGGCTGACTATCAGCAGTGGGCCCGGGTCTGGACTCAGGTAGGCCGGAGGTCTGGCTAGGTCCCATGTTGATGGGCCTGGACCGTTATAAAATTGGTAAGACCCCCTCCCGGAACACAAAAGACGACACGAAGGGGGGTCTTATGCCCAGAATATCTGCCTTGCGGTAGCATTAGCATACAGGCTAACCTGTACCACAAGACGCCTATCCTGCCGGCTATAACCAATATCAACCAAATGCCAACCCAACCAAAATATAATAGAAGCCACTCCACACATAAGTAATATAAGTCCAAAAGTACAACAATAAAAGAAGCTACAACAAGCTTCTAAAGTATCAGAGTACAGCTAAAACATGCCCAAAGGGCTACATCAAAATCTCTCAGAACTCACATCGGTAACTGACGGTAGCGACGACACCGTACCTTCAGGCCCTGTGGTCATGGACTGACTGTCCCGCTGCATAGTCTGCGGCTACTCTACCTGCGGGGTTTCCTCTTAAAAAGGAAGACGTAGCAACCGTTAGTCAAAAAGACTAAGTGGCTTTCACATCCACTCCCCCGGCGAGTCCTCGGCACCGGGCGGAGAAAGGAACAAAGTACAATATATAAATAGTGATAAGCAAGTACAAGCAGGTGAATAAGTACATAAATCGTGAGCAGCAATAGAAGAAATGTATAATATCATTAACAGCAGTCTGCTCTAGCAATTCTACACAAGCTATATCAATCCATCAAGTATATAAATGTACAACAGGAAAGTAACTTAACTTATATGAATGCCCATACAGACTTATAAGTTAAGGATCAGTTTAGCAGTAAAGTAACTCATCGTATAGGAGTGCCCATACAAACTTATTTATTACGGCTTAATTGGATCAAGGGCTTGTTAGGAGTCACATTCTTGTTATTCGTCGAGAATAACTCCTAACTCATCACTCGTACTCTCACCTTCCGAGCGTGCCCAATTCACCCGAGAGTCGAGACACTCGACGGTTTTATGAAATTTCGGAATTCCCAGAGCTTAGTCACTTTCCTCAGCCACTCTCGTCGATAAGATAGTTTGAAATACTTATTTGATTATAACGGGGTGGTCGCGCGCTCCAATTTTCACCTTCATGGGAAAATGAGCAGAAAACGTTCCGAGCGCGACCCTAGGCTTCCAAATTTTAGGAAAAATATCAACACCTATCCCCATGACCCCAAATTTTGATACAACTCTTATGAGGGTCAAAAATGAGCCTAATAATTTTTTTATAATCTTCCCAAGTATTTTGGGCTTTTAATTTGGTCAAATAAATTTTATTTTGGCTTTTAAAAATATTAATTCAACTCCAAAAATTCTCAAACTTTTTATGAAGGAAGCCCTCATCATGGGGAACATTTTTCATGTTGATCAATTTTCCCCTAGGGTGCCTAGGCTTGGCCCAAACATTTCTACAAATTTTTGATAATGAAATGGTCTGCAATTAGCAGATAAAATAGGATCCTGCGACTGAGATCGAGCCACACAATGCAAAAGGCCAGCGCTTCCCCACAGTGGATCGACCACAGATCCGCTGTGGGGGGCACAGAAGAGGAGGCAGGGGGCGGGGATTAAGGTAAACAGGACCGTCCGATCTCATCTTGAGATCGGACGGCTGCTGTGCTTCCCGGCGGTGTGGAGCGTGGCAGCCTCCACCATCGCCGGCCAGCCACTGCCAGCCGCCTTAGCCGGCCCCGATTGACTCTCCGGGGGCCGGCAACCCTCTGGGCGGTGGTCCGGCAGCCTGGCGCCGCCGGCCGCCACCGGAAAACCTAACCCGAGAGCCTGGGGTGGCAGGGGCTCTGCTCCCGGTGCCACCGCGCCATCCCCGCTCCCCGGGTGGTTGGCCGATGCGCCGGGGGTCGGGCTTCTCGACGGAGGTGGCCCGGTGGCCTTACGCCGCCACCCGCCGCCGCCAGCTCTAATCAAAGCATTGCTCTTTTTTGCGAGTGCCGCCGGAGCCGCGTTTTTCGGCGGCACTACTGCTCTCCTCCGCTAGGGGTCACTGCACCCAGTGGTTTAGCACTCCCCCAGTGCCACCATCGGTGCTGGAGGAGGAGCTTTCCTCCTTGGGCACCACCCGGCCTGGAGCATGGCTCGGGTGGCGCCGACCTGGTCTGCCATGCCAAAGGTGGCGGTGGTGGAGGGGGAGGTCCCTTGGCTTGCCTCTTTCGGGCGCCTAGGCTCCGGCAGGGGATTAGGCAGGGGGGAGGGGGTTTCTCAGAGAGCTTGAGGGGGAAGAGGATGGGGGGGGGGGGTCTTTTATAGGCTTGGGGAGGCGGGGCTCTCCTCCCCTAGACAATGTGGGATTAATCCCTCCTTAGGGAGGGATTAATCCCCACCCTCCAGCTGTCCAAGGACTGCTGGAGGCCCCAACATTTCCCCCATGTGGGGAAAAAGGGCTAAGCCCTTATGGGCTTGGGCTTTTAAATAAGACAGGGAGAAAGAGAGGAGAGGAGAGGTAGTGGTGGGGCTCCACTTGTAGTGGGTTGTTTGCTGGTTGGGGGCCCAAAGGGGGTGAGGGGCAAGACCCTAAGTGGTCATGAAGAGGGGGTGGGCCCCTATTTAGAGAAAAATCAAAAATGGGTTTTTAGGGGGGTTTGACCAAGTCAACCCTAGGGTGGGTCCCCCTTACTGGTCAAAGTCAAAGTGGGTCCAAGTCATCGGGATCGGGTCAAAGTTCGGGTGTCATGTCTCAATTGGTGTGCGCACGCTTTCGGTGCACGACTATGCTTGATTTTACCTTAGGTTGACCGATTGTCGTCGAAATTGACTAGGATGACTTTCGTTGACTTCATATTGTCCACACGATTCCAACGCCACTGACTGGGGTTGAATCAAAGTCTATTTGGCTAAAGTCCAAAATTTGCGTGTCGTAGGGCGCTAAAGCGATCAAAGTGTCTAAATCTGTCATTAGATCTCGGATTGTGACGCGACAGGTTCCTATGCACCCATCTAGGTTATATGAGGTCACTAGAATCGACAAAACTCAATTCGGAGTTCTCTAGCTCGATATCCAAAATCTTGCTCTCGTTGCATTTTACGAGGAATAGTCACATCCACTATATGACCTCAGGGTCCATCTGAACGAGTTCCGGTGCACTCGTATCGACTATACGAGGTCATAAGAACTGATAGAACTCAATTCGTAGTTCTCTAGCTCTATTTCCTGCCTAGGGTTATCTCCCACCGGGTCATGGGTAGGGTTCGGGCCACTTTTATTGGGCCCACTAGGGCTCTGGTGGCCCAATAAAAGTCGGGATGTCACAGTTAGCCCTTCAGAGACAGTTTTGCACTTGGTGCAACAAGAAAAGACTGTGGATGAGTACGTTCAGGAGTTTACTCGATTGGGTCATTATGTTGGAACGACCTTGGCCGATGATGAAGAGAGGGACCATCTCTTCCACTATGGGTTGAAAGAGAACTTGAGGCAACCCCTAATAGCCATGAAAAATGTGAGCTTCAATGAGTTGATTGAGGCGGACATGACATTGGAAAGTGATATAGAACGAACTCAATGTCGTAAGGGATTTGCAGTAAAACAGGGAGAAGGAAAGTCTTCTCAATCGCAAGGGAAGTCTAAAGGGAGTAAGTGGAAGAATAAGCCCCATCACTCAAAGTCATGGGAGATGAGCAGTACGACGTCTGGGGGTTCTCGCTTCAGGGTACCCCATCATGCTACAAGTGTGGCAAGTTAGGCCACATAGCTTGTTTCTGCACTGAGGGTGGCGCTAAGCAGGAGCCAAGGCAAGAGCCGTCAGTGCGGTCCGGTCCCAGTGCCGCGGAGAAAAGGAAGATGGTAGATTCGAGTTCTTCACTGTTCCAACCAGTGTAGCCAAGGGCTTACAACCTTGGGCAATAGGAAGCGATTCGATAACCCGATGTGGTGATAGGTATGGGAAAGTTTAAGTTTGTTTATTGGCTTTAGACTTTCAAGACTTTTATGTGTATTGCTTGTGTTTTAGGCTTCGTGCTAGTTTTTGGTTACCCCGCTAGGGTACTGTTTGATACGGGAGCATCGCACTCCTTTCTTGCAGAAAGCTTTATCTAGATAATTGGAGTCGAGCACCTTTTGACGGACGCAGAGCTTAGGGTTCGCATGCCCAATGGGTCTTTCATGACTATCGGGACGAGAGGGTGCATTGGTTGGAATCTAGATGAAGCTGACTTCGTGTTGGTAGCAACGGTTCTATCGTTAGTCGAATTTGATGTGATCTTGGGGATGGATTGGCTTGCAGATCAACGTGCCAGTATTGACTGCTTATCCAAGGTGGTGACCCTGAGAAGCGAAGGAAATAAAAAGGTTAAATTTGAGGGCCTTAGTGGAGTGGTCTGTTCTCTGATCTCAGCTATGCAGTTAGTGCGGGCAGTTAACTAGGGAGGAGTAGCTTTCATAGCATTATTAGAAGCTCAACTTTCTATTCTATCAAATGGAGAAGTGTCGGTAGTGGCAGAATTCGAGGATGTGTTTCCCGAGGAGCTTCCTGGAGCGCCTCCTCAATGGGAGATCGATTTCTCGATTGAGTTAGTACCAGAGGCTAGGCCGGTGTTACATCCTCCTTTTAGGATGACACTGAAGGAGTTAGCCGAGCTCAAGATATAGTTGCAGGAACTATTGGAGCAGGGATATATCGGACCCAGCTCATCTCCTCGGAGCGCACCAATGCTGTTTGTGAAGAAAAAAGATGGTAGTATGCAGCTGTTCATAAACTACCAGGAGTTGAATAAAGTGACCGTCAAGAATAAGTGAAAGAATTAGTGCCTAACCACCTAGAGGGGGGGGGGGAGGGTGAATAGTTGTAATTTTTCTTTTACTTTAAAGGCAAAAAATCTGTTCTGTAATTTAAGCAGCAATTGTAAATTCTACAGCTATCAGCACAACAATCACAAAAACAATCATTCACAGAGTGCACACAGTATTTATAGTGGTTCCCAAGGTCTGGGTACTGTTAAATTTTCTCAACGTGGTCAGCAAGATAGCCCAAACACCAAATTAATATCTTCGGAACTACCCAGTTCGCACGCTGAACCGCGGAAACCCAAGGACTAGAGGTTGCACCCAACAAAACAATGGAAGCACAAGAAGATCTTATTATGCATTCACTTCATTACAATCCGAGGCATACATAGCGAGACATGATTTCGCTAGTATTACAGCTGTAAACAGAAAGAACCAAAAAACAAGCCGGGCGGACAGAACTCCAGTCCGCCGAGACCGCGAGGTCGCCGAGACCGCCGAGACCGCCCAAGCTATGCTGCAATCCGCCGAATACCACGGAGTCCGCCGAGACCGCGAGGTCGCGCGGACAGACCGTTATTCGCCTCCTGCTGAACCCGAACTGAGGAACTCCCCTACCCGCCTGAAGCCGGCGGACAGGTTATTGAAGCTGGGAAAGTTGAAACAGAACTGACAAGCCGCAGAGCGACCTCCTGCTGAGTCCGCAGAGATCGCACACTTCCAAGCACTGACCGAAGTCACAGCCAAGCTCCTGGCTCCTTGAAGTTATCCGCGTGACCTGCACACAGCAAACCGTCAGCCTGAAACAATCCGTGCGGACTGAAAAACACAGACCGCAGCACTCGCCCAACCCAAATTACTGTTCACTCACGTTACTTAGGTTACTGTAGATGTGCCAGGGGGGTCCTATTTATAGGCCAGGTGAGGAGTGTGGTCACCGCCCATGAGATAGCAACACCGCCCCAGCCCGCGCGAACACAAAACGACTGTCCGCTCAGTCCGCGAGGACTTAGCCAGTCACCAAGGGAAACCGCCAGGAGCAAGGCAACCATTGACGAACCCTCTCCAGTCCGCCCAAGCTAAGCGGACAAGGCACCAGCCCGCAAAGCTCCAACTGCTTCAGGACAGCACCCACTTCAATGGCAGTCCGCACCAACCCGAGGCAGTCCGCAAGAACCACACCACAATCCGCCACAAGTCCACGACCAAAGGCAAACAGCAACAGTCCGCCCGGTCACAGCGGACTTGGCGGATACGGCGGACACCATGAACTTGACACCAAGTGTGACCAAGTCCAAAACCATCAAGGGCCAGTGCGAGCATGGCGGACACAAAGTCCCGTCCGCCAAACACCCTAGCACAGACCGCAACCAGTCCGCGAGCTCCTCGCACTTGTCCAATGCAGTAGCTTCCTGCCGGACTCCAATCACAGTCCGCCAACCACGATCTCCACAGCAAACACCTGCTGTGCCACCAGAACTTGACAAGGCCTCAGCCAAGCTCTAGGCTCAGTCCGCAACAGCCAGAACCGCGGACACTCCAGTCCGCAAGCTATCCGCGAACTCGAACCAACCCGCCAACAGCGCAAGCTAGCACCCGCGGCCTCTGAGTAATGCATCAGTCCGCAAGCCTCTCTATCCGCAGATACCAGGCCGCACCAAACCGCGGACACCATGCAACAACCCGCTCAGAACACAGCCGGCTTCCACCAGACTTTTCACCAGGCCGCAACCTCAGTCCACCCAGTCCGCCCAGTCCGCCAAAGCTGTCCGCACAGGCCGCGCGGCCTGTCCCGTCACCCACTTCCACTTCACAAATTTCAACACTCCCCCTTGAAGTGAGAAGTGGTGACCAAGCCCAGCAAGCTGCGCAAGCGTTCAAAGGGCCCCTTCGACAGCGGCTTCGTGAAGATGTCAGCAAGATTATCTTCACTCCGAACATGCCCGACCAGCAGAGATCCTTCCAACACCTTCTCCCTGATGAAATGGTGATCAATCTCTATGTGCTTGGTCCTGGCGTGACACACTGGATTGTTTACCAGTTTGAGAGCACTCTCATTGTCACCCCGGAGTAAAGTAGGCCCTTGCACTTCTTCATGAACATCCTCTATGAGTCTCCTCAACCAAACGGCTTCCCGAGCAGCCAAGGCCGAAGCCTTATACTCCGCCTCCGTGGTTGAAACCGACACCGAGTCCTGCTTCTTGCTACACCACGAGATGCTAGCTGAACCGCAAGTGAACACATAACCAGAAGTAGACCTTCGATCATCCGAATCACCGCCATAGTCAGCATCCGTGTACCCGAGCAACGCAAATTCCGCATCCCTTCCATAGAGGAGTCCCATCTCAGAAGTCACCTTGACATACTTCAGAATTCCCTTCGCCGCCACTAGATGAGATTGCCTTGGTTCAGCCATATACCGACTTACTCGGCCAACAACATAAGCTATATCCGGCCTTGTAATCGTCAGATAGATCAAGCTCCCAACAAGAGCCCTGAACACCAAGGGATCATTAAGCACCCTTCCCTCATCTCGTCGAAGCTTCAGCCCAGATTCCAGTGGAGTAGAGCACTTCTTCCCTTCGCCCATGCCAAACCGTTTCACAATACGATCAGCATACCCTTTCTGGCTAATGAGAATCCCGCACTCCTTCCTCTCCACTTCCAGACCAAGAAAGTGATGCAACTCTCCCAAGTCTTTCATCTCGAAGCGTATAGCAAGCTCTCCCCTGAGCCTTGCTACTTCCTCCTCCGAGTTCCCTGTGATGATCATATCATCCACATACAGCAGGACCAAGACTCTTAGCTCTCCCTTCTTCTTGACGAACAAGCTAGAATCCGAGTTAGAAGCCAGGTATCCACAGAACTGCAGGTACTCTGCAATCTTCCCATACCACGCTCGAGGAGCTTGCTTCAACCCATAGAGAGCCTTCCTGAGTTTGCAGACATAGTCCGGATGCTTCTCAGAGACGAAACCAAGCGGCTGATCCATGAAGATGTCCTTGTCAATCTCTCCGTAAAGAAAGGCATTCTTCACATCGAGTTGCCACAACCTCCATCCCTTGCAAGCAGCCAAGGCGATCACCACTCTTACAGACGTCATCTTCGCAACTGGACTGAATGTCTCCTCATAGTCTTCTCCATACTGCTGTGAGAATCCTCTAGCGACCAGGCGAGCCTTGAACCGATCAATGCTCCCATCAGCCTTCTTCTTCAACTTATACACCCACTTGCAAGTAACCGGAGTAATGCCATCAACCTTGGGCACAAGGTCCCAGGTTTCATTCTTCTTCAGAGCATCAATCTCTTCCTTCATGGCACCTTCCCACTCCTTCACTCCAGTGGCCTCGTTGAAGCTTGCAGGCTCTCGCTCATCCAGAGGACCTGCAAAGAAACAGGAGACAAAGCTCACTGCATTCCCATCACAGTACCGAGCCGGTGGCTTAACCATCCTCTTCGATCTCCGAAGACATGGCTCCTTGCTCACGGCTTCCGTTGCTTCTTCAGGCTCCACTCCTACCTGGGGCAAGCATTGAGCAGTGCTCCCCCTGCTTCCTGAGCCAGAAGGCTCAGCCTCGGAGTTCGAAGCAACAGGAGCTGCTGGAGAAACAGCAAGCTCCTCTTCCAAGCCTTCAGCAGCCTCCACCGGTGCTTCCTCAACCTTGCTACTTCCGGTAGGCTCCACCGAGCCACCTCCATATGACGTCAGCTCGTCAAAGACAACGTCTCTTGACACCACGAACTTCTTCGTCACAGGGTCCATGCATTTCCATCCCTTCTTCCGCTCATCATAGCCAACAAAGACAAGTTTCCTTGCCTTCGCATCCAGCTTTGTCCGTGAAGCATCCGGGACATGCACGTAGCAAGTTGAACCGAACACCCGAAGGTGTCCAACACTCGGCTTCTCCTTTAGCAACAGCTCAATGGGCGTCTTCATGTTGATAGGGCTGAGTGGCATCCGGTTGATAACATATGCAGCACAAGACATTCCCTCCGCCCAAAAGGACCTCGGGATATCTTTCGCATGCAGCCAGCATTTGCAGGTTTCCGTCAAATGACGGATCTTCCGCTCCGCTACCCCATTTTGTTGTGGAGTGTGAGCACATGTAAGCTCCCGTTGGATCCCGTGCTTCCTGCAGAAGTTAGAAAACTCGGAAGAGACAAACTCTCCCCCGTTATCAGTTCGAAACTTCTTAATCCGCAAGCCAAGCCGGCCTTCTACCAACTCCTTGAACTCCACGAACAAACGGAAGGCATCCGACTTCTCCTTTAAGAAGTACACCCAAGTATACCTTGAGTAGTCATCAACCAAGACAAGCATGTATTTGCTTCCACCAAGGCTGGCAGTAACAGTCGGTCCCATCAGGTCGCCATGAATACACTCCAATGGTTTCTTGCTCCTTGTTTGAGATTTATCAAACGGAAGGCGATGTGCCTTACCGTATTGACAGCCCGCACAAACATGCCCATCACCAAAGGAGGACAACATCGGCAACCCCCTCACCAGACTTCTACTCGCCATTGCCTTCAGCTTGTCCATGCCAACATGCCCCAGCCTCTCATGCCAGATAGCCGCACTATCATTGGCCCTCATCTTATCAACATAGGCACTGGTGGAAAGAACAAACAAGTTCTTCACCCTCCTCCCAACATGAGCAACATCAGCCTTTACCGCTGATACGTTGCGAAGGAACCTCACGTCTGTTGGCCCAAACAGAACGTGATACCCAGCGTCCACCGCGTTGGTCACCGAGAAGAGGTTCTTCTTCATGCCCGGCACGTGATACACACTCCTTAACGTGAGTGGCCCCTGATCACTACCCAAAGACACGACCCCCTCCTTCTCTACTGCATAAACAGTATTATCAGCAGTGATAATAGCTTCATTACCTGAGTAAGCCTGCATGGAGGTGAACTTCGACTTGTCTCCGGTGAGGTGATGACCACACCCGGAGTCGACGATCCACTCGCTGTTGAAGTCCTCAGCAGATAAGGCCCGGACACAAGTGCCCGTCATGAAAGCTCCTCCCCATTCTGCTTCTTCACTTCGTGAGCAAGCTTCCTCCTTTCCCGCAGCATGCCCAGGCTGCAGTTTGACCTTGCAGTCCCGCTTGAAGTGCCCTCGCTGATGACACCGGTAGCACTTCAGATTCTTCTTCCAGTCCTTAGGAGCATTGCTCCTCTCCGGCGGATATGAAGTTGAAGTCTCCTTCTCAACAGCGGCCTGCACCTTCTTCTTCTTCTTCCCTTCCCATCCCTTCTTCTTGCCTGAGAAGAGAGCCTCGCTGCCTTCCTGATTCAGATTCACTCCAGCCATCTGCCTTGCTAAGCTCTCCTGCGAGGCAAGCAGATTCTCCAGCTCCAGCAGAGACGGCTGAGTAGCCCACCCTTGAACAGACGTAACAAAGGCCACATACTCCTTCCGCAAGCCGCGGAAAATGTGCCTTTTCATCTTTGCCTCAGAGATAGGCTCATCAGGATCCAGCGCCGACAGCTCAGCACACAAGCTCTTCATCTTTAAGAAGTACCTGGAGATAGAAAGGTCTCCCTGAGTTGCCCTGGCCAACTCATTCTCCAGGAACTGAAGCCGCGCCACATTCTTCCTATTGAACAACTCATCAATGGTTGTCCAAATATCAGCAGCCGACTCACACCCAATGATGTGATCAAACAGTTCCGGAGAGACAGCTCTTTTCAGAACGAACTCTGCCTTAGCATTAGTTCTTCTCCAGAGCCTCACCTGTTCAGCAGTACCGAAAGCAGCAGTTACTTCCTGTCTGTCGTCTCCACCGACGACTTCCCACAGCTCCTCGCCCAGAAGATAACTCTTCATGCACGACTTCCACTTTTTATAGTTAGTCGGCGTTAAGAGTTCAATGCCCAGACCTCTTGCTAAGCTTCCTTCCATTGCAATCACCTGTTGGTACCCTTCAGCAGCTCCGAGCAACAACACAGGTTGATCACCACTCAATCACTGAGTAACAGCGCTGGTTGACCCCCGCTCACGCAACTGAACCTCCAACCTCAGTAACCTCGCTCTGATACCATGTTAAATTTTCTCAACGTGGTCAGCAAGATAGCCCAAACACCAAATTAATATCTTCGGAACTACCCAGTTCGCACGCTGAACCGCGGAAAACCCAAGGACTAGAGGTTGCACCCAACAAAACAATGGAAGCACAAGAAGATCTTATTATGCATTCACTTCATTACAATCCGAGGCATACATAGCGAGACATGATTTCGCTAGTATTACAGCTGTAAACAGAAAGAACCAAAAAACAAGCCGGGCGGACAGAACTCCAGTCCGCCGAGACCGCGAGGTCGCCGAGACCGCCGAGACCGCCCAAGCTATGCTGCAATCCGCCGAATACCACGGAGTCCGCCGAGACCGCGAGGTCGCGCGGACAGACCGTTATTCGCCTCCTGCTGAACCCGAACTGAGGAACTCCCCTACCCGCCTGAAGCCGGCGGACAGGTTATTGAAGCTGGGAAAGTTGAAACAGAACTGACAAGCCGCAGAGCGACCTCCTGCTGAGTCCGCAGAGATCGCACACTTCCAAGCACTGACCGAAGTCACAGCCAAGCTCCTGGCTCCTTGAAGTTATCCGCGCGACCTGCACACAGCAAACCGTCAGCCTGAAACAATCCGTGCGGACTGAAAAACACAGACCGCAGCACTCGCCCAACCCAAATTACTGTTCACTCACGTTACTTAGGTTACTGTAGATGTGCCAGGGGGGTCCTATTTATAGGCCAGGTGAGGAGTGTGGTCACCGCCCATGAGATAGCAACACCGCCCCAGCCCGCGCGAACACAAAACGACTGTCCGCTCAGTCCGCGAGGACTTAGCCAGTCACCAAGGGAAACCGCCAGGAGCAAGGCAACCATTGACGAACCCTCTCCAGTCCGCCCAAGCTAAGCGGACAAGGCACCAGCCCGCAAAGCTCCAACTGCTTCAGGACAGCACCCACTTCAATGGCAGTCCGCACCAACCCGAGGCAGTCCGCAAGACCCACACCACAATCCGCCACAAGTCCACGACCAAAGGCAAACAGCAACAGTCCGCCCGGTCACAACGGACTTGGCGGATACGGCGGACACCATGAACTTGACACCAAGTGTGACCAAGTCCAAAACCATCAAGGGCCAGTGCGAGCATGGCGGACACAAAGTCCCGTCCGCCAAACACCCTAGCACAGACCGCAACCAGTCCGCGAGCTCCTCGCACTTGTCCAATGCAGTAGCTTCCTGCCGGACTCCAATCACAGTCCGCCAACCACGATCTCCACAGCAAAACACCTGCTGTGCCACCAGAACTTGACAAGGCCTCAGCCAAGCTCTAGGCTCAGTCCGCAACAGCCAGAACCGCGGACACTCCAGTCCGCAAGCTATCCGCGAACTCGAACCAACCCGCCAACAGCGCAAGCTAGCACCCGCGGCCTCTGAGTAATGCATCAGTCCGCAAGCCTCTCTATCCGCAGATACCAGGCCGCACCAAACCGCGGACACCATGCAACAACCCGCTCAGAACACAGCCGGCTTCCACCAGACTTTTCACCAGGCCGCAACCTCAGTCCGCCCAGTCCGCCCAGTCCGCCAAAGCTGTCCGCACAGGCCGCGCGGCCTGTCCCGTCACCCACTTCCACTTCACAAATTTCAACAGGTACATCCACTTTCCCCCTTTGCCTATCTAGCAGTGTACTAGATTCGGCCTAACTTCTGCACTTCACCTCAGATCCTCAGATCTTACAGCTCAGAACCCCAAACAGGTTCCTACAACTCAGAGTGTATCCACACTCCTACAACTCAGGCCAAATGCCCTACCTCAGCCTTCAACAAGGCCTACACTCAGAGATCACAATCTCCTAAACCTCAGGCTCACAGCCCTACCACTTAGAGAAAATATTCTCCTACACTCAGCCTTTATATAATAGGCTTACAATCTCAGATCTATAAAGATCTTACAAAAATTTGATTAAACAAAGTAAATAACCACCACCCTGGCAACGAGAGAAGGGATGGATGACTTCTTGATGAGTTCTTGGAAGAACTTGATGGCAGAGATCAACCTCTCTTAGCTTTCTTCAAAGCTTCTTGAATCTGAACTCAGTAGGGTTGAATCTCCTGTGAAGTTGATCTTCAATCAGCTTCTGACTTAAGATTCAGATCTTAATCTGAATCTTTCTTGGCAGCCTGGTTCAGCAACTGCTCTTCTTAGATGGAGCTCTCTCTCTCCAACTTCTTCTAGATCTTCTGTCGAAAATCTGCTGTATAATTACTTCTATGTGTATTGCTCAGAATCTGTATTCTTCAATGATTGATCATCACTTTCTGTTGAAGGAGAAAGCCTTTATATAGTCTTTCTCCATGGCAACCGGCTGATCCGGTTTCTAACAACCTTCTGACAGCTCTGACAGTAGTAGTTGACCGGTTAGAAATGGCAGCTGTCAAGTCATCCAGTCACTTCTTAAAATCACTGTCTCTGTCTGAAAGTGTCGAGACTGATCTTCATTATGTGTCGACACAATTAGACTAAGTGTCGACACAAGTGGATTAAGTGTCGACACAAGCCTTGGTGGTGTCAACACAACTCCTTTTGTTGTTGTAACAGCTTCTCGACACTGCTTCTTTAGAATGTGTCGACACAGAACTTGTGTGTCGACACAAGCCTTCTTTTCTTTAACTTTGTTGAAACTTGCTGTGTGTCGACACATCTCCTTTGTGTCGACACAAATACTTCTTTACTTTAACTTTGTTGAAGCTTTGCTGTGTGTCGACACAAGTCCTGTGTGTCGACACAGTTGATGTCGATAAAGTCTTATGTGTGTCGACACTGCCTCTATGTGTCGATACATTTGATGTCGACTAAGTATTCCTGTGTGTCGACACAGCCTTTTGGTGTCGACACAGATGATGTCGACTTTGCTTTTCTGTGTGTCGACTAAGCTTCACTGTGTGTCGACACATTCCTTCTGGTGTCGACACAGTTGATTCTGGTGTCGACACAACCTTTCCAAGTGTCGACACAATTAACTCCAAGTGTCGACACAGCTTTTCTCCAGTGTCGACACAGGCCTTCACAAGTGTCGACACAGCCTCTCTAGGTGTCGACACATGGACTTAGAAATTTTTCTTCATTTCCTGCAATTACTTAACCTGCACATTTAAACTCAAAACACATCAAATACACCTTGATGTATATCATTGAGTAGGGTGAGGCTTCTACAAATCTGGTACACATTTTCCAATGTACCCAACAATCTCCCCCTATTTGGAGAAGTCATAACCCTTAGTCAATGAGATACACCATACATAACAAATACACAATATGATGTATAACAGCATTAAATGACTGGGTAATTTCTTAAACAAAACATAAAAGATATTTCATCGCAGAATAAGTATGCTAACACAATGAGCATTCATTATAGTTTTGTTTCAACTACCAAAAGTTTCTTTAATCAAAAGTTTACATGGATTTTAACACAAAAGATTACAAAGATGTAAACTTAAGAAAATCTAATCTAAGGCTGCTCTGGCTCCTTGATGACAATGCCCTTGCCTGATTGAATCTTGACTTGAACTGGAACATCAGTGTCATCAACAGGCTTCTTGCCCTTTTGATCTTTCTTCTTTTGCTCTTCAGCCCTTATCTTTTATCTTTCAAAATAATGATAAGGCTTTGGGAAATATCTGCTAGGCTCCTATGCATTAGGAGGTAGCTTCCCAAGTTTTGCCTTCCTTCTGTACTGTATAATAGCTTCTTGCCTGACTTCATGTTTTCTCCACTCTTGCTCAGAGTACTATTTGCCCCTCTCTAGTGTATTGTTCTTTGCAGCTTTCCAAGTAGTTAGTATAATATTTCTAGAAGTTGGGCTCCACTGTTCAAAGTCAGGACTTAACTCTGCCTGTTCTGTGAATCTCTTCTTTGACAATAGAGCTTCTTGCTCTTTCAAAACTGCCTCTGATATAGGCTTGTCTACTTTCTCAATGATCAAAGTTTGAGCACCTTCAGGAGGGCTATACATAGACTGGACTTCTTGATGTATCATTTCAAAATCTGCTGGAGGATAGATTACTTGAGCAACTTCAGCTTGTTCACCTCCAAAATCAGCAGGATGCACTCCAGATTCAGCTACATTGTCATCATCACACAGGGGTGGATATCCAAGTGTGGCTCTGATGCTATTGGAAATCCATTTAGCATGGTCAGATCTAGCTTTGACTAAAACCCTCTCCCCCTTTATGACTTCTCTAGCCACATGATCTCTAAGATCATCCTTCTGAAATCTGATCTGTGTATCCAGAAAATTTACTCCATCCTTATAAAAACCCTTTAACTTCAGCAGCAGTCCAGAAATAGTCTTTTAAGACAGCTCAGTAGCTGTTTTGACAGTAATTAGGACTTCCTGGAAGTCCTTATCAAACTTCTCCTTATCAAACTCTGGCTTGGCTGTAGACTTATCAGCAGGCTGAGCTGATGCAACATTTTTCAATTCTGTAACAATTGCATTGTGGGATGCAGTCAGATTATCATTCATCCTAATCTGATTTTCTAAGACATAGCCCTGCTTAACTGCTATATCATCCACTTGTGTCTTTATCTTTTCTTGATGGGTAGCTAGGAAAACCACTACATTACCCCCTTTGTGGAAACAGTCAGTCATTTCCTTCTTATTTTGATTCACCTCAAATCTTATGGATTTGATGTCTTGGGCCAAGGAGAATTGGAGATCTTTGTATGTCTCGTCCATATACTTATCCATTGCAATCCTTTGCTCAACCAACTTCACTTACATGGATACTAACAAAGAACTATAATCAATTGTTGGGGCAGGCTGTGGAGCAACAGTTTGTAAAGCCTTCTTGTAGCTTTGGCTTCTTCTTTTGAAGACCTGTAGCTTCCTCTTCTTAGCCCGAACCTCAGCTGCATCCTGAGAATCAGAGGTACTGACAATATCAACTATATTCTTCGGACTAGATGACAAGTCTTGTGCAGTGTTTATTAGCTCCCCTTGAGTCCTTTGTTCCTCAGTTTCAGTTCTAATTTGCTCCTCCTCATTTCTTGCAGTCTCCTCATGAGACCTCACATGCTCCCCCTCAAGGGTAGCTTGGTCCTTCCTAAGAGCAGTCTTCTCCCCTTCAAAACCAGCATGCTCCCCCTCAATATCAGGAAATAACTCTTCTAAGGTAAACTCTTGTTGAGAAGGAACTTGAGGCACTGTGATCTCTGGAGTATCAGCAATAGCATATGTGTCCTCCATTACAACATCTTGAGCTTGACTGGTTAATTGAGTTGGCTCAAGTATAGTTTGAGTTGCCATTTCACTGTCTAAGTGAGTAGGCACTTCCTCATGATGAGGCTCCCCCTGGAGTGGATCTAGGTGAATGGGGATAACAGATGGTTGCTCCCCCTGCCTCTGTGCATCTTCAGTTCTTACTGGTGATCTTCCAGCAGTATCAGCTTCTTCCTCATTAGAACTGAAAACTACTTGCTCCTCTGAACTACAGGAAGTTTCAGGAGCCATTATGGCTTTCTTCTTCTTCTTCTGTAGAGGAACTTCCTTCTCCGGAGTAGGCATGTCCTTAGTTAACACCCTATCCCATCTTAAGATAATCCTAATATCCATCCTCCTCATGTGATTTATCTTGGAACCAGCACTTTGTTCCATTACTTCAGGAATGGTTCCAGCCAAGTATAGACTCATTATCCTACCCAAATTGGGCTTCTTCAGACTTTCCTTAATCTTTTCAAACATCACTGCTGACCAATCAGTTTTGAGTTTAAAGATGATCCTTGTCATTAAGCTGAACATATGAGCTGATACCCTATCATGCCCACCTGGCTTGCACAAAATCACCTTTCCTACCACTTCAGACAAGAACTTGCCTTGCATATTCATTCCTTTTCAGTTAAATACTGAGCCAATCTTCATGGTTGAATCTAGTCCACACCATTACAGTGCTTCCCTTGTCTTGGAAGAGGTCACTTCTACTTCCTCTTGAATTCTAGGTAGATTTAGAACTTTCCTTAAACTCTTCATAGTCAGTTTAACTTTCGCACTATGAACTGCAGACTTGATCTTGAGTCCAGTAGAATCCAACATAGCTGCACCATAGAATTCGAGTACTTCCTTCTTCCAAATCTTGGTTGGCTCAAAAACTAAATACTCCAACCCATTATCAGTAATTAGGGTTACAACATTCTTAATATCTGGTTCCGCATGGTCAAATGCGTTGTGAACTCGCTCATATCCTTCATTGACGTTCTCCTCGAGCTTTGGCGCCATTAGGGTTTAGAGAAATCTTGAATTTAGATGAGAGAGATGTCGACACAAAGTTTTTGTCTCGAAACTATTGAGAGCGTGTCGACAAACAATATTGAAGACCTATTTATACCTTTCTAAAAATGAAGGTGAAAAGGCGCGTCGACAATTACTGAATGTGTTGACACTGTTGAAAAGTGTCGACACAGACTACTTAAGTCTCGACAACAGTATTGACTTATATGTGTCGACACCAATTATGATGTGTCGACACAAATACATCTGCGCTCGACAATTAGTCGATACTCTACTCGACGAAATCTGTATTAATCCTAAGTGTCGACACCACTACTGGATGTGTCGACACCTACTCTAGATGTGTCGACACTACGTCTCTGAAGTGTCGACACCAACTTTCTAGATGTGTCGACATCATTTCTATGGTATGTCGACACCACTACTATGTGTCGACACAGACAACTCCTTGTGTCGACACCATTTTACTTAGCCAATTTTGTGAAACTAATCTAAGTTCAACATTCCTAATTCAATTTTAAACTTATTGAATTTAGTTTCATCTAGGGGCTTAGTAAACATATCAGCAATTTGATTATCTGTTTTGACATATTCTAGTGAAATGTCTTCTTTCTCTACATGTTCTCTAAGAAAATGATATCTAATTTCTATATGCTTAGTCCTACTATGTGAGACAGGATTATTAGCTATAGAAATTGCACTTGTAGAATCACAGAACAAAGGTGTTCTACTTACTTGAATACCATAGTCTTCTAGCTGGTGCTGAATCCACAAAAGTTGTGCACAGCACCTTCCTACATCAACATATTCTGACTCAGCTGTGGAGATTGCCACACTGGTCTGCTTCTTACTGCTCCAAGACACTAGTCTTCCACCTAGAAATTGACAGGTGCCTGTAGTACTTTTTCTATCTTCCTTGCAACCTGCAAAATCTGCATCTGAATAACCTGACAGTAGAAAATATTCATTCCTAGGGTACTAAAGGCCTAGATAAGGTGTGCCCTTATGATATCTCAAAATCCTTTTGACTGCAGTCAGATGAGATTCTTTAGGGCATGCTTGGTACCTAGCACAGACACATGTATCATACATGATATCTGGTCTACTAGCAGTCAAATACAGAAGGGAGCCGACTATCCCTCTATACAAAGTTTCATCTACAGGTTTCCCTGCATCATCTTTGCTTAGAGACATATTTGACCCCATAGGAGTTTTCATGGTAGTGGATGATTCCATACCATAGTTCTTTATCAACTCTAGGGTGAACTTAGACTGGCATATAGACAGGCCATCTTCAGTCTGTCTTACTTGGAGACCCAAGAAGAACTTAAGTTCCCCCATACTGATCATTTCAAATTTTCCTTGCATAAGTTTTGCAAACTTTCTGCAAAGATTACTTTCAGTAGACCCAAATATTATGTCATCTACATATATTTGGACTAGGATAATCTTTCCTTTAGATTCCCTAAGGAATAGAGTCTTGTCTATTTTCCCCTTGAGAATTTGTTCTCAATGAGGAAACTAGACAGAGTTTCATACCAAGCCCTTGGGGCTTGTTTTAACCCATACAATGCTTTCCTAAGTCTATAAACATAATCAGGTTTGAGAGGATCAACAAAACCTGAGGGCTGTTCTACATAGACTTCTTACTTTAGATTTCCATTTAGGAAAGCTGACTTTACATCCATTTGAAATACCTTAAAGCCTTGATATGTTGCATAAGCAAGGAACATCCTTATTGCTTCCAGTCTTGCTACTGGGGCAAAGGTTTGATCAAAGTCAATACCTTCTTCCTGCCTATACCCTTTTGCAACAAGTCTTGCTTTATTCTTCACAATGATCCCATTCTCATCCAATTTGTTACTAAAGATCCACTTTGTTCCAATGATGTTGTGGTCCTTGGGTTTAGGAACTAGCTTCCAGACCTTTCATCTTCTGAACTGATTCAACTCCTCTTGCATGACATCAATCCAATGTGGGTCTAGAACTGCTTCTTCAAATTTCTTTGGTTCCACTTGTGATAGGAAACTGGAGTAAAGAACTGTGCTCAGATTTCTGCTTCTTGTTTGCACTCCTTATCTTGGATCACCAATTATCTGATTTGCTAGATGATCCTTTAAGTGTTTATTAGCTGGAGTGAAAGATATAGTACCTAAACACCTAGAGGGGGGGGGGGTGAATAGGTGACCAAATTCTTTTTAAAACTTTAATGGCAGCAATCAGTTATATCACAGAATCTATACTACTTTTGCACAGCAATCACACACGCATTCACAATCGCAGCACAATCACAGCAGACACAGAGTTTTATAGTGGTTCCCCAAGCATTGGGTACATCCACTTTCCCCCTTCGCCTATCTAGCAGTGTACTAGATTCGGCCAAACTCCACCACTGTCTCAGAACCCAAATTGGTTCCTACACCTCAGGCCCAAGGCCTTACAACTCAGCTTTTCCACAAAGCCTACACTCAACCACTAAGGCCTACACTCAGCCACCCAGGCCTACACTCAGCCAACAAGGCCTACACTCAGCCAACAAGGCCTACACTCAGAGATTACAATCTTCTACACTCAGGCTCTCAAGCCCTACCCTCAGCCTTTATAATTACAGGCTTACAATTCACTCAGATCCAAAGGATCCTACAAGATAAAAATATTTATAGAAATAATAACTCAACAACTCAGAAACAAGAGAGGGGAGTTGAGAGTTTCTTGATGAGTTCTTGGAAGAACTCAGCTGGATTCAATCTGACTTAGCTTTCTTCAAAGCTTCTTGAAAGTAGAACTCAATAAGATTGTCTCCTTCTGCAGTTGATCCTTGACCTCTGCCACTTAGAATTCAGAATAAATCTGAACCCTTCTTCTCAGCCTAGTTCCAGAGGCTGATTACTTGGATGGAGCCCTCTCTCTCCAACTTCTTAGATCTTCACTTGGACAGCTAGATCTTCTTGATTTGATACTTGATCAATAACTCTGTGAACCACTTTAATAACTTGTTCAACAACATCCAACTTCTGTTTCTGTATAAGCCTATTTATAGGCCTTCTTCATGGTAACCGGCTGGTCCGGTCCATAACTGAATTTTGACATCTTTGACAGGTGCTGTAGACCGGCTGGAACGACAGCTGTCAAGTAATCCAGTCAGTTCTTGAAAATTCTCTAACTGTCTGAAAGTGTCGAGACTTTCTGTCTTTAAGTGTCGACACTTATAGACCAAGTGTCGACACAAGTTGTGTAAGTGTCGACACAAGTCTACAAGGTGTCGACACAACTCCTTGTGTTGTAGATTCTATGTCTCGACACAGTTTCTTCTGCATGTGTCGACACTGAAATTGAGTGTCGACACAAGTACTTGATCTTCTATCTTTTGCTGAATTCTTCTAAGTGTCGACACATCTCCTTTGTGTCGACACAACTTCTTGTGTTGAATCTGTTAAGTGTCGACACTGCTTCTTGGTGTCGACACATAGTCTTCTATGTTGATACTTGCTGAGTGTCGACACAGCTCCTTGTGTCGACACTTGATTCTTCTGTTGAGACTTAAGCTGAGTGTCGACACATTCCCTTAGTGTCGACACTTGTACTTAGAATAATTTGATCTTTCTGTTCTTTGCTAAGTGTCGACACAGCTCCATGTGTCGACACTTTCTTTAAGTGTTGAGTCTTCAGCTGAGTGTCGACACATTGTTCTGGGTGTCGACACTTACTTCAAGTGCTGACTCTTCTGTTGAGTGTCGACACATTGTTCTGAGTGTCGACACTTATACTTAGTCTCTGCTGACTTTTGCTGAGTGTCGACACAGCTCCAAGTGTCGACACTTTCTGGTGTAGACACAGCTTCACTGGGTGTCGACACTGCTGTTAAGTGTCGACACTGCTTTACTGTACTTTCTTCATTGAGTGTCGACACAGCTCCTTGTGTCGACACTTTGTGTCTGGTGTCGACTCTGCATCCCAGGTGTCGACACAATGACTCCAAGTGTCGATACTGCTTGTCTGGGTGTCGACAAAAGTCTTCTTAAGTGTCGACACTTTCCCTCTGGGTGTCGACACATGGACTTAGAAATTTTTTCTTCAATCCTGCAAATACTTAACCTGCACAAGTAACTCAAAAACACATCAAATACATTTTGATGTATATCATTGAGTTGGGTGAGGATTCTTCAAATCAGGTACATTTAACCAATGTACCCAACAATCTCCCCCTATTTGGAGAAGTCATAACCCTTAGTCAATGATATACACCATTCATAATAAAATTTACAAAATGATGTAAAGCAGGATTATGTACAGCAGGGTAAACATAACATGTATTAATTTCACATGTATAAGAATTCATCATCTCAGAACAAATAAGAAATAGACATAGACATATTTACAGAACAAACATGAAATATATTTATCATATATTGTTCTAATATCTGTCTTATACATTTTCAGAAGTTCACTAAATGTTTTCCATCCAAAAGATTACAAAATAAACTTCAAGAAAATTCTAAATCTATTTTTGTTCTGGCTCCTTAATCACTATGCCTTTGCCAGCTTGAACTTTAGCTTGGACAGGAGCAACAGCAGTTTCAGCATCAGCAGGCTTCTTGCCTTTAAGATCTTTCTTTTTAAGCTCTTCAGCTTTGATCTTCTGCCTCTCAAAATAATGGTATGGCTTAGGAAAGTACTTGCTAGGCTCCTGAGCAGTAAGAGGTAGCTTTCCCATCTTTGCCTTCCTTCTGTATTGGACTATTGCTTCCTGTCTGGTTTCATGTTTTCTCCATTCAGTTTCAGAAAACCATTTGTTCCTGTCTTGAATGTTATCCTTGGCAGCTTTCCAGGCAGTTAGTATAATGTTCCTAGAGGTAGGGCTCCACTGTTCAAAGTCTGGCCTTTGTTCTGCTTGTTCCCTAAACCTCTTCTTAGACAGTCTTGTCTCTTCCTCTTTCTGCAATGCCTCTTGCATAGCTTCAGAAATAGGCTGAACAACCTTTTCAATATGAACATTGTCCTTGCCCCCAGGTGGGCTGTACATGGTCTGTACATCAGCGTGCACCATTTCAAAATCTGGAGGAGGATAAATGACTTGAGCTACCTCTGGTTGCTCACCTCCTAGATATGCAGGGTGAATCCCAGATTCTGCCACATTGTCATCATCATAAAGAGGAGGGTATCCCAGTGTAGCCCTGATTGAATTTGATATCCATTTTGCATGATCAGAGCTTGCCTTGACTAACACTCTCTCCCCCTTTATGACTTCTCTTTCAATATGATCTCTCACATCATCCTTTTGAAATCTCACCTGATTATCCAAGTAATTTACTCCATCTTTGAAGAAGGGTTTTAACCTTTGGAGTTTGTCAGTTATATTCTTTTGAGAATCTTGGATGGCAGTTTTAAGAGCAGTGATTTCTGCTAGAAATACTTTGTCAAAATCTGCCTTAGCTATAGCTGGAGTCTGCCCTGCAGCCAGATTCTTCAGTTCTGTGACTATGGCATTGTGGGATTCAGTAAGGTTGTCATTCATTCTTAGCTGATTTTCAAGAACATAACCTTGTTTCACAGCTATGTCATCCACTTGTGCCTTTATCTTTTCCTGGTGAGTTGCAAGATAGACTACTGCATTCCCACCCTTGTGGAAGCAGTCAGTCATCTCCTTCTTGTTGAGATTCATCTCAAACCTGATTGATTTTATATCCTGGGCCAGATCAAATTGGAGTGATTTTTGCCCTTCATCTACATATTTCTCTATGGCCTGCCTTTGCTCATCCAACTTGATTTGCATTGCCACCATCAGTGCACTATAATCAATGGCTGGGGCTGGTTGAATTATAGGCTGTGGTGCAACTGTTTGGAGAGCCTTCTTGTAACTCTGGCTTCTTCTCCTGAAGACATAAAGTTTCTTTTTCTTTGCCCTTTCAGCTTCCTCATCTTCTGAGGCAGAGGTGCTGGCTATATCCACCCTCTCCTTAGGGTTTGGAGGCCTTTCAGTTTGCACATCTTGTGCCTTCTCAGTTTCTTGCCTTATAGGCTCTTTCAGAATCTGCACTTGCTCCTAAGGGTGCAAGCGGTTCGGTTTGGGTCAGTTTGGACCCAAACCGAAACCGAACCGATGATTATCGGTTCGGTTCGGTTTTTTGGTCGGTTAACTCTGTTCGGTTTTCGGTTTTTCAGTTATACTATTTTAAATAATTCTGTACTTAAATATCTCAATAAAATTTTAAAAATGGTATGATAAGTAAAAAATAAATATCATCAAGCTTTATTTACATAAGATATATTACAGCTAATAACTCATGTTACATTAAAAAAATTATGATTGAATATTTTTATTTGGAAATCGAGTAATAAATATAAAAAAATATAAATAAAATCACTTAAACAAAATGTTTAATTCTTTTTGATGCATAAAATATGTATTACAAAAATTTATTTTTGTTCAAATGATATAAAAATTATTAAGTTGATATAATTTGTGTACATTATTTAGTTAATAAAAATAGTTCAAAGATCATTATTGGTAATATTTTTACATGTATTACTAGTCGGCGCGGTTCGGTTTTCAGAGAGAAAAACCAAAACCGAACCGAGTAGTTCGGTTCGGTGTAAAATCGGTTCGGTTTGGACGGTTCGGGGCGGTTTGGTCGGTTTTCAGTTTTTCATGCACACCCCTACTTGCTCCCCCTCAGCAGCAGCATTCTCTCCTTCAGCAGCAGCCTTGTCCATGTCAAAATCTTGTTGGTCTAGATTTAGGAATAAATCTTCCATGGTGTATTCTTGTGGTGAAGGAGCTGGAGTAATTCTGGGCTCTTCAACCACTGGATCAGGAACCACTTCTAGTACAGCAGATGTGTCTTCTCTAACAGCATCTGGAACTTGACTATTCAGCTGAGTTTGCTGATGATCATCAGACAAATCAGCATCTTCCATAGAAAAATTCAAAGTGTTTAGTTCAGTGATTACCTCTAGTATGATGGTGGTGGCTTGTTCACTTTCCAGTGTAGTGGGTTCTGCTACAACTGGAAGCTCCCCCTGGCTGTGATCCTTGTGGATGGGGCTAGCTTGAGGTAGCTCCCCCTGGATCTCAGCAACCTCTTGAGGAGCAGGAGTCTTCACTGCAGGCTCTTCCTCATGGTCATCTGGAGTGAAAACAACCTGTTCTTCACTTTCAGAGCTGCTAGTGGACTCTTGAGCCACTAGAGCAGTCTTCCTTTTCTTCTTGGGAGGAATCTCTTTCTCAGAAACAATCTTTTCAGGGGTTGGCAGTTCCTTTGACAACACCCTGTCTCATCTAGAAAAGATCCTCAGATCCATCCTTCTCATATGATTTATCTTGCTTCCTGCAGCTTGTTGCATTACCTCTGGTATGGCACCAGGTAGGTATAGACTTATAATTCTGCCCAGGTTGGGCTTCTTCAAGCTTTCCTTAATCTTCTCATAAACTACCATAGACCAGTCAGTTTTTAGAGAGAAGATAATCCTTGTCATTATTCCAAACATATAGGCAGACACTCTGTCATGCCCTCCTGGCTTACTGAGTAAGACCTTACCAACAATTTCTGAAAGAAATTTTCCTTGATTGTTCATGCCTTTCCTGTTGAAAACAGAACCTATCTTCATCTTGGAATCAAGTCCACACCAGGTTAGAGCTTCCCTGGTCTTTGTAGCAGTAATCTCATCTTCTTCTTGAGTCCTTGGTAGCTGGAGAATCTTCCTCAGACTTTTAGGGGATACCTTGACCTTCTCACCATGAATCATGGATTTGATTTTGTATCCAGATTCATCCACCTTGGCTCCATTGAGGAATTCGAGTACCTCTTTCTTCCATATCTTAGTAGGTTCTGACACTAGATATTCTAACCCAGAATCGGCAACTAGGGTTACGACCGCCTGGATTTCTTGATCAGCATCAGTGAAAGCGCCGCGCACCAGCTCGTATCCTTCGTTGACATTCTCCTCTAGCTTAGGCGCCATTAGGGTTTGTAGAATTTGTCTTGAGAGAAGAGAGGTATCGACACAGTAGTTTTGGTCTCGAAACTTTGAAAGCGTGTCGACAAACAAAGACAAAACCCTATTTATACCTTTCTGATTTTGAAGATGAACAGGCAGGACAGCTAACTTAAAATGTGTCGACACTGGCAATAAATGTCGACACTGACTTATAATGTCTCGACACATATGTGTCGACACAAGTTTAGTCAACAGATTTTATGTGTCGACACTTGGTTATGTCTCGACACAACATAACTCGACACATTGTCGAGACTTTACTTAGAAAATTCTGAGTAAATACTAAGTGTCGACACCACTTTGGATGTGTCGACACCGACTTGGCATGTGTCGACACTAATATTCTGAAGTGTCGACACCAACTTCCTAGATATGTCGACACCTATTTCCTGAAGTGTCGACACCACTATTCTGTGTCGACATAGACTTGTCTATGTGTCGACACCTTTTTTCTTAGCCAATTTCAATTCTGTAAACTTACTCTAAGTTTATCATTCCTAGTTCAATTTTGAATCTATTGAACTTAGCTTCTTCTAGGGGCTTAGTATACATATCAGCTACTTGATTATCAGTTTTAACATATTCTAATAAAATATTTTTTCTTTCTACATGCTCCCTAAGAAAATGATATTTAATTTCAATATGTTTTGTTCTACTATGAGATACAGGGTTATTATCTATTGAAATAGCACTTGTAGAATCATAGAAGAGTGGAGTTCTACTTACCTGAAATCCATAGTCCTCTAGCTAATGTTGTATCCACAGAAGTTGAGCACAGCAACTTTCTGCAACCACATACTCTGACTCTGCAGTGGAGATAGCCACACTGGTTTGCTTTTTGCTACTCCATGAAATTAGTCTCCCACCTAGGAATTGACAGGTTCCAGTAGTGGTTTTTCTATCTTCTTTGCATCATGCAAAGTCTGCATCTGAATAACCTGTTAGATCAAAATCTCCATTCCTAGGGTACCAGAGGCCTAGATAGGGAGTGCCCTTTAGATATCTCAATATTCTTTTGACTGCTGTCAAATGAGACTCTTTAGGGCAGGCTTGATACCTTGCACAGACACATATAACATACATGATATCTGGTCTACTAGCAGTCAAGTATAATAGGGAGCCAACTATCCCTCTATACAAGGTGTCATCTACAGGTTTCCCTGCATCATCCTTGCTAAGAGACATACTTGACCCCATATGAGTCTTCATGGTACTGGATGAATCCATACCATACTTTCTTATGAGTTCTAGGGTGAACTTGGACTGATATATGGATAAACCATTTTCAGTCTGTTTAACTTGGAGACCCAAGAAAAACTTCAGCTCTCCCATACTACTCATCTCAAATTGACCTTGCATCAGTTTTGCAAACTTTTTGCAAAGGCTGCTTTCAGTAGACCCAAATATAATGTCATCTACATATATTTGGACTAGTATAACTTTGCCTCTAGATTCCCTAAGGAATAGAGTCTTATCTATTTTCCCCCTTGAGAACTTGTTCTCAATGAGGAAACTAGATAGGGTTTCATACCAAGCCCTAGGGGCTTGCTTTAACCCATATAAAGCTTTCCTAAGTCTATAGACATGATGAGGTAGAGTTGGATCAACAAAACCTGAAGGCTGTTCCACATAGACTTCTTCTTTAAGATTATCATTCAGGAATGCTGACTTGACATCCATTTGGTAAACCTTGAATCCTTGATAGGTTGCATAGGCTAAGAACATCCTTATGGCTTCCAGTCTGGCTACTGGAGCAAAGGTTTGATCAAAATCAATACCTTCTTCTTGCCTATATCCTTTAGCAACCAATCTAGCTTTATTCTTAATGATGACCCCTTGTTCATCCATCTTATTCCTGTAGATCCACTTGGTTCCTATTATATTTTGGTCTTTAGGTTTAGGAACAAGTTCCCAGACCTTGCACCTCTTGAACTGATTAAGCTCTTCTTGCATTGCTTCAGTCCATTGTGGATATAGTATGGCTTCTTCAAACTTCTTAGGTTCAACTTGAGATAGAAAACTGGAGTAGATTGCTGCATTTATGTTTCTGCTCCTGGTTTGTACTCCTTGTCTTGGATCTCCAATAATCTGCTCTACTGGATGATCTCTAAGATGCCTATTGGCTGGAGGCATCCTAACTTTGGTTGAACCTCTTCAGCATCTCCATCATGCTGTACTCCTTGTACTTCTTCAGCAATTGGCACATGTAGTTCTCCCCCTGGACAACAGCTACTGTCCTCTACTTGCTGTCTTGCAGCAGGTACTTCTTCTATAGTAAGCTTGTCCATCTTCTTTGTTAAACCTGTGGGGCTGCATACAGTACTAGACAACTCATTGTTAATAAGTTTAGTCTCATCAAAAACTACATGCACAAATACTTCTACAACTTGTGTAGTCAAGTTGTAGACTCTATAAGCCTTACTGTTATTGTTGTACCCAACAAAAATTCCCTCTTGGGACTTGGCAACAAACTTAGTCAAGTAAGACTTCCCATTGTTAAGTATGAAGCATTTGCAACCAAAGATCCTGAAGTAGGATAGGTTTGGTTTCCTGCCTTTCACAACTTCATAGGGGGTCTTGTTGAGCCCTTTAGTGATGGTAGCCCTATTTATAACATGGCATGCAGTATTAACTGCTTCAGCCCAGAAATACTCTGGCAGTGATGTATCACTTATTAGGGTCCTACCAGCCTTTATCAAGGTCCTATTCTTCCTCTCAACAATGCCATTTTGCTGAGGTGTTCTAGGTGAAGAAAACTCTTGAAATATCCCAAAGTCTTCACATAGTTTTGTCATGCTATCAGACTGAAATTCAGTACCATGGTCACTTCTTATCTTGACCACTGTACTATTTAGTTCATTCTGAATTTGCTTGACAAAGCTATAGAAGACACTAGGTGTTTCAGATTTCTGTCTTAAGAAGAACACCCAGGAAAACCTTGAGTAGTCATCAACAACTACAAAGGTATAGACCTTCCTACCTAGACTGTGAACTGGCATTGGACCAAAGAGATCCATATGCAAGAGGTATAAACACCTCACAGCATCTTTGTTTTCTATGCTTCTAAAGGTGGTTTTAGTCTGCTTGCCCTTTTGACAAGATGAGCAAATACCATCTTTGACACACTTAACTTGAGGACCATTCCTCACTAACTCTTTGCTAAAGAGTTTGCTAATAGTCTTGTAGTTAAGATGGGCAAGCCTCTTGTGCCATTTGACACAATGAGAGACTGTCTCATCAGCTACAAGACACACTGGAGAACCATTATTCTCAATCATAATGTCTAGGCAGTAGACATTCCTTTTCCTATAACCTGTCAAAATGATCTCTTGATCACTTGACCTCTTGATATGACAACCATTTTTAACAAATGAGATGTCATACCCTACATCACTTAATTGACTTATACTTATTAGGTTGTGTTTCAACCCTTTAACATAAGCCACTTGAGTAATGGTAACTAAGTTGCTAGAAATGTTACCAAATCCTTTGATGATTCCTTTTTCAGAACCACCAAAGGTTACTTTTGGACCATCTTTGATTGGAATGTAGTCCTTTAGTAATCCTCTAGTTCCAGTCATATGTCTGGAACATCCACTGTCCAAGTACCATGTTGGGGTATGGCCACTTGGACTCACCTGCAAAACAGATTAATGAACCTTAGAACCCAAAGAATTCTTGGGTCCTTGGTACTTGTTAGTTTGCAACTTGACAAAACTACCTACTGGCTTTCCAACAGATAATTTGCTACTCACTTTGGCACTAGCATTGTGCCAACAGTCCATTGCAAAATGGCCAACTTTGCCATAACACCAACATTCAAACTTATTGTACCTTTGCTTAGGTACTGTCTTTGCTGTCTTATCTTCAGCAGACTTGTTGAATGTTGGGGTTTTGCCCTTGGACTTGGACTGCTTAGTCCTTGCATGTTTAATAAAACCCAGTCCAGCCTTGCCTTTATGATGAACAAATTCATCAATTAAAGGTAGCACTGACTTAGGTTTAGAAAACCTAGCAACAAGCTCTCTCTCTTTCTGAAGATTGATCTCCAGACTCTTGATTTGATCATTCTTAAAGGTGATAGTCCCCATCTGAATCACTGTTATGTGTTTCAGCCTGACTATCTCATTTAGCTTTTGATCAAATAGCTTCTCAGAATCTGTTACAGCAGCTTTTAGATCAGCAATTTCCTTTGCCTGACTTTTGGCTAGGGACTTGCTTTTCTTGTAAGCTTGCAACAGTACTTGATATTCATCTATAAGCTGATGAATATCTTCCTCAGACTCAGATACACTCTCATCACTAGATGATGATGAATCTGATTCTGTACTAGAACAAGAAACTGAACTTAGAGTTGAACTTTGTACCTTACTGGGTCCTGGCTGCTCCAGGATTTTGTCATGCTCTGTCAAAGCCATTAGCCCTTGGCATTGACTGTCTTCTTGTTCATAAATAGACTTCATTATCTGCATGAATTCTTCTTCTTCTTCTTCAGCAAACAGCCCTATGTATGCCTCAGCATCAGACTCAGTTTCTGAAGAAGAGATATCTGATAGAGTCTTCTCTTTCTTGGCAACAAAAGACTTCTCTTTCTTGCCTTTGAAATGAGACTTCTTCATGTCACTAGACTCTTTTCTCTTTTCAGGACAATCTGCAATAACATGGCCTTATCTATTGCAGCAATAGCACACTATCTTAGAACCAGTTGCCTTGCTAGATTTTGTCCTCTTCCTGTCCTTCTTTGAAGCCTTTTTATCCTGATAAAAATCTTCTTTTCCTTTTGAAGTAGAGGGACTTGTCCTCCACTGTTTCTTCTTCAAGAACTTCTGAAAGTGTCTAGTGAAGGCAGCAAAGTCTTCATCACTTTCACAGCTTTCAGATTTTGTACTGACTGACTCATCTGACTCTGATTCAACAACCTTTGAAGGTGGTGTTGGTGACTTATTCTTGCACTTTCTGGAGGCTTCTGTCTTGAAGGCTATTGTTCTTTCCTTGTGTTCAGTTCTTGTTGATTTCTCCTCCTCTTTCCTTACTGTCAATTGCATTTCATATGACAACAATTTGCCAAACAGTGTAGGAGGAGGAATTTCTCCCAACTTAGCCATTTCTCTAATGACACAAATCTTTGTGTCCCAATCTTTAGTTAGGGACCTTAGGAACTTGTCATTTAGTTCATAATTGCTGAACTCTCTTCCATAAGACATGAGTTCATTCACTATTCTGTAGAACTTCTTATAGCACTCAGTTATGCTATCACCCTTTCCTTGTCTAAAATTTTCATATTCCTGATTTAGCAAGGATTTTCTATCTTGTCTAACTTCTTCAGAACCTTCCATATACACAATAAGAGTGTCCCACATCTCTTTGGCTGTCTTACAGTGTATAAGATTCTGAAATGTTACATCATCTATGACACTCACTATAATGTTTTGTGCCCTCTTGTCCATGGTGGCTAGGACAATCTCATCCTTAGTCATTTCAGAGAAATCCTTTGGAGTTCTCTGATTTGCATCCAGAACTGATATCTTCATGGGCACATACGACCCCTCTTTTACTATGATGTAGATCCTAGGGTCTGAGGCCTCCATAAACAGCCTTACCCTTTCCTTCCAGATCCCAAAGATCTCTTTCCTGCATATGGGTAATTTCATGGAACCCAATTCCTTGTGATTTTCAGAGGAACCCATGGTTCTTGATTTTATTGAATCTGTAATTCACTTAAACTGAATCTGCCAATCAGGATCTCCTTAGACTGTTAGTCCTTTTTAAGGAACCTCCCTCTGATACCACTTGAAAGATATAGTACCTAAACACCTAGAGGGGGGGGGGGTGAATAGGTGACCAAATTCTTTTTAAAACTTTAATGGCAGCAATCAGTTATATCACAGAATCTATACTACTTTTGCACAGCAATCACACACGCATTCACAATCACAGTACAATCACAGCAGACACAGAGTTTTATAGTGGTTCCCCAAGCATTGGGTACATCCACTTTCCCCCTTCGCCTATCTAGCAGTGTACTAGATTCGGCCAAACTCCACCACTGTCTCAGAACCCAAATTGGTTCCTACACCTCAGGCCCAAGGCCTTACAACTCAGCTTTTCCACAAAGCCTACACTCAACCACTAAGGCCTACACTCAGCCACCCAGGCCTACACTCAGCCAACAAGGCCTACACTCAGCCAACAAGGCCTACACTCAGAGATTACAATCTCCTACACTCAGGCTCTCAAGCCCTACCCTCAGCCTTTATAATTACAGGCTTACAATTCACTCAGATCCAAAGGATCCTACAAGATAAAAATGTTTATAGAAATAATAACTCAACAACTCAGAAACAAGAGAGGGGAGTTGAGAGTTTCTTGATGAGTTCTTGGAAGAACTCAGCTGGATTCAATCTGACTTAGCTTTCTTCAAAGCTTCTTGAAAGTAGAACTCAATAAGATTGTCTCCTTCTGCAGTTGATCCTTGACCTCTGCCACTTAGAATTCAGAATAAATCTGAACCCTTCTTCTCAGCCTAGTTCCAGAGGCTGATTACTTGGATGGAGCCCTCTCTCTCCAACTTCTTAGATCTTCACTTGGACAGCTAGATCTTCTTGATTTGATACTTGATCAATAACTCTGTGAACCACTTTAATAACTTGTTCAACAACATCCAACTTCTGTTTCTGTATAAGCCTATTTATAGGCCTTCTTCATGGTAACCGGCTGGTCCGGTCCATAACTGAATTTTGACATCTTTGACAGGTGCTGTAGACTGGCTGGAACGACAGCTGTCAAGTCATCCAGTCAGTTCTTGAAAATTCTCTAACTGTCTGAAAGTGTCGAGACTTTCTGTCTTTAAGTGTCGACACTTATAGACCAAGTGTCGACACAAGTTGTGTAAGTGTCGACACAAGTCTACAAGGTGTCGACACAACTCCTTGTGTTCTAGATTCTATGTCTCGACACAGTTTCTTCTGCATGTGTCGACACTGAAATTGAGTGTCGACACAAGTACTTGATCTTCTATCTTTTGCTGAATTCTTCTAAGTGTCGACACATCTCCTTTGTGTCGACACAACTTCTTGTGTTGAATCTGTTAAGTGTCGACACTGCTTCTTGGTGTCGACACATAGTCTTCTATGTTGATACTTGCTGAGTGTCGACACAGCTCCTTGTGTCGACACTTGATTCTTCTGTTGAGACTTCAGCTGAGTGTCGACACATTCCCTTAGTGTCGACACTTGTACTTAGAATAATTTGATCTTTCTGTTCTTTGCTAAGTGTCTACACAGCTCCATGTGTCGACACTTTCTTTAAGTGTTGAGTCTTCAGCTGAGTGTCGACACATTGTTCTGGGTGTCGACACTTACTTCAAGTGCTGACTCTTCTGTTGAGTGTCGACACATTGTTCTGAGTGTCGACACTTATACTTAGTCTCTGCTGACTTTTGCTGAGTGTCGACACAGCTCCAAGTGTCGACACTTTCTGGTGTAGACACAGCTTCACTGGGTGTCGACACTGCTGTTAAGTGTCGACACTGCTTTACTGTACTTTCTTCATTGAGTGTCGACACAGCTCCTTGTGTCGACACTTTGTGTCTGGTGTCGACTCTGCATCCCAGGTGTCGACACAATGACTGCAAGTGTCGATACTGCTTGTCTGGGTGTCGACACAAGTCTTCTTAAGTGTCGACACTTTCCCTCTGGGCGTCGACACATGGACTTAGAAATTTTTTCTTCAGTCCTGCAAATACTTAACCTGCACAAGTAACTCAAAAACACATCAAATACATTTTGATGTATATCATTGAGTTGGGTGAGGCTTCTTCAAATCAGGTACATTTAACCAATGTACCCAACAATCTCCCCCTATTTGGAGAAGTCATAACCCTTAGTCAATGATATACACCATTCATAATAAAATTTACAAAATGATGTAAAGCAGGATTATGTACAGCAGGGTAAACATAACATGTATTAATTTCACATGTATAAGAATTCATCATCTCAGAACAAATAAGAAATAGACATAGACATATTTACAGAACAAACATGAAATATATTTATCATATATTGTTCTAATATCTGTCTTATACATTTTCAGAAGTTCACTAAATGTTTTCCATCCAAAAGATTACAAAATAAACTTCAAGAAAATTCTAAATCTATTTTTGTTCTGGCTCCTTAATCACTATGCCTTTGCCAGCTTGAACTTTAGCTTGGACAGGAGCAACAGCAGTTTCAGCATCAGCAGACTTCTTGCCTTTAAGATCTTTCTTTTTAAGCTCTTCAGCTTTGATCTTCTGCCTCTCAAAATAATGGTATGGCTTAGGAAAGTACTTGCTAGGCTCCTGAGCAGTAAGAGGTAGCTTTCCCATCTTTGCCTTCCTTCTGTATTGGACTATTGCTTCCTGTCTGGTTTCATGTTTTCTCCATTCAGTTTCAGAAAACCATTTGTTCCTGTCTTGAATGTTATCCTTGGCAGCTTTCCAGGCAGTTAGTATAATGTTCCTAGAGGTAGGGCTCCACTGTTCAAAGTCTGGCCTTTGTTCTGCTTGTTCCCTAAACCTCTTCTTAGACAGTCTTGTCTCTTCCTCTTTCTGCAATGCCTCTTGCATAGCTTCAGAAATAGGCTGAACAATCTTTTCAATATGAACATTGTCCTTGCCCCCAGGTGGGCTGTACATGGTCTGTACATCAGCGTGCACCATTTCAAAATCTGGAGGAGGATAAATGACTTGAGCTACCTCTGGTTGCTCACCTCCTAGATATGCAGGGTGAATCCCAGATTCTGCCACATTGTCATCATCATAAAGAGGAGGGTATCCCAGTGTAGCCCTGATTGAATTTGATATCCATTTTGCATGATCAGAGCTTGCCTTGACTAACACTCTCTCCCCCTTTATGACTTCTCTTTCAATATGATCTCTCACATCATCCTTTTGAAATCTCACCTGATTATCCAAGTAATTTACTCCATCTTTGAAGAAGGGTTTTAACCTTTGGAGTTTGTCAGTTATATTCTTTTGAGAATCTTGGATGGCAGTTTTAAGAGCAGTGATTTCTGCTAGAAATACTTTGTCAAAATCTGCCTTAGCTATAGCTGGAGTCTGCCCTGCAGCCAGATTCTTCAATTCTGTGACTATGGCATTGTGGGATTCAGTAAGGTTGTCATTCATTCTTAGCTGATTTTCAAGAACATAACCTTGTTTCACAGCTATGTCATCCACTTGTGCATTTATCTTTTCTTGGTGAGTTGCAAGATAGACTACTGCATTCCCACCCTTGTGGAAGCAGTCAGTCATCTCCTTCTTGTTGAGATTCATCTCAAACCTGATTGATTTTATATCCTGGGCCAGATCAAATTGGAGTGATTTTTGCCCTTCATCTACATATTTCTCTATGGCCTGCCTTTGCTCATCCAACTTGATTTGCATTGCCACCATCAGTGCACTATAATCAATGGCTGGGGCTGGTTGAATTATAGGCTGTGGTGCAACTGTTTGGAGAGCCTTCTTGTAACTCTGGCTTCTTCTCCTGAAGACATAAAGTTTCTTTTTCTTTGCCCTTTCAGCTTCCTCATCTTCTGAGGCAGAGGTGCTGGCTATATCCACCCTCTCCTTAGGGTTTGGAGGCCTTTCAGTTTGCACATCTTGTGCCTTCTCAGTTTCTTGCCTTATAGGCTCTTTCAAAATCTGCACTTGCTCCCCCTCAGCAGCAGCATTCTCTCCTTCAGCAGCAGCCTTGTCCATGTCAAAATCTTGTTGGTCTAGATTTAGGAATAAATCTTCCATGGTGTATTCTTGTGGTGAAGGAGCTGGAGTAATTCTGGGCTCTTCAACCACTAGATCAGGAACCACTTCTAGTACAGCAGATGTGTCTTCTCTAACAGCATCTGGAACTTGACTATTCAGCTGAGTTTGCTGATGATCATCAGACAAATCAGCATCTTCCATAGAAAAATTCAAAGTGTTTAGTTCAGTGATTACCTCTAGTATGATGGTGGTGGCTTGTTCACTTTCCAGTGTAGTGGGTTCTGCTACAACTGGAAGCTCCCCCTAGCTGTGATCCTTGTGGATGGGGCTAGCTTGAGGTAGCTCCCCCTAGATCTCAGCAACCTCTTGAGGAGCAGGAGTCTTCACTGCAGGCTCTTCCTCATGGTCATCTGGAGTGAAAACAACCTGTTCTTCACTTTCAGAGCTGCTAGTGGACTCTTGAGCCACTGGAGCAGTCTTCTTTTTCTTCTTGGGAGGAATCTCTTTCTCAGAAACAATCTTTTCAGGGGTTGGCAGTTCCTTTGACAACACCCTGTCCCATCTAGAAAAGATCCTCAGATCCATCCTTCTCATATGATTTATCTTGCTTCCTGCAGCTTGTTGCATTACCTCTGGTATGGCACCAGGTAGGTATAGACTTATAATTCTGCCCAGGTTGGGCTTCTTCAAGCTTTCCTTAATCTTCTCATAAACTACCATAGACCAGTCAGTTTTTAGAGAGAAGATAATCCTTGTCATTATTCCAAACATATAGGCAGACACTCTGTCATGCCCTCCTGGCTTACTGAGTAAGACCTTACCAACAATTTCTGAAAGAAATTTTCCTTGATTGTTCATGCCTTTCCTGTTGAAAACAGAACCTATCTTCATCTTGGAATCAAGTCCACACCAGGTTAGAGCTTCCCTGGTCTTTGTAGCAGTAATCTCATCTTCTTCTTGAATCCTTGGTAGCTGGAGAATCTTCCTCAGACTTTTAGGGGATACCTTGACCTTCTCACCATGAATCCTGGATTTGATTTTGTATCCAGATTCATCCACCTTGGCTCCATTGAGGAATTCGAGTACCTCTTTCTTCCATATCTTAGTAGGTTCTGACACTAGATATTCTAACCCAGAATCGGCAACTAGGGTTACGACCGCCTGGATTTCTTGATCAGCATCAGTGAAAGCGCCGCGCACCAGCTCGTATCCTTCATTGACATTCTCCTCTAGCTTAGGCGCCATTAGGGTTTGTAGAATTTGTCTTGAGAGAAGAGAGGTGTCGACACAGTAGTTTTGGTCTCGAAACTTTGAAAGCATGTCGACAAACAAAGACAAAACCCTATTTATACCTTTCTGATTTTGAAGATGAACAGGCGGGACAGCTAACTTAAAATGTGTCGACACTGGCAATAAATGTCGACACTGACTTATAATGTCTCGACACATATGTGTCGACACAAGTTTAGTCAACAGATTTTATGTGTCGACACTTGGTTATGTCTCGACACAACATAACTCGACACATTGTCGAGACTTTACTTAGAAAATTCTGAGTAAATACTAAGTGTCGACACCACTTTGGATGTGTCGACACCGACTTGGCATGTGTCGGCACTAATATTCTGAAGTGTCGACACCAACTTCCTAGATATGTCGACACCTATTTCCTGAAGTGTCGACACCACTATTCTGTGTCGACATAGACTTGTCTATGTGTCGACACCTTTTTTCTTAGCCAATTTCAATTCTGTAAACTTACTCTAAGTTTATCATTCCTAGTTTAATTTTGAATCTATTGAACTTAGCTTCTTCTAGGGGATTAGTATACATATCAGCTACTTGATTATCAGTTTTAACATATTCTAATAAAATATTTTTTCTTTCTACATGCTCCCTAAGAAAATGATATTTAATTTCAATATGTTTTGTTCTACTATGAGATACAGGGTTATTAGCTATTGAAATAGCACTTGTAGAATCACAGAAGAGTGGAGTTCTACTTACCTGAAATCCATAGTCCTCTAGCTGATGTTGTATCCACAGAAGTTGAGCACAGCAACTTCATGCAACCACATACTCTGACTCTGCAGTAGAGATAGCCACACTGGTTTGCTTTTTGCTACTCCATGAAATTAGTCTCCCACCTAGGAATTGACAGGTTCCAGTAGTGCTTTTTCTATCTTCTTTGCATCCTGCAAAGTCTGCATCTGAATAACCTGTTAGATCAAAATCTCCATTCCTAGGGTACCAGAGGCCTAGATAGGGAGTGCCCTTTAGATATCTCAATATTCTTTTGACTGCTGTCAAATGAGATTGACCTCAATAAGATTGACCTCTTCTGCAGTTGATCCTTGATCTCTGCTACTTAAGATTCAGAATAAAACTGAACCCTTCTTCTTAGTCTGGTTCCAATGACTGATTTCTTGGATGGAGCTCTCTCACTCCAACTTCTTAGATCTTCACTAGATTCTTCAAGGAATAGCTAGATCTTCTTTGTATATTGATCACTTGAACAACTTGGACAATCACTTGATCACTGATCTGAAGCCTTTCAACAACAGTTTCTGTAGACTGTATAAGCCTATTTATAGGCCTTCTTCATGGTAACCGGCTGGTCCGGTTCCTAACTGATTTCTGACAACTCTGACAGGTACAGTAGACCGGCTGGAATGACAGCTGTCAAGTCATCCAGTCAGTTCTTGAAAATTCTGTAACTGTCTAAAAGTGTCGAGACTGTCTGTTTTTAAGTGTCGACACATATAGACCAAGTGTCGACACTAGTTGTCTAAGTGTCGACACTAGCCTACAAGGTGTCGACACAACTCCTTGTGTTGTAGATTTTATATCTCGACACTGCTTCTTCTTCATGTGTCGACAATGATTATGTGTGTCGACACAAGTACTTGTACTTCAGTATATTGTTGAATTCTTGTAAGTGTCGACACATCTCCTTTGTGTCGACACAACTTCTTGTGTTGAATCTGTTAAGTGTCGACACTGCTTCTTGGTGTCGACACATAGTCTTCTATGTTGATACTTGCTGAGTGTCGACACAGCTCCTTGTGTCGACACTTGATTCTTCTGTTGAGACTTCAGCTGAGTGTCGACACATTCCCTTAGTGTCGACACTTGTACTTAGAATAATTTGATCTTTCTGTTCTTTTCTAAGTGTCGACACAGCTCCATGTGTCGACGCTTTCTTTAAGTGTTGAGTCTTCAGCTGAGTGTCTACACATTGTTCTGGGTGTCGACACTTACTTCAAGTGCTGACTCTTCTGTTAAGTGTCGACACATTGTTCTGAGTGTCGACACTTATACTTAGTCTCTGCTGACTTTTGCTGAGTGTCGACACAGCTCCAAGTGTCGACACTTTCTGGTGTAGACACGGCTTCACTGGGTGTCGACACTGCTGTTAAGTGTCGACACTGCTTTACTGTACTTTATTCATTGAGTGTCGACACAGCTCCTTGTGTCGACACTTTGTGTCCGATGTTGACTCTGCATCCCAGGTGTCGACACAATGACTCCAAGTGTCGACACTGCTTGTCTGGGTGTCGACGCAAGTCTTCTTAAGTGTCGACACTTTCCCTCTGGGTGTCGACACATGGACTTAGAAATTTTTGCTTCAGTCCTGCAAATACTTATACTGCACAAGTAACTCAAAAACACATCAAATACATTTTGATGTATATCATTGAGTTGGGTGAGGCTTCTTCAAATCAGGTACATTTAACCAATGTACCCAACATGGAGGTAGTCCATCTTCAGGTTGAACACCTCCAGCCTCTTCATTAAGCTGCACCTCTTGGTTTTCTTCAGCATCTTGAGAGTCTTGTACTCCCCCTGGACAGCAGCCACCATTTTCCACTTCCTGATTTGCAGTAGAATCCTCTGTAATTTTAAGCTTGTCCATTCTCTCATTTAAACCTGTAGAACTACAAGCACTACTTGGCAACTCACAGTTAATCAGTCTTGTTTCATCAAAGACTACATGTACAGACTCTTCTACAACTTGAGAAATCAAGTTGTAGACCCTATAAGCCTTACTATTGTTGTTGTACCCAACAAATATCCCCTCTTAGGATTTGACAGCAAACTTGGTTAGATAAGACTTGCCATTGTTAAGTATATAGCACTTGCAACCAAAGATCCTAAAATAGGATAAGTTTGGTTTTCTGCCCTTCACAATCTCATAGAGAGTCTTTTTGTGGCTCTTGTTGATAGTAGCCCTATTGATTACATGACATGCAGTATTTACTGCCTCAGCCTAGAAATATTCTGGGAGAGAAGTGTCACTCAATAGAGTTCTACCAGCCTCTATCAATGTTCTATTCTTCCTTTCAGCAATACCATTATGCTGTGGTTTTCTAGGTGAGGAAAATTCTTGAAAAATCCCAAATTCTTCACATAGTCTTGTCATACTTTCATACTGAAATTCAGTGCCATGGTCACTTCTGATTTTGACCACTGTACTGTCCAATTCATTCTAAATTTGTTTAACAAAACTATATAAGACACTTGAGGTTTCAGATTTTTGTCTTAGAAAGAACACCCAGGAATATCTAGAAAAGTCATCTATGTTGGGTTTCTCTATGAGGATGGCACAACGCTTGTGCACGCAGCGGAAAAATAAACATCAAGAAAAACCCAAAGAGATGTGGATCGGGCTATGAACGTTGAATCAAGAAGTTAACAAAACTAGGCAAAAATTACCTCGGTGGCGTTGAGTCACAACTCAACGGAGATGCTCCAAACTTTTTTCTTCCTGCTAGTGGCGAGTTCTACGTGGAATAATGTCCACGTTTCTGCAGAAGTCCACACGAGCGGGAGAACACCGGGCTTTCCGTCACACGGAAGATCGGGATGGAGAGAGACCGCACCTTGCTTTCCCACGGACTGCTAGGTCCGCGCCAGAGATTGCAGCGCCAGCGACGATCGCCGGAGAAGAGGGGGTCGACGGAGCGAACACGGCGGCGGCGGAACCCTTCCGTCGGCGGCGGGATTCGGGATCGGCGGAGCGAACGAGCGGAACTCTTCCGTCGGGTTCGATTCGCTACAGGAGAAAATCCAGCCTACACCCGAAAACCCTAAGTGTTCTATTTATACCAAAGGTATAAATAAACCTAAGAAAATCGCTATCCGCAGACCACCCAAGAATGAGGTTCAGAATCGGCGAGTATCAATCGGTGGGAATCGGCGAGAATCGACGAGAATCGATCGGCGAGCATCACCATGGATCGGCGAGAATCAGAGTACAATACTCGACGATTCTCGTCGATCGTCGAGCTTCACTTGACGATACACGTCGAATCTTGTAGACCGTCGAGCCGCGGTCGACGATACATGTCGAAGTCATCGATCGTCGAGAATCAAGATATTGATTCTCGACGATTCTCGTCGATCGGCGAGAATCAAAGAGATGATTCTTGTCGATCGGCGGGAATCAGAAAGACGATTCTCGACGAATGCTATCGACCCTCGGACGACAATCTTACCAGCCCTCCAAGGAAACATTTGCCCAACCCGACGATCCTTTAAGGCAACACTTTGCCCACAATCCCATTCAAGGCGGTGATTGGTAACCTTTACCAACACAGTCAATCAACCAACTTCTCCACAGCTCTTATGTGCGACCCTGCAGGCTCATATCGCGTTGGCAGTGAGATTACATGTTTGATCACTTCCAGATCATCATGGTAACTCCAACAGACTCCCACTTGATCTCGAAAGTATCAAAGCAAAAACCTCACAAACAATGAGCGACATCTAGCAATGCATCATTGCTCCCCAAGCAATAAGAGTTTATAACTCATAAGCCTTTATGACCAATGTATCAGCGTTGTCTTTGTCCCTTTGTCCCTTACATCCGGAAAGAACTAGAGGCATGGACCGTGTCACCCTCATAATAGCTCAATCCAAGTTTCTTGATCCAGGATGAACTTCCAGAGAATGGTGAGTCCAATATCACATATTGACTCAACCAAGCATGGTCATGCATTTCTCAGTCCAGTTCCATCAAGGGGCCTATGGATGCAACTCCTGTCATACAGGAGGACAAATCCCATATCTGCTCACACACAAACACCCAAATGATTCGTAACATGCCCAACAACCACCCTTATCATCAACCTTTCTCAAGGAAGACTTTAGATGGCATCAAAGCACGCTCTTCCTCACTTGATGAATGCTGTGACTTCAGGTCAAAGGTGTAACAGCCCAAAGTTAAGGTGGAGATCTATACCGATCATTAGAGACTAAAGTATCTTTTGGAGCAAAAAGACTTGAACATGCGACAACGAAGGTGGTTGGAGTTCCTTGGGGACTACACTTTTGAGATTCACTATACGCCCGGGAAGGGGAATGTTGTCGCGGATGCCTTGAGTCGGCGAGTTCCGGCTAGAGCAAATTGGTTACAAAGGCATGATGAACGTCTTATCCAGGAACTGGAGGCATTGGAGATCTATCGTGTTGACAAGAATTCCACTGCCACTGCATGAGAGAGAGAAAGGAGGAGGAAGAAGAAAAGGTGGCTGCTGCTGGTGGTGCTGCGGTTTACCGACGAGAGATCCGAAGCCGGCGTTGCGGAGGAATCAATCTTGCGAGTCTTGCAAGCTAGCTTGGAGGTCATGGCACCGAAGCGGTCGTCAAGGGTAACGACTTTTCTTCCTAGCCATGTGAAGGCTTCCTTTTTTGGCATATTTTGTGATTTCCCCCACCAAGAGGTGGCTGGTTTTGGAAATCTTTGGGTGGATGCTTGAAATCCCCTTTGTTAGCATATATATCCGGAAATGGAGTACGAAGTAGGCATGCTGTGTGAAGCCCATCTGGACAGGTTAGTCTGGATTGGTGATGTTGCATACGAACCGGAGAAGACTCCGTGATAAACGTGTAGTGTAAGGAGTCTACGGGTTATGCCTGCGAAAAGGAGTAGCAGGAAGTACTGCGGTGGTAGCCCAGGAAAATAGCCATGTGATGGTTTTGGGTCCAACCTGTGATTGAGGCACAGGAAGTACTGGTGGAACTAGGAAAGGCCCTTTTTGTGATGCTTGATGTCGTAGGGTGTCCACCTGTGAAGCGCGTAACAGGAAGTACTGGCATGATAGCTAGGAAAGACCCCTGACATTTGTGCTGGTGCGGTGTCCACCTGTGGAGAGAGTCACAGGAAGTACTGGTGTGCCCAGGAAAGACCCGCTGTTGTTGTGAGGAAATGGGTATAGAGAAATACCCAGGCTTGAATGCCAAGAACAGGATTGGTGAGACCGACCCGCGCCTTTGATATAGCCATGAGTATGCTGTACTCGGAGAAGGCAAGGTGATTTGAGCAACGGGGGGTGGAGGATCCGACCTGCGCTATGTCCGTCCGACGTGAGACCAGAAAGTGCGGTCTGTTGGAGCGCATAGCAAGAGTCTTCGGCCTGCGTGCCATGACACAACGGGGGGCTACGGGCCATCCCGGTGTCCGAAGACTAACTCCGGCTGCACGCCATGGAGTAAATGCTCAAGAGATTTACCGTTGGGTTATGACCCTGAATACGGTGGTGGGCAAGAGGTTGCCAGAACACCAAGAATGTGCCCTGAGTGCACGGACCGTTGGGCCGGGTGGCGAACGGTTGTGATGGCTTGTGTGCGTGAAAGCACCTTTTGATACTATAGCTTGCCATACGTGTGATATGATATGCCTGCAGGGAAAGATACCGCTGCCCCGAGAGAAGGGGTAGGGTCGTTATAATTTGGTCAGCTGAACGCTGACCGTTGCTTTTGTTTGCCACCGGTGGGTGGATTGTCCCTTTCCAGGTGTTGGAGAGCCGAGCTGATCGCATAGAGGCTGATGTTCCTGCGGGTGTTGCTGCAATGTGACCTTGCGGACCGAGTTCGACGGGCAACGGAGTTGGATGAAGATCTCTTGCGCTATGTGAATGAAGGGCCAGAAGGCAAATTCACCTGGAATGACGGTCTTTTGCGAAAAGAGGGTCGTTTGTGCGTCCCGAATGTGGGGAAACTGAGGGAAGAACTGATGTATGAAGCGCATTATACCAAGTATTCCATTCACCCCGGGAGCACAAAGATATTCAACGATATGAAGAAGCTTTTCTGGTGGCCAGGGCTCAAGAAAGATGTTGCCCTTTATGTCTCTAAATGCCAAACATGTGCGATGGTGAAGGCGGAATGCCAAAAGCCGGGTGGATATTTGAAGTCACTGTCGATCCCAGTGTGGAAATTTGATGATATTTCCATGGATTTTGTGCATGGGTTGCCAAGATCGCAGCGAGGAAATTATTCCATTTGGGTGATTGTTGACCGGCTAACGAAAGTAGCACATTTTCTCCCGAACAGGCGGGATGATTCAGTTGAAAGTTTGGCAAAGTTATATGTTGACCAGATTGTGCGGCTGCACGGTGTTCCTCGAAGCATCGTAAGTGATCGAGATGGGCGATTCACGTCAAATGAGTGGAGGCTAGTTCACCGATTGTTGGGTACGAAGTTGACTTTCAGTACGGCCTTTCATCCCCAAACGGATGGCCAAACTGAACGTACCAACAGAACAATGGAGGACATGCTCCGAATGTGCGCCCTTGACTTCGGAAAGAGATGGGAAGATCACCTCTATATGGTCGAGTTTGCATATAATAACAGCTACCAAGCAAGCATTGGGATGGCACCATATGAAGCTCTATATGGAAGGAAGTGTCGTACTCCCTTGGCTTGGGTAGAAGCGGGCGAAGCTCGGGTTGTTAAACCAAATGAGGTTGAGGAAGCAAACTCAACCATACGGACGATTCGAGAGAGATTGCTTATTGCTCAAGATCGACAAGCGAAGTACTACAACGCCAAGCACAGGAACGTAGAATTTGTGGTTGGCGATTGGGTCTACTTGAAGATCAAGCCATTCAAAGGTGTCTCCAGGATTCGACGATTGAAAAAGTTGAGTCCCAGATATTTGGGTCCGTTTGAAGTGGTTGAGCGAGTTGGCGAAGCGGCTTATCGGCTAGCTCTATCGGCGGACTTGGGTGGGCTATATGATGTCTTTCACATCTCGGTGCTTCGGAAGGCCGTGAAAGATCCAACTCAAGTGATCGCGGATGATCATGTGCCGGTGGAGTATGGGCTAACAGTGAAAGTTAGACCCATTCAGATCGAAGATCGAGCCGAAAAACAGTTGCGGAACAAGACGGTCGGTATGGTAAAAGTCCGGTGGGACAACTGCGACCGTGAAGAACTGACATGGGAGCGCGAGCAGACCATGCGAGAAGAGTTCCCTGAGCTGTTTTTGTAACCTGTAGCAAGAATGTTGTAACATAAACTTTTATATATGTTTTCACATTTTTCTTGCTATTTTTTATTGCCTTTCCTATGTCTGAATTTCGAGGACGAAATTTCTTGTAGGAGGGGAGGATTGTAACAGCCCAAAGTTCAGAAACAGGCATTTTTGGGTGACACTGCCTGGGACACGGGCGTGTCCCAGGGCGTGTTAGTTGACACGACCTGCGACACGGGCGTGTCGCAGGGCGTGTCGAGGTTGTGTCGACGATTGGCCTTTGTCTCGACGATTTTTCTCTCGACGATGCGTAGAGAGGGGGGCACACGGCCCAGGACATGGGCGTGTCCAAGGCCGTGTCGTGTACTCGACGATTTGTTCTCGCCGATTGTCGAGTGTCGAGAAGTGAGTGTTGAGTGTTGAACACGGCCTGTGACACGGGCGTGTCACAGGGCGTGTCAAATCAGGCGACGAACTCAACCCGCTGAAGGTTTCGACAGTGCGTGTCTTTGTGCCGTTTCTGGGCACACGGCCTGGGACACGGGCGTGTCACAGGCCGTGTGAAGTCTCGGGATGATTTGGGATTTTTTTCACCCAGGTACACGGCCACAGACATAGGCGTGTCTGAAGGCGTGTTGGTGACACGGCCCATGACACGGGCGTGTCCCATGGGCGTGTCACTAGTTTGGATAAGTCGGTTGACCACCGCTTGAGACACACGGCCTGGCACACGGCTGTGTCAGAGGCCGTGTCGGGTCAAAATCAATGATTTTGGCAGAATCGTGGCCGTCCATTCCTTCAGTCTGGATCCAAGGGCTGAATCTTCTTCCTCTTTTTCCTTAAAGGCCGAAATCAGAGAAGGATTAATCATTTTGATTTGGCCTTCATCTTTCTTCAAGAGAGAGAAAGAGAGAGAGAAAGGAGGAGGAAGAAGAAAAGGGGGCTGCTGCTGGTGGTGCTGCGGTTTACCGATGAGAGATCCGAAGCCGGCGTTGCGGAGGAATCAATCTTGCGAGTCTTGCAAGCTAGCTTGGAGGTCATGGCACCGAAGCGGTCGTCAAGGGTAACGACTTTTCTTCCTAGCCATGTGAAGGCTTCCTTTTTAGCATATTTTGTGATTTCCCCCACCAAGAGGTGGCTGATTTTGGAAATCTTTGGGTGGATGCTTGAAATCCCCTTTGTTAGCATATAGATCCGGAAATGGAGTACGGAATAGGCATGCTGTGTGAAGCCCATCTGGACAGGTTAGTCTGGATTGGTGATGTTGCATACGAACCGGAGAAGACTCCGTGATAAACGTGTAGTGTAAGGAGTCTACGGGTTATGCCTGCGAAAAGGAGTAGCAGGAAGTACTGGGGTGGTAGCCCAGGAAAATAGCCATGTGATGGTTTTGGGTCCAACCTGTGATTGAGGCACAGGAAGTACTGGTGGGACCAGGAAAGGCCCTTTTTGTGATGCTTGATGTCGTAGGGTGTCCACCTGTGAAGCGCGTAACAGGAAGTACGGGCATGATAGCTAGGAAAGACCCCTGACATTTGTGCTGGTGCGGTGTCCACCTGTGGAGAGAGTCACAGGAAGTACTGGTGTGCCCAGGAAAGACCCGCTGTTGTTGTGAGGAAATGGGTATAGAGAAATACCCAGGCTTGAATGCCAAGAACAGGATTGGTGAGACCGACCCGCGCCTTTGATATAGCCATGAGTATGCTGTACTCGGAGAAGGCAAGGCGATTTGAGCAACGGGGGGTGGAGGATCCGACCTGCGCTATGTCCGTCCGACGTGAGACCAGAAAGTGCGGTCTGTTGGAGCGCATAGCAAGAGTCTTCGGCCTGCGTGCCATGACACAACAGGGGGCTACGGGTCATCCCGGTGTCCGAAGACTAACTCCGGCTGCACGCCATGGAGTAAATGCTCAAGAGATTTACCGTTGGGTTATGACCCTGAATACGGTGGTGGGCAAGAGGTTGCCAGAACACCAAGAATGTGCCCTGAGTGCACGGACCGTTGGGCCGGGTGGCGAACGGTTGTGATGGCTTGTGTGCGTGAAAGCACCTTTTGATACTATAGCTTGCCATACGTGTGATATGATATGCCTGCAGGGAAAGATACCGCTGCCCCGAGAGAAGGGGTAGGTTCGTTATAATTTGGTCAGCTGAACGCTGACCGTTGCTTTTGTTTGCCACCGGTGGGTGGATTGTCCCTTTCCAGGTGTTGGAGAGCCGAGCGGATCGCATAGAGGCTGATGTTCCTGCGGGTGTTGTTGTTGCTGCTGCTGCTAGCCCTCGAAGGCTAGCTGTGTTCTTTTGTGTGTTTTCTTTTCTTGTGGCCGGCCTGCGCGCCAATTTGTTTAGGCCACTGTGTGAAAGCCATGTAAGCCCATAAGGCCAACTCTTTTGACTTGTTGTAAGACATTCCTATATGATATAAAATGTGGAGTTTTATGTTTGGACATTCATGAGGAGTTCAAGTTGTAGTCTAGGCTTCCGCTAGAATGCTTTGTGTTAGGTGTGATGCGCGACTCTGGTATCATCCTGTACCTTCACCGACTGTTTTGTGATATATCCTGTGGGGCCCCGGCCGGACCTTCTAGAATATATCATATGAACGGATGGGGTTGTTACAAAAGGATCACAACACCATTGTCAATTGAGACCTACTCGTGACACGATTGGATGACAATCCACAGAGCAGTCTCAGGTTGGGTCTGTCCAGTACAACTTGTTCACTAACAAGTACCCACGTGATGACTTGATATCATAATATCATGACCTGTGAGAACCGGTCATCAGTCAACACATGTGCTAGTCTTCATGTATCATCATCACCCTTAGCTTCTACGATGATACTCGACTAGGGACCTTTAAGAATGAAGCTTCAAATAAATCATGGGCTCTCACATTCAAGTCACGTACTTGATGTCCCATGGAAGCGAACATTCTAAGGGTATCTATTATGTTAACATTTAACTATCATATAGAAAAAGACATAATAAAAGAACTTGCCATTAATTATAAGAGAAAAATTAGGTACACAGTTCATCATATGAACGAACAGCCAACAAAATACAAGATATACATGCAATCCACAAGATTCTCGCTAGAGTTGATCATTTAGGTATCATATACCCATCGATCTAGTATGACCATCATGCTTTCTCTGCGCGAGAGGCTTTGTCAGTGGATCCGCAATATTCTCCTCAATCGGCACTCTGCAAATGTTTACATCTCCTCGTTCTACAATCTCACGAATAAGATGAAACCGCCGAAGTATGTGCTTGGAGCGCTGATGGGATCTAGGTTCCTTAGATTGTGCAATTGCACCATTGTTATCATAGTAGAGAACTACGGGACCAACAATGCTAGGAACTACATCAAGCTCGCCAATGAATTTCCTAATCCATACAGCCTCCTTCGCCGCATTAGCTGCTGCGATATACTCGGCCTCTATTGTAGAATCAGCAACTATCTCTTGCTTGGAACTCTTCCAGCTCACAGCTCCTCCATTCAGGCAAAACACAAAACCTGACTGAGACTTGGAGTCGTCTCGATCAGTTTGGAAGCTAGCATCTGTGTAACCACTTACAACGAGCTCTTCCTCTCCACCATACTCCAAGAACACATCCTTAGTCATTCTTAACTACTTCAGGATATTCTTGACTGCAATCCAGTGACACTCACCGGGGTCTGACTGATATCTGCTAGTCATGCTCAAAGCAAAGGAGACATCGGGTCGAGTACATAACATCGCGTACATGATTGATCCAATTGCCGAAGCATATGGAATCAACTTCATGCGGTCCTTATCTTCACAAGATTTTGGACACTGGTCCTTAGAGAGATTCACACCATGAGACATGGGCAAAAATCCTTTCTTGGACTCAAGCATGTTGAACCGCTTCAACACCTTTTCGATGTACGTACTCTGGGTCAAACCCAGCAACTTCTTCGATCTATCTCTATAGATCTTAATACCGAGTATATAAGTCGTTTCACCCAAATCCTTCATTGAAAAGCAGTTCTCTAGGTTGTTCTTAACAACTTTCAGGGTAGGAATGTCGTTCCCAATCAACAGTATGTCTTCTACATACAATATCAGGAAGACAACAATGCTCCCACTGATTCTCTTGTAAACACAAGGCTCATCTTCATTCTTGATGAAACCAAACTCTTTGATTTTCTCATCAAAACGAAGATTCCAACTTCGAGAGGCCTGTTTCAGTCCATAAATGGACTTATTCAGCTTGCATATTTTAGTGGCTTCATCTGAGGATACAAAACCCTTGGGTTGTGTCATGTACACTTCCTCAAGGAGGTTTCCATTAAGGAAAGCCATTTTGACATCCATCTGCCAGATCTTGTAGTCATAATACGCAGCAATAGCAAGCAATATCCTTATGGACTTTACCATGACAACAGGGGAAAAGGTCTCATCATAGTCAATACCATGAATTTGCTTGAAACCCTTAGCCACCAGTCGCCCTTTGAATGTCTGTACATTCCCATCCATGTCGGTCTTCTTCTTGAAGACCCATTTGCACCCTATGGGTAGTACCCCTTCAGGTGGTTCCACCAAGTTCCAAACTTGGTTTGCATACATGGAGTCCATTTCGGATTTCATAGCCTCAAGCCATTTGTCGGAGTACGGTCCATTCATAGCCTCATGGTAGGTTGCTGGTTCATCATCATGATCCATAAGCAATACATTACCTATTTGAGACACGAGAAATCCATATCTCTCAGGCTCAAACCTCGGTCTACCAGATCTACGTAGGACTTGTGTTTCCTGAGCAGGTTCTCTAGCTACAACATCTTGTAGTCCTGTCTCAGAATCCAATTTCGATTCATTCACTACATGTGGTTCTTGAACTTCTTCAAGCTCTACCTTTTCGGTCTTTCTTGATAAGAACTCTTTCTCCAAGAAGACACCAGTCCTTGCGACAAATACTTTGCCCTCAGACGGTAGGTAAAAGTAATACCCTTTCGTTTCCTTAGGATATCCCACCAGATAACATTTATCCAATTTGGGTTCCAGCTTGTCAGGCATTTGACGTCTCACGTATGCCTCACAGCCCCAAATTTTAATGAACGACATACTAGGACGCTTCCCAGTCCATATCTCATATGGTGTCTTCAGAACCGTTTTCGTTGGAGCGCGATTCAATGTCATTGCAGCAGTCTCTAAAGCAAAACCCCAAAAGGAAACAGGCAAGTTTGCATGACTCATCATCGAACGTACCATGTCTAACAGAGTATGATTTCTCCTCTCAGACACACCATTATGTTGTGGTGTTCTAGGTGGAGTGAGCTGTGATACAATACCACACTCTTTCAGATGATCACGGAACTCATGACTCAGGTATTCGCCACCTCGATCAGATCGGAGTGCTTTAACCCTTTTACCCAACTGGTTTTCTACTTCATTCTTGAACTCTTTGAACTTTTCAAAGGTCTCGGATTTGCACTTCATAAGATACACATATCCGTATCTACTGAAATCATCAGTAAATGTAACAAAGTAGAAATACCCACCTCTAGCCATGGAACTCATGGGTCCGCATACATCACTATGTACAACAGCCAAGAGATCCTCAGCCCTCTCAGTATAACCAGTGAAAGGAGCTTTAGTCATCTTGCCTAACAAACAAGACTCGCATCGCTCAAATGATTCATAATCAAATGAGTCCAAAAGTCCATCTCTATGGAGCTTGGATATGCGCTTCTCGTTGATATGGCCCAAACGACAATGCCAGAGATACGTAGGGTTCAAGTCATTTGTTCTTAGTCTTTTATTATTATCTACATTACAGATCAGATGGTCCAAGTTCAAAACATAAAGACCATTAAACAATTGGGCTACAGCATAACAAACATCATTCTTAAATATAGAATAATAATTGTTCTTAATTATAAAAGAAAATCCAATCATGTCCAAACATGAAATAGATATAATGTTTCTAGTTATGGCCGGAACGAAATAACAATTATCAAGTTCTATTACAAGCCCACTGGGCAAAGAAAGACGATAAACCCCTACGGCTACAGCAGCAACTCTTGCTCCATTGCTGACGCGGAGGTCCACCTCCCCTTTACTCAGCAATCTTCTCTTTCCCAGTTCCTGCACATTTGTACAAATGTGAGAACCACATCCGGTATCCAATACCCAAGATGAAGGAGCAGAAAGATTTATCTCTATAACGTAAACATTTGAAGCGGAAGTCATACCTCCCCTCAATTTCTGCAGACCCTCAATGTACGAAGGACAGTTCCTCCTCCAATGACCAGCCTTGCCACAGTGGTGGCATTTCCCTTCCTTCACCGTGCTTTTCTTTTTCATCAGTGCAGAAGACTTGGGCTCAAGAAATGACTTAGGTCCTACCTTCGTCTTCTTAGAACCCTTGGCCTTGCCCTTGCCCTTATGCACCATCAGTATGGGGCTGGCAGGCTTGGCCTTCTTCATGTTGATTTCGGCAGTTCTCAACATGCCTAGGAGTTCGGGCAGTGTCTTGTCTATCTCATTCATATTGTAGTTCAAGACAAACTGCTCATAACTGTCCGGCAACGATTGCAGGATCAGATCCGTGGCCAACTCTTGACCAAGAGGAAAACCCAGCCTTTCAAGGTTCTCTATATACCCAATCATCTTAAGTACGTGAGTCCCTACTGAGTCTCGAACTCCCATCTTGCACTGAAACAACGCTTTAGTGATGTCGAACCTCTCTTGACGAGCCTGCCCTTGAAACATTTTCTTGAGATGCTCGTCAATCTCCTTGCACCCCATGTTCTCATGTTGCTTCTGAAGCTCAGAGTTCATGGTGGCAAGCATAAGGCATTTGACATCCAAAGCATCGTCAGTATACTTCTTATAAGTATCCTTCTCAGCACGGGAAGAGTTCCCGGTCGGCACCTCGGGGGCTTCTTCTTCCAAGACATAGAGCTTTCGCTCTTGCCTGAGAACAATTCTCAGGTTCCTGTACCAGTCCATGTAATTTGTCCCACTGAGCTTATCCTTCTCAAGGATGGCTCTCAGAGACAACGTGGAGTGTGACACACTTGCCATGGAATTCTACAAGAATTTATGCAGAATAAAATCAGTACCAAAATTTCAAATACAATTTATTTTAATTTGGACTTCAATTAAAATACTCCCACTATTTTATTCGAAATGATAGCCCTCACTAACAATTCGGAGAGTTCATGCGAGCTACTCTCTTAGTGGACAAGATCCGTATTTCACCAACACTATGAGTCCGCTTTGGCGTTCCTCTCACGATGCGGTTATTTAGGTAGGCAACGCTTGCCAATTGCATCCTCATGCAATTCTTGTATGGTTGGTGAATAACTCCTTATTCGCATCCATCATATGGTGCATGCCAACCCTATGCATCTAGGCACTCAACCTTTGAGGTCACCTAGTTAAGTATGACCCGATGTCGACAGTGGGATATCACAATTATCCGCTCGCACCCTTACCAAGATAGATTAATGCACCTTGCTTTGGCAAGCCCACACTTCATCGATCGAGGCAGTAAGAGTGTCATCCATCGGAAGGCATCCGAACACTTAATATTAGATGAATGGATTTTTCAATTATAGGTTAACAATTAACCATGATCAACATTTGATCAATGTGCATATCCAAAGAAAAACAATTCTACTAAAACCACATGCATCCCTTATGTGCACATCCTAACACCATCAACATTTGATAGAAGGAAGGGCTAAATCTGAACATCCGGAAATTTCCAAATCCTCAGATTTACATGCATTGGACAAAGGCAAAGACAGCACAACTTAAAGGAGTAGACAAGCTCATCTCTCTTTGTTGGATTCAAAATCCAAAACAAAATCGAGGGATGGTTACTGCTAAGGAGACAACAATTTCTAACACTTAGAAATTCCCACGAAATTCCAGAAGTTCTTGGAGGGAACCAAGACTAAATCTAGACATTTAGAACACTTCTAAATCCCTAGGTTTACATGCACTGGAATAACAAACTTCCAAAACAACGATCATGGCCGAAACCTCCCTCTGATACCACTGTTGGGTTTCTCTATGAGGATGGCACAACGCTTGTGCACGCAGCGAAAAAATAAACATCAAGAAAAACCCAAAGAGATGTGGATCGGGATATGAACGTTGAATCAAGAAGTTAGCAAAACTAGGCAAAAATTACCTCGGTGGCGTTGAGTCACAACTCAACGGAGATGCTCCAAACTTTTTTCTTCCTGCTAGTGGCGAGTTCTACGTGGAATAATGTCCACGTTTCTGCAGAAGTCCACACGAGCGGGAGAACACCGGGCTTTCCGTCACACGAAAGATCGGGATGGAGAGAGACCGCACCTTGCTTTCCCACAGACTGCTAGGTCCGCGCCAGGGATTGCAGCGCCAGCAACGATCGCCGGAGAAGAGGGGGTCGACGGAGCGAACACGGCGGCGGCGGAACCCTTCCGTCGGCGGCGGGATTCGGGATCGGCGGAGCGAACGAGCGGAACTCTTCCGTCGGGTTCGATTCGCTACAGGAGAAAATCCAGCCTACACCCGAAAACCCTAAGTGTTCTATTTATACCAAAGGTATAAATAAACCTAAGAAAATCGCTATCCGCAGACCACCCAAGAATGAGGTTCAGAATCGGCGAGTATCAATCGGTGGGAATCGGCGAGAATCGGCGAGAATCGATCGGCGAGAATCGATCGGCGAGCATCACCATGGATCGGCGAGAATCAGAGTACAATACTCGACGATTCTCGCCGATCGTCGAGCTTCACTTGACGATACACGTCGAATCTTGTAGACCGTCGAGCCGCGGTCGACGATACATGTCGAAGTCGTCGATCGTCGAGAATCAAGATATTGATTCTCGACGATTCTCGTCGATCGGCGAGAATCAAAGAGATGATTCTCGTCGATCGGCGGGAATCAGAAAGACGATTCTCGACGAATGCTATCGACCCTCGGACGACAATCTTACCAGCCATCCAAGGCAACATTTGCCCAACCCGACGATCCTTTAAGGCAACACTTTGCCCACAATCCCATTCAAGGCGGTGATTGGTAACCTTTACCAACACAGTCAATCAACCAACTTCTCCACAGCTCTTATGTGCGACCCTGCAGGCTCATATCGCGTTGGCAGTTAGATTACATGTTTGATCACTTCCAGATCATCATGGTAACTCCAACAATCTACTACCACAAATGTGTAGACCTTCCTACCTAGACTGTGAACTGACATAGGACCAAAAATATCCATGTGTAAGAGGTAAAGACACCTCACTGAATCCTTGTTTTCAAGGCTATGAAAGGTGGATTTGTTCTGCTTGCCTTTTTGACATGCTGAGCATATCCCATCCTTTATACACTTAACTTGAGGACCATTCCTCACTAACTCTTTGCTAAAGAGTTGGCCAATAGTCTTATAGTTGAGATGGGCCAGTCTCTTGTGCCATTTAACACAATGAGAGGCTCTCTCATCAGCTACAAGATAAATAGGAGAAACATTGTTCTCACACCCAAAGTTAAGACAATAAACATTTCTCTTTCTATATCCTGTCAATATGACCTTTTGATCACTTGACCTTTTGATATGACATCCATTCTTAATAAAAGAAATGTCATATCCTAAATCACTCAACTGACTTATGCTTATAAGGTTGTGTTTCAAACCCTTCACATAGGCCACTTGAGAGATAGTAATCTGGTTATTAGAAATGTTACCAAATCCTTTGATGATTCCTTTTTCTGAACCACCAAAGGTTACTTTAGGGTCATCCATGATAGGTGTGTAGTCCTTCAGCAACCCCCTAGTTCCAGTCATGTGCCTGGAACATCCACTGTCCAAGTACCATATTGGGGCATGACAACTTGGACTCACCTGCAACACAAATTACTGAACCTTAGAACCCAAATAACTTTTGGGTCCTTGGTACAAGTTAGTCTGCACTTTAACAAATCTACCTGTAGCTCTTCTAGCAGGCAGATTGCTACTCTCATTGACACTAGAATTGTGCCAACAATCTAAGGCAAAGTGGCCTACCTTGCCACAACACCAACACTCAAACTTGTTGTACCTTTGTTTAGGTACAACCCTAGCTGAATTATCTACATCAGACTTCTTGTTTTGTGCTGGGGCTTTGCCTTTAAATTTGAACTTAGCAGTCCATGCAGTTTTCTTAAAACCTAATCCAGCTTTACCCTTTTGAGGTACAAACTCATCAATCAAGGGTAATACAGATTTAGGTTTAGAAAAACTAGCTACTATCTCTTTTTCTTTCTAAAGTCTAACCTCCAGATTTCTAATCTGATCATTCTTGAATGTGATTGCGCCCATTTGAATAACAGTTATGTTTTTCAATCTGGCAATCTCATTCAGTTTTTGATCCAGTATTTTCTCTGAATCTGTTGCAGCCATCTTAAGATCTGCAATTTCCTTAGCCTGAGATTTGGCCAGGTTTTTGCTCTTCTTAAGTGTCTGCAATAAATCTCTATATTCATCTATCAGCTGATGAATATCATCTTCAGACTCAGACCCATCCACATCACTTGATGCAGATGTTTCTGACTCTGACTCAGTACTGCAATCTGAAAGACATTGTACCTTACTAGGACTAGGCTGATCCTGACACTTGTCTTCTTCTGATACAACCATCAGTCCCCTGCACTGATGGTCTTCTTGTTCATATATTGAGTTCAGCACTTATAAAAACTCTTCTTCTTCATCTGCAGCAAACATACCAATGTAAGCCTCAGCTTCAGATTCTGACTCTGAAGATGACTGATCTGACAATATCTTCTCCTTCTTAGCAACAAAGGATTTCTCCTTCTTGCTCTGGTGTTGAGTCTTCTTTTTATCACCAGACTCTTTTCTTTTATCTGGACATTCAGCCACTACATGTCCAGGCCTATTACAACAGTAGCAAACAATCTTTGATGTTGTAGACTTGTTTGGCTTAGACTTGCTCCTGTCTTTTCGGGATGACTTCCTCTTTTGATAGTAATCATCCTTAGGTTTAGATGTGGAAGGCTTAGACTTCCACTGCTTCTTCTTCAAAAATCTCTGAAACTGCCTTGTGAAGGCAGCAAAATCTTCATCTGAGTCACTGCTGTCTGAATTCTGATTGTCTGAATTTTCTGAAGCAGTTTCAGCAACAATCTTAGGAGATGATGGAGACATCCTCCTATTCTTCTTAGTGGCTTCAACCTTAAAGGCCACAGACTTTTCTCTATGCTCACCTTTTGCACTCTTCTCTTCCTCTTTCCTAGCCATAAGTTGCATCTCATATGACAACAACTTTCCAAACAAGGTTGGAGGAGAAATATCTGCAAGTTTGGTCACTTCTCTAATGACACAAATCTTTATATCCCAATCCTTTGTCAAGGATCTTAAGAATTTATCATTCAGTTCATAAGTACTGAAGATTCTCCCATAGGACATCAACTCATTCACTATCCTATAGAACTTCTTATAGCACTCAGTGTTACTGTCAGACTTTCCTTGTCTGAAACTCTCATATTCCTGGTTTAGCATAGATTTTCTATCTTGTCTTACTTCTTCAGATCCCTCTATGTAGACTATTAAAGTATCCCACATTTTCTTGGAGGTCTTGCAGTGAATCAAATTCTGAAAGGTTGCATCATCAATGACACTCACTATAATGTTCTGGGCTCTCTTATCCATAGTGGCCAAGATGATCTCATCCTTGGTCATCTCTGAATAATCCTTGGGAATTCTTTGGTTTGCATCCAGAATTGATATCTTCATTGGAACATAAGGACCTTCCTTGACTGTAATATAGATCCTTGGATCAGAAGCCTTCATAAACAGTCTGACCCTTTCTTTCCAGATACCAAATATCTCCTTTCTGCATATGGGTAGTTTCATAGACCCTAGCTCCTTATGATTTTCCCCTGAACCCATTTTCTTGATTCTTTCTTGATTCTTAAATCTTCCTTAAGGATCTCACTCTGACTGTTAAGTCCTTCTTTGAGTAACCTCGCTTTGATACCACTTGAAAGAATTAGTGCCTAACCACCTAGAGGGGGGGGGGAATAGTTGTAATTTTTCTTTTACTTTAAAGGCAAAAAATATGTTCTGTAATTTAAGCAGCAATTGTAAATTCTACAGCTATCAGCACAGCAATCACAGAAACAATCATTCACAGAGTGCACACAGTATTTATAGTGCTTCCCCAAGGTCTGGGTACATCCACTTTCCCCCTTTGCCTATCTAGCAGTGTACTAGATTCGGCCTAACTTCTGCACTTCACCTCATATCCTCAGATCTTACAGCTCAGAACCCCAAACAGATTCCTACAACTCAGAGTGTATCCACACTCCTACAACTCAGGCCAAATGACCTACCTCAGCCTTCAACAAGGCCTACACTCAGAGATCACAATCTCCTACACCTCAGACTCACAACCTTACCACTAAGAGAAAATATTCTCCTACACTCAACCTTTATATAATAGGCTTACAATCTCAGATCTATAAAGGTCTTACAAAAATTTGATTAAACAAAGTAAATAACCACCACCCTGACAAAGAGAGAAGGGATGGATGGCTTCTTGATGAGTTCTTGGAAGAACTTGATGGCAGAGATCAACCTCTCTTAGCTTTCTTCAAAGCTTCTTGAATCTGAACTCAGTAGGGTTGAATCTCCTGTGAAGTTGATCTTCAATCAGCTTCTGACTTAAGATTCAGATCTTAATTTGAATCTTTCTTGGCAGCCTGGTTCAGCAACTGCTCTTCGTAGATGGAGCTCTCTCTCTCCAACTTCTTCTAGATCTTCTGTCGAAAATCAGCTGTATAATTACTTCTATCTGTATTGCTCAAAATCTATATTCTTCAATGATTGATCATCACTTTCTGTTGAAGGAGAAAACCTTTATATAGTCTTTCTCCATGGTAACCGGCTGATCCGGTTTCTAACAACCTTCTGATAGTTCTGACAGTAGTAGTTGACCGGTTAGAAATGGCAGCTGTCAAGTCATCCAGTCACTTCTTGAAATCACTGCCTCTGTCTGAAAGTGTCGAGACTGATCTTCATTATGTGTCGACACAATTAGACTAAGTGTCGACACAAGTGGACTAAGTGTCGACACAAGCCTTGGTGGTGTCGACACAACTCCTTTTGTTGTTGTAACAGCTTCTCGACACTGCTTCTTTAGAATGTGTCGACACAGAACCTGTGTGTCGACACAAGCCTTCTTTTCTGTAACTTTGTTGAAACTTGCTGTGTGTCGATACATCTCCTTTGTGTCGACACAAATACTTCTTTACTTTAACTTTGTTGAAGCTTTGCTGTGTGTCGACATAAGTCCTGTGTGTCGACACAGTTGATGTCGACAAAGTCTTATGTGCGTCGACACTGCCTGTATGTGTCGATACATTTGATGTCGACTAAGTATTCCTGTGTGTCGACACTGCCTTTTGGTGTCGACACAGATGATGTCGACTTTGCTTTTCTGTGTGTTGATTAAGCTTCACTGTGTGTCGACACATTCCTTCTGGTGTCGATACAGTTGATTCTAGTGTCGACACAACCTTTCCAAGTGTCGACACAATTAACTCCAAGTGTCGACACAGCTTTTCTCCATTGTCGACACAGGCCTTCACAAGTGTCGACACAGCCTCTCTAGGTGTCGACACATGGACTTAGAAATTTTTCTTCATTTCCTGCAATTACTTAACCTGCACATTTAAACTCAAAATATATCAAATACACCTTGATGTATATCATTGAGTAGGGTGAGGTTTCTACAAATCTGATACACATTTTCCAATGTACCCAACAATAAGTATCTGATTCCACGGATACCTGACCAGTTTGACTAGTTGGTAAGGTCAGTGGTGAACTCTAAGTTGGACCTCTAGTCAGGGTACTATCAGTTGCGGATTGGAGATGAGGACATACACAAGACAGCTTTTGGTACGAGGTATGACCACTTCAAGTTCTCGGTGATGCCGTTCGGGTTGACGAACATGCCATCAGTATTCATGGATTTGATGAACCGAGTATTTCCAGAGTACTTAGACTCGTTTATGGTCATCTTCATCGATGATATCTTGGTGTACTCCAAATCATAGGCGGAGCATGAGGATCATTTGAGAGTAATCTTGCAGACTTTGAGAGAGAATAAACTTTATGTAAAGTTCTCAAAGTGCGAGTTCTGGTTAGAGAAGGTGGCATTTTGTGCCATGTGATTATTGTTGATGGGGTGGCGGTGGACCCAGCAAAAGTTTAGGCCATCAGAAATTGGCCAGTTCTGAGCACCGTGGCGGAAGTCAGGAGTTTCTTTGGACTAGCCGGGTACTATAGAAGGTTTGTTGAAAACTTTTACCGGGTAGCTCTTCCCCTCACTACTCTGACTCATAAGGACCAGAGGTTTGTGTGGACTCGGGAGTGCAATCAAGTATTTGACACATTGAAGGAAAGACAGATGACAGCTCCAATCCTAAGTCTCCCTAAAGGGACTGAAGGATTTAAGATTTTCAGTGATGCATCAGGATGCGGTTTGGGTTGCGTGCTAGTGCAACATGGCAAGGTGATAGCCTTTGGGTCTAGACAGTTGAAACCCCATAAAAGAAATTAACCTGTCCATAACTTGGAGTTGGCAGCGGTAATTTTTGCGTTGAAGTTGTGGCAACACTATGTGTACGGTGCGAAGGTAGAGATCTTCATGGACTACAGAAGCCTGAAGTATCTTCTAGATCAAAAAGAGTTGAACATGCAACATCACAGGTAGGTCGAGTTCCTTGGGTACTACGATGTGGCGATTCAGTATACGCTAGGAAAAGCTAACGTGGTGGCGGATGACTTGAGTAGGAAGTATTCTAGACAAGGGAGTTGGATTGAAGCTCATGATGAGTGGTTGATGCGGGACTGTGAGTCCATTGACATTGAGTGTGTAGCCAGAGGCGAGTCTAACACAGCTCAATTGAACTGGATAGAGTTGCAGAACGACTTGTCCGATCATATTTGGGAAACGACCAGTGTGGATACAGGGTTCCAACCATTTGTGGTGGAAGCTCAAAAAGGCGAGGGTAGTATCTAGGAGATGATTGATGGGATCTTAAGGAAGGATGGAAGGATTTGTGTACCGTAGTTCAGCAAGCTCCATGAGGAGTTAATTTTTAAGGATCATTTCACATAGTACTCCATTCACCCGGGCAGTACAATGATGTACTTGGATATGAAGAAATCCTTTTGGTGTCCCGGTTTGAAGCAGGATGTAGCTTTGTACATGATCTGGTGCCAAACTTGTGCCTTAGTGAAGGCTGAGTGTGAAAAGCTGGGCGGGTTCTTGAAGCCTCTTTGAAATATAATCATATGGGTAGATAATCGCCTAGAGGGGGGTGAATAGGTGTCTTTTAAAATACTTTGTCAATTCTTTGTCACTTAACTGTTCTGTATATATTATGTTCAGCAGATGATTTGCTTGAGTAAATAGCTTCACAACAACTCAGCATAATTGAACCACAGAACACAACACATGCAAATCTCAGAACACAACATAAACACAAACAAATGATAGAACACAAAGAATTTATAGTGCTTCCCCTATCTAGGGTACATCCACTTTCCCCATTCTTCCTTACTAGCAATGTGCTAGATAATGTTATAGCTCCTCTTCTTCAATTCATATCCAAAGATCCTAAAGGCTTAGTTTCTGTTAAGAAATTAACCTACACTCAGACCAACAGGTCATACCTCAGATATTCACCCAATCTCCTAACTCAGGTCCCTCAAGAACCCTACGTCAGCCTTTATAACACAGGCATATACCTCAGTGATCTCACTTAAATCACCTACCTCAAGTCCCTCAAGAACCCTACCTCAACCTTTATAAATTAGGCTTACACCTCAGAGATAAACTCTCTTACCTACTTAGATCTCACAGAGATCTTACAAAAATGAAGAGGTAAATATAATGAGAAAACAAATTTGTAATCTGACTTATCTGAATGAATTCAGATTCTTCAATTCAGCTACACTTGATTAAATTATGATGAATAATCTGGCTGAAGAGATACTTCTCTGGATCTGCAATCTTCTTGATGATCGGCTTGATTTCCTTGAAGAAATGGTAGATCTGATTCACCTTAATCTTCAGATCAACTTCATGAAAGGATTTGGAGATTTACTTGAAGACCTTCGTCTTCTTCCTTCTTCTCGGGATTGACGCCCTCCTCTGACTTAGAAAAATCAGAATAAGAGAATAGAATGATTTGTCTGATTGTTTTCTTTTCTCTGTAGACAACCACTCTATTTATAGCCTTTGTGGATTGCTGGTTTCTGATTGATGACATCAGCATGTGACATCATACTTCAAATTCTCCCTTAAACTATTTCTATTGAGATATCACTTTACTGTAGCTGATGCGATAGTTCTGACTTGTCTTGACACTTTTGTGCTGACTCTGCACATCTTCAAAAACATAAGTGTCGAGATGTCCAAAGTGTCTCAACACTTGTTCTTAGAAGGTGTCGAGACTTCTTAACGTCTCGACATAATTTTACTTAGAAGAATTTTCATCTGAACTTAAAAGTGTCGAGACAGTTGATTTTTCTCGACACAACTGTCATCTGTGTCGATATCTTATATTCTACACTATGTCGAGATAGTTGAATTGTTTCGACACAACTGTCTGTCCGGTGTCGACACTTCTATGCTTGCTTTATTTCTTCACTATGTTGAGACAGTTGAATTGTCTCGACACTCCAGTCTGCCAGTGTCGACACTTCTATACTAGCTTTAATCCTTCATTGTGTCAAGACAGTTGATTTGTCTCGACACTATTTTACTTAGTATAATTTTCAGTCTTCTGGTGTCGACACTTATATAAGTCCACACTCCAGTCTTCATTGTGTCGAGACAGTTATATTGTTTCGACACTACTGTCGAGTTAGCTTACTTGTCTCGACACTGCTGACTTGTCTCAACACTGCTGACTTATCTCGACACTACTGACTTAGTCTTCAAAGTGTCGAGTTAACAGACTTGTCTCGATACTGCCCTTACAAAGGTGTCGACACAGTTGAAGTGTGTTGACACTTTTGTACTTAGCCATTTTTCTGCACTATAGGTTGCTAGATGTAGGCTGTGCTGACTTCACTCAGCACTTTGCTTACTTCACTCGACACTTTTGTAATTAGACAATTTTCTTCACTTTCTAGTCAGCTTCTTTGCGTCCACGTGTCAATATTACTTGAACCACCTGCCCAATCATTATGAAATAGGCAACCTGCATACATGAACTGAAATATACATCAACTACATACGTATGTATATCATTGAGTTGAAAGGACTTCTTCAAATGAAGTACATTTTGTCCAATGTACTCAACACTCTTCCTATCCCCGAGTGGAAATTTGATGACATCTCCATGGACTTTGTGCATGGATTACCTCGATCGCAGCAGGGAAATGATGTAATTTGGGTGATTGTGGATCGTTTGACCAAAGTGGCTCACTTCATCCTGAATCAGAATGAGGACAACGTGGAGAAGCTGATAGAATTGTATGTTCGCAACATTGTGCGACTGTAAGGAATTCCAAAGAGTATTGTTAGTGATCGCGATGGACGGTTCACGTCCAAAAATAGGAGGTTGATACAGAAGTGTCTGGGCACAAAACTCAAGTTTAGTAAGACATTCCATGCTCAAACCGATGGATAAATAGAAAGGACGAATCGTACAATGGAGGACATGCTGAGAATGTGTACCCTTGACTTTGGTAAGAAGTGGGAAGATCACCTCTTCATGACGGAGTTCGCCTATAAAAATAGTTTCCAGGCAAGTATAAAGATGGCGCCATACAAGGCTTTGTATGGAAGACGGTGTCAAACACCGATGTCATGGATAAAGGCGGGGGACACCCAACTTTTGGGAAAAGAGGTGGTGGTTGATGCATGCGAGTTGGTGCGAACAATGCAGGAGCGTATGAAGGTTGCTTAGGATCGACAAGCAAAGTATTTCAACGCTCGCCATGGGAACGTGGAGTTCGCGGTAGGCGACTGTGTATACCTAAAGATTAAGTCATTCAAAGGCATTTCACAGATTCGCTGACTCAAGAAGTTGAGTCCGAAAGTTTTTGGGCCGTTTGAGGTCGTGGAACATATTGGAGAAGAAGCCTACCAGTTGGCATTGTCCACAGAGCTAAGTGGATTACACGATGTCTTCCATGTCTTAGTTTTTGCGGAAATCCTTGATGGAGACGAGCGTTATGGTCGAGTCGGCAACGGTGCCGGTAGAAGAGGACTTGAGGACAAAAGTCCATCCGGTTGGCATAGAGGACTCAGAAGTTCGGTAGTCATAGAACAAAGTGGTTGAGCTCGTAAAGGTGCGGTGGGATAACTGCGGGCGAGACGAGTTCACCTAGGATCATGAATAAGCAATGTGGGAGGACTTCCCGGAACTTTTTGTTTCATGTACACTTTTGTTTGAGTGGATGCTTAATTTCGAGGACAAAATTCTTCTAAGGGGGAGGAGTTGTAACACCCTAATTTTTCTAGAACTTGAGCCTCTGGAAGCTATCGCCTGACAATAGGTATTTATCGCCCGACGATAGCTAAGCGTTGAGTAGGAAGGTGTTGAGAGCGTCGAGTGGTACCGCGCGGTGATAGGATGCTATCGTGCATTGAGAGCATTGAGCCTCTGAAGAGTTGAGAGCGTTGAGTGGATATCGTGTGGCAGTATTGTTAATGTGGTGATAGCGATTTCTTTCCGAAAGGATCGATGGCTCGGGAAGTTTTCGCGGCATAGTAGGTAGTTACCGCCCGACGCTAGTGCACTGGAGTAGTTTCGTCGTTTGGCTTTTTAGCCGTCTGATTTCTCTTGTGATTTGATCCTACAACACAGGACACTCCGTCCAAAGGGCATAAATAGGGCTGAAACATTCTAAACCCTCATTTGCTTCTCATTTTGAGAATGAGTTAGGGATTGGGAGAGAGTTTGGAGGAGGAAGAAGAAGGCCTTTCTCCACCATTGACGAAGCTTCGAGGCTCTGATCGTCGATCCGAGGCTAGATCCATGGAGAGGACTTGAAGGCGCATATTTTCATCAGTGCAAATCAAGTTTTCCTGGCTACGAAGAGGAGTCATAAGGTAACGACATTTCTCCTCTCGGTCTTTAGGATGCGTGCATGGCATCCATTTATTTCTTGCTTTTTTTAAGCTTTTAGGCACCAGATCTCTCAAATGAGAGGGGTTCGGGTTGCCATGGTTCAAGAGGAGCCACCGGGTTGATTGTGTCCGTCCCCAGCATGATATTGCATTAAAAATCCGCTTCGCTAGTGGATTAGGCATTGTGGGTGAAGACGTAGTCGCGACTGTTAGTCAGACTCGGTGATGTTGCATAACGAGCCTTAAGGATTGTGCTAGAAATCCATTTATGGCAAGATGCTGTGTGTGATGTTTGTTCCCCCTTATTTTGTGCTAGAATGAATGGTGGCTTAGGGCGGGAAAGCCACTGTTTGTTTATTGATGTGCGAAGGCGTGGTTTGTCTCTGTGGTCGGCTAGCTGCCCGTGACGTGCAAGTCATGTGTGGATAGTGTCCCGGCGAGACAAGCCCCATTCTGTGAAACTGACGAGAATGCCAAGCTTTGTACAAGCCCGAGCGATGAAGCCCACGAGCGGGTGGGGTATACCAAGGGTTCTTAGCATCGGTATGTTTGTGTGACAGAATCCTAATGTGAGAAGTCAGAGCTTGAAGGACATCCCGGGTTCTGAGACCCAGGAGCGGGTGGGGCCTAGGCAAGAATTTTGTGTGGCAGGTTGTATGTCGTTAGGGGAAATTGGAAGTACCCATGTATTTGCATCTTGAATGCTGAAGGGGAAATTGGAAGTACCCGATTGTTGATGCGCGATAATGTGTTAGATTCATACGCTATAGGGTGCCTTGGGTGAAGCCCAGGTTTATATACATGTTGCATTATAGATCACTTTTACTATATGCTCAACATAGAAACATATTTGTTGTATGAGATATTCAAACATGTTTAACATTTATTTAATCTATGTACTTTTGTATACGAACTGCTGACTTGCAGGGTGGTGGTGTGCCCCGGGATCCACTAGGGACGACCAGGAGGAGATGTGTTGGCTACACAATTGAGGTCAGCCTTTGCTGACCCACGTTACCATAAATTTTGACAGGGCAAGCATCGAAAGTGGGAGCAAGCTCACCAGCCAAAAGGCCTAAGCCTCATGAAGTGAATTTTTTGTTTAACAGCATATGTTTTGTTGAATGCTTTGCTCCATGAACTGTAATTCGGCTTGCATGCCGAGGTAGCTTAGGAGTGCTAAAGCATGTTGTTATGGTTGTTATTGCTTCAGTTTTTTTGGACTCATGTTTATTGTAAGGACTTAATGCTGTTTTGATACTCCTATGATAGTGGATAACTTCTAGTGTTTGTGGGTTTCCACTATTTGTGTTCTGAGTTTTGAGATGCGTAGTTCTTTTATATCACTTTTTAATGCTAAACCTGTGGCGTCTATATGTTGTGGGGCCCCGGTCGGACCCATGTTATGTGGTCATTATAGGGGAGGTGTTACACAGGATAATAATCTTTAGGACATGCTTTATTTAGAAGAGAAAAGTCAACACACATCTTATCTACCATGTCCCTTCTTCACCATTACTACATTAAAGACCCAGCTTAAATATTGGCTCTCGAGTTGAGGTTGATGCAATGACATGCCACATCTGCATTGATGCATGACATGTCCACGACGCTCCATACGAAGATTTCCACGTTCCTCTAGATGCATCCCAAGACTTCTGCCTGATCCTCCAGGCTCAGACTTCCACTAACCCTCACCTTTTCAGCCTCCCATCCTGGGTGATGATCATGACCTCCCTGTCCACTACCTTCTCCGCTGATTCAAGCTAAGGCTGCCCCTACCGCTCATACTCTGTCCTACCACCTAGGACACAAACCTCCTCCTCCTTAGCTTCCTCTTCTACCTCTGCCACCTCTCCAGCCTGCTTCTCCAAAATCTTGACAAACTCTTCTGCCTCGCCTTGCTAAGAGATGATGTTGATGGCCATGATTTAACACTGCCTCGACATCTTGGGATCTCTTCAGATCCTGACTTGGACTCCCCCACTATTGAACTTTAGGAAATGGTGGAATGAGGAGGGGAAACATAAGAAATCACTGATGATGGGGCGCCTAAAGATGGTGTTGTAACTGCTCGGAGCATCAACAATGATGAACCAACAATTCCTTGAAATTCCCCCCCCCCCATCATCACATGGAGCCTGATTCCTCCTTCCACATCCTTCATTTCTACAAAAAACCCAAAGAGCGGTCTATCTGAATCCAACACCCTCTGTGCTACCACCTTCATCTTGTCGAAAGATTTCTTGAAAATCGTGTTTACCGAACTCCCATTGTCAACTGGACTCAAGAAACTGTGAAGTTTTATGTGATCGTCTGGATTTCCAAGGCATCATAGTACGGGTCGTTGTAGTTTGGCATGTCCTTCGAAGTGAAAATGATCCTCTCCTACGGGGGTGGGACTTGGGAGCTCATGTAGACACTCCTTCGGAACATTGTTTGGAGGCTCCCCTTGCGGGTGGCCTCAATTCCCACTCCCCCGTGGATCACGTCGATCCCTACTTGGGTACCCACATTGGCCTGGTCCTCGCGCCTATCCTCCTCTCTTGATCCTCTTGTAATCTCCTCAATCCGCACTTCCTGTTTTTGCACTGGGCCTCTCTCCCTCCTTACTTCCAAGAACTTCGGGCAGGTGGTCGTTGCATGGTCTTAGTCCTGATGGAAGTCACAATACAGCAACACCACCCCACCTCCTTCTCCCTCTACTAGAACTTCTCTTCTGTTCTCTATTCCTCTTCCCCTTCCTCTTCCTCTTTTGATAGTCATTGCCTGCTAGGGAGGATGTAGGAGAGGCCTTTGGATTGGCCTCCACCCTTGGGGGTTGAACCGTCCTTGCCCTCCATGAAAGTTTCCACCTTTCTGGTATCCTCTTCCCTGACCATGTACGGGCCATCGCGTCCTCCAGGCCAGCTGGTTGTTTGGTTCCTGGTGATCCCATCCCCGCCGATGTCCCTGGAATCCTTGTCCTCAAGGCTCGTCTCTCCTCCTCACCTCCTGCTGCTAGCTTCCTCCCTGCTCTCTCGCCTCATCCTCCGCCAACCTAGCCAACATTTTGGCGAATGTCAGATTCGTCAACTCTCCCTCTGTTTCCTTTTCCGCCCTCTCCATCAATTCCTCAAAGGATAGAGGAAGCTCCCACTTTAGTTCCATACTAAAGAATCCCTGACGAAGCTCAAGCATGACAGCTAACATCAGGGTGTACTTTGGTACCTCTTGGACTAGGAAAACCTCCTTCTGGAACCTATCCACATAGATCCCCAAAGTGTCTTCGGCCCCCTGCTTGACTGTGAACAAAAACTCTTCTCCTTTCTTTCTTTTCTTTGATATCGAGATCTCAGCAAGAACCACCGACAAAGGTCCTCAAAACAGTAATCGAATTGGGATGGAGCTGGTGGAACTAATGCCTTGCTTTCTCCTTGAACGTGATGGAAACAAGTCGGCATTTTATGGTGTCTGACATTTGGCTGATGGAGATTGCATCTTCAAACTAATGGACATGTTGGATGGGGACATCTCTGCTGGTGTATTAGGACGTCTCTGGTTCTGAAAAACCTTCTGGAACTGGGGCCGAGACAATCAACACGCTGAAAGGGCTACCTCCTCTTCCTACAGTACTAGCCGACAGATCTCGTGCCCTCAGCTCGTCGGACAAACTAGCACTCGCGGGGCTGGGGAATAGTTCTCGCCCGGCGAGGTCTTGCATACTAGCCTCGATAACCATCTCTTTCTCGGGTCGCTGACCCGAGGCATTCTCGCCTAGAGCCTGAGGCACGACCCCCAGGATGAGGGGCATAATCACATGCCTCTCGTGGCGAAATCATGATGTAAGGTCTCCATGGTCTCCTTCTTGAAATCCTCGAACGACTTAACCGTGACGAACCCCATTGGGGGTGGCGAGTCGCCAAGGTCTTCTCCTAGTCCCTGTTTTCCAGCCATGGAGCTTAACTCAAGATTTTCCTGTGTAGGCTATTAGTTCATGCTCACTGCACCAAAAATATTGAAACCAGATCTCAGCTCCAAGAGGAGTTCATACCCAAAGGGGGTAACCTGCACTTACTTCTCCCAAGGAAGAAAATAAGGTTGAAGGCTTTGGAGTAAGGAATAGACCCTGAGCTACAGTGCGAAGGACCCACCACACACCCAAAAAATCGAAGAGTGCTTCCTCTCCCTAACCAATACTGAGTTGAGCACCTTGGAGGGCAATAGAAGTTAACAAAAGACAACCAAAGGAGGAGGAAGCAAAAAAAAAATGATCCCCTCCAAAGATGCTCATGGGATATATTTATAGTTTTCCAAGTCTGGAATGCAAATAGTGGAATCTCACCTTTTGGTTTTACTATACGCAACCCAAAGTGGTCTGCCAACAACGAAACTTCACTGTTTGGAGGGGCTATTAACACACTAATTTGAGATTCCTTAGAAGAATATTCCTAGGAGAGCCGAACACTCGCCGGAGGTGGAGAGTGCCCAAAGAGGCTTGCTCCAACCACTCGCATAGTCATGTGGCAAGTGAGGACCCAAAACATTCTACTCGCTTCCTGCTGGCTCCCGATCTTGGGCGTGCACGAGCTGGGGAGAGGCCACACCACTTTCTTATGCGACTCGCCCAGACCAATACGACCCCTCCCATCCTTGACCCTTTCTAAGGGCAGTCCTACCCGAATACGGGGTTGTACATAAAAGATGATAGCTATCCTCCGATAATGAATCCAACGGTAGTGATGGTAATGAAGAAGGAAAATCCTTGATGTCTTCATAACAATCAACAATAATGCTAATTGATGTATTCGATGTGCTCCCAAGATGACATGGGGGAATAATGTATATGTCATCAGTTATGGAAGGGGTAGTGTGATAAGGAAATGGTGGGATAGGGATAAGCGCGGGCTCATCCTTCTCCTCCAATTGCAATTTCCATTTCTCACAATCCTTCAATGCGTGATCAATAATCTGACATCACAATCATCGTTTCTCGATCGGTTTCGACCATGATTGGGCCAAACCACTAGGTGAAGGAGATGCTCGCAATAGAGACATGTAATGATAATAAGTAGGCTTATTACAATAAGGTCCATATGCAGTGCGGGCTCCATATGATGAGCCATACGAATTATTATTATACATTCCTATATAACAATCTTCACAACCATGACTACGAGAATTACACCATTTACAAGGTTGACGAGAATACATTTTTTGTGCAACGATGGACTCAAAAATAAAGCAAGCAGAATAAAAACTTACAACACACGAAAAAGAAATACAATTAGTGAAAACCTGAGTCTAACAAGAAGAAAGATGTTTACACGCATAAATAAAATAAAAGAAGAAAATAAAAACAATGTGATGTACAAATAGAAGAAAAACTTCAATCCTCTCGACTCCCCCTTAAGAGACTCATATGTACCATGCTTCCCGACAATGACGTCAAAAGTTTGATGCAAACACGACAAGTGCACCGGTCATTCAAGTAATATAAAACGAGAAGTAATACCCAATTATCTCTCTCAAGGAATGCAAAAAGAATTGTGTTTCTATTATTAGGAAAATTAGCTATAAAGGATAAAAACGATGAGTTGAAGTGGTAGTGTGTGCGGAATGAGAAAATGATTGTGGGTCGCCTTCACCACTTTGCTTAAGGCTTCACAAGTCGAGCTCAATCAACTTAAGTGCAAGTCACCTTCACCACCAACACACAAGCTTGTGCGGGTCGCAAACACCACTCGTTGGTGCAAGTGAGAATGAAGGTGAGGGTAGCAAGCACCTCTTCACTTAACACCAAGGCTTAGTAAATCTCAATTAATTCTTGCTTTGCCAACTTTACACACAAGCTAGGTGTTTCCCTACACAAAACACGAACAACAAGATTAATATGAAAATCACCACAAAAACACATGACATTAAAGCACAAAAGTTCAATAAGGTTTATCATCAAATAATAATGAGAATCCACCATTGTAATCCAAGGTTTGTAAAAGGAATGGCCAGAAATATAAACAACCAACGGGACTTTGCCATAGACATGGGAGGATGCACCGGATTGCCAATCAATGTCTTATAGGCCACTCATCAGCTGCGTCCGGGGTCAGGGAAGGTTGTCATCACTTCCTAAGAGCCCGTCTTCTCATTGGTCCACGTTATCCACGTCAAATCCTAGATGCTTCTTTACTTTGCGGAGTTCAAGGAGTGGAAACTCACTTTCTATAATCCCGGATGAGAGGAAAGACTATAGGGACTCAAAGCCTAGCATGGTGGATGAAGAATCACTCCTGGAACTTAACCCCGAAGGGTTTTCACGGAAGAACCCCAAAATTGCGGAAGCTCCCGAAATTATCTGTAAAAGCGGCTTAAATACTGATTCAGGCAGATTTTGGTCACGCGCGGTTCAACGCACGATCGTGCATGCAAACCGTGAGATACATGTAGCATTACGAAGAAAATATAACGCTCTTGTGATTTACTCACGCATGGAGAAAACCAACATTGCGAGGCAAAATCGCATGGGCAGAGGTAGGTAGCCCAAATTATGATGAATAGAATCTACTCATGTGATTTTATTGACGCACAGTTAAAGCCAACCGCGCGAGGCAAAATTGCACGGGTAACGGTAGATCGTAGATTTTCAACGGTTAGACTGCGCAGGTCCAGAGAAATCATGCGCAAAGGATTTCACACGATCGTGCGATAATAGATTTAGAGTCGTTACGCCGACTGAGTGATCTCGCACTGGGAAAACACCTGCGTGCTAAGGTAAATCGCATGATTGTGCAATCTGCACAAAATTAATTTGTAAAAATTGGGATCTGCCCATGTGTTCATTAAGTGAATATTCATGCCGAGAAGTTGTCAGAATGAGCCTCAATATTGCTAATTGCATAAGCATAGGTCATGAGAAAAGCAACACGCTCTCCCCAAAGAGATTAAGCATGCAATTACAAACCACAATCGGTTAAAAAGGCGCTTCGTGTGTAAATTGGCTTTTAATGAATTATAATGAGCAATAACGCAACATAAGTGAAGCGATTAGCCAGAAAAACATGCCAAAAAGTATGAAAAAAAACTATATAAAATGGACTCATCAACTAATATGACATTGACCGTGTTCATAAAGATCTGATTTTTACATTCTGCTACACCATTCGATTGAGATGAGTAGAGAGTAGTCACTTCATGCTTATCACATGTTTTTGGTAAAATTGGGTTAATTTATTTGAAGTATATTATCCACCTTGATCAGATTTAAGAATTTTAATGGATGATCCTAATTGATTTTCTATTTCAGCTTTAAAAATCTTGAAATATGAAAATATTTCATCTTTAGTTTTTTTAATAAATATATGTAACAAAAACATATGAAATCATCAATGAAAGTTACAAAATATTTATTTCCACCTCTACTAGGTTGGTGATTCAAGTCACACACATCCGAGTGAATTAACTCTAGAGGTTCTGAAGTTATTCCAACTGATTTAAAAAGCTTTCTAGAAAATTTAGCTTGCACACAAATTTTACATCTAGCACATGATGCATTATTAAATTTGGGAATTATATTTAGTGATATCATTTTTTTTCATACAATTAAAATTCACATGTCCTAATCTAGCATGTCAAAAATTAGGTAAGAGACGGACTTGGAATTAAATATGTGGGGACTTGGTCGATTGTTCACAACTTATATCCAGCTTCTTCTAAACGGCGCCATCTGGGTCAAATATAAGAATAAAATACTCTATACCACTAAGTGCATTATGCTAACATATGATCTACCAAATCATCAAAAATTTTCCACACTAAAAGACATCTTTCTTTGAAATGATTAAATTTAAAATATTCTCCAAATGATATAATATTACACATAATCCTCTATTTTATGAAATTTGTAATATGAAACTACTCAACACAACACTTAAGCTTTTATCCCACTATAGTGGGGTCGGCTTTATGGATCCTTCGTCTCCATTGTTACCTATCTTTTGTCATAATCTCACTAATGCCTAAGTACGACATGTCTTTCCTTATAGTTTCATTCCAAATCTTTATTGGTCTACCACTCACTCGATTAACATGCCTACTGACTAGACTCTTATAATGCCAAACATGTGTCTTTAATGATCTCCTTTGTACGTGTCCAAATCATCTTAGCCGAGCTTCTCGTATCTTCTTTACAATTGGTGCTACTCCTGTCTTATCCCTGATACATTCATTCCAAAATTTATCCAGTCTCGTGTGCTCACACATCCACCAAAACATTCAAATCTCCGCAACTCTCATTTTTTGCACTGCCCAACACTCAAAAGTAAAGAGCATCATTGGTCTAATTGCAGTACGGTAAAACTTGCCCATAAGTTTTAATGATACTTTAAGATTGTTGGAACCGATGTTTCACATGCTCTGTGTTTGAGAATATCAACTCTCAGATTCTATTTGATCATGTCTTATGTTGATACAGTGTGCAGATTATCAGGTTCAAGTGAAGAGAAGAAGCTTCCTACAGATGTTACCGTCGGGCGTTAGAAGTTACCGCTGAGCGGTAGCTGGAATTAAATGGGCATGACGCTCGGGAAGCTATCAGACAGTGCTAGCTATTACCGCCCCGCGCTAGCTCACTCAACACCGCATCAAGAGCGTTGAGAAGAATGGCGTAGAGTGCGTCGAGACAGTGGAGTTGAGTGGATGCTACCACCAAGCTCCATCACTTATTGCACGGTGCTAGTCCTTCGACGAACGTCGAGCCAGATTCGTCGAGCGCTGGACTACCGCCTAGCGCTAGTTCTACCGTAGGCGCTATCACGATGAATTATTTGGACCTAGCGCTCGGGAAGAAATCGGCGTTAGTCTTACCGCGCCGCGCTAGCCCTTCGACAAACGTCGAGCCAGTTTTCGTCGAGAGTTGGACTACCGCCTGATGTCAGTACTACCGCAGGCGTTACCAAAATGATTTATTTGGGCTTAGCGCTCTGGATGAAATCGGCGCTAGCCCTACCGTGCCGTACTTGCCGATTAACGAATCGTTGCGTCCTACATTACCGTGCGGCGTAAGCGGTAACCGCGCAGCGCTAGCATATTTGAAACAACAAATATTTGTTTTGAATGTTTCTTTCCAGATTTAGAGGACAACTGACACAACAAGCGCGCGAACCTACCATCGGGTGCTAGTCTTACCGCCGGCGGTAGCCTATTTTCACGAAGACATAAAAGGCCGCCCTGGTTTCTATGCCTGATGACTAGGTGAAAAAAAAGACGGGAGTTTGTTAATTCTAGGGTTCGACCGCCTTCTTGCACTCCGTTCCACAAGTCTCCGTCAAAGAAGAAGATAGTCGTCTCCCTCCCGCTCGTGATTGAAAGACTCCGAAAATCCAAGATCTACAACGAGCACGAAGAGCTGACCGGTTGCCAACAAACGGAGATCTTAAGCACCGGCCGCGGATAGCTCCATTGAGTAGTCTTCGAGAGGGAGAACTTTATTCTTTTGAATATTTATATCTCTTAGTTTTGTAATCCTTTTGTATTTTTCTAAATCTTGAGGAGAGGAAAATCGACCGGTAAGGGTCATCGGATTCCGGGGAAGGATTCTGTGGGAAATCATCCTGGGGATAAGGACGTCTAAATTTGGAGGATCTAGCGGGGCTCTAAGACCCTTCCTTGAGTGGAGGTGAAGAGCTGCTCGAAGACCTTTCTTGGAGGGAAAGGGGGAGAGCCAACCGGTCCGGATAGTGGGTCAGTATAGAAAACCAAAAGAGTTTTTATATTTCATCATCTCCGATCTCCGACATCACGAAGATCATGTTTGTGTAATCACCTAGAACAATTGTCATTTTTATTCATGCAATGGAACTTTTATTTCCCCTTCATCTGATTGTGTGATTGTTCTAGTTTTATACAGTAAGTGTTTGTGTTGTGGGTTTACGAACGTACTTGCACAGGAAAACGAGTCCACGGACGTACCGCCGCGTGTTAGATAACTAACGCCCCGCGGTAGCTTCCAGGACTTGATTTCCTGGTGCGAAATAGTTTTAAATTCCATTTAACGCGTCAAACCTTATTCACCCCCCCTCTAAGGTTGGCCACGAGATCCAACAGGTGGTATCAGAGACATGTTATTCCAAAACAGTTTCACCACCGGGAATAATGGTCAACACTGACCTTGAATCAACAAGTGGGGATGAAAAATTATACACTGAAAATTCCTTTGCACCACCTCTATTCATAGGATTGAACTATAACGAATAGAGAACAATGATGAAGAAATTCCTTATATTATTAGATATAGAAGTTTGGAACATGGCGTGTGTCAAGCCCCCGAATATCTTAAATAAGCATGAATGCTATTTGAATGCCAAAACTATGAATGGTCTATTCTATGGGCTTGGACAAGACATTTTCAAACTTATCTATACGCTTCCATCTGCATATGATATCTGGAAGTTTCTTGAGCTAACGTATAGTTCTCCCTCTATAGATAATGAATCCGATCAATTTCTCATGGATCCAAGTGAAGAACCAAATGGAAACTTGCTCTCAGAGGAAGACAGGACAAACACATCAAGCGAAAGGGAAGATGAAAACATATTGTTGGACGAGGAAAACCAAGAGGAAGAAGACAAAGGAACCTTGTGTTCAAATCATGCATTGTCCAAGAGCGCTGTAAGAAAAACAAATTCCTTTCTTTTATGCAATTCTATTTCTACATTGAATATCCTAGATGCGGCTAAACGTAGAATTAAGAAACTGAAAAGTGTTAATTCAAAACTATGTTTAGAAAATAACATTTTAAAAGAAAATGTTAAGGTAGAATCTACCACAGATGTGACTTGTCTTCCCAACTGCTCTTTAAGTAAAATTTCTACACCTTGTATATATTGTAAAGAATTAAAAGAAAAATATAAGGTTCTTAAACAAGAGCTTCAACTTACAAAAGAACAAAACGATAAATTATGTCTAGAAAACTCATCATTGAAAAGTGACTATGCTGAATGCAAAAATTATAAAGTTGAAATTGAAGAAATGAATGAGACATTCGATGAATTTAGGAGTAAGTATGAATCTCATATAGAATCTGTAGTCTCTACTCTTAAAAATAGCACAATCACGTAAAACAAAGCTAAACATAATCTTAAAATTAAAAATAATGAATTAGTTACAAAAATCAATATGCTTAAGGAAATTATGTTTATAAGCTCACAACACAGAACTCCCAAGTTTCAAGCAAAACCTGAAAGCATGTTGAATATGAATTGTCATATACCAACTAAGTCAATCAAAGGGAGTAAAAACGTCAAGCGCGTGTAAATGAAACTCCAAAGCAAAAGAATCATCGTCATTCGCAACCTCAAGTCACTCCCAGTTTAAAATCAAATGAATGTAAATTTTCTTCGAAGAATCACTACACTATGAGTCCTTATGTTAAGCAACATAATCTTAACTTAGAGAACAATTTCAACATATTTAAACCTTCAACGCAAAATTGTTCGACTGAAGTTCATCGAATAAGAACTTGTGGAAATCTAAAAGGAAATTGACAACATAAAAATAATATTAAACCAAAGTATGAATGGAGGCCCATCACTCAAAATAGCACACCTATTCCACTTGAAAGAGCACATTCATTATTATCTTCTCATGGTCTATCACGCTTTGTTTGGGTACCCAAAGGAACTTCAACACTTGGCTCCTTTTGGATACCTAAATCTATTATCCATTAATATCCACAAATTACGTGAAGTAGAAACTAGCTAAACGAAAAGTACTCAATAATCTACTTCACAATATGCATATTGTTCTCTTTTTGTTTTCGTTTTGTTATCTTTTTTCTTGTTTTTTGCTTTTGATTTTGTATTTTTTAAGCCAAGATGTCATGGACACTTAAAATATATTTCCGCTATATGACTTTCTCTTATTGTAATTAACGATAAATCAATCTAACTGAATAAATTAGAATATAAGTCATATCATTGTCAAGTGTCTATAATTTACCTTCTATAATCATTTTATCACGCTGTCCTAGTATGCCTGCGATCATTCACCCAGTAAGTATGTCTCACAATAGCGGGGCCGTAGGTGTGTGTGCTTTAGAAACGCTAACCTGTAAACCACATCTTGTCCTTGACCGGGGAGGGTTCCAGTAGGTCCTTGTGTGGCGCTGGGGGGAAAGAGTGTTAGGTTGAGCTGGTTCTTTTTGTGCACATGAGATTAACACCCCACCCTACGACATTAATACAAGCTCCTCATGCCCATCCGTCACTTAGTACGGGGCTAGGGTGTAGACATATAGCTTGGATATTGGATCATTGGGTATACTTATGATTCACATATCCACTACATTAACATTATTTCACTTATCATGTACGTTATATTCATGTACTACAATCTATCATGCTATCTTGCGTTTACATCATAAATCTTTTTGAGCATTCATGTTTTTAGAAAAAAACACAAGTATTTTTTAAAAATATATAAATATATGATTATAAAATAATTTAAAAGAACAAAAATTTATATATCTCTTTGTATGTTTATTATTTTGTATTTTATTAAAAAAATATCAAAAAATTTATTTTAAAAACTGCTTATTATTCATTGTCATTGTTAAGGATGAATACATTCAATCAATTAAAGATTAACTATAATGGTTGATTTAATTGTCAAGTTTCTTACAATATTGTTTTGGTTATATCATGCCTTGAATATTATCTTATTATGTGCAATGAAATTGAATATAGAAAACATGTGTAGGATTGCTTAGTGTGCCTCTAAGTATGAGTAATGTTTTATATTTGATAATGATTCCATTCACTCACCTATTTTGATAACCTACATGTGATTTTAATATTATACCTGCATGACTATGTAGTGTAACAATATAATAATTAAAATGCATAAGTAAATTACATATACTACAATGAATTAAGTATTTCAACTCTTGATTTTTTTCCCTCATGCACATACTCTTTGGAGAATGGTGTCTTTACAAAAATTATTGTTGCTTGCGTAACAAGTGAATTCGGAGTCCTTTGTCAGTAAAATAAAAATCAAATAAAAATGACAAGGAAAACTGCACCAAGCACTACTCACCCTCCTGATAAGTCTTAATAAACATTGTGAGGTTGAGCACCTTGGAAAAAAAATTGTAAAGTGTCTTGTAGCAAACAAAATTTTGACCATTTCTCCTTGTACACTGGATCACAAAAATAAAAATAACACTAAAAATGACATAAATGTGATCCTCAAGCACTACTCTACTCCATGATAAGTCTTAATAAGCATTGTATGTGTAGAGCACCTTGGTAATTGTACTTCTTACTCATGTGCATTGAAAAATAATGGAAGTAATATTATTTTTGTATTTTAATGGTATGTCTGTTCACTATATATGTCATGGGTTTTGATTGATTCACATGTATACTTATCAAAACACTATTTGTACACATCATTATCACTCATAAAACTTCCACTCATGAGAATTGGATCCTAAAACATACCTATATTATTCTCTAAAATCATAAGTAAATGCACTAGATAGCAAAGCATGACTGCTACAATGTTTAATCTTACTTGAAATGCAAATTAGCTCACATTGTGGTTTGTATCTCTCTTTGATATTTTGAAATCATGCTTGCAAAAATTCCAATGTAATAACATCTCTTGGATTTGTATTGAATTGAAAACATCATCATATTAGGCTTGAAATTCCATATCATTACTATGATCATATTTTCAAAAAATATATATGTTTATCGTAAGAGTGCTTAATATATTTTTATGCGTACTACTTGTATTTAATCATGAATATCTATTCTCTCAATAAGTGATAAACTATAAGTACGAAGTTGTATTATGTGCTTAAAAATGCTACTATTTTTTTTCTTGTTTCAATCATGCATACATTTTGCCTAATAAGTGATAGAGTGTTACTATGATCTTGCTCAATGTATCCCATGTTTCCTTCTCTAACATAGACCTCTTTTTAATTCTCATTGCATACACTCTCCTCTACCCTCCTTCTATTCTATCAACAAGGGGGAGAATATCGCGCATCAATCTCTTGATTTAGGGGAGTATATATCTTAAAGTTTTTTATAGAAAGCATCAATGTAGGGGGAGTAATCATAGGACGTTGATACTTTACTTATGCCCGATCATAATAATTCTCTTAACAAGTGGTAGCATTTTTTTTCATTAAGTGACAACTTATAGTAATCAACCTGTGGGATCACATGACTGTGATGTAGACCATAACGCATACGTACAACGTTTAAGTTTAGACTTGTAATCTATGTAAACATTGTCCTCCGGTCATAGTGGGCTGAATCTATAGGTGCTTAGCTATTGAGTGTAACAAGACGAGGTCGTGTGTTGACTATGCCTATAAGTATGTGTAAGGATTTAAATAAGGGAATGACTTCACATGATACACACATCCCAAGCTGGTGCGCTCAAGATGAAAAACATGATATGCGTACAAGCTATAACTCATGGCACTATATTCTAACATGCTAGAAATACATTGAATAATTAATGTCACGATACATTTGTGATTATGCTAGGTGTGAAACTTTGGGCCAAAAATTTAGTACAAAAGTCGTATGTATACAAGATAAAGTGTATCTATCTAGGTGGATAGATTTCGATTGACTCTGTTGGATCCCTAGTTGCTTTGGGCTAGGTTCACTAACTTAGGATGATTTGACCCAACATGTATAGTCAGGGTCATAGTTGTGTCCTAGAGTCTAGGCCAAGAGTCAACATCACATGGATCTGCCTACAATAGCTTGTCAGAGACTCAAGCAGCTGTGTTAACACCCAGAAGAATTGTGTCGACACACAGAAAGGCTGTGTCGACACCTAGAGGATTTATGTCGACATAATAGACCATCAGTCGACACAGTTCACAGATTATTAGTTGACAGTATCAGTAGACACCAGAAGGACTTGTGTTGACACCCAGAACTATCAGTCGACACAGTTCACAGAAGCTATTTCAGAAGGATACGTCAAATTCTCAGGTCGACGATTGATGTCCTCAGCTCGACGATCTTGAGATATTTCTCTGAGCTGAGCTCATTGATCTTCGTTCTCTGGTCGACGAAATTTGGGATATTTCTTCAACTATCTAAAGTCAGGATAACTCCAAATTATTCTAAGTCCAACATCAGACTTTGTTCGACGAACTGGATCCTGAGCTCGATGAACTTGGACCTCAACTTCACAAGAACCTTTAGTTAGAAGTTCTCAGGTCGATGAACTTTGTTCATTGGTCGACGAATTCTGGATGCTTTACTTCAACAACTATATTCATGAATTAGTCTAAGTCCAGAATAGTTGCTAAACTCCAGTCGACGAAGTTACAAATTCAGCTCGACGAACTTCGGACAGAAAAGGCAAAGGTTCTGAAGCAAGTAGTTCTGTTATCAGCTCGACGATCTTGGAACTCAGCTCGACGAACAGAAACCGTCTGGTCTACGAATACAATATCTCAGCTCGACGAACTGGTAATTCAGTTTGACGGATTCTGCCAACTGTTCGACGAATCCAGACTTAGCCATTTCCGACATTCTGTCCTCACTCAAATGCGATAATTCCTGAAAAATTAATGCTCTAACATTCTCTGAATGTATCCGTTAGAGAGAGCATTAATTACGGTCTTCCTCAGGATTATTACTTGCTGATTTTTCATAAGATAGTTGGGGAAGTTAATCAATGCTGATTATTCTCAAGGTCGTCAACATTAATGACTGAGGCATTCAAAATTTTGAAAGATAGAGAAGAAGAAACACACGGATACAGATATACAAAACGAAGAGACAGTACAGAAAATCAATCAGTAGCTTACAGTGACAAGCATAGATCATTATTCAGTAGAAGAAGAACAATCATACAATAACAAGAATCTTCTTCTTCCTCATACTCTCCAGGACTTCCAAGGATAACTACCATCAAATCAGTCAAGAAGTTCCTACATCTCTGTATCTCAAGAACTCGGCTTGAAGGCCTATCACCCTGCAGCAAAGCTCCAGATCTTCCCTGAACCATTCTACATCTCAGGGGGAGCTGTTTGCTAACATCAGTCCACATAAGTCTTCTCTCTGATTGCTGACAGAGAAGACATAATCAACTCTTTCACCCCCACCTCTGTAAAGGGTCGTCATCTCCCTTCAAAAGTGATTCTTGGCTGCAAGTCTCCTGATCAAAAGACTTGAGTTGGTTTTTGGGGACCTGATCAAAACTCATTGGTGTCAGGGACCTGATCAACAACCTGAGTGGATTCCTACCAGGGTGGTAGAAGAGTGGACTACCCAGATTTGGGGAACCACTATAAATTTCTTGTGTCGTCTGGTTGCCTATTTTTCTTTTTGTTCTTGATGTGCTTGTGAATTAGGTTTACTATCTGCTACCATTTCATCATTTCCTGCACTAAGACTTAATATTTTTTTAAGTATACTTTATTCACCCCCCTCTAGAGTATTCTAGATCTAACTCTAACTTTCAATTGGTATAAAAGCAGGTTCCTTTGGTTGGACAAGTTAACCCTTGAACCAAAGATCCTTTGTTAGATCTACACATCACTTTATTCACACTTAACTTAGAAACACAGCCATGGCACAGAACAAAGATTATGTAAGCACCAGACCTCCAGTTTGCAACCTTAACAGGTTTGCCATCTGGAAGGCAAGAATCAAGCTGTATATGAATTCTATTGATGAAGATATTTTTGCTTCTATCTTAACATGAGTACCTCCACCACCTGCTTCTCCTCCAAGCACTTCAACAAATATGAATGCAGTACCTCCTCCAGACTACAATGATGCATACAAGAAAGCAAATATGGCTGATGCAAAAGCCATGAACATACTGGCACAAACCATGTCTGATGATATATTTCAGAAAGTTGCTGAGTGCACCTCACCAAAAGCCATTTGGGATTTCCTAAACCAAATAGTGGATGGATCAGCAGATGAGAGAAAGGATAGGAGATCAAATCTCATATCTCAATATGCAAACTTTAAGAAGCAGGAAGCTGAGACAGTTTCACAGATGTACAATAGGTTAAGCTCAATTATCAATGAGCTCAAGACCTTGGACAAGAACATCACTCTTATAGAAGTGAATGACAAGATTCTGATGTGCTTTCCAAGCTCATGAGATACAAGAATCTGGCCCATCAAGGAAGCTAGATGCCTAAATGAGATTTCAACTGAATCTCTATTAGGCAAACTGAAGTCTTATGAGCAGCTGATAAAGACCAGGGAGACAGCTGAACAAAGAACACCTCTTGCAGCCAGAAGAGAACAAAATATATCATTTAAAGCTTCAGAAGAATCAGAAACTTCAACAACAAATGAAGAGCTTATGAGTCTCTTTGCTAAGAGATTCTTCAAGATGGCTCAAAAGGATTTCAGGAGAAAGTCAGCAAGAACAAATGACAAACCAAAGTATGATAAGACACCAACTAAAGAAGTTGTGTGCTATGGATGCAAAAATCCTGGGCACTTCCTCTCTGAGTGTCCAGAGAACTAGAAGAAGGATAAGAGAAAGGAAAAGGACTATAGAAGACAGTACATCAGCAAACCCTCTTCCAGCAAACACAAGAGAAAGGAAAAGGGGTTTGTGGCTGAGACCTGGAGTGAGACAGAAGATGAGTCAACATCTTCAAGCTCCAGTGAAGATGAGGAAGAAGAAAGAGTAAAAGAGGTTTGCCTCATGGCAATTGATGCCTCAAGAAGTCATTCAGAAGATGAAGATTCAGACAATGAGGAAGCTTCTGAATCAGAAGCTGATCAGGTGAAAAATTGTCCAGGGGTAAATCAAACTTGGTACCTAGACAGTGGCCACTCTAAACATATAACTGGCAGCAAGAACATCTTATTCAACTACAAGTCCAAACTGGGGCCAAAGGTTATCTTTGGTGACTCCAAATGTGGTCAGTCAGAAGGATTTGGAGAAGTAAGAATAGGAGCTGTCACATTCAAAAAGGTGACATATGTAAGTGGACTCAAACATAACCTCATCTCTATAAGTTAGTTATGTGATGTTGGTTATCAGGTATACTTTAATCCATCCACTTGTTCTATTATTGATAAAAATAACCAAACTGTTTTAACTGGAAGTAGACAAGGCAACATTTACTTAGTAAACTTTCTTTCGGCCAAAACTGATATCTGTTTGCTAAATTTAACTAGTACTCAAAATGATTTATGACACAAAAGACTAGGACATGTAAATCTGAAAAACATTGCTAGGTTATCTAAGCACAACCTTGTTAGAGGTCTACCTTCTAGTCCCTAAAAGAAAGAAGGTCTCTGCAGGGCTTGTCAATTAGGCAAGCAAACTAAAACTAGTTTTAAATCATTTAATAAGAGTGATTCACCTAGGATTTTGTACTTGCTACACTTGGATCTCTTTGGACCCATTGCTGTACAAAGCCTAGGAGGGAAATCCTACACTTTAGTTATAGTGAATGACTTCTTCAGGTTCAGTTGGGTATTCTTTCTGAGATCAAAGTCAGATACATTCAAAGTTCTTACAGATTTTCTCAGGACCATACAGATTAAGTTCTCTACTCATGTTGTATTGATCAGAAGTGATCATGACACAGAGTTTGAGTCTCTTCTTATGCATGAGTTCTATGAGAAGGAAGGTATCAGGCATTGCTTCTCAGCTCCTAGAACCCCCCAACAAAATGGGGTAGCTGAAAGGAAAAATAGGACACTCATTGAAGCTGCAAGTACATTGCTTGCAGATGCTTACATGCCCCTCACCTTTTGGGCAGAGGCTGTAAGCACAACAAATTATGTCCTGAACAGGAGCCTTATTCACAAATTAAAGAACATGACTCCCTATGAATTACTCAAGGGGAAGAAACCTAAAATAAACTATTTTAAAGTATTTAGTTGTACTTATTACATACACAATAACAACAAAAAATACATTAGAAAGTTTGAGGCTATGGCTGAAGAGGGAGTTTTTCTAGGATACTCCCAAGTAAGCAAGGCCTATAGGGTGTTTAATAAATCAACATTAAAAATTGAAGAATCTATTCATGTTTCCTTTGATGAGACTAATATGTATTGCAAGGAGAATGAAACTTCTACCAATAGCACCTTGCAGGTACCCCACTTGTGTGAGATCTTGGATGGACTAAACCTCACCCAAGAGGTTCCAACTCATCCCTCTCCACAAGTCATTGAAGAAAGTGAAGAGGAAGAAGGTGATGCAAATGAATCTCTACCAACAGCAAATACAATTCCACAAGAGGAATCAATACCAAATGCTGTTGAACAACCAACTCCACTCACTGAATTTGTCACACTTAGGGATCACCCCAGATCTCAAGTAATTGGAGACATATCAGTAGGTGTACAGACAAGGCATCAACTCAACCATGATGTGATGCATGCCTGCTTTCTCTCCCAAATTGAGCCTCAATCCATAACTGATGTTGAGCAAGATCCCCATTAGATTCTTGCAATGCAAGAGGAACTAAATCAATTTGAGAGATGTAGAGTTTGGGACTTGGTTCCAAGGCCTAAAGGCTATCCAGTGATTGAAACTAAGTGGGTTTTCAGGAATAAGCTTGATGCCTAAGGTGTGATTGTGAGGAACAAGACTAGGCTTGTTGCTCAGGGATATAAACAAGAAGAAGGGATTGATTATGATCAAACCTTTGCACCTGTGGCAAGGTTGGAAGCCATAAGAATATTCCTTGCCTATGCAGCATTCAAGAGATTCAAGATTTTCTAAATGGATGTAAAGAGTGCTTTCCTAAATGGAGTACTACAAGAAGAGGTTTATGTAGAACAACCTCCAGGTTTTATTTCTTCAACTTATCCCTCTCATGTTTTTAAACTGCATAAGGCTCTTTATGGTCTAAAGCAAGCTCCAAGAGCTTGGTATGAGACCTTAGCTAGCTTTCTATTAGAGCATAAATTTACAAGAGGAACTTGTTGGGTACATTGGTCAAATGTACCTGATTTGAAGAAGCCTCACCCAACTCAATGATATACATCATAATGTATTTGATGTATGTTGAGTTTACTTGTGCAGGTTATGTAATCACTGGCCTGAAGCAAAAAGTTTCTAAGTCCATGTGTCGACACCTAGAGGGAAAGTATCGACACTTAAGAAAGCTTGTGTCGACACCCAGACAAGCAGTGTCGACACTTGGAGTCATTATGTCGACACCTGGGATGCAGAGTCGACACCAGACAGTAAGTGTCGACACTTGGAGCTGTGTCGACACTCAGTGAAGAAAAGTGCAGACAGAAAGTGTCGACACAAGGAGCTATGTCGACACCCAGTGAAGCTGTGTCTACACCAGAAAGTGTCGACACTTGAAGCTGTGTCGACACTCAGCAAAAGTCAGCAGAGACTAAGTACAAGTGTCGACACTCAGCACAATGTGTCGACACTCAACAGAAGAGTCAGCACTTGAAGTATGTGTCGACACCCAGCACAATGTGTCGACACACAACCAGAAGAGTCAACACATGAAGTAAGTGTCGACACCCAGCATAATATGTCGACACTTAGCTAAAGACTCTATACTTGAAGAAAGTGTCGACATAAGGAGCTGTGTCGACACTTAGCAAAGATCAGAAAGATCAACAAAATTTATTCTAAGTACAAGTGTCGACACTAAGGGAATGTGTCGACACTCAGCTGAAGTCTCAACAAGAAGAAGGTGTGTCGACATAAGGAGCTGTGTCGACACTCATCAAGTATCGACATTGAAGACTATGTGTCGACACCAAGAAGCAGTGTCGACACTTAACAGTTACAACACATGAAGATGTGTCGACACAAAGGAGATGTGTCGACACTTAGAAGAATTCAGCAAAAGCTAGAATAACAAGTACTTGTGTCGACACTCAATTTCAGTGTCGACACATGCAGAAGAAACTGTGTCGAGACATACAAGGAGTTGTGTCGACACCTTGTAGACTTGTGTCGACACTTACACAACTTGTGTCGACACTTGGACTATAAGTGTCGACACTTAAAGACAGAAAGTCTCGACACTTTCAGACAGTTAGAGATTTTCAAGAAATGACTGGATGACTTGACAGCTGCCGTTCCAGCCGGTCTACAGCACCTGTCAGTAATATCAGAAGTCAGTTATGGACCGGACCAGCCGGTTACCATGAAGAAGGCCTATAAATAGGCACCTACAGTTTACAGAAACGGTGGTTCAGATTGTTGTTCAAGTGGATCACATTGTTGAAGAACAAGTTATCAAAGTGGTACACAAAGTATCAACACAAGAAGATCTTGCAGTCCAAGAGCAGATCTAAGAAGTTGGAGAGAGAGGGCTCCATCCAAGAAATCAGCCTTTGGAACTAGGCTGAGAAGAAGGATTCAGATTCATTCTGGATCTTAAGTGGCAGAGGTCAGGGAACAACTGCAGGAGGATTCAGTCTTATTCAGTTCTACTCAAGAAGCTTTGAAGAAAGCTAAGTCAGAGTGAATCCAGCTGAGTTCTTCCAAGAACTCATCAAGAAACTCTCAACTCCCCTCTTTCATTTCTGAGTTGTTGAGTTAATATTTGTAATACATTTTTAACTTGTAGGATCCTTTGGATCTGAGTGAATTGTAAGCCTATAATTATAAAGGCTGAGGGTAGGGCTTGAGAGCCTGAGTGTAGGAGATTGAGATCTCTGAGTGTAGGCCTTGGTTGGCTGAGTGTAGGCCTTGGTTGGCTGAGTGTAGGCCTTGGTTGGCTGAGTGTAGGCTTTGGGATAAAGCTGAGTTGTAGGGCCTTGGGCCTGAGGTGTAAGAACCAATTTGGGTTCTGAGACAGTGGAGGAGTTTGGCCGAATCTAGTACACTGCTAGATAGGCGAAGGGGGAAAGTGGATGTACCCATATCTTGGGGAACCACTATAAACCACTGTGTATGCTGTGCTGTGTTGTGATTGTTGCTGTGCATGCTGTGTGTTTGCTGTGATAAAATAGTTAGTATTCTGTGATATAACTGATTGCTGCCATTTAAGTTTAAAAAGGATTAGGTCACCTATTCACCCCCCCTCTAGGTGTTTAGGTACCATATCTTTCAAGTGGTATCAGAGCCAGGTTCCTCAAAAAGGACTAACAGTCTGAGGAGATCCTGTTTGGCAGATTCAGTGTAAGGCAAAACACAGATTCAAGAAATTCAAGAAAATCAAGAAACATGGGTTCCTCTGAGAATCACAAGGAATTGGGTTCCATGAAATTACCCATATGCAGGAAAGAGAGCTTTGGGATCTGGAAGGAAAGGGTAAGGCTGTTTATGGAGGCCTCAGACCTTAGAATCTACATCACAGTAAAGGAAGGGCCTTATGTGCCCATGAAGATTTCAGTTTTAGATGCAAATCAGAGAACTCCAAAGGATTTCTCTGAGATGACTAAGGATGAGATTGTCCTAGCCACAATGGACAAGAGGGCACAAAACATTATAGTGAGTGTCATAGATGATGCAACATTTCAGAATCTTATACACTGTAAGACAGCCAAGGAGATGTGGGACACTCTTATAGTGTATATGGAAGGATCTGAAGAAGTCAGACAAGATAGAAAATACTTGCTAAATCAGGAGTATGAGAGTTTTAGACAAGATAAAGGTGATAGCATAACTGAGTGCTACAAGAAGTTCTACAGAATAGTTAATGAACTCATGTCTTATGGAAGAGAGTTCAGTAACTATGAACTAAATGACAAGTTCCTAAGGTCACTAACCAAAGATTGGGACACAAAGATCTGTGCCATTAGAGAAATGGCTAAGTTGGGAGAAATTCCTCCTCCTACACTGTTTGGCAAGTTATTGTCATATGAGATGCAATTGACAGTGAGGAAAGAGGAGGAGAAATCAACAAGGACTGAGCACAAGGAAAGAACTGTTGCTTTCAAGACAGAAGTTCCCAGAAAGTGCAGGAATAAGTCATCAACTCCACCTCCAGAGGTAGTTGAATCAGAGTCTGATGAGTCTGTCAGCACAAAGACTGAGAGCAGTGAAAGTGATGAAGACTTTGCTGCCTTCACTAGACACTTTCAGAAATTCTTGAAGAAGAAACAGTGGAGGTCAAGACCTTCTACTTCAAAGGGAAAGGAAGTCTTTTATCAGGAGAAAAAGCCTTCAAAGAAAGACAGGAAGAGGACAAAGTCAAGCAAGGCAACTGGATCGAAGATAGTGTGCTATTGCTGCAATAGACAGGGCCATGTTATTGCAGATTGTCCAGAGAAGAGAAAGGAATCTGGTGACAGGAAAAAGGCTCACTTCAAAGGCAAGAAAGAGAAGTCTTTTGTAGCCAAGAAAGAGAAGACTCTATCAGATATCTCTTCTTCAGAAACTGAGTCTGAGGCTGAAGCCTACATAGGGTTGTTTGCTGAAGAAGAAGAGGAAGAATTCATGCAGTTAATGGAGTCTATTTATGAACAAGAAGACAGTCAATGCCAAGGGCTAATGGCTTTGACAGAGAGTGCCAAAATCCTGGAGCAGCCAGGACCCAGTAAGGTACAAGGTTCAAGTTCAAGTTCAGTTTCTTGTTCTAGTTCAGATTCAGATTCTTCTTCATCAAGTGATGAGAATGTATCTGAGTCTGAGGATGATATTCATCAGCTTATAGATGAATATAAAGTGTTGTTGCAAGCTTACAAGAAAAGCAAGTCCCTAGCCAAAAGTCAGGCAAAGGAAATTGCTGATCTTAAAGCTGCTGCAACAGATGTTGAGAAGCAATTTGATCAAAAGCTGAATGAGATAGCCAGACTGAAACACATAACAGTTATTCAGATGGGTACTATATCATTTAAGAATGATCAAATTAAGAGTCTGGAGATCAATCTTCAGAAGGAGAAGGACTTAGTTGCTAGGTTTTCTAAACCTAAGTCAGTGTTACCTTTAATTGATGATTTTGTTCATCATAAAGGCAAGGCTGGACTGGGCTTTATTAGACCTGCAGGGACTGAGCAGTCCAAGTCTAAGTCCAATGGCAAAGCCCCAACATTCAACAAGCCTGCTGTAGACAAGACAGCCAAGGCAGTACCTAAGAAAAGGTACAATAAGTTTGAATGTTGGTGCTGTGGCAAAGTTGGCCACTTTGCAGTAGACTGTTGGCACAATGTTAGTGCCAAAGTGAGTAGCAAGCTACCTGGTGGAAAGCCAGTAGGTAGTTTTGTCAAGTTGCAGACTAACAAGTACCAAGGACCAAAGAATTCTTTGGGTTCTAAGGTTCATTAATCTATTTTGCAGGTGAGTCCAAGTGGTCATACCCCTACATGGTACTTGGACAGTGGATGTTCCAGACATATGACTGGAACAAGAGGATTACTAAAGGACTATATTCCAATAAAAGATGGTCCAAAAGTAACCTTTGGTGGTTCTGAAAAAGGAATCATCAAAGGATTTGGTAACATTTCTACAAACTTAGTTACCATTACTCAAGTGGCTTATGTTAAAGGGTTGAAACACAACCTAATAAGTATAAGTCAATTAAGTGATGTAGGGTATGACATCTCATTTGTTAAAAATGGTTGTCATATCAAGAGGTCAAGTGATCAAGAGATCATTTTGACAGGTTATAGGAAGAGGAATGTCTACTGCCTAGACATTATGGTTGAGAACAATGGTTCTCCAGTTTGTCTTGTAGCTGATGAGACAGTCTCTCATTGTGTCAAATGGCACAAGAGGCTTGCCCATCTTAACTACAAGACTATTAGTAAACTCTTTAGCAAAGAGTTAGTGAGGAATGGTCCTCAAGTTAAGTGTGTCAAAGATGGTATTTGCTCAGCTTGTCAAAAGGGCAAGCAGACTAAATCCACCTTTAGAAGCATAGAAAACAAAGATGTTGTGAGGTGTTTATACCTCTTGCATATGGATCTCTTTGGTCCAATGCCAGTTCACAGCTTAGGTAGGAAGGTCTATACCTTTGTAGTTGTAGATGACTACTCAAGGTTTTCCTGGGTGTTCTTCTTAAGACAGAAATCTGAAACACCTAGTGTCTTCTATAGCTTTGTCAAGCAAATTCAGAATGAACTAAATAGTACAGTGGTCAAAATTAGAAGTGACCATGGTACTGAATTTCAGTCTGATAGCATGACAAAACTATGTGAAGACTTTGGGATATTTCAAGAATTCTCTTCACCTAGAACACCACAGCAAAATGACATTGCTGAGAGGAAGAATAGAACCTTGATAGAGGCTGGTAGGACCCTACTAAGTGATACATCACTGCCAGAATATTTCTGGGCTGAAGCAGTTAATACTGCATGCCATGTTATAAATAGGGCTACCATCACTAAAAGGCTAAATAAGACCCCCTATGAAGTTGTGAAAGGCAGGAAACCAAACCTATCCTATTTTAGGATCTTTGGTTGCAAATGCTTCATACTTAACAATGGGAAGTCTTACTTAACTAAGTTTGCTGCCAAGTCCCAAGAAGGAATTTTTGTTGGGTACAGCAATAATAGTAAGGCTTATAGAGTCTACAACTTGACTACACAAGTTGTAGAAGAATCTGTGCATGTAGTTTTTGATGAGACTAAACTTATTAATAATGAGTTGTCTAGCAGTGTATGCAGCCCCACAGGTTTGACAAAGAAAATGGACAAGCTTACTGTAGAAGAAGTGCCTGCTGCAAGACAGCAAGTAGAAGAAAGTAGCTGTTGTCCAGGGGGAGAACTACATGTGCCAATTGCTGAAGAAATACAAGGAGTACAGCATGATGGAGATGCTGAAGTGGTTCAACCAGAAGTTAGGATGCCTCCAGCCAACAGGCATCTTAGAGATCATCCAGTAGAGCTGATTATTGGAGATCCAAGACAAGGAGTTCAAACCAGGAGTAGAAACATGAATGCAGCAATCTACTCCAGCTTTCTGTCACAAGTTGAACCTAAGAAGTTTGAAGAAGCAATACAAGATCCACAATGGACTGAAGCAATGCAAGAAGAGCTTAATCAGTTCAAGAGGTGCAAGGTCTGGGAACTTGTTCCTAAACCTAAAGACCACAATGTAATAGGAACTAAGTGGATCTACAGGAATAAGATGGATGAACAAGAGGTCATCATTAAGAATAAGGCAAGATTGGTTGCTAAAGGATATAGGCAAGAAGAAGGTATTGATTTTGATCAAACCTTTGCTCCAGTAGCCAGACTGGAAGCCATAAGAATGTTCTTGGCCTATGCAACCTATCAAGGATTCAAGGTTTACCAAATGGATGTCAAGTCAGCATTCCTAAATGGTAATCTTAAAGAAGAAGTCTATGTGAAACAACCTTCAGGTTTTGTTGATCCAACTCTACCTCATCATGTCTATAGACTTAGGAAAGCTTTATATGGGTTAAAGCAAGCCCCTAGGGCTTAGTATGAAACTCTATCTAGTTTCCTCATTGAGAACAAGTTCTCAAGGGGGAAAATAGATAAGACTCTATTCCTTAGGGAATCTAGAGGCAAAGTTATACTAGTCCAAATATATGTAGATGACATTATATTTGGGTCTACTGAAAGCAGCCTTTGCAAAAAGTTTGCAAAACTTATGCAAGATCAGTTTGAGATGAGTAGTATGGGAGAGCTGAAGTTTTTCTTGGGTCTCCAAGTTAAACAAACTGATAGTGGTTTGTCCATTTGTCAGTCAAAGTTCACCCTAGAACTCATAAGGAAATATGGTATGGATTCATCCAGCACCATGAAGACTCCTATGGGGTCAAGTATGTCTCTTAGCAAGGATGATGCAGGGAAACCTGTAGATGAAACCTTGTATAGAGGGATAGTTGGATCCCTATTATACTTGACTGCTAGTAGACCTGACATCATGTATGCTACATGTGTTTGTGCCAGGTATCAAGCCTGCCCTAAAGAGTCTCATTTGACAGCAGTCAAAAGAATATTGAGATATCTAAAGGGTACTCCCTATCTAGGCCTCTGGTACCCTAGGAATGGAGATTTTGATCTAATAGGTTATTCAGATGCAGACTTTGCAGGATGCAAAGAAGATAGAAAGAGCACTACTGGAACCTGTCAATTCCTAGGTGAGAGACTAATTTCATGGAGTAGCAAAAAGCAAACCAGTGTGGCTATGTCCACAGCTGAGTCAGAGTATGTGGCTGCAGGAAGTTGCTGTGCTCAACTTCTGTGGATACAACATCAGCTAGAGGACTATGGATTTCAGGTAAGTAGAACTCCACTTTTCTGTGATTCTACAAGTGCTATTTCAATAGCTAATAACCCTGTATCACATAGTAGAACTAAACATATTGAAATTAAATATCATTTTCTTAGGGAGCATGTAGAAAGAGAAGATATTTTACTTGAATATGTTAAAACTGATAATCAAATAGCTGATATGTTTACTAAGCCCCTAGAAGAAGCTAAGTTCAATAGATTCAAAATTGAACTAGGAATGATAAACTTAGAGTAAGTTTACAGAATTAAAATTGGCTAACTAAAAAGGTGTCGACACATAGACAAGTCTATGTCGACACAGAATAGTGGTGTCGACACTTCAGGAAAAAGGTGTCGACACATCTAGGAATGTGGTGTCGACACTTAAGAATGTTAGTGTCGACACATGTCAAGTAGGTGTCGACACATCCAATATGGTGTCGACACTTAAGTTTTACTCAGAATTTTTCTAAGTAAAGTCTCGACAATGTGTCGAGTTATGTTGTGTCGACACATAAACAAGTGTCGACACATAAAATCTGTTGACTAAACTTGTGTCGACACATGTGTGTCGAGACATTATAAGTCAGTGTCGACACATTTTAAGTTAGCTGTCCCGCCTGTTCATCTTCAAAATCAGAAAGGTATAAATAGGGTTCTGTCTTTGTTTGTCGACACGCTTTCAAAGTTTCGAGACCAAAACTACTGTGTCGACACCTCTCTTTTCTAAAGACAAATTCTACAAACCCTAATGGCACCTAAGCTTGAGGAGAACGTTAACGAAGGATATGAGCTAGTGCGCGGCGCCTTCGACGATGCTGATCAAGAAATCAGGGCCGTAGTAACCCTAGTCGCCGATTCAGGGTTAGAGTACTTAGTTTCAGAACCAACTAAGATATGGAAGAAGGAGGTGCTTGAATTCCTTAACGGAGCTGCAGTAGATGAATCTGGATACAAAATCAAATCCAGAGTTCATGGAGAAAAGGTTAAGGTAACCCCAAAAAGTCTGAGGAAGATTCTTCAATTGCCAAGAACTCAAGATGAAGAAGAGGTGACTGCTTCAAAGACCAGGGAAGCTCTTACCTGGTGTGGACTTGATCCAAAGATGAAGATAGGTTCTGTTTTCAACAGAAAAGGCATGAATAATCAAGGAAAATTCATGTCAGAGATTGTTGGTAAGGTCTTACTCAGCAAGCCTGGAGGGCATGACAGAGTGTCTGCCTATATGTTTGGAATCATGACAAGGATAATCTTCACTCTGAAAACAGACTTGTCTATAGTGGTTTATGAGAAGATTAAGGAGAGCTTGAAGAAGCCAAATCTGGGCAGAATCATTAGTCTATACCTAGCTGGTGTGATACCAGAGGTAATGAGTACTGCTGCAGGAAGCAAGATAAACCACATGAGGAAAATGGATCTAAGGATCTTTTCAAGATGGGACAGGGTGTTCTCCAAGGAAATGCCAACCCCAGAGAAGACAGTTACTGAGAAAGACACTCCTCCAAAGAAGAAAAGGAAAACAGCTCCTGTGGAACAAGTGTCCACTAGCAGTTCTGGGAGTGAAGAACATGTTGTCTTCACTTCAGATGAGCATGAGGAAGAGCCTGCAGTGAAATCTCCTGCTGCTCAAGAGATTGCTGAGATCCAGGGGGAGCTGCCTGAAGCTAGCCCCATCCACAAGGATCACAGCCAGGGGGAGCCTCCAGTTGTAGAAGAACCCTCTACACTGGCCAGTGAGCAAGCCACCACCATCATACAAGAGGTACTCACTAAACTCAACACCTTAGATTTTATTATAGAAGATGCTGATCTGTCTGATGTTAATCAGCATACTCAGCTGAATAGTCCAGTTCCAGATGTTGTTAGAAAAGACACATCTGCTGTACAAGAAGTGATTCTTGATCCAGTAGTTGAAGAACTAAGAACTTCTCCTGCACAGTCTCCACAAGAGTTCACCATGGAAGATTTATTCCTCAATCTCGACCAACAAGATTTTGACCTGGACAAGTAAGCTGCTGGAAGAGATAATGCTGCTGCTGAGGGGGAGCAAGTGCAAGTTCTGGAAGAGCCTATAAGGCAAGAAACTGAGAAGGCACAAGATATGCAAGCTGATAAGCCTCAAAGCCCTAAGGAGAGGGTTGACATAGCCAGCACTTCTTCCTCTGAAGATGAGGAGAGTGCTAGGGCAAAGAAGAAGAAACTGTATGTCTTCAAAAGAAGAAGTCAAAGTTATAAGAAGGCTCTGCAATCAATTGCACCACAGCCTATAGTTCAGCAAGCTCCAACTGCTGATTATAGTGCTTTAATGGTTGCACTACAGATAAAGTTGGATGAGCAAAGGCAGGCCATAGAGAAGTATGTAGATGAAGGGCAGAAATCACTTCAGTTTGATCTGGCCCAGGAAATAAAGTCTATAAGGTTTGAAATAAACCTTAACAAAAAGGAAATGACTGATTGCTTCCACAAAGGTGGAAATGCAGTGGTGTATTTGGCAACACACCAAGAGAAGATCAAAGCACAGGTAGATGATATAACATTGAAGCAAGGATATGTTCTTGAAAATCAACTAAGGATGAATGACAACTTGACTGCTTCTCATAATGCTATAGTCACTGAGTTGAAGAACAAGGCTGCTGAACCTTCTACATCTACTGCTGCTGCTCAAGCTGACTTTGACAAAGCCTTTCAAGAGGAAATTTCTGCTGTAAAGACTGCAATCCAAGCCTCCCAAAAGGTCATATCTGAACAACTTCAAAAGCTTAAACCTTTCTTTAAAGATGGCATCAGATACTTGGATAGTCAAATCAGATTTCAGAAGGATGATGTCAGAGATCACATGGCTAGAGAAGTCATAAAGGGGGAAAGAGTACTAGTCAAGGCAAGCTCTGAACATGCTAAGTGGATATCAAATTCCATCAGAGCTACACTTGGATATCCTCCTCTGTGTGATGACAATGAGGTTGCTGAATCTGGACTAAATCCTGCTTATTTTGGAGGTGAGCAACCAGAAGTAGCTCAGGTCATTTATCCACCTCCAGACTTTGAAATGATTCAAGCAGATGTGAGCACAATGTATAGCCCACCTGAGGGCAAGGACAATGTCCATATTGAAAAGGTTGTTCAACCTATATCTGAAGCCATGCAAGAGGCATTACAGAAAGAAGAAGAGACAAGGTTGTCCAAAAAGAGGTTTAGGGAACAAGCAAAACAAAGGCCAGACTTTGAACAGTGGAGCCCTACCTCTAGGAATATAATTTTAACTGCCTGGAAAGCTGCCAAGGACAATACTCATGACAGGAACAAATGGTTTTTTGAAGCAGAATGGAGAAAACATGAGATCAGGCAGGAAGCAATAGTTCAGTATAGAAGGAAGGCAAAGATGGGAAAGCTACCTCCTACTGCAGTGGAGCCTAGCAAGTACTTTCCTAAGCCATATCATTATTTTGAGAGGCAGAAGATCAAGGCCGAAGAACTTAAAAAGAAAGATCTAAAAGGCAAGAAGCCTGCTGTTGCTGAAACTGCTGATGCCCCTGTCAAAGCTCAAGTTCAAGCTGGCAAGGGAATAGTTATCAAGGAACCTGATCAGAAATAGATTAAGATTTTACTTGAAGATTATTTTGTAATCTTTTAAATGTAAAACATTTTTGTAAACCACTGAGGATGTATAAGAAAAATGTTAGAACAATATATGATAAATATATTTCATGATTGTTCTGTGAATGTGTCTATTTCTTGTTTGTTCTGAAATGATGAATGTGTATACATGTGTGAATTAATACATGTTTATGTTTACCCTGCTGAATATTACCTGCTTTACATCATTTTATAATTTTTAATTATGAATGGTGTATATCATTGACTAAGGGTTATGACTTCTCCAAATAGGGGGAGATTGTTGGGTACATTGGTCAAATGTACCTGATTTGAAGAAGCCTCACCCAACTCAATGATATACATCATAATGTATTTGATGTATGTTGAGTTTACTTGTGCAGGTTATGTAATCACTGGCCTGAAGCAAAAAGTTTCTAAGTGCATGTGTCGACACCTAGAGGGAAAGTGTCGACACTTAAGAAAGCTTGTGTCGACACCCAGACAAGCAGTGTCGACACTTGGAGTCATTGTGTCGACACCTGGGATGCAGAGTCGACACCAGACAGTAAGTGTCGACACTTGGAGCTGTGTCGACACTCAGTGAAGAAAAGTGCATACAGAAAGTGTCGACACAACGAGCTATGTCGACACCCAGTGAAGCTGTGTCTACACCAGAAAGTGTCGACACTTGAAGTTGTGTCGACACTCAGCAAAAGTCAGCAGAGACTAAGTACAAGTGTCGACACTCAGCACAATGTGTCGACACTCAACAGAAGAGTCAGCACTTGAAGTATGTGTCGACACCCAGCACAATGTGTCGACACACAACCAGAAGAGTCAACACATGAAGTAAGTGTCGACACCCAGCACAATATGTCGACACTTAGCTAAAGACTCTACACTTGAAGAAAGTGTCGACATAAGGAGCTGTGTCGACACTTAGCAAAGATCAGAAAGATCAACAAAATTTATTCTAAGTACAAGTGTCGACACTAAGGGAATGTGTCGATACTCAGCTGAAGTCTCAACAAGAAGAAGGTGTGTCGACATAAGGAGCTGTGTCGACACTCAGCAAGTATCGACATTGAAGACTATGTGTCGACACCAAGAAGCAGTGTCGACACTTAACAGTTACAACACATGAAGATGTGTCGACACAAAGGAGATGTGTCGACACTTAGAAGAATTCAGCAAAAGCTAGAAGAACAAGTACTTGTGTCGACACTCAATTTCAGTGTCGACACATGCAGAAGAAACTGTGTCGAGACATACAAGGAGTTGTGTCGACACCTTGTAGACTTGTGTCGACACTTACACAACTTGTGTCGACACTTGGACTATAAGTGTCGACACTTAAAGACAGAAAGTCTCGACACTTTCAGACAGTTAGAGATTTTAAAGAAATGACTGGATGACTTGACAGCTGCCGTTCCAGCCGGTCTATAACACCTGTCAGTAATATCAGAAGTCAGTTATGGACCGGACCAGCCGGTTACCATGAAGAAGGCCTATAAATAGGCACCTACAGTTTACAGAAACGGTGGTTCAGATTGTTGTTCAAGTGGATCACATTGTTGAAGAACAAGTTATCAAAGTGGTACACAGAGTATTAACACAAGAAGATCTTGCAGTCCAAGAGCAGATCTAAGAAGTTGGAGAGAGAGGGCTCCATCCAAGAAATCAGCCTTTGGAACTAGGCTGAGAAGAAGGATTCAGATTCATTCTGGATCTTAAGTGGCAGAGGTCAAGGAACAACTGCAGGAGGATTCAGTCTTATTCAGTTCTACTCAAGAAGCTTTGAAGAAAGCTAAGTCAGAGTGAATCCAGCTGAGTTCTTCCAAGAACTCATCAAGAAACTCTCAACTCCCCTCTTTCATTTCTGAGTTGTTGAGTTAATATTTGTAATACATTTTTAACTTGTAGGATCCTTTGGATCTGAGTGAATTGTAAGCCTATAATTATAAAGGCTGAGGGTATGGCTTGAGATCCTGAGTGTAGGAGATTGAGATCTCTGAGTGTAGGCCTTGGTTGGCTGAGTGTAGGCCTTGGTTGGCTGAGTGTAGGCCTTGGTTGGCTGAGTGTAGGCTTTGGGATAAAGCTGAGTTGTAGGGCCTTAGGCCTGAGGTGTAAGAACCAATTTGGGTTCTGAGACAGTGGAGGAGTTTGGCCGAATCTAGTACACTGCTAGATAGGCGAAAGGGGAAAGTGGATGTACCCATATCTTGGGGAACCACTATAAACCACTGTGTATGCTGTGTTGTGCTGTGATTGTTGCTGTGCATGCTATGTGTTTGCTGTGATAAAATAGTTAGTATTCTGTGATATAACTGATTGCTGCCATTTAATTTTAAAAAGGATTATGTCACCTATTCACCCCCCCTCTAGGTGTTTAGGTACCATATCTTTCAGAACTGTAGATAAAACTCTTTTCACTAGACATCATAAGGACCAAATCTTATTAGTGCAAATATATGTAGATGATATTATATTTGGCTCTACAGATTCAAAACTATACAAGAGGTTTTCTGACCTCATGCATTCCAAATTTGAAATGAGTAGCATGGGAGAGCTTTCCTACTTCCTTGGACTCCAAGTGAAGCAGCTTCCTGATGACATCTTCATCTCTCAAGAAAAATATGCTAAAGAACTTCTAAAGAAGTTTGGGATGACTGATGTCTCAGCCAAGAAAACTCCCATGACTACCAATGCTGTTGTGGACTCTGATGCACCGGGGAAACCTGTGGATCAGAAACTTTATAGGGGCATTGTTGGGTCCCTATTATACCTCACAGCAAGTAGGCCAGATATTATGTTTGCTACATGTCTTTGTGCTAGGTTCCAGGTGAACCCTAAAGAATCTCATCTACTTTTATTAAAAAGGATTTTAAGATATATAAAGAGTTGTCCTAATCTATGCCTATGGTATCCTGCTGAATCAGAATTTGAGTTAACTGGATACTCTGATGCTGATTTTGCTGGATGCAGGGTAGATAGAAAAAGTACTTCAGAAACTTGCCAGTTCCTGGGTATGAGATTAGTATCATGGTTTTGTAAAAAGTAAACATCAGTGTGAACTTCAACTGCTGAAGCAGAATATATTGCAGCAGGCAGCTGTTGTTCACAGATGCTTTGGATACAAAATCAGCTTCTAGATTATGTGTTCAATTTAAATAATTCAACATTACTTTGTGATAATACAAGTGCTATAGCCATAGCCCAGAATCCAGTTCACCATACTAGGACAAAACATATTGATATAAGACATCATTTCATTAGAGAGTGTGTAGACAAAAAGAAAATCAATCTTGTCTATATTTACATTGATTTACAAAGGGCTGATATATTCACCAAACCTTTGGATGAGAGAAATCATATGTTCTTTGTAAATCAGCTTGGCATGATCAATGGAGAAGATTTTATTTGATTTCTGTCTGCACTCGACGAATTTTCCAAAGTTCGTCGAACGGAGTTCGACGAACCGGGGAAGGTTTGCGAGATATTCGTCGAACGGAGATCGCCAAATTCTCTGTGTGAAACAATTTTCGTTGCCCGTAGATCGACGAACCTGCTTCAGAAGATATTCGTCGACCGGAGTTCGATGAATTGTCTTCAAGTCTTCTAGGTGAGATCTACGAATTATTTATTACTAAATCATTTCGTCGAACTCAGTTCGAAGAACTATTTTTGTTTTCGTGGAGCGGAGTTTGTCAATTCATCTTCTAGAAAACCCTATATCTAGGTTTTCTTCGACCTCCGTCCCGCGCTTTCTATTCTCTTGCACTTGATCGCCGTTTCTCTCTTTTGCAGGTGATTTCATGGCGATTCCAGTGGGAGTTTTGGCGGCGATGAAGTTCGATACTGCATTTGATGTGGATTTTGACTCATTTCAACATTCCGATCCCATCTTTCTGTATATTCTGGAACTTCTTGAAGATCAACAACTTATACCGCTGATGACTAGAAGGATCAAGCTGCACAGCACTGAAATCAGGGAATATGTCGACACTCTATCGCAAACAAAAGAGAATATCATGACGGGCACCATCGCGGGTAACTCCATCTCCTTAACTCCCGCCATCTTAAATGAAATCTTTGGATTAAGAAATGGAGAAGAGGAACTCGAGATTGAAGTAGAGGAATCAGATATGATGCTAAGCCTCATGGATTATACTGGAGATAATCCTAACAAGCTTTTGAAGAAACACTTGTCTGCCCCCTATAAGTTTTTAGCAGACTTAGTTGACAAAGTATTACTTGGGAAACACACTGCCCATGATTATATCACCAAACAACAGTTTCTGGCTATGTGTGTCATTATAAACAAGAAACCAATAAATTGGGCACAGTTTTTGTTTGATCTGATCAAGAAGAAAAACACCAAGAAGGAAGTGTGTTTTGGAAGAATACTAGGAATATTTCTACAGGAAAAAGCTGCAGAATCACTGGTCTCCCAGACCATCTTCATCAATGCCAGTAAAAGGTTAACATGTGCCTTATTTGGCCGGTGGGAGAGGACCATCACTAAGCCCTCTACGGCTTCCACCTCTTCCACCACAGCTTCTGAAGGCACAAGGGCTGTTAAGGCCACTCCCCACCCTGCTGAAGCGAGCATTCCCTCCAAATCTTCTCTTCCAGCCTTTCCTCCACCACTACCACCTTCATCTCAACATGGTCCATCTTTACCAATTGATATCACTGACATCCCCTCCTCCCCTCTTCAAGAACATCAACCAACCACACCTCCTGCTTCCCCTCATGACACATACATTCCCACACAGCGTCAATCTCCTCTTCCCCCACATCTTTCTTCCATACCATCTTACCATCTCTCACCAGACACAATCCTGAACGATGCCACCCATCCATCCCTATCATCATCCATCATCCCTCCAAGTGTTCCAATACCTGCTGCTCCACTTTCTACCCCTACCATAGTTGCCACTTCCACACCTTCTGCACCAACCTCTCCCACAATATCATTGGATCCCTCTACCATATCATCTATCATCTCCATCATCACTCCCCTTCTTAAATCCCTTATAGCAGAGGCTATTACACCTCTTGCTACCACCATCTCATCTTTATCTGCCCAACTATCTGCTCTTACTGCTGCCCCATCTTCAGCCCGGGGCCTGGCCTCAGCTCCCACTGACACCAGGAAGGGGGAGATGCCTGATGATGAAGCAGCAGCTTCAGCTTCAGAGTCTTCAGCTCCAGCTCTAGCAGATGCTCCAGCTTCACCAGCAGCGTATACATAATGTATAGATAAAGATTCGAGTGATTTTATTGATACAGATATGGATATTGATGAGACTGTTGGTGATTTCATTCTTAATCCCACAGTTAACTTAGAAGATTTGCTGAAAACTTTTGATACTGTACATATGCATCTTCTTCCAGCAAAATGCACTAAGCCACATTTGGCTATTATTCCTTATACATCTCCTGTCAGTCCAGAAGTTGCTAAGCAACTTAGGGAAACCTTTGTACTTCCAGACTCTGCAGTCATTACATCCCCTCCAGAAGCTATCTCAGCACCAACCTTTGTGATGGATGACTCTCCCATGCCAGATCTAGATGCATTGATCTTGGCTGACATTGTAGAAGAAAATAAGGCAGCAGTTGAAAGCTCTGTCCCAGTTACTTCTGATTCTTGTATAGCTTCTTCTCCAACTCCTGCTGCAACTCTAGCCTTTGAAACTTCTGCTCCTGCTACAAAAAAGACTGCTACTTATGCTAAAGCCTTGAAAGCATTGGATGCTCTATATGATAACTCTCAGGGTTCTGCTAGTGATGATGATGATGATGAGGATGAAGATTCAGATGAGGAGGATACAAACAAGAAGAGGAAACAAGTATCCAAGAAAAGAAAAGCTCCTCCTGCTCCTGCTCCTAAGCCTAATCCAGCAAATGACACTCCCTATTACATTCTGCAAAAGATAACACCATACAAGGGGATGTCAGCTTGGATGTGGTTGTCCAGGAATGAACAAAAGGAGAGGAAGAGAAGCAGAAGATACTCTCCTCCTCTAGTTCAGAGATATAGAAAAGATCCACCACCTCCTCCTCCTCCTGCAGCTGGTGCTTCTGGCTCTAGTTCTCAGAGATCTGCCCATATTCAAACTTATCAGAGACATCAAGGGAGATCTTCTGGTAGCAGTCAGCAAAGGCATCACTCTTCAGGAAGTCAACAGCAGCAACATCAACAGTAGCAACATCAGCAGCAGCAGCAAACTCTCTCTGCAGAACAGAAAGCTGATAGTCCCAACAGGCCATACTCACCTCCTATTCCTTTTGAAGATCCAGAAACAGCCAACATAGCTAAAATGGCCAGGTTCCAGGAACTTATTGGTCTCTCTATGATCAACAAAGCAAGAGCTGAAGGCAAGAATATCTCAGGATACTCCACTATGTCTAAGTACAGAAAAGAAGAACTCAAGAGATATAATAAGGCAAACAAATTCTTCAATGTTGATGACTACATGAAGCTGCACCCAGAAGCAGTTATCCCCAGGGCCACATCTTTGAAGATTATAGGAGCTGCTGACATGACAATGTCCAAGGTGGAAGCTTCAGATCCTAATAGAGAGATTATATTTACTAAGCCAGGAGAAAAGACTAAAGAAGACAAGCCCACAGATAAGAAACAGAAGAAATAATCTTTGCATTGCTTCAATTTTCTTTTCTCTGCATTAGCTTTAAAACTGATTTGTCTGTTTAAAACAAAGCTCATGTACATATATATTTGATGCATGCGTTAGTAATCTCTGACAGATATACCTTTTTACTGCTTTGTTTATTCTTATGTTTTTGTTTTGAGTCTATTAGTGACCTCACCCAAATAGGGGGAGATTGTTGGATCCCTAGTTGCTTTGGGCTAGGTTCACTAACTTAGGATGATTTGACCCAACATGTATAGTCAGGGTCATAGTTGTGTCCTAGAGTCTAGGCCAAGAGTCAACATCACATGGATCTGCCTACAATAGCTTGTTAGAGACTCAAGCGGCTGTGTCGACACCCAGAAGAATTGTGTCGACACACAGAAAGGCTGTGTCGACACCCAGAGGATTTGTGTCGACACAACAGACTATCAGTCGACACAGTTCACAGATTATTAGTCGACAGTATCAGTCGACACCAGAAGGACTTGTGTCGACACCCAGAACTATCAGTCGACACAGTTCACAGAAGCTGTTTCAGAAGGATAAGTCAAATTCTCAGGTCGACGATTGATGTCCTCAGCTCGACGATCTTGAGATATTTCTCTGAGCTGAGCTCGACGATCTTCGTTCTCTGGTCGACGAAATCTGGGATATTTCTTCAACTATCTAAAGTCAGGATAACTCCAAATTATTCTAAGTCCAACATCAGACTTTGTTGGACAAACTGGATCCTGAGCTCGATGAACTTGGACCTCAACTTCACAAAAACCTTCAGTTAGAAGTTCTCAGGTCGACGAACTTTGTTCATTGGTCGACGAATTCTGGATCCTTTACTTCAACAACTATATTCATGAATTAGTCTAAGTCCAGAATAGTTGCTGAACTCCAGTCGACGAAGTTACAAACTCAGCTCAACGAACTTCAGATAAAAAAGGCAAAGGTTCTGAAGCATGCAGTTCTGTTATCAGCTTGACGATCTTGGAACTTAGCTCGACTAACAGAAGACGTCTGGTCGACGAATACAATATCTCAGCTCGACGAACTGGTAATTCAGTTCGACGGATTCTGCCAACTGTTCGACGATTCCAGACTTAGCCATTTCCGGCATTCTGTCCTCACTCAAATGCAATAATTCCTGAAAAATTAATCCTCTAACATTCTCTGAATGTATCTGTTAGAGGGAGCATTAATTACGGTCTTCCTCAGGATTATTACTTGTCGATTTTCCACAAGACAGTTGGGGAAGTTAATCAATGCTGATTATTCTCAAGGCCGTCAGCATTAATGACTGAGGCATTCAAAATTTTGAAAGATAGAGATGAAGAAACACACGGATACAGATATACAAAACGAAGAGACAGAACAAAAAAATCAATCAGTAGCTTACAGTGACAAGTAGAGATCATTATTCAGTAGAAGAAGAACAATCATACAATAACAAGAATCTTCTTCTTCCTCATACTCTCTAGGACTTCCAAGGACAACTACCATCAAATCAGTCAAGAAGTTCATGCATCTCTGCATCTCAAGAACTCGGCTTGAAGGCCTATCACCCTGCAGCAAAGCTCCAGATCTTCCCTGAACCATTCTACATCTCAGGGGGAGCTCTTTGCTAACATCAGTCCACATAAGTTTTCTCTCTGATTGCTGATAGAGAAGACATAATCAAATCTCTCAAACCCACCTCTGTAAAGGGTTGTCATCTCCCTTCAAAAGTGATTCCTGGTTGCAAGTTTACTGATCAAAAGACTTGAGTTGGTTTTTGGGGACCTGATCAAAACCCATTGGTGTCAGGCACCTGATCAACAACCTGAGTGGATTCCTACCAGGGTAGTAGAAGAGTGGACTACCCAGATTTGGGGAACCACTATAAATTTCTTGTGTCGTCTAGTTGCCTATTTTTCTTTTTGTTCTTACTGTGCTTGTAAATTAGGTTTACTATCTGCTAGCATTTCATCATTTCCTGCACTAGGACTTAATATTTTTTTAAGTATACTCTATTCACCCCCCCTCTAGAGTATTCTAGATCTAACTCTAACTTTCAGACTCGGGGCTCTGTGAATAAAAAAAATGATAACAAAAGTGATAGCTCTATGCTAACAAAATAAAAATATACTTGCTATCACATCTCTTATCACGGTCCCCCAAATACTACTCACTCCTCCTGATAAGTTTTCATGAGCATTGTGAGGATGAGCACCTTGGTTAAATAGTCACTTTGATCTTGTGCATCAACTATATCTTTAGATTAGTGCACCTAGTTCTTGCCCATGTATGACATCGAATGACATGTGAGGTGATTGTTGAAACCGAAAATCGGTCTCTTGTGGAGTTCACCCTTGGGGAAGGGGTGATCGCGCACCTACATCACTCCCGCAAACAAAACAACAAGGGAAGCAAGGAAGAACTGACCCAAGGGCTCGACAGGGAGGACCCACCACACACCCGGAATATCTTAGAGCGCTTTCGCTCCTTAGCCAAAGGCCGAGCTAAGGTATCCTCAGAAAGCGCTTGAGAGATGGAGCAAGAGAGCACAAGAAGCATGCTTTCTGAGGTACCCCTTGGGTCCTATTTATAGATTTCTGAAAACGGTCTGCAAATAGCCAACTCCCGCTGTTCTGAACGGCTATGTGCAGTCCAGATTGGCCTGCCAACAACGTAACCCCGCTGTTCTAAAAAGCTATGGGCAGGCCAACGGGGTCAAAATAGTAAAAAGTACCTCATAGACCTGGGCGAGCTGAGGAGCTCGGCCACCCCTGAAGGTCCTGCTCGCCTGCTGTCTGCCGAACTCCATAGGGTGAGTGTGAGCTGGCTACTGTGCTCGCCCTTCGATCTATCTTCATTAGTCGAGCTCAGCTCGACGAAGCCCGGGATTGGCTCGACGAATGCCGAGCTTGGGGTCGACGAATGCCGAGCTCGGGCTCAGCTTTCCCTGCTGAGCTCGCCTGCTGCCTTCAGATTTTTCTGCCGAGCTCGCCTGCTGCTTGGGCGATCTAAACCGGCCGGTCTGGTTCCAGGTGACCCCATTCGTCAGATACGAGGTTGTATATAATCCCCGCTCTTTTTGATCTTGACAAAGCTCGGAAAGAAACATCGAACCCCAAGTGTTCGGCGAGTGCCAGGTGTACAGAGAGAATCTTCGTGTGGGGTCCACCTGCGGCTATATATATACACATGCATACCTGCTTGACTCTTGCCATTCCCTTTGCTCCAGCCCTGCCGAGATGCCGATCCCCAAGGAGATCCAAGAGCGGCTCGCGCGGGTTCGCTAGACCTCAGCTGCTCGCGTAGCTGCCCTGACTGCGGTTCCACCCGCCATCCCGCAGTGTGGCTCGGCCGAGCCCAACTCTGCCAAGAGGGTGAAGCTGTTTCCTCAAGCGACCGAGCCCATTTACGATGACCTGAGAACCACCTTGGAGCATGGGACCGGCTCCTCCACTCTGCCTGCCCTTGAAAAGGGCAAGAATATTGTTGACCTCTACGACGGCCCGGACAACCAGCTGGATGGCATGGAGGGCACCACACCGCGAGACCCCACCCCGCGAGCCAAGACCATACTTGGCGACTCGCGATTCATAACTTCGGAGAATCGTCCCTGGGACCCGTCCCCCCTTTGCGATCTTGTGGGTGGGCTCGCAGAAGCTGAACTTGCCGGTGCGCGCCCCCTCCCCTCAACGAGCTGTCGTGACTACGGGGGAGGGTATGGAAACCATCCCCATCCCGGGATTCGAGCTCCTCTCACCGGGAACGCGCGGCCCAGGCCGCGGGAAGTACCCGAGATTTGTCCCTCCCCGCACCTCCTTGGAGATGCCGAGCACGTCAGGTAAACTTGGCCTTGAATTCTTGTCATGTGATTATTCAGCACACCTCCCCTTACTGATGTTTCTATCTTCACAGCTCCCCCCAGCCAATCCGCGACCAAGGAGTCTTCTTGGGCAGCCCACTACTCTCCCCTCCCCTCCCCGAGCTCGCTGGACTCTTACCTAGGTCATGAAGTGGAGCAGGACGAGCTGACGAGGAGGGGGGTCAAGCTCTTCAAGAAACTTGTGCACGGGCTGCGCGAGGTGCAAGAAGTCAACGAGGCATTACAACGCGACTACGTGCGTCTCGCTGACGAGGTGCGAAGTGGCCAGGCTAGTGAGATGACGTCTCCTTCCCGGCTTCTAGATGAGATCGACGACGGCCTCTCAGTGGCGCAGAAGAATTTGGGGAGGATCCGCGAGCTTCTCCGCGCACGACAGTCTGTGGGGCGGGGAATGCGAGGCCGGGGTAGATAGAAGGCGGCTCCCTTGCCGAGCCGACCGGCGCTCGCCTCCTGGTTCCCTCCTGCCCGCGTGCCCTGCTTCTTTATTCCTGCACTTGATTGCTGTAATAAATAACTTAAAACATTCTTAGATGTGTCTGGTATTTGAGTAATAATAATTATATTGCTTCTTATAAATCTTGGCTTGGGGTGGAACGCGCCGGAGGTCGGCAAGCTGGGGGTTGGCGAGCTGGGATGGCGAGCTGGGCCAATTGGACAGCTTGGCCCCAGATTCCTTTTTTCTATAAATAGGCCCCCCACCAACCCCGTACTGCCGCCTTAACTGCCTGCTTTTTCTCTCCCTTCCCGCACTTCTCTCTTTCGTACTCGCGCTCCACCCCCTCTTACGAGCATGGCCAAGACCAATCCTGATGCCGACGACCGTACCAAATGTGCCCAGCATTTCAGAGACTAATGCTTCTTTGAGGGAAACACCAGCGAGGCCGAGTTCGCTGAATTTGTCGGCGACCATGTGCCGCCTAGCTTTGAAGCGCGCTGGCCGAGGGAGGGGGAGGCCATCAACTCCTTCTATGATGACGAACTCGCCTTCCTCATATCGCACTTTGAGGTGGGGTTGCGACTCCCTCTCTGGCCGGAAATCCCCCAGATGTTGAAGTACTACGACGCGGTGCCCGCGCAACTGAACTCGAACGCCATCGCCATGATGGTGGCTTTCGTGAGCTATCTCCAGCGAGAGAGGATAGATTTCAACCTGACGATGTTCAGGAAACCCTTTTCCTACAAGGCGACGCCGGATGACGTTTCCTACTACATGGGCTCGCTGATCAAGGTTCGCAAGATTGCGAGCAAGCATCACAATTGGATGATGAAGATCGCCTTCATCAAGGGCGATCTCGACAACATCCCTTTCTCCTCCCAGCAGAAGGCCGAGGAGGTCTACCGCCCGCCGGATGTGTCCGACAACGATGATAACATCCACAAGTTCTTCCTCGACAAGGACTTTGAGGTCGCCTTTTTGAGAAGGGGCCTCGACTCGCTCCGCCCCGTTCTGCCCGGTGAAGGTATTGTTCTCTCCCCATTGCCTAGCCCGCCATATTGCCATGGAAATCTTCTAATTTTTCCAAGTTATTTCATGCAGGGGAGCGGATAATCCCCGTGAACCCGCCGTTTGCGGACTCGGGGTTATATGCGGACCCTCTTGCTCGCGAGAAGGCAGCGGCGGCGGCCTGCCGAGACGAGGCGGCTCTTTCCATACCCTCCTCCAGCAAGAGGCGACCTGAGGATGCGGGGTCGAGCCCGCCCCATCGCCAACAACTACCAAAAATGATGAGGAGAGGCATGGTGGTTCCTCGGGCGAAACAACATCAACAAATCCCCAAATAAATGAGCTCGCCCGAGGTCATCTGCGATGGGTCGCTGGAGAGCCCGCTTAAGGAGATCACTAGCAAGAAGCAGGGAGGTGGCGAGAACCCTGCTCCTCCTGCGGCAACCTCTGCTCCCCCCGTGGCGAAGAAGGCGGCTCGCGAACCCGCCCCGCCGAAGGAACACCCTCTCTTTGGCTTTGGGGGGAGGTGGAAGGACTCGGTGGGCGAGCCCATGGTTCAGTGGGATGAGCTGGCCCACCGAGTCTCCATATCTACCCTCCACCCCTCCTGGGCTGACCGTGAGCCCGCCACCGGTCATGCCTATGCACTTGGCTTCGGCCTCTATGGTCGTGAGGACGTCGAGACCTACAAGGGCGTCCCCCTGTGGCAGCTGGGCCATGAGGGCCTGCAGGCCCATATGCGAGCCATGGAGCTCCACCACATGGTGGTACGCCGCAGCTTCAACCTCAGCAACCTCCTCCAGAAGGTCGAGCAAGCTCGCGACGTCGCCAAGGACAAGGCTGTCGACCTGGCGAGGCAGCTCGACATTGCTGAGAATCTTCTCACCCAAGCCTCCGACGGACTGGTAAGTATCGGGCCGTTGCCTATCCTTTTTCCCTTAGGATTTTCCACTCTGTTGCTGATGTACTCTTTCTTATCAGGATGCCAAGGCCGCTGGGGAGTTGCGGGCTCGCGCCGTTGGGCAGGAAGAGGAGATCGGCCAGCTACGCGCCCACCTTGCCGAGCTAGAGGGGACGAATGCAAAGCTGATGGAGGAGAACACGAGACTCAGCCGCGAGGTCTGCCGATAGGCGGAGATCTTCTTCCCGGCTCGCAACTCGAGCCCACCTTCCCCTACAAGAGCCCGAGGATCTTCAGCGAGGCTGACGTCGCTGAGAGGCTGTGGATCAACTCCATCCAAACTGCCAAATGTACCCTCCAGATGATGAAGGATACATGAGTGCTGGTGGAGGGTTGCGAGGAGATCTCAGTCTGGGACCTGATGCCGAGCCTGTTCCCGGCGACGTCTCCTAGCGAGAAGGAGGACAGCCTTGACGCGCTCTTTGGGAAAGGCTTCCAGGACCTGTCTGGCGGGGGGGAGGGGGGGGAGGATCACCAATCCAGCGAGGGGGGCAAGGGATAATCATGTATTTTTTCTCTTTGTAATCTCGCCTAGGCGAGCTCCCTTTGTAAATATTACTATTCAATGGAATACATTTTTGATTAGAATCTTGTCCATTTTTTCTATCTTTTTTCTGTATGTCTTTGCTGTGTCTTGCTTGCTCGCGAGCCCTTCCCACGGCGTCCTCGCGTAGATAGGTTTTACGATTGAGATAGTTATTAAGGCTCATCCCTGAGAGTACACTTTGAGAGCTCGCCAATTCTTAGACGATCCGGGGGTGGACTGCCCGCCGCACTGGGCGCGTCACACCTAGCTCGCTCGCGGGCTGCCTACATTTTTTATCAATATAAGACCAAAATCATAAAATTTCACAAGTAAAGCTGAGAAGGGGTGGAGCATCCTGCCGGAGCCCGCCTCCCTTCAGTAAGGTCCAAGAGCCTGGCTCGCCACCCTTCTGCCGAGGCCGAGCTGAGCTGGCGAGTTCTGACTCGCCTATGCCGAGCCTTTTTCCCCCTATTCCTAGGAGATGCCAAACCCACTGGACACTTCTTGGAGAGTGTAGGACTTTCCCCGAGTGACACCCGACCCTACTAGCTAGGTGAGAGCCTGACAGCGGGATCTACTCGGGATCTAAGGTTGACACCATCGAGTGACTTCCAGCCCTGTCAGCTAGGTGAGAGCCCGACTCGGCTTGGGGTCCAAGGTTAACACCATCGAGTGACTTCCAGCCCTGTCAGCTAGGTGAGAGCCAGACAACGGGATCTGCTCGGGGTCTAAGGTTGACACCGAGTGACTTCTAGCCCTGTCAGCTAGGTGAGAGCCTGACAGCGGAATCTGCTCGGGGTCCAAGGTTGACACCATCGAGTGACTTCTAGCCCTGCCAGCTAGGTGAGAACCTGACAGCGGGATCTGCTCGGGGTCCAAGATTGACACCATCGAGTGACTTCCGACCCTGTCAGCTAGGTGAGAGCCTGACAATGGTATCTGCTCGGGGTCCAAGGTTGACACCGAGTGACTTCCAGCCCTATCAGCTAGGTGAGAGCCTGACATCGGGATCTGCTCGGGGTCCAAGGTTGACACCATCGAGTGACTTCCAGCCCTGTCAGCTAGGTGAGAGCCTGATAGCGGGATCTGCTCAGGGTCCAAGGTTGACACCGAGTGACTTCCAGCCCTGTCAGCTAGGTGAGAGCCTGCCAGCGGGATATGCTCGGGGTCCAAGGTTGACACCATCAAGTGACTTCCAGCCCTGTCAGTTAGATGAGAGCCTGACAGCGGGATCTACTCAGGGTCCAAGGTTGACACTGAGTGAATTCCAGCCCTGTCAGCTAGGTGAGAGTCTGACAGCGGGATCTGCTCAGGGTCCAAGGTTGACACCGAGTGACTTCCAGCCCTGTTAGCTAGGTGAGAGCCTGATAGTTGGATCTGCTCGGGGTCCATGGTTGACATCGAGTGACTTCCAGCCCTGTCAGCTAGGTGAGAGCCTGACAGCGGGATCTGCTTGGGGTCCAAGGTTGACACCGAGTGACTTCCAGTCCTGTCAGCTAGGTGAAAGCCTGACAACGGGATTTGCTCGGGGTCCAAGGTTGACAACGAGTGACTTCCAGCCATGTCAGCTAGGTGAGAGCCTGACAACGTGATCTGCTTGGGGCCCAAGGTTGACACCGAGTGACTTCCAGCCCTGTCAGCTAGGTGAAAGCCTGACAGCGGGATCTGCTCGGGGTCCATGGTTGACACCAAGTGACTTCCAGCCCTGTCAGCTAGGTGAAATCCTGACAGCGGGATTTGCTTGGGGTCTAAGGTATACTTCATCCCTTCGTACAAACTATGGCGACAGGATTAGCATGTCAAAGAACTTTATTAAGAATCAAAGTACCCTTTACATGTTTTTAAGGAAAAAAGCGTTTCAAGTCGTCACCACTCCAGGTGAGACTTAAGATCTCACCCTCCATATTTTGGAGTCGGTACCCTCCTGATCACATTACCACTTACTAGGCCTGATTGTTGGTGATGGGGAAGTGTACCACCACCGTCTGCTCAATTCTAGTTCCCTGGGGGCTCTCCAAGATCACCCCCACCCACAGGGAATGCCTCCCCGAGGCGCCATCTACCTTTACCTTCCATGGAGTCGGTCGAGTGAGCTCTTCCTCCGCCACCTCGATCACATAATAGGCCAAAAAGTCGGCCATCGCTTGAGCCTTGATTGAGAGGCGGGGGATGAAGGAGATGTCAAACTCGCTCAACTCCACCGACCACTTGGCCAGCCTGCCAGAACGCTCCACCCCCTCGAAGATGTTGCAGAGGGGATGGTTAGTCACCACTCGGATGGAGTGTGCCTGGAAATAGGGCCGCAGCCTCCGGGCCGAGATGACCAGGGTGAAGGCCAGCTTCTCCAAAATTGGATATCGGAGCTCGACCTTTCTCAGGACCCGGCTCACGTAATATATGGGGAGTTGCTTCTTCCCCTCTTCATGCACCAGGACAGAGCTCAAGGTCTCCGCCCCAACCCCAAGATACAAAAATAGGTCCTCCCCCTCCTTCGACCCTTGGAGCAACGGAGCCCGCGTCAATTGCATCTTGAGGGCCTGGAATGCCTCCTCGCACTCCTTGGTCCACTCGAATTTTTGGCCCCCCTTAGTGTTTTGAAGAAGGATGAGCACTTCTCCCTAGCCCAGGAGAGGAAGCTACTTAACCCTGCCAGCTTCCCTGTTAGCCGTTGCACTTCCTTAGTATTCCGCGGCGACCCCAGCTCCATGATAGCCTTGATCTTATCAGGATTTGGCTCGACCCCTACTAGGGTGAGGAGGTGCCCTAAGAATTTCCCCTTGCTGGCCCCGACAACACACTTCAGGGGGTTCAGCCGCATCTTGTACTTGTACAGGGTGGCGAAGGTCTCTTATAGGCCCTGGAGGTGAGAGTCCATATCCGCGTCAACCCCCGACATCTCTGCGGTGCTCCATGCCAAGATGTACACGTTCTTCTGGATGCATGCCAACATCCTGCCTTGGTCCTCCGGGGTCAGCCCTCCGCTGACGCAGACCTTCTCCACCCTGCCTTCACGGGTGAGGACCTTGATGAGTTGTAAATATACATGTTTTTATATATATTAAATAAGATGTATTCGTTTCTTTTTGTAATTTTTAGTTGTTTTTCCTTAATAAATTGCTTCCTTTTTGTAAATATTTTCTAACTTAGAGTTATTTTTATTTTCTGAATTTTTCAGGAAAAATTGCCAAAAACTCAAAGTACACGCCCGTGTACTGTTGGTCACGCCCGTGACCAGGGCGTGATACGTCAAATTCCTGAGAAATGACATCTTTTTGAAGAAATAGCGTGACACGCCCGTGTCACGCCCGTGTCACCCGAGTCACGCCCGTGACCCATGCCCGTGACCATCCAGATCGACGAAATCGCGCTCAGCGATCGTCGACCCAGCTGACACGCCCGTCGACACGCCCGTGTCACCTGACATGGGGCGTGACCCAAGCCGTGAGCACTCCTTTCGACGAAATCGCGCTCAACGATCGTCGAGCCACCCAACACGCCCGTGTCAAGATGCCACACGGGCGTGACTCCTCCACCTGGCCCGACAAACTGCCGCCGGCAACCTCCCGAAGTCACAACGCCATTAATCGCCGCACGACACGCCCACCGTCACGCCCGTGACCTGGGGCGTGACCGCCGCGATTTCCGCCGCAATGTCAACTCGCCGTCAAGTCACCGAAATCTGCTGCTTAACAGTGTCGACACGCCCATAGTCACGCCCGTGACCTGGGGCGTGACAGCCGTGATTTCAGCCGCCAAGTCAAATCTCAAATCAAATCGGACGGCCGCCATACGTACAGTGTCGACACGCCCTCTAACACGCCCGTGTCAGAGGGCGTGTCCGATGAAAAATTTTCTCTATAAATTGAACCCTTCTGTTTTGAGCTGCTGTTCCACTTTTTTGGTACCATTTTGTATAGGGGTCGGCTGTTAGATGCATTTCCATGCTATGTAAAGTTACTTTCTCCCCCTCTCTTATATTTGTTTTTAGCCTTCTGTAACTCTCGTTTTAGCTTAATAAATGTTTAGATTTTTGTCTCTTCATGTGGTTGTGAAATGGATCTAAGCCTCTCTTATGCAATCTTATTTCTTTTATTTTGTTTTAACATTATTTTTGTTCTCTTCTACGTGTGTGTGTGGGTGTATGAGATTAATTTTCATGTTATTATACTTAGTTATTTTTTACTTAGTTTTGGTTAGACTTAGGCTTTTTATAGCTTTTTATGCATTCCTATAAACCAGTAAAAGCGTTTTCAAAGTGTTTTTGATTTTTCACTAACTTAGATTATCCTTTTAGGTCGTAATACTTTTCTTCATTTTCACTTTATTTTCACTTTTTAATCACTTTTGCGGAGTTATAGGAACGTTTATATAGTCGTTTTAATTTTTCGAACACTTCGTTTTTGTTTTTATTTTCAAAAACTTTTTGCCCGTTTAAATTTTATTTCTTCATTTTATGCATTTCTAGCGCATTCCATCGGTAGAAATGTATTCATTTCAATTTTTCGAGCACTTGCAATTTTCGTTTATTTTGCAAAAACTTTTGCTCCTTTTAAATTTATTTTCACTTTTTATTCATTTCTACCGAATTCTAGCGGTAGAAATGTAGTAGTTTTAATTTTTCAGTCACTTAGTTTTTCTTAATTTTGTACGTGTGTGTGCGTGTATGAGTAGTTTTTATAGCTTTATTTCAATTCCTGTAGAGTGTGTGTGTGTGTTATTTTTATTTTACCGCCTACTCATTTGAGTTAAATGGCTGGATTTTATTCAAACAAGTGTGTGTATTTTAATTTTCCGCCTACTCACTTGAGTTAAATGGCTGGATTTTATTTCAGTAGAGTGTGTTTACTTCTTGTAGAGTGGGTGTGTTTTAATTTTATGTCGAGTGCATGAGTTTTAGCTTTTATTTACCGCCTACTCACTTGAGTTAAATGGTCGGTCTTTATTGGACTGTAATAATTTGGAATGCCCTTGTAAATGCATTTATTTTCTCCTACTCATTTGAGTAGGACTTGCTTTCTTTTTCCCACCCACGCATTTGCGCCGGGACTTGCAATTTTACTGCTTTCATTTCAGTCCTACTCGTTTGAGTAGGACTTGCAATTTACTGCTTTCCATTTACTGCTTTAATTTTCCTGCTTTATTTTTCTGTTTTAATTTTATTGCTTTCAATCGCTGCCGTCCCCATTCCGATGAGTGGCTAACGTTCTTAGCCCTCAGTATCGAAGAGCATTGGGACAGAAAAAATTCCTTTAAATAATTAAAGGTCTTATTTTTCTATTTAATTAAAAATCACTTAAGGTTTGCCCGGGGTTTACGACGCGTAGGACCACATAATCGATGTGTGGGCCCTATTTCCGTAGTCCATATGCTAGCTAGCCGAGAGGCCGTGCATATGGACCGATCACCCCTTGGTAAATGGAGTTCCGCACTAACCCTCGAGAGAGGAGGCGCGCCAACTCTACCGGATTGGGTTCCCCACCCAATAGCGGGGTTCTTAGCGTAATGCGGGCATTAAGAGGAATCCTTTGTCGGACGAGAGCCCGATCGAATAGTCTTAATGTTCAGGTGAGCAATAGTCCTAGAGATAGGTGAGTTCATTTTAGTGGAACCTCCACGGCCAAGTCTCCGCCCTAATTAATTAGAAACTTATGAGCTCTTTTTATTTAACGTTTATTTTAGTTCAATGTCTTTTCGGTGCCCTCGAGCTGAGCTCTTCATCGGCTCCACCTTTATTATGCTTTTATTTTCTGCCTTTTCTTTATATAAATAATATCCCGACAAGATAAAATTATCGGTAAAATAATAGTCCCCTCCAGGGAAGAGTAGAAATAAACGAACCGGCCCCGAGAACAATACGACCTCGATATTCCACCCGGAATATCCTGTACTACACACAATAGGTGCACTTGCCTCCTTTCGTTAAAACTCGATTTAACCCGTTTTATATCCAAATAAATAAATACGCGCGCGCCGTTTTCTAAATAAAAACCAAATCCGCTTTTCAACTTAAATAAAATCGCCCGGGGCGCCGCGCTTCGTAAATCTTTTTGGAGTTTTAACCCGCATTAAGTTTTCGGACTTGATGCGAGAAAATATCAATCAAGTTTTTGGCGCCGTTGCCGGGGAATTTTCGAGTCGTTATTTCGAACTCTGGATTACTATTAATTTTACCTTTTATCTATATTTCAACAAAATAAAAAAATGGCCAACACAAATAATAATAATAATAATCATAATCATAATAAAAACTATCACCACACAAAAAGTATTATTACAAATTTATAAAACAAAAAAAAATTGACAAACTTATAAAACTAAAAAAAATTTTGAAAAACCTTAAAACATAAAAATTTGAAAAAACTATAAAACTAAAAAAATAAAACACAAAAACAAACCAAAAAAATTAAAAACTTACCCAAAAAAATAAAAAAATATATATATATATATATATATAAAAAACAGAAGTAGCAAAAACACTAAAAAATCTCCTAAAAGAGCACAACAAAAAAAATTTTCGTCTCTATTTTTTTTTTTTACCTTCTTCCTTTTCCAGACGTAAACCTATGTTTTTTTGAACATTACCTAAAAATAATCAATACATTAAATAAATAAAACATTTTTGGTCGCTTCGGCTCGTCACACTCTTGTGCGCACTAGGGGCTCGCTTATCTATCCCCCTCAACAGCTAAGACGTTAGCTTACGCATCACTTACACATTTGCCCTCTACCGCCCGCACCCTTTAGGCCGAGTTTATCTTTTTCATTTTATTTTTCTGTTATGTTTTTGCTACTTCTTCTCAAATAATGCAGGGTTTCCACCCGTGCCTCCCCGAACTCGTGTAAGGGTAGTTCCGACCCCCTCCCCTTTCTTTTGCCCATATTATATTTTGTATATTAATCGTTCCGCATACTTAGATTGCAACATTGGGGACAATGTTGTGTTTAAGTATGGGGGTGTATTCTTAGTTTCCTTTTTTTTTGCATCTGTTTTTTCTGCACCCCAAAAACAAAAAAAAATTTTAAACCAAATATTTTTTAAACCAAAAAATTTTTTTTTCCTTGTTTTTATAATCTAAAAACTCAAAAAAAATTTATAAAACAAAAACTAAAAAAAAATAATAAAACAAAAACTAAAAAATTATAAAACAAAAACTCAAAAAAAACAAATATTTTTCTTTTCCTTTGTAAATATGTTTTGTAAAAATAAATCTCTTTCTTCCCCGCCTCTTCTTATTTGTAAACCTCGCTTTTTAGCATGCCCGCGGCGTTCGACTCATCGAACCAACCACCCAAAGAGTCTGTTCGCGGGCCAATGACTAAAAATCCAAAAAAAAAAGAGAAAAACCCTAAAAATCAAAAACAAAATGTATTGTTAATTATGTAACAAATAAATCGAATATCTCAATTCTTAACCCTTTTCGCTCTCCAACAATCTAGTTGCGAGCTAATTTATAAGCGAATTATTTTAATTCTTTGCTTACTGTTCGTTTATTAATTAGAGAACGATAGATTTAGATATCTGGGGTTAAGTTTTAAAAATTTTTGTATGCTTTTTATTTTAAATAAGGTACCTGTTTTCAGCACCACTTCTAATCTATCTAAATAGTTGCATATTTATTTTGTTAAAAATAACAATCTTAGATTTCAATTTATGATAACTCCAAGCTTTTTTTTGAAATTTAGGAATGTTTCATTTATAAAGGTTGCTCTCAAAAGTTTTTTATTAAACCTAGTTTTATTTTTGAAAAAACTCTATCACTTTTTTTTTCATGTCATACTTGACATGATTTCGATCCTTAAAAGATCCTATGTCAATGGGAATAAGATTTCGTTCCGTAAACATAGGCATCCAATATTTGAAAAGATTATATGTTATCGAGTAAGAGGATAAAATTCATTACTGCTACATATATACATTGGATTATGAAGATGTTAAAAAAATTATGTTATGGAAAATAAGATTTCGTTTTCCTAACATCCTTATTCGAAAAAAAAAATCATTAGAGGTTCGAGCGAAAAAATATACCCTCGCCTCTAAAAATTCTAAGCCTTCTTCATATCCCACGATATCTCCCTCCGCCAAATTCAAAAAAAACTTCTAGATTTATTTTTAAAATCTTTTTGAGAGCATAATTTGTAAATTAAATTATTTCCTTTAATTTTTTCCAAGCTACAGTTTCATAAATCCAATCTATTTTTGTTAGCCTCACAAATAAAATTTTTGCTATCTATTTGCTTATAACAAGAAGTCTTTTGCTGAAACTCTTCCTTTATTTAAATTTTTGGCATAATTTAGGATTTACCTCGTATACCCCGGATATTCATTTTGATCCTTCTTTCAATTAAGTTAAGCGGTAGATAAACTTAGGATTTCTTTAATTCATTATAAGTTCATCTCCAACTTTTGCTCTGGAATAGCAAAAGCTTAAGTATGGGGGTATTTGATGAGTTGTAAATATACATGTTTTTATATATATTAAATAAGATGTATTCGTTTCTTTTTGTAATTTTTAGTTGTTTTTCCTTAATAAATTGCTTCCTTTTTGTAAATATTTTCTAACTTAGAGTTATTTTTATTTTCTGAATTTTTCAGGAAAAATTGCCAAAAACTCAAAGTACACGCCCGTGTACTGTTGGTCACGCCCGTGACCAGGGCGTGATACGTCAAATTCCCGAGAAATGACATCTTTTTGAAGAAATAGCGTGACACGCCCGTGTCACGCCCGTGTCACCCGAGTCACGCCCGTGACCCATGCCCGTGACCATCCAGATCGACGAAATCGCGCTCAGCGATCGTCGACCCAGCTGACACGCCCGTCGACACGCCCGTGTCACCTGACACGGGGCGTGACCCAAGCCGTGAGCACTCCTTTCGACGAAATCGCGCTCAACGATCGTCGAGCCACCCAACACGCCCGTGTCAAGATGCCACACGGGCGTGACTCCTCCACCTGGCCCGACAAACTGCCGCCGGCAACCTCCCGAAGTCACAACGCCATTAATCGCCGCACGACACGCCCACCGTCACGCCCGTGACCTGGGGCGTGACCGCCGCGATTTCCGCCGCAATGTCAACTCGCCGTCAAGTCACCGAAATCTGCTGCTTAACAGTGTCGACACGCCCATAGTCACGCCCGTGACCTGGGGCGTGACAGCCGTGATTTCAGCCGCCAAGTCAAATCTCAAATCAAATCGGACGGCCGCCATACGTACAGTGTCGACACGCCCTCTGACACGCCCGTGTCAGAGGGCGTGTCCGATGAAAAATTTTCTCTATAAATTGAACCCTTCTGTTTTGAGCTGCTGTTCCACTTTTTTGGTACCATTTTGTATAGGGGTCGGCTGTTAGATGCATTTCCATGCTATGTAAAGTTACTTTCTCCCCCTCTCTTATATTTGTTTTTAGTCTTCTGTAACTCTCGTTTTAGCTTAATAAATGTTTAGATTTTTGTCTCTTCATGTGGTTTTGAAATGGATCTAAGCCTCTCTTATGCAATCTTATTTCTTTTATTTTGTTTTAACATTATTTTTGTTCTCTTCTACGTGTGTGTGTGGGTGTATGAGATTAATTTTCATGTTATTATACTTAGTTATTTTTTACTTAGTTTTGGTTAGACTTAGGCTTTTTATAGCTTTTTATGCATTCCTATAAACCAGTAAAAGCGTTTTCAAAGTGGTTTTGATTTTTCACTAACTTAGATTATCCTTTTAGGTCGTAATACTTTTCTTCATTTTCACTTTATTTTCACTTTTTAATCACTTTTACGGAGTTATAGGAACGTTTATATAGTCGTTTTAATTTTTCGAACACTTCGTTTTGTTTTTTATTTTCAAAAACTTTTTGCCCGTTTAAATTTTATTTCTTCATTTTATGCATTTCTACCGCATTCCATCGGTAGAAATGTATTCATTTCAATTTTTCGAGCACTTGCAATTTTCGTTTATTTTGCAAAAACTTTTGCTCCTTTTAAATTTATTTTCACTTTTTATTCATTTCTACCGAATTCTAGCGGTAGAAATGTAGTAGTTTTAATTTTTCAGTCACTTAGTTTTTCTTAATTTTGTACGTGTGTGTGCGTGTATGAGTAGTTTTTATAGCTTTATTTCAATTCCTGTAGAGTGTGTGTGTGTGTTATTTTTATTTTACCGCCTACTCATTTGAGTTAAATGGCTGGATTTTATTCAAACAAGTGTGTGTATTTTAATTTTCCGCCTACTCACTTGAGTTAAATGGCTGGATTTTATTTCAGTAGAGTGTGTTTACTTCTTGTAGAGTGGGTGTGTTTTAATTTTATGTCGAGTGCATGAGTTTTAGCTTTTATTTACCGCCTACTCACTTGAGTTAAATGGTCGGTCTTTATTGGACTGTAATAATTTGGAATGCCCTTGTAAATGCATTTATTTTCTCCTACTCATTTGAGTATGACTTGCTTTCTTTTTCTCACCCACGCATTTGCGCCGGGACTTGCAATTTTACTGCTTTCATTTCAGTCCTACTCGTTTGAGTAGGACTTGCAATTTACTGCTTTCCATTTACTGCTTTAATTTTCCTGCTTTATTTTTCTGTTTTAATTTTATTGTTTTCAATCGCTGCCGTCCCCATTCCGATGAGTGGCTAACGTTCTTAGCCCTCAGTATCGAAGAGCATTGGGACAGAAAAAATTCCTTTAAATAATTAAAGGTCTTATTTTTCTATTTAATTAAAAATCACTTAAGGTTTGCCCGGGGTTTACGACGCGTAGGACCACATAATCGATGTGTGGGCCCTATTTCCGTAGTCCATATGCTAGCTAGCCGAGAGGCCGTGCATATGGACCGATCACCCCTTGGTAAATAGAGTTCCGCACTAACCCTCGAGAGAGGAGGCGCGCCAACTCTACCGGATTGGGTTCCCCACCCAATAGCGGGGTTCTTAGCGTAATGCGGGCATTAAGAGGAATCCTTCGTCGGACGAGAGCCCGATCGAATAGTCTTAATGTTCAGGTGAGCGATAGTCCTAGAGATAGGTGAGTTCATTTTAGTGGAACCTCCACGGCCAAGTCTCCGCCCTAATTAATTAGAAACTTAGGAGCTCTTTTTATTTAACGTTTATTTTAGTTCAATGTCTTTTCGGTGCCCTCGAGCTGAGCTCTTCATCGGCTCCACCTTTATTATGCTTTTATTTTCTGCCTTTTCTTTATATAAATAATATCCCGACAAGATAAAATTATCGGTAAAATAATAGTCCCCTCCAGGGAAGAGTAGAAATAAACGAACCGGCCCCGAGAACAATACGATCTCGATATTCCACCCGGAATATCCTGTACTACACACGATAGGTGCACTTGCCTCCTTTCGTTAAAACTCGATTTAACCCGTTTTATATCCAAATAAATAAATACGCGCGCCCCGTTTTCTAAATAAAAACCAAATCCGCTTTTCAACTTAAATAAAATCGCCCGGGGCGCCGCGCTTCGTAAATCTTTTTGGAGTTTTAACCCGCATTAAGTTTTCGGACTTGATGCGAGAAAATATCAATCAGACCTCCAGCTCCACCACCTCTTCCGCAGCCTCCAACCTGGACTGCTCCCTCCATTCTTCTACATCCCTCTCCTCCGGGATGAGGACCTCTGCCTCCACCTCTTCCTCCACGGCCATCGCCTCGGCCGACTCCTCCCGATCTCCTCCTGCCACCTCAACCTCGGTGCAGCTCTCCACCTCTAGCTCCTCCTTACCAGCTTCCTGCTCCTCCTCGTCCATCCTTCGCTCCATCTCATCGGCCTCCTCTTGCCAAGAGATGGAGTTCACGACGGTGATGTAGCATTCTCGCGCCACCTTGGGGACCCCCTGACCCGGCCCTGGATCCCCTCGACGTTGAACTTTAAGCACTGATGGAACGATGATGGGACGCAGCGGAAGGAACTGATGAGGGGCCTCCCGAAGATGGCGTTGTAGCTGCTGGGGGCATCCACGATGACAAACCTGCAGTTCCTGGATTGCCCCCCCAGGGTGACATGGAGCCCCACTCCTCCTTCTACCTCCTTCCTCTCCCCCGAAAATCCAAACAAGGGCCCATCCGAGGCCAACACCCTCTTTGTCTCCACCTTCATCGCGTTAAACGCCTTCTTAAAGACGACGTTGACGGAGCTTCCATTGTCGACAAGGATCTGGGATACGGTAAAATTTTCGATGGCTGTCTGGATGACCAGCGCATCGCAAAATGGATCCTCATGATCCGTCATATCGCTCTTCGAGAAGGTGATCCTCTCTTCTGGGGGTGGGGTTTGGGATGTGGAGCCAACGCTCCAGCGATACATGGTATGGAGGCTCGCCCTCTAGGAGGCCTCTACCCCCTCGTGGATCACTCTGATCCCTCCTCGTGTCCTGACGTCTACCCGGTCTTCACAACGGTCCTCCTCCGCCCAAGGTAGGACCTCCTCGATCCTCAGTTCCTGGCGCACCGGCTGCGGCTCCCTGTTTCCCTTCATTTTGAGGAACTCCAGGCATGTGGCTGTGGCATGCACTTCCTCTTGATGGAAATCGCAGTAGGGCAACTCCACCCTAACTTCTCTCCTCCTCCTCCTTGCTACTCTCCTCCTCTCCCCTATGGCTATGGCCATATCCTGTTCTTGATCGGGGAGTCGAGGCCTCTGGGCCTGCCTCCAGCCCGGGGGGGGTGGAATTGATCCTGCACCCCTTGATGGAGGTCCCTTCCTTGATACCCTCTCTGTGGCCCCTGCCCTTGCCACTCGAGCCTCCAGCCCAGCCGACGGTCGGGCTCCTGACGCCCCCACCTGGGCTGCTACTGCCCTTGGAGCTGCCTCTGCTCCCTCTGCCGGGGCTCGACTCTCCTCTCCTCCTACCCCCTTCCACCTCTCGGCTCCTTCTCCTCCTTGCTACTCTACTCCTCTCCCCTATGGCCATGGACATAGCCTGTTCTTGATCGGGGAGTCGAGGCCTTTGGGCCTGCCTCTAGCCCGGGGGGTGGAATTGATCCTGCCCCCCTTGATGGCGGTCCCTTCCTTGATACCCTCTCTGTGGCCCCTGCCCTTGCTACTCGGGCCTCCAGCCCAACCGACGGTCGGGCTCCTGACGCCCCCACCTAGGCTGTAGCCGCCCCTGGAGCTGCCTCTGCTCCCTCTACCGGGGCTCGACTCTCCTCTCCTCCTGCCCCCTTCCACCTCTCGGCTCCTTCTCCTCCTCTGTGGCCCACCTAGCCAACTTCCGGGCGAACTCCGGATTTGACGCAGGTCCTCGAAGCATGAACCCCCGACGCAGGTCCTCGAAGCAGTAGATGGAGCTGGCCGACAGTTGGTGAAACCACTCCCTCGCCTTCTCCTTGAGGGTGATGGCGAAGAGCCGACACTTGAACCCATCCTACATCTGCCTAATTGAGACCACGTCCTCAAACCACTGGACGTGTTGGACCGGGTCTCCCTTCCCGGTGTAGTAGGACATCTCGGGTTCCCTGAACCCCTTCGGAATTGGAGCAGAAGAGAGAAACTCGCTGAAGGGGCTGCCTCCCCCTACTGGGCGAGCTGGCGCGTCTCGCGGGCCTAGCTCGCCGATCCGGCCTCCGCCTGCCAAGCCAGGGAAGAGCTCGCACCCCCGGCTCTCCTCGGCCACTTCCTTCCCAACTCGCCTGCCGGAGGCATCCTCGCCCAGAGAGGGGGCGGCTGCGATCAGGACAGCTGGAGTCGAGCACTCGGCTCGCGCGCCGAGTGCGAACTTGACAAGGCCCAGCACCTCGTTCCTGAAATCTTCGAACATCCCCACCGTGGCCAGAGGCGGGGGGGGGGGTGAGTCCGACCTGTCAGATCCTTGTCCTCCTGTCATTGGGATCGCCGAAGGTTTTCTGTACAGACCACGCTCCACGCTCACCGCACCAAAATGTTGAAACCGAAAATCGGTCTCTTGTAGAGCGCACCTACTTCTCTCCTGCAAGCAAAACAACAAGGGAAGTAAGGAAGAACTGACCCAAGGGCTCGGCGGGGAGGACCCACCACACACCCGGAAGATCATAGAGCACTTCCCCTCCTTAGCCAAAGGACGAGCTAAGGTATCCTCAGAAAGCGCTTGAGAGATGGAGCAAGAGAGCACAAGAAGCATGCTTTTTGAGGTGCCCCTTGGGTCCTATTTATAGATTTCTGAAAACGGTCTGCAAATAGCCAACTCCCGCTCTGAACGGCTATGTGCAGTCCAGATTGGCCTGCCAACAGCGTAACCCCTCTGTTCTGAAAGGCTATGGGCAGGCCAGCGGGGGAAAAACAGTAAAAAGTACCTCATAGACCTGGGCGAGCTGAGGAGCTCGGCCACCCCTGAAGGTCCTGCTCGCCTACTGTCTGCCGAGCTCCATAGGGCGAGTGCGAGCTGGCTACTGTGCTCGCCCTTTCGATCTGCCTTCATTAGTCTAGCTCAGCTTGACGAAGACCGGGATTGGCTCGGCGAATGCCGAGCTTGGGGTCGAAGAATGCCGAGCTCGCCCACTGCCTTCAGATTATTCTTCCGAGCTCGCCTGCTGCTTGGGCGATCTGAACCGGCCAGTCTGGTTCCTGGCGACCCCACTCGACGGATACAGGGTTGTACAGTGATTATTCATCTTATTTCACTTGTGTTAGGTTCCTAGCCGATCGAGATTCACATGGACAATATGCTTTTTTTCTTTGGTGTTATCTCGCTTTCGATGCTACACGTACACACATCATTGCCTTGTATAAAACTTCCGCGCATAAGAATTGGACTGCAACTACACTATCCTTCTCTTTTGCACAATACATACTAGCACACGATATACACTCATGAGGTTCTTCAATGTTTGTCTCATTTGAGTACTTCCTCATTCTTATGCATTGTAAACGTACTTGTTGTGTGCTTAGTTTAGTCTGTGTTGTTCGATTATTGTTTAATTTGAAACTTGATTTTCTCTGACTATGTACCTTGCTTCATTGTGTGACTCATGTGTTGAAATTCTCTGATATGTATTTTTGTTGAGTCACCTTTATGCATGTCATGTTTATCTTTACCTTTGTGCGTGCACTACTTGCTATTTCTTACAACGCTCATAATTTCTACTATTTTTCATCCTGCATGTCTGGTCGGTCTTGCCCACCCTTTTGATATTATCAATGGGGGAGAATAAAATGTTCATGAGTACGCTCTTGAGTATGGGATTAGGAGAGGTCACATGTAGGGGGAGTGCACATATATAGGGGGAGCATGTCGAACATGTAGATAGGGGGACCATGTGTAGGGAAACCATATAGAGAACCTGCTGCAACCTGTTGGTAGCCCATAATGTTTATTCTTTATCCACACACTCTATCTTATTGATTATTTCTCATCAACGGAAGTTGATATTATCAAAAGGGGGAGTTTGTTGGAACCGATGTTTCACATGCCCTGTGTTTGAGAATATCAACTCCCAGATTGTATTTGATTATGTCTTCTGTTGATAGAGTGTGCAGGTTGTCAGGTTCAAGTGAAGAGAAGAAGCTTCCTACAGATGTTACCGCCGGGCGTTAGAAGTTACCGCTGAGCGGTAGCTGGAATTAAATGGTCATGGCACTCGGGAAGCTATCAGACAGCGCTAGCTATTACCGCCCCGCGCTAGCTCACTCAACACTGCGTCGAGAGCATTGAGAAGAATGGCGTTGAGTGCATCAAGACAGTGGAGTTGAGTGGATGCGACCTCCAAGCGCTATCACTTACCGCGCAGTGCTAGTCCTTCGACGAACATCGAGCCAGATTCGTCGAGCGCTGGATTACCGCCTAGCGCTAGTTCTACCGCAGGCGCTATCACGATGAATTATTTGGACCTAGCGCTCGAGAAGAAATCAGCGTTAGTCTTACCGCACTGCGCTAGCCCTTCGATGAACGTCGAGCCAGTTTTTGTCGAGCGCTGGACTACCGCCTGACGCCAGTACTACCGCAGGCGTTACAAAAATGATTTATTTGGGCTTCGCGCTCTGGACAAAATCGGCGCTAGACCTACCGCGCCGCGCTTGCCGATTAGCGAATCGTTGCGTCCTATATTACCACGTGGCGTAAGCGGTAACCGCGCGGCGCTAGCATATTTGAAACGACAAATATTTGTTTTGAATATTTCTTTCCAGATTTAGAGGACAGGTGACACGACAAGCGCGCGAACCTACCACCGGGCGCTAGTCTTACCGCCGGCGGTAACCTATTTTCACGAAGACATATAAAAGGCCGCCTTGTTTTCTGTGCCTGATGACTGGGTGAAAAAAAGGACGGGAGTTCGTTAAATCTAGGGTTTGACCGCCTTCTTACGCTCCGTTCAACAAGTCTCCGTTAAAGAAGAAGATAGTCGTCTCCCTTCCTCTTGTGATCGAAAGACTCCGAAGATCCAAGATCTACAACGAACATGAAGAGCCGACCGGTTGCCAACAAACAGAGATCTTAAGCACTGGTCGCGGATCGCTCCACGGAGTAGTCTTCGAGAGAGAGAACTTCATTCTTTTTAATATTTATCTCTTACTTTTGTAATCCTTTTTTTTTAAATCTTGAGGAGAGGAAAATCGACCATTAAGGGTCGTCGGATTCCGGGGAAGGATTCCGCGGGAAATCATCCTCGGGATAAGGACGTCTAGATCTGGAGGATCTAGCGGGGCTCTAAGACCCTTCCTTGTGTGGAGGTGAAGAGCGGCTCGAAGTCCTTTCTTGGAGGGAAAGGGAGAGAGCCAACCGGTCTGGGTAGTGGGTCAGTATAGAAATCCAAAAGAGTTTTTATATTTCATTGTCTTCGATTTCCGACATCACGGAGATCACGTTCGTGTAATCACCTAGAACAATTGTCATTTTTATTCATGCAATGATACTTTTATTTCCTCTTCATCTGATTGTGTGATTGTTCTGATTGTATAAAGTAAATGTTTGTGCTGTGGATTTGCGAACGAACTTGCGCAGGAAAACGAATCCACGGACGTACCGCCGCGAGTTAGATACCTAACGCCCCGCGGTAGCTTCCAGGACTTGATTTCCTGGTGAGAAATATTTTTAAATTCCATTTAACACGTCAAACCTTATTCACCCCCTCCCCCTAAGATTGGCCACGAGATCCAACAAAGATCACATAAGATCCCTGACGCATCTCTCCACTTCAACCAACCCGCTTGAATTCTGTGTCACATCTTATCAATACCTTCGTCTTTTTGAAGTACCGATCCATGATATTTAAACACTCACTATGGAAAATATCTAAATTACCCAACTTAATAACAAAGTCATCCATCTCTTTTGCACTGGTAAATTTAAGCTTCATATACTCCGTCTTTGCCTGCTCAACCTAAAACCCATTTTTCTAGTGTCTCACCAAAATTCAAGTTTTGCATTTACACCCTCGCACGTCTCATCGACCAAAACGATATCATCCGCAAACAATAAACACCAAGGTATTGCTTGTTGGATATGTCCCGTGAGCTCATCTAAGATAAGGATAAATGCAAAACTATTGTAGTATACTAAATATTTTTGGGAAAAAATAAATTTCTAAATATACTATATATTACCATAGCCTCCACACTTACGCAAAGCCAGATAGTTTGGCACTTCCAAAAAGAAAAGTATCACTCACTCTAGTCAGATGCAGAACAAGAAACAAAGCTAAGATTCACGATCTGGAAGAAATTCAATCTGGAAGAGATTCAAAAGGAAGGATTCATCACACCCAAGACAACAAGCAATATTATTTTCAAAAATATACACGTAAGGATCTCATCTACATGAAATAAACTGAGAGATAAGCCTAAATAATGATTATAGATATAGGAGCAAGTCTTCCAAAATTATCTTCTCAGACATCCATTATGCAAAATTCATTGAATCAGTAGACGGAGTCCAGGCCAACATCAAGCTAATTTACTTTCGAAAAAAGGACACCTCAGTAACTCATTTACACTTTGCTTTTCGCCGATTAAGATATCTATGAGCATACGACCTCAGTCTCCCAATTATTTTTCGCTCGCTCAGGCGCAAGACTAAAGAATAATACAACTTCCTCTCCTTCATTCTGCAGCAGTTTTGAAGCCTGCTAATCTCCTCCTTCAAGGAACTGGCGCCATACAAAGTCTCTCTAATGTCTGCTAGACATAGAAGTGACTGGCAAACATCATCTGTCAGTAATAACTCCTCTAAATCCTCTGATCTCTGCTCAAGAGAATCTGTTCGGGTCATCTCCAACAGCTTGATTAACTTATCAGCTTCAGTAGCCCGAGTTAAGGAATCAATCCCACAGTTCAATTTCTGGTGCATAGTTTCTGATAAGAACATGACATACAGAAGAATTCTCAGCTCCAGTTGGGGTTCTCCATCGGAATCTATCTCGAAATATTCGGAGTCAACCTGGCTGGTGCAGCCAGAGAAATTCAATTTCCGCCACGAGGCTAATCTTGATCTACAGTAACGGTTCGAGAACGAAGAAGAGCACCATCCGAGGACTTGGTCTAGATCAATGTTGACGATGTTGAAAGGGTTATTGGATTCTGTGAATCCATATTTGTGAAGCAATGCAGCATTGCCCATGCAGCCATAAGTGTTGAAGACCTGGAGAAATATGTTGGTTAGTATGAGAAAGCAGAAGCGACATTGAAGTTCATTCAAATATGGTATGTGATATGGCCCAAGCGTGCCTTTGACAACTGGTTCTTCCATTTTGTAGTTTTCAAGATCAAATTTCAAACAACAAATATAAGCAAATAGATCATTACTATTCAGTTATATAGTCAACCCAAGATAGATGTGTTAGAATGCCCTTTAATGTTCATCTTCCCCACAATTGGGGTGGATCCAAACTCACAATGGAGAAGATTGACATGAGTAGTTTATGGGTACTGGCAACCATATAAAGTGGTGGCATCAAGCAATGAGGTGCCCCGATTTTGAAAGGAAGAAAGACAATTTTGTGGTCTTATCCTTACAAGCACCCCAATCTCACCTTTTTTTCTAAAATATTCCCTTCTTTTCAATACTTCAGAGTATCATGAATACTCTAGATTATTCTACAGTATTCTGCATGAGAACCCTCTAGAAAATTCTAGCATTCTTCATGAACCCTCTGCATTCTAGAACATTCAAATCTTTTGTATTTACAAATTTTCATAATTTATTACAAAATATGACTAAGGGCTCATTGGTGCAGCGGTTTTTCTGCGGTGCTGACCTAATGGAAGTATAATAAGTGTAAGATAACTTGATATTAGAGAATTAATATTGTATTGTATTTTTATATATTTTGATTGCCCATCTCCTTGCACCTAATATGTACCAAGAGTTCCTGATATAATGTCTTTCATAATATGCAATGTGATCTTCGTTATGTTAACAACAATTTTGACGTTTAAAATGACAAATAACTGATGCGCACCACGATTGACACAGGGGTATTCCCGCAGTAGGCGGTGATCCGCTGCCCAGACGGACGATCAGATCCGTGGTTGCGTCCGGATGGTCAACCAGAGTTGAGTTCATATATGGTTTTTTATATTTTTGAGTTGTATTTTGCCCCAGATCGGTCCAGTCAGTGGGAGCCGTCCGATTCGGGTTTTATTTGATTTTTCAGTTGTGATGAGCGGTTATTATTTAGGTTGTATTTATATGCAGGCGGTTGACGAAGGGGGGGCATCATGGGTTTTGCATTTCGCAGGAACAGTCAGTCTCTTATCCTGGACCGATTCCTGTAGTCTCCTGCTTGGTGCGATGTCAAGCCGCCCATCCCTCCTCCACCGCCAGTCAGCCACCGAAGCCTCCCTCTGCCTCTTCCTCCATCTCCTTCCAGCCCCCAACCCAACTTAAAGACACAACCCTTTTCTTCCCATCATATCGGCATGTCCCAGTCGGCAACCTCCGATCCTACCCAACCCATCGACCCCTTCCTCTACCCAGTTAACCCGACGCCTGCTACCTCCGCATTGTCCCTCTTCCCCGCTCAGCCCACCGCCCCCCAGAAGCTAACCATCCTCCCCTTCCATTCCACCCCCGCCTGAAGCCATTCCTCCCCTCCTCCACCAAACCACTGTGAACCACCCTCTTCTCATTCAGTCTACCCCGTCTCCCTCTCCCAGTACTCATCCAACCTTAATTCCCTCCTCCACCCGTCGGTCACTTCAGTCCACACAACTTTCTTGAAACCCCTATTCCATTCTCCCTTTTCCCCTCCATCGTGGATACACTTCAAATCAATCGGCTCCGACATTACATCGACCTTGGATGCCTTCCACACACTTCATCGTAGCCGCCTGCACGTGTAAATTGTGGTAAAGTCTTATCCTTAATTGTTATTTATTTTCAGCACTCGTACTGTAGTGGATATCTCTTTTTTTTGCTATGAGTTCATTCGTCATACAGTTTGCGGGGTTTATTTTGTGCTTGCTTAATTGATTGCGCCTCGTTTGATTCATGAGCATTTCTTGATTTCTTTATTCAAGGTTTTGGAAACATTAGTGTTTTTGTTATTTTTATATTAACTAATTATTGCTGCAATTGTTAGTACGAATCTACTCTTGCATTTTCCCAGATTTCATCGAATATAGGTTTGCATTTAGAGCGTCCGTCCTGAGTCATCTCTACCCTTCATTAAATTGGTATCAGAGCCCTAAGTTAGGGCCATTTGCATGTTACGTAGTGATAGGGATTATCATTAGTCCATGTCGAGTCACAATCACACCGACGATAGGACCGCCAGTTCACAGACGGACATGACGTCCGTTGAGTTTCAAAGACTTGTTCTCGATCAATTTGATCGAATAGGAGCCCAGTTCAAAACCCTTAGGGGTGATATTGCGAGGGTAAGCACGAGGGTTGTCAATTAGAGACACCTACAGGTTGGGTGACTCCTCCCCTGAAGAGGAGCCTCATAAGGATCCACGAGACGCTACACCGCCTCCAGAGAGGCGAGGTAGAAACATTCCTCGCCGAGACCCTCATCCTTTTGCGAGAGGGAATTATCGTTGTGGTTACGAGTATCGGCGAGATCCAGGGAGGGATCACCGTCCCGGTGATGAGCCCCGTCCTCCCCAACATGGTCGTAGAGATCAAGCACCTCCTGCGCGATACGATTACGACTTTGATGATCAATACGGTGACTACCGTGAGCCGCGCCGAGGGATGACTCCAGAGGAGGATGACATCGCCCGTCGTATCCGCATTGATGCGCCCTGCTTCGACGGTCACCTGGACCCGAAGACATTTAGTGATTGGCTCATGGATATGGATAACTACTTTGATTGGTTTGAGATGAGTGACGAAAGACGAGTGCGATTCGACAAGATCAAGTTGATCAACTAAGCAATGATTTGATGGTCGAGTCTGGAGAAATCTCTTGAGCGGGATGACTATTACCCCATCACCCGATGGGATGAGATAAAACAGCGCTTGCAAGATAAATACCTCCAGCTTCGTATCAAGATCAACTCTTAGATCAACTCCACGCTCTACGTTCGGATAACCTATCCGCTGCAGATTTTATATCACGATTTGACGAGCTAGTAGTTCGCAGCGATATTATGGTGGAGCCCATCGCCACTGCTTCACGCTTTCATGCCGAACTTAGAGAGGACATCCGAAGGGAACTGATTCACAATAGGATGAAGTTGGTTGAGCAGATCTTTTAGCTCGCGCTAGAGTACAAGCAGTATTTGCACACTGCTGGCCCGAGGCAAGTCATCATTAGACCCGATGTCACCCCATCTAGGGGACCCACTCCTGTCATGACTACTGCCACCCCTCGTTGTTGGTGTAACCATAGTGATCTGGAAGTGATCAAGCATGTAACCTCACTGCCAACTCAGTATGAGCCTATCAGGGTCGCACATAAGATTGTGGGAAAATTGAGAGTTTGGATCTGTATGGTGTAGTTCATATGATGAGCAAAAGAGACTGAAATTTTCTAAGGCAAAAACGTTGAAAGCGTCGAGTTAACTCAACGCCTTAGCATACTCGTCGAACTCAGTTCGACGAATTTGGCCTTTGGCGTTGATTCGTCGAACTCCGTTCGACGATTTGGCCTTTGGCGCTGATTCGTTGAACTCTGTTCGACGAATTGGCCTTTGGCGCAGTTTCGTCGAACTCAGTTCGACGAATTGGCCTTTGGCGTTGATTAGTCTAACACCGTTTGATGAATTTGTCCTTTTGCGGTTATTCGTCGAACTCCGTTGAAGGCGTTGACAGTGTTGAGTCCATTCAACGCCCTCGTTGATTCAAGTGTTGATTCGGCTGGAGGTTGGCGTTGAGTTCGTTGTATATGTGCTATAAGATACTTCACGATTCAACAAGTACAAATTGATACTCGACGATTCGTCGTATATCCTGTAGATATTCGATGATTCGTCTAGACAAACGGTTGTCTGGCCGAAGGTCTGTTTTGTCTAAGTCCTGGGTCAGCGATTAGCGACGGGTTGCTTTGTTTATTCCCTTTGGGTATAAATAGGAAGTTTTAGGGTTTGACTATTATGCGATCATTCTTCTGTCTGAGCACCCGAGCCGTACTGTGAAAATGACCGATAACCCTAAAATCCCGACGGAAGCCGTTCCGTCTTCGTCTTCTCCGATCCTGATCCCGATCCCGGGGAGTTTCGTCGCCGCCTCTCCTACAACAGATCTAACAGTCTATGGAGACGCTGAGTGTCCTCTCCCGACCTAGAACTTCTGCAACAAGTTGCTACGGGTTCTCCCGATCATGTGGATTACTGTAGAGGCGCGGATATACTTTCTGCGCTCAAGACTCTAACCGCTGTGTGATCGGCCCGATACTTTTGGAGCATCTAGGTTGAGTTGAGACTCAATCTCTCAAAAGTAATTTTATTACAGCATGCTTTATTTGTTGATTCATGAATATTGTCAGATCCGAACTCGTTTGAGTTTTGCTTGTTCTTATTTCCACTGCGAGCACAACTGTTGTGCCATTCCCAAAAACCCAACACTCGCGCCACCACAGACGCGACGGGAAAAGGTTTTGTACAAGGAGGCCCCAATCCTGGGGGTGTCGAAAGTAATTAATGTTCTGGCATAGGACATTTTGCAGCGCAGTGCCCGACTAAGAATTTACTGATTGAGGAATCGGGCGAGCCCTACGCTGAGGCTGAGGATGTCGCCATTGAGGAGATTACAACAGTCATGGAGGACGGATGGGAGAGCGATGCTGAGAGATTGCTAGAGTTAAGAGTCCTCCGCCGCATCCTTCACACTCCACGTGCTGAGGAGGATTGATGCTGCACCACTATTTTCTTCACATATTTCCCGAGCACAAGAGGTCCTTGCAAGCTCGCCATCGATAGTGATAGTTGCGTAAATATAATTTCTAGGAAAGGGTTGGAGAGGATGTAGCTTACTGTCGAGCCCCATTCATATCTGTATTGTGTCCTATGGGTGGACAAGTCCACCATCCAGGTCACACAGAGATGCCTGGTGCCAATTCTTTTAGCGTCCACTGAGGATCAGGATTAGTGTGACATTATCCTCATCAATGTTGCACACGTACTTCTCAGGAGACTCTGGTTATATGATCGTGATGTCACGTGTTATGGTCGATCCAACACATGTGTATTCTTCGACAAGGGCCGAAAGATTACCCTTACCCCGACCCAGCCCAGGGATCCTCCCAAGGGCAAGGTTGATTCTTCAGTTAGTGCGGGATCTTCGAGACCCCTCCATGTCTTGAGGTAAGGTAACTTTCTGAGAGAGAGTTTTAAAGCAGGGTTATGTTTATTGTGGCAGCTAGGATGGAGACTGAGATCCCAAGCGAGACTGAGATTACTGATCCGGATGTTCGTCAGCTGATGGATGATTTTATAGACATTATGCCAGAGGAGCTTCTTGATGAGCTTCCCCCACTGAGGGACATCCAACATGTATCGACATGGTCCCAGGGGCATCCTTGTCCAATCTCCCACATTATCGCCTAAGCCCGACTAAGCATGCCGAGCTAAAATGTCAAGTTGATGAACTTCTACGGAAGAAGTTTATATTAGAGAGCCCGAGTCCCTGTACCGTACCTGCCCTTATTACACCAAAGAAGGATGGAACAGGCGCATGTGCACCGTGCCATAAATAAGATCACGGTGAAGTATCGTTTTCCGATTCCCCACCTCGATGATCTCTTGGACTCGATGGCCAGTGCCCAAATATTTTTGAAAATCGACCTTCATAATGGGTACCATCAGATTAGAGTTAGAGAAGGGGATGAGTGGAAGACGTCCTTCAAAATGAATGACGACTTGTATAAGTGGCTAGTTATGCTGTTCGGATTATCAAACTTGCACTACACATTCATGAGAGTGATGACGCAGGTCCTACGATCCTAAATGGACAAATTCTTAGTAGTACATTTTGATGACATTCTGATATCCAGCTAGGGCCGCACCGAGCACTTGAGCCATATTTGACTGGTGCTCGTGCTCCTCCGGAAAGAGCATCTTTACATCAACTTGAAAAAGTGCTCGTTCCCGTTCACATTCGTACACTTCCTATGATATGTAGTTTCAGCGTCTGCTATAGCTGTTGATCCTGACATGGTCAGGGCGATTCGAGAGTGGCCCATCCCGACGAACATTCATAAGCCCCACAGTGTTTATGGACTTGTCACCTTCTATAGGAGGTTTGTTTGTGCCTTCAGTTCGATCATGGGACCCATTACGAGCTGCATCCGCAAGAGTGATTTTGGTTGGACGAATGCTGCCACACAAGTCTTCGAGGAGATCAAAGAGAGACTGTCTACTGCTCTAGTTTAACGCTTACTTAATTTCTTCAAGGCCTTCGAAGTATCCTGTGATGTTTGAGGAGTTGACATCGACACAATACTTAGTCAGGAAGGTCATCGGTGGCCTACTTTAGCGAGAAGTTGAACGAGTCCTGACAGAAATATTCAAATTATGACCTGGAGTTCTATGTCATTGTGCAGGCATTGCGTTACCGACGACACTATCACCTACACAAGGAGTTTGTTTTGTATTCTGACCATCAGGCGCTGAGGTACCTCGATTCATAGAAGAAATTGGGTCACCGACATACAAAATGGGTGGAGTATATGCAGGAGTTTTATTATGTTCTTAAGCACTGAGTGGGTGTTGAGAACAAACCAGCAGACGCCTTGAGACGTTGAGTCAGCATTACCCACACCATGAGCACTCATGTAGTGGGCTTTGAGCGTCTAGTTTACGATTATCCCGAGTGCCCAGACTTCGTGGACATTTATGCCGCACTATCGAGGGACCCACATGATCCTCGTGAGGGTTATTCGATTTCTGACGGGTACATATTTATGGGCTCGTGCCTCTGCGTTCCACAGTCTTCCCTCTGAGATTTCCTTCTCTGGGAGCTAAACGCAGGCGGAGCAGCAGGACACTTCGGTTCGGCCTGAAGGACTTCACTAGGGTTATCAGGCATTGTCGAGTCTGCCAGACCGCTAAGGGATCCCGCCAACCCAATGGGCTATACACCCCACTACCCGTTCCTGAGAGGCCCTGGTCTGATATTAGTATGGACTTTATTCTTGCGCTCCCTCGTACTTTGAGGAAGCTCGATTCAATCTTCATTGTGGTGGACCGCTTTTCTAAAATGGCCCATTTTATCCTTTGCCGAAATACCGCTAACGCCTCTCATGTGGTCGTGTTATTCTTTAGAGAGGTATTTAAGTATCATGAACTTCCCACTTCACTAGTCTCTGATCGTGATGTGTGTTTTATGAGCTATTTTTGGAAGAATTTATGGAAAAAAACTGGTACAACCTTGAAGTTTTCCTCCGCCTATCACCCGCAGATGGATGGACAAACCGAGGATGTTAACCGTAGTCTAGGGACGCTATTGCATTGTCTTGAAGGAGAAAGTCCATCTACCTGGAATTTTGTTCTCTCCATAGCTGAATTTGCATATAATAGTTATGTCAATAGGACTACAGGTTTGAGTCCATTCCATATCATGTTAGGGTATAAGCCTAGGAAACCTATTGACTTAGTAAATATTCCCATAGAGTTCAGACCCAGTGAGTGAGCAGAGTCTTTCATACATTATGCGCATTCACTCCATGAGTCGGTCCGGAGAAAAATTGCAGCTAGTAATGATTATTATAAGGATCGAGCAGATTAGCACATATAGGAACAAATCTTTAAGGCAGGATAACAAGTATTGATTCGCATTCGATCTGAGAGGGTCCCGCAAGGAACGACAAATTTATTAAGCACACGTAGAATGGGCCCCTATATAGTCGTGCGGCGGATTGTAACGAACGCCTATGAGATCGACATCCCTCATGTATGGGCATCAACCGAGTATTCAACGTAGAGGATCTGACTCCTTGATACGAGGAGCGCGTGTATGTGAACCCTTCTTCCACACTTCTACCTGAGCTATCATCTTCCATAACCCCTCTGCCTGAGCCTTCACCTCCTATTGCCACCACCAGTCCTCTATTGCCACCTGCGGAGTTGTGCCATGAGGATCGCATTGCACCATCGACGGTTCCACCTACACTGCAGTCAGACGGATATACATTACTGTCAGACGGAGATACAATACTGTCAGACGGAGATACAAGACTGTCAGACGGAGATACATTACATCCAAAGCCACCTACTTCTACAGACGACGTACTTGAGATCATAGGTCACTACTTCTACACCGCGGGCGGGCGAGATATTGTGCGCTATCTTGTCCATTGGAGCGGTTGGCCTCTAAACGATGTCACTTAGATCTATTCAGAGGAGCTCGAGAGACTCACTCCGCGGCTACACAACGAGTACGTCCATCTTCACTCACCGGAGATGATTGCTTTCAAGTCGGAGGGAGTTGATGGCCCACCACGACCGACACAGGTGTATTCCCGCAAGAGACGGTGATCCGTTGCCCAAACGGACGATCAGAGTCCTTGGTTGCGTCCCGATGGTTGATTATAGTCGAGTTCATATAAGATTTTTTAAATTTTGAGTTGTATTTGGCCTCTGATCGGTCCAGACAGTGTGAGCCGTCCGATTCGGATTTTATTTGATTTTTCAGCTGTGTTGAGCAGTTATTATTTAGGTTGTATTTAAATGCTGGCGGGGTTTGCATTTCACAGGAACAGTCGGTCCCTTCTCCTGGAGCGATTCCAAGAGTCTCATGCTTGGTGTGACGCCAAGCTGCCCTTCCCTCCACCACCGCCAGTCAGCCACTGAAGCCTCCCTCCGCCTCTTCCTCCATCCCCGTCCAGCCCGCAACCCTCCTTAAAGACGCAACCCTTTTTTTCCCATCCACACGGCCTGTCCCAGTCAGTAACCTCCGATCCTACCCAACCCGTCAACACCTTCCTCTACCCAGTTAACCCGGCGCCTGCTACCTCTGCATTGTCCCTCTTCCCTGCTCAGTCCACCGCCCCCCTGAAGCCCAAACTCCTCGTCCAGTACACCGCCCCCCTGAAGCCCAAACTCCTCGTCCAGTACACCGCCGCCTGAAGCCATTCCTCCCCTCCTCCTCCACCGGCCCATTGTGAACCACCCTCTTCCCATTCAGTCTACCCCATCTCCCTCTTCTAGTACTCATGCAACCCTAATTCCCTCCTCCACCCGCAGGCAACTTCAGTACACACAATTTTCCCAAACCTCCTATTCCATTCTCCCTTTTCCCCTCTGTCGTTAATCCACTTCAAATCAGTCGGCTCTGACATTACAACGACCTTGGATGCTTTCCACACCCTTCATCATCGCCGCCTACACATGTAAATTGTGGTAAAGTCTTATCCTTTATTGTTGTTTATTTTTGGCACTCATACTATGATGAATATCTGTTTTATTTTGCTATTAGTTCATTTGTCGTACAATTTGCGGGGTATATTTTGTGCTTGCTTAACCGATTGAGCCTCGTTCGATTCGTGAGCATTTCTTGTTTTCTTTATTCAAGGTTTCGGGAACATTTGTGCCTCTATTAATTTTTATATTAATTAATTATTCCCACAATTGTTAGTACAGATCTACTATTGCATTTTCACATACTTATCGCATATAGGTTTGCATTTAGAGTGTTCGCCCCGAGTCGTCCCTACCCTGCATCAATAACATATTTTCACTTTTAGGATGAGGAAGAAGTAAGGATGAAATGAAAATTTGAATGCCAATACAAATACTAAAAAGTTGAACTAATTGGATTGCAAAACATTCCAATCAGAACAAGCACAAATGTTGGTGCCAAACACACATCTCAAGGCAAAGATGAACAAAAACCTAATTTTGCTTAGGAAGATAACATCATAATTCAAACAAATTCAGAATAATTTATCGCCGGTATAAGTTATTAGAATTAGTTGTACATAGGTTTTGGTCCCACATCGGGTAGGGACGAGTATACAACTCTCCTTAAATATATAAATATTGTAATAAGTATTCATTTTATTGGAAGAAATCAGATTGAAATTTGACTTCTTCCGCATGGTATTAGACTGACTGATCCATGCTTCGCTAGAGGATCTCTCCTCGAGACCTCGACACATTGAGCTTGAAGCCGACAACACACACTTACCTTCTAGCATCCATCTCTACATTTGTTGGGCTCGTCCATGACCAGGTGCCTTCATTAAGTACCGTAATACACAATAAGCAGCATCCTGATGTCTGATCCAAGGAGCATACATATATCAGAAAGTCTTTAGTTTCAATGATAGCTAAACACCTAGGGGGTGAATAGGTTTTTAGGTCTTTTTGTGTTTTTTCTGTTTTAAGGTGTTGTGATTTAGTTTAGTAGCTTTCAAGACAAGCACAAACAACACACACAAGATTTATAGTGGTTCCCCAGATTATGGGTACATCCACTGTCTCTCTCACCTTTCTAACAGTTTGTTAGACAAGACACTTCACCAAACTCGGCTCCTAAGTGCTTACAACTCAGATCCGTCAGGATCTCTCAGTCTCCTCCAAGACCTACCTCAGACACAAAGTCGTACAACTCAGAGCAAACTTTGCTCCTACAGCTCAGTGATCTAAAGATCACTTACCTCAGACTAAGTTAATAGTCCTACACTCAGGCTACGAGGATGACCCTACAACTCAAAGAGGAATACTCTCCTACCTCAGATCTAAAACAGATCCTACCTCAGGCTAACAGCCCTACACTCAGATCCACACAGGGATCCTACCCCAGATTCACCGCCTGAATCCTACCACTCAGTTTTTATAAAATAGGTCTACATTCAGCCTTTATAATATTAGGCTTACACTCAGATCTTGAAAAGATCCAACAAGAAGTAGAAAGGTTGGTTGATGTAGAATAGACACCAGAGAAAGTTTCTCTGTGTCTTCCTCCTTCTGTGCTGAGTTGACTTAGTCCAAATATCTTCTTCACAACTTCAGAAAATGTTATTCAGGAATAAAACTGCTTTGAGCTGTGAAGATGCTGCAGCTAGGGTTAGCATTGACTGCTTCTTCTTCTACCTCAAAGAAGTTTCTCTGAACTTGCTGTTGAAGGTGTTAATCACAACAACTAACTTGCTTGAACTCTTAGATCAGAAGTTTGGACTTGTTCTTCAGGCTCTGCAACAGTGTCGAGAGGAAGAAGATGAAGTTTCGCTTTTTCCAAAAGTTGATTGCATCTCACCCATCTGATCCCTTTTCTATTCCTCCGTCCAACAGCTCTTTGAGCCTTGGGCCCACTTGGATTTGGTAGCTACAATCTTGCTTTTGCATTAAATGCAGTATATTAGGCATGTGGCGCCGTTTATCGCATACTGTAGACTTCCCGCAACATTTTGAATTTTGGTGACGTGAGCATCTGTGAACTTAGCCAAATTCAAGCAATTTAGTATATGCGTTGAGTGAACAACCTTCACAACGCCAAAATACTTAGATAGATTTCTGTCTCACTGGGCGTCAAGTGATTAGTCATCACTCGACGAATTATAGACTTTTGCAGTCTTTCAGCATAAGCGTTGAGTGAACTTTCATCACTCAACGCATTTGGACTTATACAATATTTCTGTTGAGGAAGCGTTGAGTGCAGCTTCTTCACTCAATGTTTTTGTCCTTAGACAAACTTTCTGTTGATAGGCGTTGAGTGCGTTGAGAGAGTCTTCATCACTCAACGTATACTTGAAATTTCAGTCATCTTGATGAGGCGTTGAGTAAACAGTCTTCACTCAACGCTGTTATACTTAATTGATTTTCATTTGTATGAAGGCGTTGAGTGAGTTGTCTTCACTCAACGCTTTCTGCCTTTGCCTGTCTTCTCGATGAGGCGTTGAGTGAACTGTCCTCACTCAACACATTTGGACTTAGACAGATTTTCTGTCTACATCTTCTGAGGCTTTGACGAAAGCTTGTTCTGTCAACGCTTTCTGAGCTTGGCGTTGAGTGAACTGACTTCACTCAATGCTTCTGAACTTAGCCAATTTTTTTCTTAGTTTCTCTGGCTTTGACAGCATAGAGCTTTACACGATGCTTCTTTCTTCAGACGTCGAGTGAGCTGTCCTCACTCGACGCTTCTAAACTTAACTAGTCTTCCTTGCTATGTTGAAGCTTTGAATGTCTGAGCTTTACTCGACGCCTCTTGTTAAATGACGTTGAGTGAACTGCCTTCACTCAACGCCTGTGAACTTAATCAAAATTCGGCTTTGTCAACAGTCAGGCTTTGACTGTCTATGCTTTACTCAACGTTTTTGGCTTTCTGGTGTTGAGTGAACTGTCTTCACTCAACGCCTGTAAACATAGACAAATTTCTATCTTCCCAGCATTCTTCCTTGTGTTCATCTGTCACTGTCACTTAGACAACCTATCTAATCATTGTGACAAAGAACATCCTGCACACATTGAACTTAGAGCATGCATCAAATACATATATGTGTATACCATTGACTTGTTTGACTTATACAAATCTGGGACATTGTGATCAATGGATCTAACAATCTCCCCCTTTTTGAAGAAATCAAAACCCTTAGTTAAAACTCTTAGTCAATGATATACACCTTCATATGCAGCAGATAAAACATTATATTAGAAAAAAGTAACAAGTATAACAAATTATTGGTTACCGTATTTTCCCTGCCTGCATAGTGATCATCATTTCCTACTCCACCTGATCACTTCCTAGCCCTGATCATTTTCTTATCCCCCCTTTTGACTTCTTCAGAAGCAACTATAGTTAGGGAGGTGCTGGCCTTCTCTATTTTCCTGATCAATTCTTTCTCTGATTATCTTCTTCTACTTCACAACTTTGTCTTCTCAGCAGCAGCATTCCATCACAGACTCAGAGAAGTTTATGACTATGTCATAAATAATCTCTGGAGCAGGGAGTTCAGAGTTAATCTCCCCCTCAATCTGTGCATTATCCTTAGGATATACAGATCAACAGTGTTGATCTTAAAATTCCACTATTGCAGTTGCTTGCTCCGTCTCAACAGGAAGCTGAACCTGTTCCTGCAAGTGCTGCACTTTCTCCCCCTCAACAAGAGCATCTTCTATCATCCTCTCTAATAGACACTTCAGTCCATTTCAGTCTTGATACCATTGAAAGTCTTAACAACCTACAAGAAGTAGTAATTCCTGCAACAAAAACAAAATAAGGAGCAACTGAAGATATACCCAGTTCAACATACTCAACTCAAACTTGAAGGTGTTGAACTTTATTTCATCTAGTGGCTTAGTGAAGATGTCAGCCACTTGTTTGTCTGTAGGGACAAACTCAAGACTGATGGCTTCACATTCCACATGCTTTCTGATAAAGTGATACCTAATTTCTGTGTGCTTAGTCCTGATGTGAGAGACAAGATTCCTAGCAATATAGATTGCACTAGTTGAATCACAGAACATAGGAGTTTTACTTATCTTGATGTTGTAGTCCTGGATCTGATGCTGGATCGACAACAATTGTGCACAACAACTTCCTGCTAATATACACTCTGACTCAGCTGTTGAAATAGCCACACTGGTCTGCTTCTTGCTGCTCCAAGACACAAGTCTTCCTCTCAAGAACTGACAGGTGTCTGATGTGTTTTTCCTATCCTCTCTATACCCTGCAAAATCTGCATCTGAATAGTCAATTAGTTCAAAATACATATTACTAGGGTACAATAAGCCAAGATCTTGTGTGCCCTTAAAATATCTCAAAATTCTCTTAGCAACTGAGTAATGAGACTCTTTAGGGCTAGCCTGATATCTAGCACAAACACATGTAACATACATGATGTCTGAACTACTTGCAGTAAGATATAGGAGGGAGCCAATTATCCCTCTATACAAAGTTTCATCAACAAGTTTCCCTGCCTCATCTTTGTCTATAGACATACTTGACCCCATGAGAGTTTTCATTATGGAGGCACTCTCCATTCCAAACTTTTTGATTAACTCCTTACTGAACTTAAACTGAGATATGTACAATCCATCTTCAGTCTGCCTTACTTGGAGCCCCAAGAAGTACTTAAGCTCACTCATACTGCTCATCTCAAACTTCCCTTGCATAAGTTTGACAAACTTCTTACAAAAGTTATCATCAGTAGACCCAAAAATTTTGTCATCTACATATATTTGAACTAGGATGATCTTGCCCTTAGATTCCCTTAGGAATAGAGTCTTTTCTATCTTCCCTCTTGCGAATTTATTCTCAATGAGGAAGGTACACAGGGTTTTATATCATTCCCTAAGGGCTTGCTTCAACCATATAAAGCTTTCTTATGTTTATAAACATAATCACTCAACGCCTGTGGACTTAGACAAATTTCTGTCTTCTCAGCATTCTTCCTTGTGTCCACCTGTCACTGTCACTTAGATAACATGTCTAATCATTGTGACAAAGAACATCATACACACATTGAACTTAGAGCATGCAACAAATACATCTATTTGTATACCATTGACTTGTTTGACTTCTACAAATATGAGATATTGTGATCAATGGACCTAACAATATCTAGTCAAGATTCCCACAACATATGTAATGTCAGGACGAGTGTGAGATAAGTATAAAATCCGCCCAACAAATCTCTGATAACTCGAGGCATCAGTGCGATCTCTGTCACTGTCTTCATTGATCCAACGGTTCTCCTCCATAGAGGTGTTAGCTGGAACATAATTGAGCATACCGGTCTGTTTAACAGATCCAAAACATACTTTTGTTGTGAGATGAAGATACCTTGATTTGATCTGGTCACTTCAATTTCCAGGAAGTAACATAATCTCCCTAAATCTTTTACTTCAAACTTAGCAGACAGGAGATTCTTTAGATTTGCGATTCCGTTAGAGTCATCACTGGTGATCATAATGTTATCAACGTAGACAATAAGTACCATAATTTTTCCCTTATTCTCCCTGATAAACAAAGTATGATCAGATTATTCCTGTTTGTAGCCAAATTTTATCATGACCATGAGAAACCTGTCAAACCAAGCCTTGAGAGACAGTTTCAGACCATATGACGACTTCCTTAAGTGACAGACAAGCCCCTCTTGTCCCTTTTTCACAAATCCAAGAGGGAATGTCATGTACACTTCTTCATCAATATCACCATGCAGGAAGACATTTTTAACATCCAGTTGATGTAAATCCCAGCCCAAGCAATAAAGGATAAAAGAACGCGAACAAAGTCTATGTTTGCTACAAGTGAAAAGGTCTCCTGGTAGTCGACTCCCTGAGTCTGGGTGTATCCTCGAGCCACGAGGCGAGCCTTATAACGCTCAACTTTACCACCCTGGTTTTGCTTAATAGAGAAAACCCATCTTGAACCGATGACTTTCTTATCAGGAGGACGGAGAGTGACATCCCATGTGTGATATTATACAAGGCAGACATTTCCTCCCCCATCGCTAGAGCCCATATCGGAATACTAACAGCCTCCTGTCACATCTTTGGAATAGTAATTAAGGAAAGGAATATATAAAACCCTAATGAGACTGAGTAAGGTGACCATATGCAACATGATTTGAGATAGGGTGTTGTGTACACATAGCTTTACCTTTCAACAAAGCAAGAGGAACATGTAGGTCATCGCCAGAATATGAGTTCAAAGCTGGTACCGACAGCGGGGGAATGACGGAGGGTTGTTTACCTGTGTGGAGATGATGGTATACATGAGGAAAAGGACAAATGAGAGGACAAAAGGACAACTGAGGAGGAGACGTAGGGGGCATAGGAGACGTAGGGGGAGTAGTTATGGTGGAAGACATGATAGGAGTAGGAGGAATCAGAGGGAGAGGGACATTAGAATTAGAATCCATGTCATCATTCTCGCCCTAACGAGTGGAGTGAGTCGGATCTAGGTAATCTGATTTCTCCTTTCGAAAAATGACATCCAGGGCACAGAAAACACGTTTGGAAGGAGGGTGATAACACCAATATCATTTTGTAGTGGCAGAATAACCAATAAAGACACATTAGAGAGCCTGGGGGTCAAGTTTGTCACGATGAGGCTAATATATGTGTTATACAACCAAACACACGTGGTGGAAGATGGGTAGTATGAACAACATAAGTAGAGGATAGACGGTCTAGAGGAGTCGCTAATCTAGAATCCGTTAAGGCAAGCGATTGATAAGATGAGTGACAGTTAGAATAACATCACCCCAATATGATTTCAGAAGATGTATGGTGGTGAGAAGGCATCGGGCAACATCAAGAAGATGTCAGTTTCTCTATTCAGCAACATCATTTTGGGGGGAGGTGTAAACGCAAGTGATTTGATGAATAATACTATGACTTGTGAGATACGATCCAAACGCTCCACAATCGTCATATCCCCCCCCCCCAATTATCACTACAGAGAACACAAAATTATCATTGAACTGATTTTGCATCATTTTATGAAATACTTGAAAACACAGAAACACTTCGTTTTTTTAAGAGAAACCCAAGAAGTGCGGGAAAAACAATCAATAGAAGTAACAAATCAACGAAAACCAGATAAAGATAAAACAAGGGATGACCCTCAAACATCAAAATGTATGACAGCAAAAAGGATGCTACTAGAAGAAGATAAATGTGATGATGAATGCCAAACATGTTTAAACATTTCACAAACATCACAAGTAGAGCTATCACTTAAAACCGAAAACCGCAAACCGAACCGGAACCGAACCAGAACCGCAAAAAATCGGACCGAACCGTTTGCAAAATATTTGGGTTCCGGTTTGAATTTTGGAACCGTGAACAACATTGGACCGGGTGTGGTTCTTACATATTATTATTCGAACCGAAACCGGAACCGGAACCGCAACATATAAGTCTCAAGCAGTTTCAAGATTTTTAGACCCGATCTGAACCGAACCGAAGTAGAACTGAACCGCAACCCGTTTATTATTATTATTATATTGTTATTATTTTATAATTTATCTATAATATTTATACTTACTATTACGAGTGAAGCTGGGGCAGTTTGAACCCAAACCGCAATCGCACTAAAGGGAGCCGATTTTGGACCGAACAAAATTTCACCGCATAAAAACTGTATGGTATGGTTTGAAATTGTTGCGGTTTGGAGTCAATTTTTGCAATGCATTTTTTTAATTTTATATAGTTATATAATATATTTTCAATTTTACTTACATATTTTTTTGAAATACTTTTTTTAAAAAATATAGAAGATATACAACTACTATTTATTAGTAATCAGGAAAGACAACTAATTGTAGGCGGTTGTTACGGTCGAGCATGCCGACGAGACATGCACAAGCCAACTAGAATTCGTGGCAAGTCTACACGAGTAGGAAGACAATTGATACTTTCCCACCGATCGTGGAAAAGACCGTCGAGAAGTGGGCAACATAATTATTTTTATTTCGATATTGTTTTGAGTTTTACTATTTGCAGCCCGCTTTTATTTCATTCCGCCAAGTTTGATTTTGGTTTTAGTTGGAACCGCATGAAACCGGACCGAACCGAACCGCATGGAACCGGACCGAACCGATAGTGGCCGGTTCTGTTTTGGTTCTTGTTGAACTGTAACCGGAACCGTTGACACGACGGATTCCAAAAATTAAGCTGCAACCAGAACCAGAACCGGAATTGGTCAAATCAAATAAGGTTTTGGTTCTAATTTGAAGAACTGTTACCTTAGTAGTTCGGTTCATGATTTTAGTAGAACCGGAACTGAACCGGAACCGTGACAGCTCTAATCACAAGCTAAAGTGTTAATAGACGACAACAATGTAGGAAACAATTTTTGAAGGAATACTGGAGAGGGATGTCCAAGATGCAAGTGCCAACGTTAGCAGCGGTAACAGTAGTAGAAGAGAAGGCATGAGACGATGAGTTGGAATCAAGGTAGTACAGGTCACCGCAGTTCCTACCACTGCCAATGATCCGCTTTGTACCCAATTCCTGAAAAACACAAGAATCAGGAAAGAAGGTTACATAATAGTTTAGAGATCGAGTGATATTGCTAATTGACAGTAAACTTCAAGGAAAAGAGGGAACATGTAAGACAAAAGAAAGGGAAATTGAGGGGGGACATAAAATGTTGCCCTTGCTCGGAATAGGAGACAATGTATCGTTGGTGGAGAAAACCTTCTCCCAACCAGACAAGGGGGGTATAGGAAACAAAACTTGAGAAAAAGTCGGTCATGTGATTGGTGGCGCTCGAGTTAATGATCTACTGAGACGGAGGAGTCGTGACAGCATTAACATTGGGCATATCGGCAGTGGCAAAGGAGGTAAAAGTACCAGAGGTAGCGTCTGACTGGGAGTGTAGAAGATGACGGAGGGCATCCAATTGATGCACGATAAAATGTCCTGGGGGCAGGCAATGAGGGTCGCCATAGACTTCTGTGGAGTAGGCAGCATGAGGTCGAAAACCACTCTGACGCCCCCACCCCCGTCCTTGTCCACGACCACGGCCAGGTCCAAGTGGAGCAAGTTGAGGATATGGAGCTTGAAGCAGACATCACGAGTGTGGCCCCTGCGGCCACAGTAATCACAAGTAGGAACCGTGTTGGTATGCTTTGAACTACGCCGACCAACACTAGTAAAGGTAGAGCGTTCGGGAGCTGCAGCAGTGCTGAGGGACTTATGACGGTATTCATCGTCCAGAATCATACTAAAGGCCTCCTGAAGAGATGGTAGAGAGGTGCGGTGAAGAATATAAGTCCTAACCGTATCCAGTTCCATGTTCAACCCCATCAGAAATACATGTAGACAAAATCGTTCGGTCCTTTTTCTGCAACAGGACTGCATCAGCAATACAGGCGGGAGTAAACTGGTCAAAGTAATCCAATTCCTGAGAGACGCTCAAATTCAGAGAAGTAAGTGGGCACCGTCATGGATCCTTGACACAACTCCAGAATATTACGCGTAAGCTCATAGATCTGGGTGAAATTTCCAATATGAGTGTAAGTTTAACGTGCCCGAGTCCAGATCTCATGGGAAGAGTCCATCAACATATAACTACAGTAGACTTTAGGAGACATGGAATGAAAGAGCCACGAGAGCACAAGGGAATTTTCTAAATCCCAACGCTTCCAAGTCGGATCATTATGAGGGGGTGTTGTAATCGTCCCATTAATATATCCGAACATCTGATGACAGCGGATTACATGTTGAGCCACTCGGGACCATTCAAGGTAATTCGTCCCATCCAGAGGAACAATGATGAGCCAGTGAGGCCATGAGTCCGATGAGGGTCACTCATCTGGAGCGTCACAACACTTGGCGAGGAAGTAGAAGGATTAACCATGGCAGGAGCTGAAAGGACTGGCGAAGAACATAGTGACAATAGGCGATGCTGGAGACAGCCGTGGACGAAACCATGATGAAGGAAACTGCGGAAGAAGGAAACTGTCGGGGATGGAAGCATCATAGGAGCAGCGGAGGAGATGGCCTGGAAGCAAACTGCGGAAGCTACCAGAACTGGATCTGGAGAAAAAGGACTGAGATCTGGACAAAAATAGCGTTGGATCTGGAAAATAACAGAAGAAAACAGAAAACAAGCAGGGCAAAAACAGAAAACAAGCAGGGCAAAAATGCATCGAGGGAGAAAAACGGAAAACTAGCAAGGCAATAGAAGAAGATGGCCTCGACACAGGCATCAAACGGAGGAAACAACAAGGCAGGACGCATCACAAGGAGGGGAGGTGGTCTCCTTCAGTGCCCGCAACTGCCGATGACGACGCAGATCAGCATCTAGAAAACCTCAAAACAATGGAATAAGCACGCGAGAAGAGATTGGGAGATCGAGGAAGAGTAGTCGGCGAAATAGACGAATAAAAAATGGCGACGAGAGATTAGGGTATCCCTATGATACCATGTTGAGAGCAAAATAATATCTCGATTAAAATGAGGGCCCTTTACTTTTACACAAATAATGAGTAAGGGAGGACAACAAAAAGGCCAAAATAACTTGGAGAGGGTAAAACATACAAACGAGTAATATATTAATTACAGCTAACTTTGCAAAATGTATAATGGGCTGGGCTCTATATCGAATGTTGGAACATGGGTTCCACATCTCTTGTTTTGAGAATAACAAATCCTAATTTGTATTTGATCTACCTTGCTCGTGTTTATAGTGTGCAGTGATACAAGTTAAATAGTGAAAAATACAGGGGGACTCGATCGGGATGATCAACTGGAGACGTTGACTGAAATGGTCACTACCGCGCCGCGATAGCTACTATTGTCGACAGTAACTTTCCTTTTAGGAGGACAACAAGCAAGGATCATTTTGAAAGGGACTTTTCGGGAGGAAGGAGCCTATTATGTAAAGAGTTACCGCGCCACGATAACCCTATCACACAGCGGTAACACTTAGGCAACCTCGACAATCACCTAATGATTAAGGAGTCAAATTAAGCAGGAGATCAAATTTTGGTGAGAAGAAATATTATGCTACCGCACGGTGATAACACCTACCACACCGCGATAAGTGTTGAAAAAGAAACAAGGCCAGGATTCCATTTCAGACTGGCTAGAGCAGGAAAAAATTTCCAAAAATAAACCGTCGTGCGGTAACCACTACTGTCGGTGAAAGCTGGCAGAGTCCTATTCAAAGAGCTCGTTACTCCATCTCTCAGAAGTGAACATGACTATTTTGAAGAGAGGTTCCATCCAAGAGTTCCAGAGAAGTCCCTAGAGCATATTCTAGTAACTGAAAGAGAGTTTGAATCGAATCGAAAATAAAACAAATCCAACAAGCAGAACGAACTCTACTACGACGATAATCTCGCACGTTCCTTTGTTCACGCCCTCAAAGCATCTCTAGAAAGTATTTAATTCAAGAATAATTTTTATTTTCATCACTCTTGTATTTTTCTTTGTTTTTTATTACACTATTATTAAGCGTAGAAAATTTTGCCTTGTGTTGGCAACTAAGTTCATGCGAGACCTTGGGGGAATTCGCCTCCTGTGTTAGACGACTAGACTGAGGTTTAGGTCTAGGGGAGGCCTAAAGTCTACCAAGGGAGAGATAAGATAAGACCAATCGGTTAAAGGTGCGGGTCAGTATAGAACACCAAAGAGTAAAAATCATAGCCTCGATTTTAGAGTTAAAAGATCATTATTATTGTAATCATTCATCTTGATTTATAAATTATGAAATAGTTTCTGTTTAAATCAAGTTAACCTTCACAATATATTTTCATGCAAAGTTCTAAATACTTTTGAAAAAAACTTGCATGATTTAATTTAAATGATAGAACTCTCATTGCATTAATATTGAATACTTAATCGGCAACCATCTCATCATTATTAAGATCGGACTTGTGTATTTAACGAGTTATATGAAAATGGTATTTAATATTTCTCTATATTAGAGACTTAATTTAAAGTTGAGAAAGTTTTTAATAAACCTTACTGTTGGATCCATTTCCTACAATGTCCTATATTTGAGGAAGTCAATCTTGTCAATGATATATACATATCAGTAGATGACCGTGATGGGACAGGTAGCCTAAGTGGCTCAGTCAGTTTGTTTGAGAAATTTGGCTAAGTCCAAATTCGTCGAACTAAGCTCAGAGTTTGTCGAGCTGAGCTAATCGTTCGTCGAACTAAGCTCAGAGTTCGTGAAATTTGACCAAGCCAAAATTCGCCGAACTGAGTTCAGAATTCGTTGAGCTGAGCTCCCTGTTCGTCGAACTCAGTTCAGCATTCGTCGAACACAGTTCGGAGTTGAGAGAGGCTGGCTGAGACAGTCAATGCCTAAAGTTTTAAGAGCCAGAAAAGTGGCTAAGTTCACAGGCGTTGAATGAAGGTCATTCACTCTACGCCATAACATCTTAAGTGTTGAGTAACACTCAGTCAGTCAAAGCAAGTATTTTTAAAGAATACAAAAATTTGGCTAAGGCAGAAAACGTTGAGTGAGGCGTGATCACTCAACACTCTCAACGCCACAACACATAATTTGTTAAAGCAAAAAACGTTGAGTGAGACATGCTCACTCAACGCTGTCAACGCTTAAGATGTTGAATAAGCAGAAATTACTAAGACAAAAAGCATTGAGTGAGGCATGCTCACTCAACGCTCTCAACGCCTTACATGCAGAATCGGCTAACAAAGCAAGTTGGCGTGAGTGAAGCTGAATAACTCAACGCCAAACAACATGAATGTCCACTAACAGACCGAAGGGTTACGCAATGGAACCAAATTGTAACACCCCATATCCGTCGCATAACATATATCAGTAGGTCCGGTCGGGGCCCGACGTCATATACCATAGACAGACCGAAGGGTTACGCAATGGAACCATCCTTCTAATAATCAACGTCCTACACAGAGTACATTCTAGCAGAAGTATTTAAAGATTGTAAAATAAGAACCCAGCCAACAGTATGAATGTCCACTAACAAAAACCCAGAAGGAATGAGAGTACAAATACACAAGTACTTGGCCTTATGGCCTTACAGGAGTTTACTTATACAATTAATGTCTTCCAAACCTCGGCACGCAGGCCGGTCATACATGAGAATAAAAGTAAACAAGCAATTTAGGCCTTCGAGGGACGGCTCAGCAACAAGGGCTTTTGCCCGCTATTTGCCACTAGGCTCCGCAACACCTGCAAGCAACAATCCACCGAAGTGGTGGCAAACAAAAGCAACGGTCAGCTAAAGCTGACCAAATTATAATGATCTCGCCCCTAAACTCGGGGCGGCGATGCTCCTTCCCTGCACTTTATTAGCATAGCCAAATAGTAGAAAAATTACATTTCATCACAGGCGTAGGCACGCACGGCCACACACCCCGTGCTCTCAGGGCATATTCTCGGTGAACCCGGTCAAAGTCCGCGGTCTCACCACCGCCCCTTGGACGACAATTCTCGTGAGCATTATGGTCTTTCTGGCCTATGCCTAAGACCCTCCATCTATGCCAACGGCGAGTACCACGTACCTTAGGTCTCTCTAACCGAACGACACAGAGCGGGTATGGTTCCACCTGACCCGTTGCTCACACCGCAACGTCAATTTAAGCCATATGGGCGGGTCAAGCTTCCCCGAGTCCCAATCCGATCACAAACTTTACATAACCCAGTTATGTACAAGTTGGCTCTCATACCACCATGTTGGCAGAATCACGCATCTGCCCAGTTTTCTGGGTGCACCTCGGAGTTAGTCCCCAAGGTTCCCTGTTGCAATCTACCACGTAGAAAACCCGAAAAACAACCATTGACGCGGAGTCTTCTCCGGCCATTCATGCAATGCAACATCACCGATCCAGACCAACTTGTCCGGGTGGGCTTCACACATCATGCCTATGTCCGTTTCTCGATTACAAACTCTACATGCAAAACAACAGGGACTATTCATGTCTACCCGAAGGAACACCTCACACTCTCCGCATACTCGTGAGAGCGAGCTTCCTATGCAAAAAGAAAGAGGACTTCACATGTCCAAGATGAGAATTGTTACCCTAGCATTTCTCTTTGGCGCCATGAAGATCTATGCGGATGAAAAGCACCGCAACGTCCTCGCCTCCGTAGATCCGAACTCGGCTTGCGATTTTGGGCTCCGAAGCTCCACCGGCGGCCGGAACTCTCCTCCTTCTTCCTTGCTCTCCCCTCTCTCTAGAGCTCTTAGAAAGAGAAAACCCAAAAGGAATGAGGGTTTCCAAGCCCTATTCCCGGCCTTAAACTTACATGGACCAGCCTGAGCCCTTAGATCCCAAAGGAAGGAAACGGACGACTACGATTCGCACTTAAAATCCAAAACCTGGGCCGAACACGGCTTGTGACACGCCCGTGTCCAAGGCCGTGCGCCTCAATCGACGTCGAAACTGTCGCATCCCGAAAAGAACACGGGCTCTCGACACACCCGTGTCAGGCTTGACACGCCCGTGTCATCCAGTACACGCCCGTGTAGTGGGGCGTGTTCCTCCATTGACACAGGACCAAAACCAACGCGAAGATTACACGGGTACTCGACACGCCCGTGTCAGGCTGAAAACGCCTGGGTTCCAGGCCGTGTTCCACCCCCGACACAGCACGGCTCACAGCCTGAGAAGGACACGGCCTGGGACACGCCCGTGTCTCAGGCCGTGTTCGCTGTCTCGACGATCGTCGACTGCACTTTCGTCGACCACACAGCCATCGTCGAACCCGAGCACGACACGGCCCGGGGACACGTCCGACACGCCCGTGTCCCAGGCCGTGTGACCCCTACCAAGTCTCAAACTTGGCTCAAAACGCCACCCGTCCCTCTTTTGAGTTTCGGGGTGTTACAACTCTCTCCCTCTTAAAAGAATTTCATCCCGAAATTACAGAAAGGAAAAGATACACAAAACTTAAACGGTACCTGAATGGAATAACTCTGGGTACTCCTCAAGCATGGTCTGCTCTCGCTCCCACGAGAGCTCCTCCCGACCGCAGTTGTCCCAACGGACCTTGACCATCCTGATGTCTTTGTTACGCAATTGCTTGACTTCCGAGTCCTCAATGCGAACGGGCTTGACATTCGTCGTCAACCCATTATCAACCGGTACTTGATCGACCGCAATCACTTGTGAAGACTCTTGCATCGCCTGCCGCAGCACCGATATGTGGAATACGTCGTGTAGACCACCCAGTTCCACTGAAAGCTTCAATCGATAAGCAGCTTCTCCAATCTGCTCTAGAACCTCAAACGGTCCAAGGTACCTCGGGCTTAGCTTCTTTAAGCGCCGTACCCGTGAGACACCCTTGAACGGCTTAATCTTCAAGTACACCCAGTCGCCAACAGCGAACTCCACGTTCCTATGCTTGACATTATAGTACTTAGCTTGCTGGTCCTGAGCGATTAGCAATCTTTCTCGAATGGTTCGTACCAACGAGGATGCATCTTCCACTTCTTGCCGCTTGTATAGCTTTGACTTACCCGTTTCCAACCACGACAACGGCGTGCGACATCTTCTACCATAAAGGGCCTCGAAGGGCGCCATTTGAATGCTCGCCTGGTAGTTATTGTTGTAAGCGAATTCCACCAAGTACAGGTGGTCTTCCCACTGCTTCCCGAAATCCAGGACGCACATGCGAAGCATGTCTTCCATCGTCCTGTTGACCCTCTCGTTCTGACCATCCGTGTGCGGATGAAAGACCGTGGTGAAACTCAGCTTTGTTCCCAACATCTGCTGCACCAATCTCCAGTCATTGGACGTGAATCGCCCATCTCGGTCACTCACGATGCTGCGGGGCACACCGTGAAGCTGAACAATGTTATCCACATACAATTTTGCCAATTTCTCCACAAAATCATCCTTCTTATGCGGAATGAAGTGCGACACTTTCGTCAAACGATCTAGGATCACCCAGATGGCGTCGTTTCCCTTCTGCGACCTTGGCAACCCATGCACAAAGTCCATAGTAATATCGTCGAACTTCCACTCCGGAATAGGCAAGGACTTCAAGAAACCTCCAGGCTTCTGGCACTCCGCCTTCACTAAGGCGCATGTTTGACACTTCGCCACGTACAGTGCCACATCCTTCTTAAGTCCTGGCCACCAGAACAATTTCTTCATATCACGGTACATCTTCGTGCTCCCCGGGTGAATCGAGTACTTGGTATGATGAGCCTCGTACATCAATTCCGCCCGCAGTTTGCCCACATTTGGGACGCACAGACGACCGTCCTTCCATAGCAATCCATCCACGAAATCAAATTGGGAATTTGACCCATCCAAAGCCTCAACCATGATTTGCTTCATGTGACCATCCAAATCCAGAGCCTGCCGAATCCGGTCTGCCAGGTCACACTGAACTTCTGTCCAGTTCAATAGCGCTTCGGCACTAGACTGCTTGTCAACACAAGAGATCTCCAACGCCTCCAACTCCCGAACCAAACGCTCGTCATGAACCGACAGCCAGTTGGCCTGAGCTGGGGCCCTGCGACTCAACGCATCCGCAACTGCATTGTCTTTCTCAGGCACATAATGAATCTTGAATGTGTAGTCCCCCAGGAACTTCATCCATCTCCACTGTCGCATGTTCATATCCTTCTGATCCAACAAGTACATCAGGCTCTTGTGGTCGGTATAGATATCGATCTTCACCCCATACAAGTAATGCCTCCACAGCTTCAGGGCAAATATCACGGCCGCTAACTCCAAGTCATGGACCAGATAATTCCTCTCATGCACTTTCAGTTGTCGCGAGCCATACGCTATCACACTTCCATGTTGCAGTAGAACACAACCCAATCCATTGCCCGAAATATCGTTGTAGATCTCAAAGCCTTCGGTCCCACTCGGCGAACTTAGAACTGACGTCGTGGTCAACCGACTCTTCAACTCTTCGAAAGCTTGTGCGTCCTCCGGCGTCCAAACAAACTTCTGTTCTTTCCTCGTCAGAGTCGTGAGGGGTAACGCTATCCGCGAGAAGTTCTCCACGAAGCGCCTGTAATAGCCGGCAAGCCCCAGAAAACTCCGGACTTCCGCTACCGTAGACAGCACAGGCCACTCTCGTATAACAACAATCTTCGCCGGATCCACCGCAATTCCCTCTACACTAACTATGTGACCAAGGAACACTACTGAGGACAACCAAAACTCGTATTTGGAGAACTTGACGTACAGTTGATTCCTCCTCAGCGTCTCCAACACCAAATGCAGATGCTTAAAGTGATCCTCCTCACTCTGCGAGTACACCAATATATCGTCGATGAAGACGATCACAAAGTGATCCAGGTACTCCCTGAAAGTCCTGTTCATCAGATCCATGAACACTGACGGCGCATTAGTCAGCCCAAACGGCATGACCGTAACCTCATAATACCCGTATCTCGTACTAAAAGCTGTCTTGGGGATATCACTTTCTCTGATCCTCAGCTGATAATACCCGGACTTAAGATCCAATTTCGAGTACACCGACGACCCAACTAACTGATCGAACAGATCATCAATTCTCGGGATCGGGTACTTGTTATTCTCGGTTAACTTGTTCAGCTCTCGATAATCGATACAGAGCCGCAAACTTCCGTCCTTCTTCTTCAAAAAAAGAACCGGTGCGCTCCAAGGCGACGAACTTGGACGTACAGAACCCTGTTCCAACAATTCTTGAAGTTGAACCTTCAGTTCCGCCATCTCCTTAGGCACTAACCGATATGGAGAGCGTGACACAGGTTTCGCACCAGGCACTAGCTCAATAGTGAAGTCTATCTCCCGCTGAGGTGAGGCTCCAGGGAGATCGTCAGGGAACACATCAGGGTATTCAGATACCACTGGGATGCTGTCCAGAGCAGGCTTAGGCTTCGAAGTCTCCACTAGCGTGAAGAACAGCTTTGCACCAGCACGAACCGTCTTAACCACCTAAAGAGCAGACATCAAAGTCTTGCTCGACCCTTTCAAGCCTGCGAACGTCGTCTCACGACCCGTTCACAACTTAACCTCCTTGCGATTGTAATCAATACATGTTTGTTGCTCCGAGAGCCAGTCCATACCAAATATCACGTCGAACTCCACCAGCGGCAGTAACGACACTTGCAAGTCGAACTCTTGACTCCCAATACGAATCTTTACGCCATAGACTCTATCTGCGCGCATTGAACACCCATTCGGCAACAACACATCCAGTTTGTCCTTTGCCATCGAAGAAGGTACTCCGATGCACGATATAAATTCTTCCGACAAAAAGGAGTGCGAAGCTCCCGTATCAAAGAGTGCTCTCGCCGGATTATCACAAATCAAAACAAAGCCTATACAAGCAGTAGTAAGGTAACACGCGCAAGGTAACAAGTATTTAAAAACTAACTTGCTATAAATTTAAACCGTACCTGTCACCACATCTGCTTGCTTGATGACCTCCTGCTGGCTAAGGTTATAGACTCTAGGTTGAGCCAGAGCATAATGGGATGCGGTTGACTCCACCGTCTTGCCCTTCTCCTCATAGGTTGCTCCCGGCTTCCTCTCGGACTTTGGATGTCCACTCCAGCAGTCTCGGGCAAAGTGTCCCGGCTTCCCACAAGTATAGCATGCGCCCGGGGTTCGCCTCATAGTTGCCCCCGAAGCACCGGAAGAAGGGGCTGCACCCGAAGTCCTCGCCTTCTTATTGAACTTACGATAACCAGACTTTAAATTAGTCGGCACCTTGAACTCTGTCTTCTTAGCACCAGAGTCTCTCTTCTCCTGCACATTCCTCAGATCCTTTTCCAACGACCGGATCGTATTGACCCGGGTCAAGAAGCCCTGCGTCATAGGCCCCGAGAGCAGTAGCCTTAGGTCATCCCTCAGACCATCATAGAAACGGTTCGTCTTACGCTCCTCATCCACGAACGTAGAGCTAGCATACCGACCCAACAGTGTAAATTCGTGGAGGTACTCGTCCACGCTACTCTCTCCCTGCGTCAGCCTCTGCAACTCATTCTCCATTGCAATCCTCTGAGCCGAGGGAAGGTACCTTGCCAAGAACAGTCTCGAAAATTCTTCCATCAAGACGTCCGTGAGTTGCGTTCCCCAACGTGCGGAAGACGCTGGGGGGCAATGGGTCGACGCTCACCCCAACGTGTACAGTCCTCGGCGGACAAGGCAAAAACCTTCTGAGGAGCCCTTGGCGGACAAGGCGCTCGATTTCCTCCTTCAGGAGGGCACAGTCCTCGGAGGTGTGCCCTGTTGCTCGATGGAACTCACAATACTTGGACTAATCATTTCTGGGATTATGGGCTGGCTACTTGGGCCGATGCAACGCTGGCTCGTTCTGGATGGCATAGAGCACATTTGTGCGTATGGTGTTGAGGGGAGTATAATCCCTGAGTGGTTGATCCCTCTGGTGGTCCCGCCGGCGCGGCCCATTCCGGCGCCCTTCTTGGAATCTTCCTTCTTGGTGCTGGGTGGCCGGCTCCTTCTCCCTCCTACGTTTCTGGGCCCCTTCAAACTGCTGGCGATGGGCTTCAATAGCTTCGGCGGCGGCGATCTGAGCCTCCACCCGATGTACGAGGTCAGGATAACTAGGGACAGTCTCTCTCATTAGCGCTGAGTAGAAGCCGCTAGGGCGGAGGCCTCCCAGGAATACCCCTCGCAACAATTCGGGGTCAACCCCCGGAATTTGGCGGGCCTCTGCAGTGAAATGGCGGAAGAAGTCCTTAAGGGTTTCTCCTTTGTTCTGGCGGATGCCAGAGAGGTGGGAGGGGTCACGAACGATCCTGCGATTAGCGATAAACTGATCGACAAACTGCCTTGTTAGCTCCTTAAAGTTGGCGATGGTTCCTGCCCTCAACGAGTGGAACCACGTTCGGGCCTGACCTTTTAGAGTCGCCGGAAACACTTGACAGAGCAACTGGTCTAGGGCATTGTAGATCCTCATAATGGTGGTGAAGTGATTAACATGCTCTAGTGGGTCGTCGGTCCCGTCGAACGTTTCGATGTTCGGGAGCTTGAACCCATGTGGGATTGGATGGTCGAGAATTTGTAGTGCCAAAGGGGAGCCTTGGCAGAGCGGTCGGCGGACGTGAACATTTCTTCCTCCTGTCTGGCGGTATTCCTCAGCGATGACCTCTCGGATCTCTTCTCGAGTACATCTTTCAAGTGGTGGAAGGTGGGCGTTATTGACCTGGTTGCGTCGATGGTGGTCTACTCCGGTCCTTCTCTGGGTCGGGGGGGGGGGGGGGGGGGGGGGGGGAACTGGCGGCTTCGGAGTATTCCTCGGATCCTTCTTGTATGGAAGGAACTTCCAGGGTTCTGCGCTGATTCAGCTGCGGCGGAAGATTTGCTGGTGCGGGCGGTTCCGCCGGTGCAGGAGGTGCCCCCAGGTTTCGGAGCAAGGTGAGCATTTCGGGTTTGCTGCTCTTCCATTTGGCGAACACGCTCCTCCAAGGCGGTAACAGGGGCGACAACTGCTTCAGGCGTTAGCGGCACGTCTACCAAAGAGTGGGAGTGTGCCGGCTCGACGTGCCCGCCTAGGGCGGATCCTTCAGCGGTGCGAGTGCTTCTCTTTGCCATTGAAACAGGACCCGGAAGAGGCTGTTCTGGTGATCTTATTCTTTTGGAGGATGTTGGGAATCGGTTTCCCACAGACGACGTCAAACTGTTGCGGGCAAACTCGATGCCCCGGTCGGACCGGATTCAACTGTGCTGCCTTAGCTTGCGGGGCGGTCGAGCGCACACACAGTCAGAGAAAAGGGACGATTGACTCAAGATATGATGACGTGGAAAACCACTAAATTGGGTAAAAAACCACGTGACCGGGTCTGTGCCGGTCAAAATCCACTAGCTGCTTGCGGTTACAGGGCGTTCGGTGAATCGGGGCGACAGACCGCTCCCGTTACAACTTGAGGTGAGAGAAGGGGACTGCAGCTCCCCGCGTGCAACAGGCTACTTCGCGGGAGCGCTTTGAGTGCTAGAATTCGAGTGACGGCACTAGGGGATCTGTAGCTTGGATTGCGGATCCGTCGCGCGCCTACTTGCAAGGATCGTCTTCTTCCTCATTTGCTCGCTCTGGGACTTGGGCGTTTTCCGGCTGGTGGTGCTCTGGTGGTCCGCGGTGGCTCGCGGTGGCTCACGGTGGCTTGAGATGGCTGGAGGATGACCTGAGGGAGGCGTCCGGCAGAGCTCTGACCTGAGGAAGAAGATGACCAGGAGCCAAAAAGTGAAGAATGAGGTCCTGGGGCTCCTTTTATAGCCTCCAGGAGAGGATCATGGCGGGCCCCACCACCAACGTAGTGGGCTAGTGGGTGGTTACCCACCAGATTGGACGGCGAGGAAAGCCCACCGCGATCGGACGGTGGGCAGGCCGTCCATGGCGGTGGGGCGGCCACGCGCCGGCGGTGGCAGGCCAAGGGGCGGCCTGGACCACGGCCAGGCCGGCGCCTGCGGCCAGGCCGGCGGCGGAGAGGCCGGAGCCTGCGGCTAGGCCGGCGCCCGCGGCCAGGCCGGCGCCCGGGGCCAGGCCGGCGGCGGCGAGGCCGGCGCCCGCGGCCAGGCCGGCGGCGGCGAGGCCGGCGCCCGCGGCCAGGCCGGCGGCGGCGAGGCCGGCGCCCGCGGCCAGGCCGGCGGCGGCGAGGCCGGCGCCCGCGGCCAGGCCGGCGGCGGCGAGGCCGGCGCCCGCGGCCAGGCCGGCGGCGAGGCCGGCGCCCGCGGCCCGGCCGGCGGCGGCGAGGCCGGCGGCGGCGGCCCGGCGGCCGCGGCCCGGCCGGCGGCGGCCCGGCCGGAGCCCGCGGGCCGGCCGGAGCCCGCGGCCCGGCCGGCGGCGTCCCGGCCGGAGCCCGCGGCCCGGCCGGCGGCGGCCCGGCCGACGGCGGGCTGGCCGGCGGGAGCGGCCAGGCCGGCAGTGGCCTGGCTGGCGGCGCCCTGGCCGCGGCCAGGCCGGCTCCAGCTGCCCGGCCGGCGGTGACTACTCCACCGGCGGCGGCCAGCCGGCAGCGGCCTACCTGCGGCGCCAGCCGGTGGCGGCGGCCGGCCGGTGGTTAACCCCCAATGGGGGTGGCTTTAGTGGAGAGATTGGGAGTGAGCCCCACCCCCCATGTTCTCCCATCATGGGAGGTGGGGTTGACCAGTCAACCCCATGATCTCCCATTTTGGGGGGAGATCATGGGGGACCATGCATTATAAATGATGGTGTAACCTATCAATTGCCCCCCCAAATCCTTGTTATCCGAGAGCGAAGCGAGCGAGGGAAGAAGGATTTTTTGCTGCCCCCCTTTTCTATCGTCATGACAACCTCCGTCGAGCGGGTAAAGATGGTGAAGGGAAGTGCTTCTAAGGGACCAAGAGCAAAGCTGTCGAAAAAAAGTTGGCTGGAGAAAATGCCGACGCGGTTGCGCGCGTCCTTGCCACGCGGTCGCAGGCCACGCGCATGCGCCCTGACTGGGCGCGACCAGGCTGCGTGCGACCAGGCAGCGCGCGCGGCGGGCGACGCGCGCAAGCAGGCCGCGCGCGTGGCAGGCCTCGCGCGGGGCGGGCTGCGCGAGCAAGGCGACCGCGCGAGGTTGTCCGCGCGCGCGGCAGGCCGCGCGCGCGCCCAGGCCGCGCGCGGCAGGCCGCGCGCGCCCCCCGGGCGCGCGTGCCCAGGTCGCTCGCTCGCGCGCGATATGCGGCGCGCGTGCGGGCTGCACGTGCCTTGGTCGGGGCGCACTATGCTGCGCGTGCACGGATGCGCGCCTCCAAGCCTTCACTTTCTGGGCAAATCTGACCTTTTTGTTTCCGTGTTGTGCAGCTTTCGAAGCGTTCCTCCGGTCCGATGCGCCTGCGCTCCTCTTTAACCGAAGATGGCGTGGATATTTGGAGGAAGAAGTATGGTCTTCCTGCCAATTTGGAGGTGAGGATCCCACGTGCTGAGGAGCGAGTCCAGAATCCTCCCCGTGGCTGGCTGATGATTTGCGAAGTTTCTCTGAGGTCCGGCTTCCGTTTTCCTCCGTGCGAGGAGGTGATCGAGATCTTGAAGTTCTATGGGGTGCCAATTTCACAATTTGTCCCTGTTGGAATTGCCCGAATTATGGGCTTAGCTGCATTATTTCGCGAGCATGGAGGACGGATTTCCTTGGACCAATTCCGAGATTGGTGTGACGTTCGCTCCGATGGCGGCGAACGGGTGGAGGTTCGCAACAACAAAAGTTGGTTGGAGTTTGAAGCTCGAAAAGATCGTCGGCACGGGAACACTCTGTTTGGGTATGTTAGGAACTCATGGGGCCTTCCCGAGGCGTGGGACATGTTACCGAACCGCTGCCGTCGAGTGAGGGGGAAGGAACGAGAATTTTCTCCGGTGGTTGGGTTTTCAGAGCCTCGTGAACTAGCCAACCGTCTCTTCAATATTTTTGTCTATGTGGAGGAGAAGCGACTGCTGCGGTGTGGTATCTCCTCTGACACAGCCCAGGCTGCCGGGACTTCTCAGGAAGGGAGAAGAAAGAGGAAGGCTGTGACGGCCCCTTTTGTTGTCCTTGACACGGTGGTGGCGGCGGCCCCTTCTGATGCATGTCCCGAGTCGACTCCCGAGGTGCAGATACTTGCGTCCCCAGTTCCTCAGGTGTCTTCGGAGGTGGTGCCCCCTCGGATGTCCTCCTCCTTGAGGGCAATGAGTGATGCGGTAAGTGCCTTGGTTTGTTGTGGAGATTTTTGTCATCTTCATTATTCGGTGCTAACTTTCACCTTTTCCTTTGTGCAGATAGAGACTCAAGCCCAGATTGCGGTGACCTGGAATGACCACTATGTGAGTTTGAAGGACTGGTACCTTGCCCTTCAGGAGAAGCTCCGGTTGACGTCGAGCTTGCTTGCCTCCTTGAGCATGATCGGGACATTGCGCGGTTTCGCCGGACCGGGTCGGTGCTGAAGTCCGAGCTAGAGGACGCACGTGCGGCTTTGGAGGTGGAGAAGACTCTGGTGGAGAGGACCACGCAGATGTTGAAGCACTCGAAGGAGGAGACCTTGGGCTTGGAGACCCAGTTGCAGGCGGCACGGGACGAGGTCTCCGGCCTCGATACTCAGCTACGGGCGGCGAAGACCCAAGTAGAGATGCTGTCTTCTGACAGCCATACGTCGGAGCTGAAGGCCGCAGGACTTGCAGAATACCTGGACTCGCTGGACTACATGCGAGACCGTAGCTTGATTGCGGAGGAGGTTCGCGACAAGATTTGTTCCAAGGAGGTGGAGCCCCAGATGGACGATGTCTGTGAGCTAGCGCTTCGGCGCGGTGTCTCGAAGGCCTTTCGCCTAGTTAGCCAGAGTCTGGGATGCGACACATCCGGCCTTAGCTTTGCGGACATTTCTGAAGACGAGCATTCCGGCTCGGACGACGAGTAGTAGCCTTTTGTTTTTGCAGCTGTGTATTTGTACTTTGTTGTTTAGCCAGTCGTATTGGTCCTCTTCATGTCTTCTCAGCTGTCTTGTGTAACATTAGTTAGGTCTTGCTAGCGCGTTTTTAGTCTGCGGCTTTGTCTGCGCGGCTCGAGTTTACAGCTGAGTTCGTGCGAGGGCTGCTCGCGGCTTCTCCGTGAGGGGGGCAGACCCCCACGGGGTGCGCGAGTCAGGCTCGCGGCTTAGGTTGCACGAGGGCTGCTCGCGGCTTGGGTTGCACGAGGGATGCTCGCGGCTTCTTCGTGAGGGGGGCAGGCCCCCACGGGGTGCGCGAGTCGGGCTCGCGACTTAGGTTGCACGAGGGCTGCTCGCGGCTTCTCCGTGAGGGGGGCAGGCCCCCACGGGGTGCGCGAGTCGAGCTCGCAGCTTTGGTTGCACGAGGGCTGCTCGCGGCTTCTTCGTGAGGGGGGCAGGCCCCCACGGGGTGCGCGAGTCGGGCTCGCGGCTTTGGTTGCGCGAGGGCTGCTCGCGGCTTCTTCGTGAGGGGGGCAGGCCCCCACGGGGTACTTGAGTGCATTAGATTTCTCGTTTGAGTGGACAATACTTGCAACATCATGGTGAAATACTTAAGCAAAGATAACTTCTGCGGGTCCAGGTCTGCGGCTTACACACACCACAGAGTTGTTTGTTCTGAAGAAAGAAATGTGTTACACAATTAAAAACGTAAAGTTGGACATCACTGGTAAAATCGGCGCAGGTTTTGCGCATTCCAGGTGCGGGGGAGAGTCTTTCCCTCAGCGTTGCGTAGCTTGTACGTTCCTGGTTTCACCATGGCTGTGACGACAAAGGGTCCTTCCCAGGTCGGGGATAACTTGTCGCCTTGCGTTCCTTTCCCAGCTGCCTCCAGAGTGCGGAGGACCAAGTCTCCAACGTTGATTGGTCGGGGCCTTACCCTGCGGTTGTAATAGCGGGCTGCACGTTGCTGGTAGGCCGCAGTGCGGAGGGCGGCTTCTTCACGGATCTCGGAAATCAAATCTAGATTGTCCCGGAGAGCGTCGTCGTTTGTTCGGGGGCTGAAGTTGGAGACCAGGGGGCTTGGGACGCCGATGTCGACCAGGATGATAGCTTCAGTTACATAACAGAGATTGTACGGTGTTTCTCCAGTTGGGGTCCTTTCCGTTGTCCGATACGCCCACAACACGTTGGGGAGCGCGTCAACCCATTGCCCCCCAGCGTCTTCAAGTCGCGCCTTTAGTCCCTTCAGAATGGTTCGGTTGGTCACTTCCACCCGCCCATTGGATTGAGGATGTGACACAGCCGTATGCCGCAACTAGATTTTTAAATCCTCGCACAACTTGGTGAAAGATTTCCCAGTAAACTGTGTGCCATTGTCGGTGATGATAATCGCTGGTATGCCAAAGCGGCAGATGATGTTCTTCCACACGAACTGCCTCGCGTTCTCCTCAGTAATTTTTGCGAGAGGCTCCGCCTCCACCCACTTGGTGAAGTAGTCGATGGCCATGATGATGAATTTCCTCTGTCCCGAGGCCTGCGGTAGCGGGCCGAGGAGGTCTATTCCCCACTGAGCGAATGACCAAGCTCCTTGCAACGTGTGAAGGGAAACGGAAGGTTGTCGGGGGATGTTGGCGTGCAACTGGCAACTCTTGCACCTCTGAACGAAGTCTGTCGCTTCCTTTTTCATGGTTGGCCAATAAAAACCTTGACGCAGGATTTTTCGGGCCAAGGCCTTTCCTCCTAAATGCTTTCCACAGACTCCTTGATGAACCTCGCGGAGGGTATTCTCAGCATCGATTTCCGTTGAACACTTCAGGTAGGGTCCTGCGAAGGATCGTTTATACAGTTCTCCACTGATCAGTGTGAAGGTGGTCGCCCTCATCCTAAGGCGACGGGCCTCCTTAGGGTCTTCCGGCAATCGCTGGCATTCTAAGTATTCTACCAGCGGAGTGATCCACGACTCTTTAGGCTCCTCGATTTCCGCCACCTCCCAAGGCCCCGGAATGCCGGGAAAGGCAATTTCTTCAACTCGACGCCTCCTTGATTGATAGCGAGAGAGAGACGTGGCTAGTTTTGACAAGGCATCTGCCCGGCTGTTCTGCTCTCTAGGAATGTGGAGAATTTGGGCTTGTGGTATCTGAAGCAGGAGAGATTTCGCAAGTCGAAGGTATTGGTCGAGTTGTTCACTTTTTGCCTCAAATTCCCCTTCCACTTGGGAGACGACGAGCTAGGAGTCGGAGTAAATCGTTAATATTTTGACGCGGCAGTCGATAACGAGCCTGAGTCCTGCGATTAAGGCTTCATATTCTGCTACGTTATTGGTGGCAACGAACTTCAATCGGATTCCGTATTCTAGAGTGACGAGCTCTGGGCTCATGAGAAGCAGTCCGGCTCCGGCGCCTTCTACCCCGGAAGCTCCATCAACGTACATAGTCCACCCTTGTGCCTGCTCCGCTGGAGTGTCTTTTGGCTCTGCCGGCAGAGTATTCTCAACGATGAAGTCCGCTAAGACCTGAGATTTAATGAAGGGGCGCGGCAGAAAGTGGATGTCAAATTCACCCAACTCGACCGCCCACTTAATCGGTCGGCCCGATGCCTCTGGCTTTTGAAGAATAGCACGGAGAGGTAGCTCGGTCAGAACTTTGATGGTATGGGCCTGGACGTAGGGGCGGAGTTTTCTTGCTGAGAAGACGAGTGCTAGGGCTGTCTTATTCGCCACTGAATACCAGGTTTCAGTGTCTGAGAGGATTTTACTAAGGTAGTAGATGGGGCGTTGAACCCCTCCATCGTCCTTAATCAACACGGAACTCAGAGCGGCTGGTGTGATGGCAAGGTACAGAAAAAGAGTCTCTCCTGGGGCTGGTTTCGAAAGAAGCGGAGGGGAGGCCAGGTACTGTTTTAGTGACTCGAAAGCTGATTGTCATTCGTCGGTCCACTGGAAGCCTGTGGTTCTGGCCCCCCCGGAGAATCTTGAAGAAGGGGAGATATTTATCCCCGGTTCGTGCTAAGAATCGAGAGAGTGCTGTGATTCTCCGTTCAACCGTTGCACTTCTTTAATGGACCGAGGTGGTGACATGTCTTCCAGAGCCTTAATCTTTTTGGGGTTGGCCTCTATCCCTCGCTGGGTTACCATGAACCCCAGGAATTTCCCTGACGTTACCCCGAAAGCACACTTTGTGGGGTTAAGTCTCATGTCGTACTGTCGAAGGATCTTAAAACACTCTTTGAGGTCCTTCAAGTGACCTTCCGCCGGGCGCTTTTAACCAGCATGTCTTCGACGTATACCTCCATCGTCTTACCGATAAGGTCTTTAAAAACCATATTCATGAGCCGTTGATAGGTGGCTCCTGCATTCTTGAGCCCAAAGGGCATTACTTTGTAACAGTAGATCCCTTTGTCCGTCCGGAAGGCGGTATGCTCCTCGTCCGCAAGATTCATTTGAATTTGGTTGTACCCGGAGTACGCATCCATGAAGCTGAGAAGTTGGTGCCCGGCGGTCGAATCAACCAACTAATCAATTCTAGGGAGAGAGAAGCTGTCTTTGGAGCAAGCTTGATTGAGGTTGGTGTAATCCACACACATCCTCCACTTTCCTGAAGACTTCCTTATCAAGACAACATTAGCCACCCAAGTTGGGTATTTTACTTCTCGGATGAATTGGGCGCTGAGGAGCTTCTCTACCTCCTTTTTGATTGACTGGAGACGTTCTGCAGCGAAGTTTCTCTTTTTCTGAATGACAGGCTTGCATGCCGGGTTGATGTTAAGAGAGTGCTGAATAATGCGAGAGTCTATGCCTGACATATCTTTCGGAGCCCAGGAAAAGATATCCTTGTTCTTCTGGAGGTACGCTGTCAATTCCACTTCTCACGTTGTGGTAAGAGCGACCCGAGCTGGACGGTGCGGGCCGGGCTTGTTGTAGAAAGGGGGACTTCGACCAATCCTTCCATCGGCATCCCCCGCTGCAGAATCGTCTCGTCGCGCAGGTCGAAGTCGTCGATGTTTAACGTGGTGGCCCTGGTAGGTTGTGCCTGCTTAGAATAGCAATTCCTGGCGGCCTCCTGGTTGCCGCGCACGACCCCGAACCCCCCCGGAGTGGGGAACTTCATGGCTAGGTGAGGAATCGAAGGGATAGCCTTGAAGATGGACTAGACGGGCCTCCCGAAGATAGCGTTATAGACGACGCTTGAATCTACCACGACGAACTGGACTTCGTACGTTACCTGCCTTGGAAATTCTCCCATGGTGACTGGGAGGGCAATCGTGCTCATTACCTGAACTGGATGGTTATCGAAGCTGTACACCGGCCCGTCCGCCGGTGTCATATTTTGGCTGGATAGCTTCATGTTCTGAAGGGTAGAGTAGAATAATACGTCGACTGAGCTTCCATTGTCGACGAGAATTCGCTTGACATTATAGCAGGGGTCTCCGACCCCGGCGTTGATCACGAGAGGATCTTGGTGAGGTGTTCAGAGCTTCACTCACTCAACGTCAAACATCAGAAAGCTGAGAAAGCAAGTTGGCGTTGAGTGAAGCTGAATCACTCAACGCCTAGAAACAAACTTATAATCTAAGTAGTTTGGCGTTGAGAGAAGGTAACTCTCTCAACGGCAAGAGACAGTAAATCTGTCTTAGTAATTTGGCGTTGAGTGAAGCTCATTCACTCAACGCTTATACCACTGATGCTTGAATTTTGACTAAGTCTTCAGGTGCCGATGTCAGCATGTCAAAAAGTCAACCATATTCAAATTGCTAGCGGCAAAGCCATAGTACACGACAAAAGGCGTCGCAAGCCGACTTTACGACAGATAGGCGTTAAAGCAAGATGCAGCTGGAAGCTGCAGGTGGGGCCCACTGCTCTCTAAGAACCGTTGATCAGCGGAATACAAAAGGAGGAGATGGGTCAAGACACAAGATAACTTTTAGGGCTTCATCAACAAAAAGAGTTAGCAGCCGACTTCATCTTCTCGTCATTGCTGCATCTAAAAAGCTTGAAGCACTCCAGAAAGAAAAGTTCAGATAGCCGTGTCGTCTCCTTCTGGCACAGTAGTATCAGATATTGTTCTGAGGAAAGAAAAACCTTCAGCCTGAGGCAGGTTCAGTTAGCTGTTTGAAGACTCAAGATCAACAGATCTTTAGTCTTCTACAGCAAGTTCAGGAGTAAGCTTCTGAGTTCCACCAGCAAAGTTTTCTCTGCAGTGGGGAGAGATAGAGCAGAAATTATCAGCTCTAGTTGTTGACACACAGAAATTTCTGTGTTAAAGTTAACTAAATTATTTTTTGTTGTGGGATCCTTCTGGATCTGAGTTGTAGGGCCTTGGGCCTGAGGTAGGGCAAATTTGCCTGAGCTGTAGGGGTGTTGCAGCACTCTGAGAGTAGGGACTTGTTCCTGAAGTTGTAGGGATGAAAAGCCTGAGATGTAGGCCTTAGAGATAAGACTGAGGTAGGTGGTTTGAGGACCACTGAGTTGTAGGAGCACTGCAGGGCTATGAGGTAAGAACCTTTGTGGTTCTGAGGTAGGGTTCTGAAGAGAACCTGAGTGTAAGGCTGAGGGCCTGAGTTGTAAGCTCTGAGGAGCATTTTGGAGGAGTTTGGGCCTAGACTAACAAGAAGTTAGGAAGGTGAGAGGAGAGTGCATGTACCCATAATTTTGGGGAACCACTATAAAATACTTGTGTGCTTTTTTGTGTGTGTGTTTTCTGTTTGCAGGTACATAAAAAGCTCTAAATCACATAGTAACTCAAGAAGAATTAAAAAGAGAAAACAAAAGACCTAGATAAACCTATTACAACTTGTTCCTGAAGTTGTAGGGCTGAAAAGCCTGAGCTGTAGGCCTTAGAGATAAGACTGAGGTAGGTGGTTTGAGGACCACTGAGTTGTAGGAGCACTGCAGGGCTATGAGGTAAGAACCTTTGTGGTTCTGAGGTAGGGTTCTGAAGAGAACCTGAGTGTAAGACGTCGCAAGCCGACTGTACGACAGATAGGCGTTAAAGCAAGATGCAGCTGGAAGCTGCAGGTGGGGCCCACTGCTCTCTAAGAACCGTTGATCAGGGAATACAAAAGGAGGAGATGGGTCAAGACACAAGATAACTTTTAGAGCTTCATCAACAAAAAGAGTTATCAGCCGACTTCATCTTCCTCGTCATTGCTGCATCTAAAAAGCTTGAAGCACTCCAGAAAGAAAAGTTCAGATAGCCGTGTCGTCTCCTTCTGGCACAGTAGTATCAGATATTGTTCTGAGGAAAGAAAAACCTTTAACCTGAGGCAGGTTCAGTTAGCTGTTTGAAGACTCAAGATCAACAGATCTTTAGTCTTCTACAACAAGTTCAGGAGTAAGCTTCTGAGTTCCACCAGCAAAGTTTTCTCTGCAGTGGGGAGAGATAGAGCAGAAATTATCAGCTCTAGTTGTTGACACACAGAAATTTCTGTGTTAAAGTTAACTAAATTATTTCTTGTTGTGGGATCCTTCTGGATCTGAGCTGTAGGGCCTTGGGCCTGAGGTAGGGCAAATTTGCCTGAGCTGTAGGGGTGTTGCAGCACTCTGAGAGTAGGGACTTGTTCCTGAAGTTGTAGGGCTGAAAAGCCTGAGCTGTAGGCCTTAGAGATAAGACTGAGGTAGGCGGTTTGAGGGCCACTGAGTTGTAGGAGCACTGCAGGGCTATGAGGTAAGAACCTTTGTGGTTCTGAGGTAGGGTTCTGAAGAGAACCTGAGTGTAAGGCTGAGGGCCTGAGCTGTAAGCTCTGAGGAGCATTTTGGAGGAGTTTGGGCCTAGACTAACAAGAAGTTAGGAAGATGGGAGGAGAGTGCATGTACCCATAATTTTGGGGAACCACTATAAAATACTTGTGTGCTTTTCTGTGTGTGTGTTTTCTGTTTGCAGGTACATAAAAAGCTCTAAATCACATAGTAACTCAAGAATAATTAAAAAGAGAAAACAAAAGACCTAGATAAACCTATTACCCCCCCCCCCCCCCTCAAGGTTGCTAGTTATCTTGTAAACAAGAACTTTCAAGTGGTATCAGAGGGAGATTGCTCAAAAAGGATTTAACAATCTGATTGATCTCCAAAGGTAGTTATAGTTAAGTGATCATGGGCTCTGGAGAGAGCTAGAGAGAGCTAGAGAGAGCTGAGTTCCATGAAACTCCTCATCTGCAGGAAAGAGTAGTTTGGAATATGGAAAAAGAGGGTGAGACTATACATGGAAACCTATGATCCAAGGATTTTTGTAACAGTCAAGGAGGGACCTTTCATCCCTATGAAGGTCTCTGTTCTGAATGCTAATGACCAGACTCCTAAGACATACTCTGAGATGACCAAGGATGAAATCATCCTTGCTGGACTGGACAAGAGAGCACAGAATATTATTGTCAGTGTTGTTGATGACTCAACCTTTCTGAATCTAGTTCACTGCAAGACCTCCAAAGAGATGTGAGACACACTTGTGATCTACATGGAGGGGACTGAAGAGGTAAGGGATGATAGGAAGTCTTTGCTCAACCAAGAGTATGAGACTTTCAGGCAAAACCTGAAGGAGAACATAACTGCGTGTTATGAAAGATTCTTCAGGATCATAAATAAGTTGAAGACCTATGGGAGGGTCTTCAATAATTATAAAATAAATGAGAAGTTTCTCAGATCTCTCACTAGAGAATGAGATACCAAGATCTGTGTCATAAGAGAGGTGGCTAAGCTTGCTGATACTCCTCCCCAAATATTGTTTGGAAAGCTGCTCTCCTGTGAGATGCAATTAAATGCCAGGAAGGAGGAGGATGCCAGCAGCAAATCCCTGGCCAAGGAAAAGTCCTTGGCCTTCAGAGCAGAAAGCACAAGGAAGGGCAAGGAGATGATTCCCTCTCCACCAAGAACACCAGATGAGTCAGATAGCTCAGACTCAGAGGCATCAGACAGCAGCATGTCTGATGAAGACTTTGCAGCATTCTCCAGACAACTCTAAAGGCTGATGAAGAAGAAGCATTGGAAGAAGAGGTCTTCCAACTCCACTCATCACAGGAAGAATCAGTCCAAGACTGACAAAAAGCCTGGGCATATGATAGCTGACTGCCCAGAGAAGAGGAAGGAGGCTGAGGAGAAGAAGCAGCACCAACACAAAGGAAAGAACGAGAAGTCCTTCATTGCCAAGAAGGAAAAGAGCTGGACAGACTCATCATCATCTGAGTCTGAAGAAGAGGAAGCCTATATTGAGTTAGTAGTTGCTGCTGCTAATGATAAAGCTGTTGCAGCAGAAGAAGTTAATCCTCCAGCGAGGATAGGAATCAGGGCCCTCTGAAACTATCAGATAGTGACTCAGAGGAGGATGAAGATGCCCACATCCACAGAGGGCTGATGACAATGACAGATGAAGAGGGCAGCCAAGATCAGCCTGGTCAAAGCAAGTTACATTCTTTACCTAATTCTGCTTCTCTATCTGAGTATGAGACCAGTCCTTGCCCAGAAGCCTTTTCACCCAGTGGTGAAGAAGATTCTGGATCTGAAGGAGATGTCAATCAACTAATTGACAAGTATGGAGAACTTCTGAATGCCTTCAAGAAGTTCAAAAAGTTGTCTAAGAAGCAAGCTAAAAAGATCTCATCTCTTAAGCTTGCAGTTGCCCAGCAGACTGTAACAGCTAATCTGCTGGACTAGAAAGCTAGGGAAATAAGTCAACAGAAGTCCCTCTTGGACATCCAGATAGCCTCCATCAAGAGCAAGAACAATCTCATCAGAGAGCTTGAAGATAAGAATGAGAAGGAGAAAAGAATAGTGACTAGCTATTCTAAGCCAAGTACTGTACTACCCTTCATTGACACCTCCTCTAAAAAGGGTAAGAAGGGGTTGAGATTTAAGGAAAGCACAAGAGTTTCTCCTTCCAAAAGGAAGGGCAAAGCTTCAACTCCACCTCAGCCTATTGCTTACAAGCCTCTCATTCTTTTTAAAAAAGTTCTGTTACCTTCTAACAGGTATGATCAGGAAAGTTCATGTGGTCACTGGGAGAAGGGTTGTTCATCTGGGGTGAACAAAGATGTTCACAGCCATGGTGAAAGCTCTAGCCGGGTGAATGTCTTTGCGGCTACCCATGAGAAATTTCAGATGGCCCAACCAGGACCATTTGTTTTTGGTGCTTTAGCACTAACACTCAAGAATGTTGTTGCAAACAAGGCCCTGAATCTTACAACTAAGGGTCAGACTAAGGGCAAGTCTAACAGTCAGGCTGATTTGGGCATTTCTGATGCCATCAAAAGCATGCTCTCTGAAAAGAAGCTTGCAGCTGGTAGCACTCAGAGCAGACCAAACAAACCAGCTAGAAGACTTACCTTCAGTCAAATTCTAGCTGAAAGAAATCAGAAAAGGGCTGCAACACATCTTCCTCTTGTTAGGATTGTTGTTAACCAAGCTACATGACCTACACAGAAAAGAAGATATAACATACATGACTGTTGGTGCTGTGGTAAGATAGGGCATTTTGTCATTGATTGCTGCCACAATCCCAATGTGGTCAGTCCACCAGTAATAAATTCTGCTGGTAGACATGTTCAGTTTGATACTAATGTGCACCTAGAACCCAATAGATATTGAGGTCCTAAGGTAAAGTAAATTGTGTATTGCAGGTTTAGTCCAAGTTGTCATACCCTTATATGGTACTTGGACAGTGGTTGTTCTAGACACATGACTGGAACAAGAAGCAACTTAAATAAGTTTACTCCAATAAAAGATGGATCCAAAGTCATCTTTGGTGGTTCAGATAGAGGTGTAACCAAGGGATATGATAAGATCACCAATGGCATAGTCACCATCACCAAGGTGCCTTATGTTGAAGGGTTGCAACACAACCTTATAAGCATAAACCAGCTTTCTGATCTTGACTATGTTATTGGCTTCCACAAGAATGAATATCTAATTAGGAGGTCAAGTGACCAAGAGGTCATCTCGAGAGGCACTAGAAGTGGGAATGTTTATTGTTTAAACTTTCTATGTCTAGATACAGATTCTCCTATCTGTCTAGTGACAAATGAGAAAGTCTCCTACTGTGTCCAGTGACACAAGAGGCTAGCCCATTTGAATTACAAGACTATTGGTAAGCTCTTTAGTCAAGAGCTAGTTAGGAATGGTCCCAATATGAAGTGCTCCAAAGAGGGCATTTGCTCTGCTTGCCAAAAGGGCAAGCAGATAAAAGCCTCCTTCGAGAGCATTGGGGCCAAAGATTCTGTGAGGTGTCCATACCTCCTGCATATGGACTTGTTTGGTCCTATGTCAGTTCATAGTCTTGGTAGAAAGGTCTACACCCTTGTGCTGGTTGATGACTTTTCCAGATTTGTTTGGGTATTCTTCCTAAAGAGAAAGAATGAAACCTTTGATATCTTCACTAAATTTGTCAAGCAAATTCAGGATAAGTTAAACAGCTTTGTGGTCAATATCAGAAGTGATCATGAGACTGAATTCCAGTCTGACAGCATAACAAGATTCTGTGAAGAACATGAAATTCATCAAGAATTCTCTTCACCAAGGACACCCCAGCAAAATGAGATTGTTGAGAGGAAAAATAGGACTCTCATAGAGGCTGGTAGAACACTGTTGAGTGACACATCTCTCCCAGAATATTTCTGGGCTGAGCCAGTAAATACTGCATGTCATGTTCTCAATTGGCCCTCTATCACCAAAAGCCACAAAAAGACTTCCTATGAGGTCTTGAAAGGCAGAAAACCAAACCTGAGCTATCTCAGAATCTTTGGTAGTAAGTGATATGTGTTTCATAATGGAAATTCCTATATGACTAAGTTTGCTGTCAAATCCTTCGATAGAATATTTGTTAGGTACATCAATCATAGCAAAACCTATAGGATCTACAACTTGAAAAACAGAGTTGTAGAAGAATCAGTTCATGTAGTCTTTGATGAGTCTACTATGATTAACAGGGAGCTGTCAAGCTCCTCTTATAGTACTGCAGGTACAGATCAGATGATGGACAAACTGACCATCAAGGAAGCATCACCAGAAGATGAAGTGGATACTCCAGAAGATCTACCAGGTACACTGAGAGTGGATGAAGATCAACAAGAGGCTGCACCTGAAGCTAAAACTGTTGCTGAAAGAAGACTACCACCTGCAGTCAGACACATAAGAGATCATCCAGCTCACCAGATAATTGGTGAGGCAAGCCAAAGAGTAACAACAAGGAGCAGAAGTCAGAATAATGACATGTATTCAAGCTTTCTATCCCAAGTGGAGCCCAAGAAGTTTGAAAAAGCCAACATAGACGAGCATTAGATTGGAGCTATGCAGGAGGAACTGAACCAGTTCAAAAGGTGTAAGGTCTGGAAGCTGGTTCCCAGACCATAAGGACATAATGTCATTGGATTCAAGTGGATCTACAGAAACAAGCTTGATGAAAATGATATTATAATCAAGAACAAAGCCAGACTGATGGCTAAGGGGTACATGCAAGAAAAAAACATTGACTTTGATCAAACCTTTGCCCCTGTAGCAAGATTGGAGGTCATCAGACTATTTCTTGCATATGTTGCACACAAGGGATTGAAGGTCTACTAGATGGATGTGAAGTCAGCCTTACTGAATGATAACTTAAAAGAGAAAGTCTATGTTGAACAACCTCCAGGTTTTATAGTTCCTAACTCACCTGATTATGTTTATAGACTTAGGAAAGCTCTATATGGGCTGAAGCAAACCCCTAGAGCATGGTATGAGACTTTGTCTAGCTTCCTCATTGAGAACAAATTCTCAAGGGGGAAGATAGACAAGACCTTATTCCTAAGGGAATCTAAGGGTAAGATCATCCAAGTTCAGATCTATGTAGATGATATCATCTTTGTATCTACTGATGACAACCTCTACAAAAGGTCTGCTAAACATATGCAGGGGAAGTTTGAGATGAGCAACATGAGTGAAGTTAAGTTCTTCTTAAGCCTCCAAGTAAGATAGACTGATGAAAGCTTGTCCATATCCCAGTCTAAGTTCACTATGAAGTTAATAAAGAAATTTAGCATGAAGAACTCCACCATGAGAACTCCCATGGGGTCAAGTATGTATGTAAGCAAAGATGAGGCAAAGAAACCTGTTGATGAAATTTTGTATAGCGAGATAATTGACTCCCTTCTATATCTGACTGCAAGTAGGCCAGACATCATCCATGCTATATGTGTTTGTGTTAGGTATCAAGCTTGCATTAAAGAATCTCACTACTCTGCTGCTAAGAGAATCTTGAGGTATCTTAAGGACACTCCAGATCTTGGCCTATGGTACCCTAGGAATGGGGAATTTGAACTAATAAGATATTCAGATGCAGATTTTGTAGGCCGCAAAGAGGACAGGAAGAGCACGTCTGACACCTGTCAATTTTGGGAGGGAGACTGGTATCTTGGAGCTGCAAGAAACAAACCAGTGTTGCAATATCAACTGCAGAGTCAGAGTACATCTCAGTAGGTAGCTGTTGTGCTCAGTTGTTATGAATCCAGCACCAGCTTCAAGACTACAACCTCCAGATAAGTAGAACACCTATATTATGTGATTCTACTAGTACAATCTCAATTGCTAGGAATCCTGTCTCCCATAGCAGGATTAAACATATAGAGATTAGATATCATTTCATTATGGAACATGTGGAATGTGAAGACATCACCCTTGAGTTTGTTCCAACAGACAAGCAAGTGACTGACATATTCATTAAGCCACAAGATGAAGCTAAGTTTAACACCTTCAAATTTGAGTTGGGTATGTTAAACTTAGTATAGCTTCAGTTGCTCCTCATCTGTTTGCAAGCTATTTGATATTCTGCAGATGAAGTTGTTCTTTAAAGAAATGAAGGTTCTCCAATTGAGGGGGAGCATGTCCAACACAACTCCAATAATTCTCTGTTGTCTAATTGAGGGGGAGCAGATGATAAGATGATCAAATGATTAGATGAATCCTAGCAGCTATTTGCTGAAGTCAAAAAGGGGAGGAAAAGATGATTAGCTGATCAAATGAATGTTCTAGTATGCTAGCAACAATTCAGGGGAAGCAGGTGTAGTAATGTTCTACTCTGCAGACTGGGAAGTGGGGTAACTATAGATCACTTCTAAATTACATAGTTTTATGTTTATTGCTGCATGGTTCTGTGTATGTCATTGATTCACTTGCTTAAGAGTTTTGACTTCCTCAAATAGGGGGAGATTGTTGGGTTCATTGCCCACAATATCCTAAATTTGAAGAAGTAAATCTTGTCAATGATATATACATATTAGTAGATGACCGTGATGGGACAGGTAGCCTAAGTGGCTAAGTCGGGTTGTTTGAGAAATTTGGCTAAGTCCAAATTCATCGAACTAAGCTCAGAGTTCGTCGAGCTAAGCTAATCGTTCGTCGAATTAAGCTCAGAGTTCGTGAAATTTGGCCAGTCTAAATTCGTAGAACTGAGTTCAGAATTTGTCGAGCTGAGCTCACTGTTCGTCGAACTCAGTTCAGTATTCGTCGAACACAATTCAGAGTTGAGAGAGCCTGGCTGAGACAGTCAATGCCTAAAATTTTAAGAGCAAAAAAAGTGGTTAAGTACACAGGCGTTGAATGAAGGTCATTTACTTTACTCCGTAGCTTCTAAGTGTTGAGTAACACTCAGTCAGTCAAAGCCATAATTTTTAAAGAATACAGAAATTTGGCTAAGGCAGAAAGCGTTGAGTGAGGAGTGGTTGTACAACCCCGTATTCGCTGGTTTTTGGTTTTAAGCTTTTGGAGTGGTTTGAGCTCTTGGTGGCCAATTTAGGCCTAGCCCTCGGAATATACTAGTAGGGGGAGGAAAAATCTGTCTCCCCCCAGTGGCCCTTTTTTGGCGGGCGGGTGCGACAAGTTGGTTGGCATCCGTCCCGACCCGATAAGTGCGAGGTGGGAGCAGCGAGACCGGCCGGAGGCCGGGGTCTTGCCCCTGCCCCCTCTTGCTCCGTGACCTGGCAGGGCGAGATCGGCCGGGGGCCGGGGTCTCGCCCTCGCCTCCTTCTGCTCCGCGGCCTGGCGGGGCGAGACCGACCGGGGGCCGGGGTCTCGCCCCTGCCTCCTTCTGCTCCGCGGCCTGGAGGGGCGAGACCGGCCGGGGGCCGGGGTCTCGCCCCTGCCTCCTTCTGCTCCGCGGCCTGGCGGGGCGAGACCGGCCGGGAGGCCGGGGTATCGCCCCTGCCCACTCCTGCTCCGCAGCCTGGCGGGGCGAGACCGGCCGGAGGCCGGGGTCTCGCCCCTGCCCCCTCGCTCCCCAGTTCTCTGGGGGTCACCTGCTCGTCTCGGGTGCCCGGGGAGATGGTGGGAATGGCTCCTCCCGCCCGTGGACCTCTTTTGACCATGTTTTTATCGTTTTACCCGCGGGGTGGAATTACCTCTTTACCCCCTGGTGTGGATGTTTTCTATTGGCCCAAGGCCTTTTTATCCTAGGGGTGTTTTTGTCATTTTGGTCCATGTGGTTGGAAAAACTATAAATAGACCCTTAGGGGTGCCTTGGAGAGCATTGCATTTTCAGCCACCAAACCCCCCTTTTTGCTCTCTTCCACCAAGGCACCTAGCTCAGCATTGGCTAGGGAGGGGAAGTGCTCTGGTAGCCTTCCGGGTGTGAGGTGGGACCTCCGCGCTAGAACCGAGGGTCTGTTTCTAGTTTCTTGGTTCTTTGGTCCGTGACGTTCTCCTGAGTGTAGTAGGTGCAAGGTCACCCCTTTCTAGGGACCCCGAACTACACAGAGGTCATTTTTGGCTTCAACAGTGGTCACTCAACGCTCTCAACTCCATAATGCAAAATTTGTTAAAGCAAAAAGTGTTGAGTGAGACATGCTCACTCAAAACTGTCAACGCTTAAGATGCTGAGGAAGCAGAAATGGCTAAAGCAGAAAGCGTTGAGTGAGTCATGCTCACTCAACGCTCTTCACGCCTTACAAGCAGAATCGACTGCAGAAAGGCTTAAAGCAAAAAACATTGAGTGATGAAGACACACTCAACGCTCTCAACGCCTAGTAAAGATAGAATTTTGTCTACGGTGTTTGGCGTTGAGTGATGCTCACTCAATCGACGCCAAGAAGCAGAAAGCTGAGAAAGCAAGTTGGCGTCGAGTGAAGTTGAATTACTCAACGCCTACAAACAGACTTATAATTTAAGTAGTTTGGCGTTGAGAGAAGGTAACTCTCTCAACGCCAGGAGACGGTAAATTTGTCTAAGTAATTTGGTGTTGAATGAAGCTCATTCACTCAACGCCTATACTACTGATGCTTAAATTTTGACTAAATCTTCAGGTACTGATGTCAGCATGTCAAAAAGTCAACCATATTCAAATTGTTAGCGGCAAAGCCACAGTACACGACAAAAGGCGTCGCAAGCCTACTGTACGACAGATAGGCGTTAAAGCAAGATGCAGCTGGATGCTGCAGGTGGGGCCCACTGCTCTCTAAGAGCCGTTGATCAGCGGACTACACAAGGAGGAGATGAGGCAAGACACAAGATAACTTTTAGGGCTTCATCAACAAAAAGAGTTAGCAGACGACTTCATCTTCCTCGCCATTGCCGCATCTAAAAAGTTGAAGCACTCCAGAAAGAAAAGTTCAGATAGCTGTGTCATCTCCTTCTGGCACAGCATTATCAGATATTGTTCTGAAGAAAGCAGAACCTTCAGCCTGAGGCAGGTTCAGTAAGCTGCTTGAAGACTCAAGATCAACAGATCTTTAGTCTTCTACAGTAAGTTCAGGAGTAAGCTTCTGAGTTCCTCCAGCAAAGTTTTCTCTGCTATGAGGAGAGATAGAGCAGAAATTCTCAGCTCTAGTTGTTGACACACAGAAATTTCACTGTGTCAAAATTAACTAAATTATTTCTTGTTGTGGGATCCTTCTGGATCTGAGCTGTAGGGACTTGGGTCTGAGGTGTGAGACATGGAAGATTAGATGAATGCGGTTCCCGGCTGGAAGGCAAAGACGGTAGGAGACTGCCCCTATGTGGGCGAGGACCTCGAAAGGCCCGAAGAAACGAGGAGCCAGTTTCGGGCAGGGCCGGTGAGCCACCGAAAGTTGTCGGTAGGGGTGGAGTTTGACGAACACCCTCTCGCCAACCACAAAAGAGAAGTCTCGACGTTCCTTGTTGACGAAAGAGACTATCTTTTGTTGGGCCCACCGTAAGTGGTGCTTCAAATGATCCAGGATGGTATCTCTGTCACGGAGAGCGGTGGCCAAGCTCTCCGCCTGGCACTCCCCTGGAAGGTGGCGGACGATCGACGGAGGTGGGCGGCCGTAAACGGCCTCGAATGGGGTGGTGTCAGCCGCTTGATGGTAGGCGGTATTGTACGAGTATTCGGCCCACCCGAGCCACTTGGCCCAACTGCGAGTCTGCTCTCCCATGAAGCAGCGGAGGTACGTCTCCAAACACCGGTTGAGGACCTCAGATTGGTCGTCTGTCTGCGGGTGGTAGGTTGTGCTCATGCGGAGACGGGTGCCCTGTAAGCAGAACAGCGTGGTCCAGAACATACTAAAGAAGAGTGGATCGCGGTCGCTGATGATTGACCAAGGAAACCCATGGAGGCGTACGACCCCCTGGACAAAACTGTCGCCGACTTTGGCCGCCGTGTATGGGTGGTGCAGGGGAAGAAAATGAGCATACTTCGAGAGCCGGTCCACTACAACCAGAATGCTGTCGCGCCCCTGAGATCGGGGTAGCAGTATGATGAAATCCATGGCGACATTGCCCCAAATGCGGTCTGGAATCGGAAGGGGTGAAGCAGGCCACCAGGAAATGTGGCCTCGTACTTGGCTTTCTGGCAGGTGAGGCAGGAGGGCACAAAGGCCTTGACCTGTCGGAACATATGAGGCCAATAGAGTGAGGGGGCCAGTCGTCGGTACGTCCAGTAAGCTCCGACGTGTCCCCCCGTAGGTGAAGCATGGAATTCGATCAACAACAGAGGAATGCTCGGGTATGAGGGGGCGAGTACGAGGCGGCCCTTATAGAGTAAGCGACTGTCAACCAAGGAGTATGGTGGGTGGCTTGTGGCGTCCGCGAGAAGTGCTATTCGTATCTTATTGAGCTCCGGGTCGTCTTCTACTTCCCGTTGGAGGGTATCTGCATCCTCCCACACTGGTCGGGAAATGGCTGCGAGGATGGGGTTGCGCGAGAGGGCATCGGCCGCGCAATTAGTCTTCCCTAGCTGGAACTCGATGCAGAAGTCATAGTCCAGGAGCTTAGCCACCCATACTTGTTGAGCGGGTATAGCGATCTTCTGTTGTAGGAGGTAGCGAAGGCTGTGGTGGTCGGTGCGGACCACGAACCGCCGACCAAGGAGGTAAGGTCGTCAATATTGAACAGCGAGGACGAGGCCCATGAGCTCGTTCTCATAAGCCGAACGGCTGCGGATTGTCTAAAAAAGCGCGGCTGAAATAGACCACCGGGCGACCGACCTACATCAAAATGACTCCAACACCGACGCCTGATGCGTCGCATTCCACGAGAAAGGGCTGTGAAAAAACCGGCATAGCTAACACCGGAGCTCGAACTAAGGTCTGTTGTAGCGCAGTAAAAGTGGAGGATGCCGCGGCCGACCACTCGAAGGGCTCTTCGGCCGACTTTTTCAGAATCTGGGTGAGGGGTCGGGCCAGCATGTCGTACCCCTGAATGAACCGGCGGTAGTACCCTGTCAGTCCCAAGAATCAACGGACATCGCGGAGTGACGATGGTGTCAGCCACTACAGGACCGCCTCGATCTTGTCGCTATCCATGGCGACACCTGTTGTCGAGATGGTGTGTCCCAAGTAGCACACCTCGGGAACCCCACAGGAACACTTCGTTGGATGGAGCATGAAGTGGTGGCGTCGTAGAATTGTCAATGTCTGTCGGACATGCTGGAGATGCTCCTGCCAAGAACTGTAGACAAATATGTCATAAAAAAAACGAGAACGTGCTGACGAAGTACTAGGTGAAAGATATCGTTCATCGTGGCCTAAAAGGTGGCTGGTGCGTTGGTCAGGACGAAAGGCATAACCAGAAACTCATAGTGGCCGTCATGGGTCTGGAAGGCCGTCTTGGCTACATTGGTCGGCCGAACGCGAATCTACTGGTAGCCGGCACGGAGGCCCGGCTTGGTGAAGACGGTCACGCCATGGAGCTCATCCAACAGCTCATGAATCACTGGAATCGGGTACTTGTCTGGAACGGTGGATTTTTATTGAGCTCCTGATAGTCTACGCAGAAACGTCAACTGCCGTCGTTTTTGCGGACCAACAGGACCGGGCTGGAAAAGGGGCTGACACTGGGGCGGATGAGGCCCCCCATCAACATGTCGCGGACCAGTCTTTCGATCTCGTCTTTTTGTACGTGCCCGTAGCGATATGGACGGACGGAGACTGTCGTCACGCTCGGCTGAAGAGGTAAGGCATGATCGCGCGGTCGAGCTGGTGGCAGCTCGGTTGGTGAAGCAAAGATGTCTGCAAACTCTGATAGGAGGGCCTGAAGGTCCGGAGGCGGTGCTGAGACTGGTGCAATGGCGTCCGAGATGGGCCACAGCAGGGCCGAAAAATCGACGTCCGCAGTCCGCTTAATGGCGTGGGCGGAGACCGGGGTGCGAAGAAGTGCGGCGTCTCCCACAAGGCAGCACGCCCGATCGTCCTGGAGGAACCGCATCGTCATATAGCCTCAGTTGACTCGCACGCCGCCGAGCGTGCAGAGCCACGCTACTCCCAAAATGGCGTCGATCCCGCCAAGGCCGAAGACGTAGAAGTCCACCGTCGTCGAGTAGGGTCCCACTGAGATCGAAACGGCCAAACAACGACCCTGGATCGAGCGGCGACGACCATCGCCCAGACAAACCGTGAAATCTGGAGAAGGTTATGTCGGAAGACGTAGCTGCTGGGCCAGATAAGATGAAAGAAAATTATGGCTCGCTCCGTTGTCCACCATGATGACTATGTGGAGGTCGCCCAACTTGCCTGCCAACTTCATGATTTGGGGGCCAGAAATGCCACCCACGAAAAAACAAGGAAGCTCCAAGTGGTGACGGTCTGTGTTAGTGGCGGCCTCGGCGGCGTCCTCTGCAGTGATCTTGAGGTCTTCAAAAACTTCTAAAGTGATCTCTGGCTCGAAGTCGCCGATGATGGCATGAAACTCATTGACCGCACAGACGTGGGTCGGGGAGTAGGGCTGCCGGCGGCGGAAACCATGGCCAGGGAGGGACATGTGGGCCTTCCTCATCCCGACAGAGCATTATCGACGTTTCATCCATGATTATGGCATATTGGTGCTCCCTCTGACGCGCCTACTTTGCAAGACCGCTGACATCACCTTTTACTTATCCTCGGAGGCAACCACCACCATCTCAGTCTTATAGAAGGTTCTGGTATTTGCCTCAGTTTTGGTCATCCCTGACTTCTCCCGAATATTCACGGTGGAGTGGGATACCTCGGGCACCGTTGTTGGGAATGTGCTCATGCAAACCAGGTGGCCCATCACCTACTTCAGTAGATCCTTCTCCCCGACCATTCAATCGCGCTCTGCCAAGATAACAAGCTGATGGCAGTCGTTCTATTGATCCAGCACTGGAGGCCACACTTGATTGGGCGAACCGTTGTCATATGGACGGACCATCATAGCCTTCGCTACTTCCTGAGCCAGAAGATGACAACCCACGTAGCATGTGTGGGAGGGTCAAACTGCTGGGATATGATTCACCATCGAGTTTCGTTCTAGTGGGACTAACGTAGCGGTATATACACTTTCTTGTCAGTAGGGTGCAACACAATTGACAACAATTTCGTGATTGGTATAAAATAAAGTAGCCATCTTACAGCGCCAGGTGGAGGCGGATCCGACGTTACAGACTATCATGGACCGCTTACGGGAAAATGCGTTTGCATACCTCCGCCCCATGCCCTCATTGGGGGTCGGCTACTCTACCGGGGCCACATGGTCCTATTGACCTCGTCCACCAACATTCCTCGTCTCCTGGTTGAGTATCACGAACACCATTCGCCGACTACACAAAAGCATTTCGCACCCACCATCGCCATGTGACAGTCCTTTACTAGAAGGGGTATGATGTGCCATGTGGAAGAGTACACCGCTACTTGCCTACTCTGCTGACATTCTAAGTACGAAGCCCATTTTTAGGGGGCCTCTTGAAACCCTTGCCTCTTCTCCAATTCATATAGGAGTTGGCGATGGACTTCATTACTCATCTTCCCCGCTCCTTCGGGTACGACTGCATTCTCGTGGTGGCGGACCGTCCGTCTAAGTACAACCACTTTATTCCCTTGCAGCATCCCTTCACAACACTGGTGGTGGCCTACGCCTTCATCGCAGGAGTGGTGCGCCTTCACGGGTTTCTCCGTCGATCATTAGTGATCGCGACCCAATCTTCATGAGCAACTTTTAGCAGGAACTATTCAAACTCCAGATGACAACTCCGTATGAGTATGCCTTATCATTCGAAGACCAACGACCAGTCCGAGGTCTTGAACTACTGCCTTGAGACATACTTGTGTTTTTTTTACATCGGACTGACCGAGGGATTGGAGCAAGTGGTTGGGATGGGTAGAGTTCTCCTATAACACCATCTTCCACTGCTCACCAGACATGAATCTCCTCCAGACTGTGTATGGTCGACCACTACCCACAATCATGAAGCATCTTCTAGGGGATGGCCATGTGGGTGCAATACATGATATGTTGATGGATCGCGATGAGACATCCCGACTATTAAATACCCATCTCCTTGCCGCCCAGTAAAAGATGGTCCACCAGGACAACAAGCGGAGCGACCACATACAGTTCCGGGTGGGAGAGGAGGTTATTGACAAACTCCGCCCTTACAACCATTCCTCCGTCTCACAACAGGCCCACCACAAGCTAGCCTCCCGGTACTACAAACCATTCGAGGTGACTGTGAATTGGAGAGGTAGCATATCACCTCCACCTTCCCTCCCACAGCTGCATACATCCAATCTTCCATGTCTCCTAGTTTAAAAGGGTGATAGGAGATCACACTGTCGAAGACTCCTTGTCATCACATTTTGGCTCAGATAGCTCCATCATGCACTTGTCGGAAGCCATACTGGACAACACATCAAAATCCCGGACTGGCGGAGCACAAGTTCTGGTGGCATGGCAACATCGCCCTCACTCTGACACGACCTGGTGGGACTGCGATGACTTCCACGCCCAGTTTCTAGAGTTTTGCCTTGATGACAAGACAAATTTTCCAGATGGGGGTATTGTTATGGAGGGGAACGACTCAGAGAATGAGGCGCATCGACCACAGGGAGGGTGTACTCGCGGTGACCGAAAGCGACAAACCAAGCAACAACCGGTTGAGAGCGCGGCTCTCGAGTTATCTTTACTTTTGCTTATGCCATTAGGTTGGGTATATATAAACCCACTCTTTTGTCCTTTGAGTTTTCGTTGGATTTGGAATTTGGTTGTTTTGGAGTCTAGGGATGACAAGAGATTTCCTCTTGGGATTTATCGCAAGGAATTTTGGTTTTCACTTCTCCCAAAACCCTAGCGTAGCATATTCCTTCAGTGAACTGCTCCCCTCTACGCTCTAGTAACCTGAAGGCAGCAACCCCAAAACTGACGTCGGCAAGCTACACTTCCAAGGCTCACTTGAGCTTCTTGTCCGCAAAATCGAGCTGCTCCACGCTGTTCTCCAAGAACATCTCCAGCTGCATCTCCTTCGACATTTGAAACGGCAGTGAATGCCAATTACAAGCATAAGAAAGTCATCCTGATAGTCATCTTTGTAAAGAGAGCAGGAAAAAAAAGACCTCCAACCTTGTATATAATTCTTGAATTAATAATTACAAGTATGAATACATTTATATAGGAAGAGAGGGAGAAGAGAAGATCTCAATCCAAGATGTGGGACAAATACAAGGAAAAAATGGGTCTCTTAAATGGGCCTTTACAAGGGCTTTTCTAACACTCCCCCGCAAGCTGGAGCGTACAAGTCGTAGACGCCAAGCTTGGATAAAAATTGGTAGTATAGCGGTCGGGAGAGAGCTTTGGTTAGGATATCAACAACTTGGTTTGTAGCAAGACATGCTCCAGATCTACCTTCTTTGACTGTACTTTTTCCCGAATAAAGTGGCAGTCAACTTCAATATGCTTTGTGCGTTCGTGAAAGACCGGGTTCTTGGCAATATGTATTGCTGCTTGACTATCACAAAATAGGGTCGCCGGTGATGAGAGACAAACACCCAAGTCTCCCAGAAGGCTCTCAAGCCATGTTAACTCGGAAACTAAAGCAGCAATGGCCCAGTACTCAGCTTCAACAGAAGAGCGAGCAACCACACTCTGTTTCTTGCTACGCCAGGTTATGACATGACCACCGAAGTAGGTACAGAAACCAGATGTATAGCGTCTATCATCAATGGATCCTGCATAGTCAGCGTCCGAGTATGCAACAAGAGATAGAGATGTGGATGGCTTGCACACAAGCCCTTGTCCTGGAGCGTTCTTGAGATACCGAAGAATGAGCTCGACAGCTTGAAGATGAGATGTCCAAGGAGCATGCATAAATCGACTCACGACTCCTATGGCAAAGGAGATGTCTGGTCGAGTAACTGTAAGGTAGATCAGTTTCCCAAGCAGCGTATCGGAGTAAGAGCTATGGGTCGAGAGCCTGTGATTAGCGTCCATTGGAGTATCCGTAGGTTTGCATCCCGAATAGCCAACATCATGAAGGAGGTCCATACAACACTTCCTTTGGGATAATACAAGACCATCAGGCCGTCGTGCAACCTCAAGCCCGAGAAAATACCGTAGGTTACCAAGATCTTTGGTCTGAAAGGCGGAGTTCAACTATTGCTTGGTATGTTGTATCCTTGTAGTATCGTCGCCAGTAATGAAGATATCGTCAACATAGACAAGTAGGATCACAGTTCCGGTTGGCCGGTGTCGAGTGAAGAGAGAGAAGTCAGTCGAGCTCCGAGTGAAGCCAATATCGCGGACTACCTTGCTGAATTTGTCAAACCAAGCGCACAGGCACTGTTTGAGACCATAAAAAGATTTCTGAAGATGACAAACCCGAGACTCCCCCGTGGTCTCAAACCCGGGAGGTTGATGCATATAAACAGTCTCCTACAGATCACCATTGAGGAAGGCGTTCTTAACATCCAGCTGATAAAGAGGCAAATGACGATGAACAGCAAAGGAGAGAAGAACTCGGACCGTGTTCAATTTGGCCACTGGAGAGAAATTTTCCTCATAATCAAGGCCTCGTTGCTTAGTAAAACCCCGGGCCACGAGGCGGGCCTTCAGACGCTCAACGGTACCATCCGCGACATCTTTAACAACAAAGACTCACTTGTAGCTGACACAGTGTTCGCCTGCAGGAAGGAGAACCAGATCCCAAGTCTGGTTAGCCCAAAGGGCCCTCATTTCATCCTCCATGGCCGCCCGCCACCCCGGGTGTTGAAGCGCCTCCTGTACAGTGTTAGGAATAGAAATAGAGAAAAGTGAAGTGACAAAGGTGTAGAGAGGTGGAGTGAGCCGATGGAGAGAAACGTAGTTGGTCAGGGGATGGGACGTAGAAGCAGGAGCCGGATCCGTCGGTGCCGGAGTGTCTCTGGGAGCAGGGAGCTGAGGCAGGGAACCATCCTTGGAGCCGCGACGAGTATAGACACGGATAACGGTCGGAGGGACTTTGGGAGCAGGAATAGAGGTGGAGTGAGATGGCAGAAAGGAGGGCGTTATAGGAACGACAGGCCGGGGAAGAGCAGGAGAGGAAATCGAGGAGGAGGAAGGTAAGTGAAAGGGCTGAACTTCGCAGAAGATGACATCCGCGGAGACAACCATCTTTCCATCTGAAGGAGAGTAGCAAACATACCCCTTTTGAGTACGGGAGTAGCCAACAAACATATATTTGGCCGCCCGAGGAGCAAGTTTGTCGGAGGGAGGTCCAAGAAGATGAACATAACTAATACACCCAAAGACACGTGGGGGGAGAGAGGTTGGGTTGGTATTAGGATAGAGGAGTTGGATAGGAATGACAAAATCAAGAACAGAAGAAGGGAGGCGGTTAATGAGATGACAGGCTGTGGAGACTGCGAAATTCCAATATTCGATTGGAACCTGCATTTGAAACATGAGGGAGCGAGCAACGTCGAGTAAATGACGATTCTTCCGTTCGACCACCCCGTTTTGCTGAGGGGTATAAGCACACAAAGTTTGATGGATGATGCCAAATTCGGTGCAGATGGTGGAGAAGGTGTAACGCCCCCGATTTTTCTGCGATTATTTAATTCTCGTTGGGCGTTACGTTGACGCGTTTCCGGCATGTGCCGTTTGTTAGAGCGTGGTTTTAGCTCTTTAGGTTCCTTGTGTGGTTGTTGGCAGCCTTTTTGGCAAGATCCCCTATCAAGTCGGGTCTGTTTTGGTGACCGGTGAGGGCTCTCGGGGGATGCTTGTGTTTTGGCTTCGGGTAGTGATAACCCGAGTTTTGTTCGTCGAAAGTTGATTTCGACTTCGCTGTTGCGTTCGTAGCGTGGGTATTTAGCTACGGTGTGAATTTCGTCGGATTCCGAGGTGGTTCGGTTTTCGCGTCGTTTTGATGTGTTGATAATAATGATGCAAATAATTAATTAATAAAGTTTGAAGGAATCCAGTGGCTTTTAGGTGTCTGTTAGGGTTGATAAGGCGTGTCCCTGCATATATATTTATAGTCTCAAGACAAAATCGAGACTTCTCATCGTCTCTTTCCGTGAGAGTATAACCGTCGTCTGTTTGAGAGGAAGAAAAACCGCCAACCCTGTTTCCCTTCAGACGCCGATTCTGGGAGCGTTAGTGGATGGAATTCGGTTCCTAAAGCGGATTTGGAGTGCTCTCGCCTAGACCTTCATTCCTACGGTAAGAGATTCAATTTTCGTGGTGTTTCTAGGGGTCTCGGAATTTTTGGTTTGATCCTTTTTCCGTCATTAAAACTCTAGAAACCCTGTTTAGGTGCTGTTGCGGCTAGAACCGAGAGAGAGAGGAAGGGTTGTGCAAGATAAATCGCTAGTATTTGAGGCAAGTGGTGCTCCTACCCTTGCCAAGTTTTCCTTCTCCTTTTCCTGGTCAAATTTGTTGTAATCATTCAAGTTTTCCCTGAGATTGTTATTTGCTCTGTTTTTCCGTCAAAATCATGTGGATCTTAAACCATAATGCACCTTTATGTTTTTTTTGCGTTTTCTCAAGTTCTAAAAATCCAAGTTTCCGGCCGGGTTGTGGTAGTCTTGCTGTCTTTTTATCAAATGGTTCCCTGTTAATCTCGGTTTGGGTAGCAATTAGCCTATCAGCCCTAGAATTAAGTAGCAGGGGGCTTTCATACTTACTTTGCGAGTAATGGGATAGAATTATGCTAAGAGGTTTGGTCGGAAATGAGGGTGGTTGTGCAGGATTGCGGTGTACCCAACGCAGCCAGTTCTGCGAAGATCGTCGACCTGAGTTCAACGAAGATCGTCGAACTGAGATCGACGATCTCTGGTTGCTTGAGATCGACGAGGATCGTCGAGCTGAGTTCGAAGAGGATCGTCGAGCTGAGTTCGACGAGGATCGTCGAACTGAGTTCGACGATTTTCTGTGTCCGGCGTTTAACGGAAAATCGTCGAACGCAATTCGACGGTTTTCCTGTGGCCTGCGTTTAACGCGAAATCGTCGAACGGCGTTCGACGATTGTTTCCGTGACCTGTGTTCGACGAACGGAAAATCGTCGAACGACGTTCAACGATTTTTCCCGTGACCTGTGATCGACGAAAGGAAAATCGTCGAACGGCGTTCGACGATTTTTCCCGTGCCTGTGTTCGACGAAAGGAAAATCGTCGAACGGAGTTCGACGATTTCCTGTGGCTGGAGATCGACGATTCCTGTAGGCTGAGATTTATTCCTTCTCAGTTTTTTTCTTTCCTTCCCGAGTGATTTCCTCCTAGGGGGAATGTCTTGTCGGCCTTTCGTTCTTCCTTTGTTTTGAGCGCCGAATCGTGGGTTATGGCAGGTAGTGGTATTTTGATGTTTTAAAGGAGCGGGATGTTTTGTGTGCGAGCCATGACCGTCACTTTTTAGTCTCAGGTACGGGCTGGGTATTGCTGTGGTCGCCACCCTTTTTTATCCCAGGTACGGGCTGGGTTCGTGGTGGTTTTGTGCTGACACAGTGGAATTTCTTTTTTAGTTGGAACTGTTTTGTTTGGGGGACTGTTTTTGGTCACCAACTCAGGTCCATGTTGTTTACTACTGCCATTAACGCACAAATTAGGATTGTTAGGTGTTTCTTCCTTGTAGAATGCAGCATATTGTGACAAGTTTTCTTGTCTTTTGCCTTGTAGCCTCTGCAGGATTTGTGCATGGCTTGTTGTTGTTACTTGGTACTTGGTGTACTATGGCTTACTTGGGACAGTGTTTGCTTTTACTGTCATGATTACTTACTCTCTTTTGTCCCATTTTGATTTAACGCTCTAATTCTGATTTCCTTGTTTTACTTGCTGAGGTGTTCTTTTCTTTTCTGGATGCCTCAGGTTCTGATTAGTAGTCGGGTAGGCGGCTAGATTTGCTGTGGTGTTGCTGGTGATCCCTTGAGTTGTAGGGAATCTTTCTCTTGTTGTTGTGAGGTAGTTTTTCTGCTTTTCTTACAGACATACATGCTTGTCAGTGGGTTCGTGTCAGTTTGTTGGCGTCCACTGGTAGTTTTACCTTATGATATTAGATATGTTTCTTTTACTGCTACCTTTCTGGAGATAGTCTACTTGCTTTTGGGAAGATTTATGCTATGTTGCTAGTTATTTTTAAACCTAAAAACACTATTATTATTATATTTCATGACCATCATGTTTATAAAACTCATACATTACTTTTCAAGCAACGTAAAAAGATCGTTTTCCTACTTATAATATAATATAAATCTAGAGTCTTGCATGGTATAAGTTGACCTCGGGGGTCACTTATGCACTCTCATAGGATGTCAAATATTTAAAGTATTTTCCGTTGCGTATAAGAATAGTTTTATACCATGTACTAGATGATCCACCGAGTCGAGCAATACGACCCTTAAAATTATATCTGATTTTCTAATCATTAAACTTATGAGATTTTCATAGTCTAGTTAGATGGTGTTCGCCTTAGCGTCGACAGTTATCCCCTGTTCGACGTGGCATCACGACGCGTGTTTTCTCATACTCTGATACTTCTTAAATTAGGAGAAAATGCGGGATGTGACAGTTGGTATCAGAGGGAGGTTGCTTGACAATTTGTCGGACAACCTTTGCTTGTAGGTATTAGGTGTTTAGCATCATATCATACACACACTGATATGTCATCAGCACGTCTTGGCTGAAACACAAACACTACACTCATAGCATAACATGAAGTATACGGGGCATATTATGTAGTATGAGATGCATAATATGTGTTTGTATATGGATCCACCATAGGGGCAACATGTGAGGGTTCTGTAGTATGGGATGCATAACCTCACCACATGAATGCGACTAGCACGTTTCTTTTTCGTTGCATGAGAATGTTATGTAGTATGAGATGCATAACATTTTCATGCGTACGCCGCTCATGACATACATTAGGGCCTTTTTAGAATGCATAGCACAATCATGCATAGCATAACATTGCATAAGCACAACGTGTCAAGCTAAAGATTTGCAGGATGACATATGTACACACATGGTTTTAAATCAGAAAAAGAATATAAATTCATGCATTCCCGATCTAGGCACAAGAGTTAGATGATGGTGGTTAACCATCCTAGGTTAGACATAACACCATTTTTGTTCAAAAAAACTCCCAGAGCAAGTTTAGCAGTTTTAAGATCATATTTATGTATGTATTGTCTGTACTTGTAGTTGGTTCCAACTATTGTACCAGGATTTGACTAATGTTGATATGACCATAGGATGACAAGACGTCCTTCGACGAGGTCGACTCCCCTGTCTGAGGGTGAGACTTCTAGAGCACAGAGTGATGCGGTGATCGAGAGCTTACGGTTGAGCAACAATTCCTTGACCAGGCAGTTGGTGGAGATGCAGGTCCAGATCCAGTCTCTGGCGGCAGTTGTGGCAGGACAGACTCATGGAGTGCAAGACCCTGCAGGGGGGTCAGCTGCCCCTCTCCCTCCTGCTCCCCTGAGACCTCCAGTGGTGGTGCCAGCGGAGATGACCTTCATTTCTCAGTTTCAGAGACTTAGCCCTCCTACATATAATGAGAAGGCAGATTTCATGGTCATAGATGATTGGCTGATCTCCATGGAGGAGATGTTCTCGTATTCCGGTGTTGCAGATGATCAAAGAGTGATAATAGCCGCCTATCAGCTAAAGGGTTTGGCTAAGAGCTGGTGGCTTAGGGAAAAGGAGAGTTTGGTGGATGGTTGCACTTGGGGATTATTCAAGGAGATGCTGTTGAGGAAGTTCCTGCCTTCGGTCGAGCGTGACCGACTTATGAACGACTTCCTTCACCTGAAGCAGAGGCAACTCACGGTCAGTGAGTACGAGATAGAGTTCAGCAAGTTGAGCCGGTTTGCCCCTGGGTTGGTGAGTGTTGAAGCAGATCGAGTCAAGCGGTTCCTTGGTGGCTTGAGGAGCGAGGTTCAGCAGTTGGCCCGTGCTTATGGATAAGAGACTTATACAGGGATAGTGGAGGCTGCTCTGAAAGTGGAGGCAATTGAGACCGCAAAGAACAGAGGCCAGCAAATGAGGAAGGACAAGAGGAAGTCTGCCGAAGAGAAGAACCCCCAGGTACTCGATGCTGCTTTGAGAAAGAAGAGCAAGGTAGTGTGTAGCTTCTGTGGCCGGTCAGGTCACCCTGTTGAGAGGTGTTTCAAGAAGGCGGGAGCTCAGAAGAAGGAGCAAGTTCATGTCATTCAAGGTGCTCCTAGGAAGGATGGTTCCTGTTCTGTCTGCAAGCGACCCGGGCATGATGTTGTCCAGTGCTGGTCCAAGGATAAGGTCTGCTTTCAGTGTGGCCAGAAGAGCAATATCAAGGCTAGGTGTCCTCAGGTCCAGCCTATTCTTCAGGCAGTTGCACTTCAAGCTTTACCTCCGCCTCAGCATGTGGACAAGGGCAAAGGAAAGCTGAACGTGATCTCTTCCGAGGAGGCTCAGACCTCGACTCAGGTCATCTCAGATTAGTTGTTTTCCTAACCTGAAAGTTTTATTTGCTAGAATGGTTACAGTTTTGTTGTGGTACTTCCTTAGTTACTTATGTACTCCTATAGGGAAATTTAAGGTGAAGAACCGCTGGGCGCATGTTTTGTTCGACTCTGGCACTACCCACTCGTTTGTGGCTAGATCTTTTGTAGAGCGGTATCAGTTGATTCTAGATCAACTTCGTGATACCTTCCGCGTCAAGTTCCCTTCTGGTGAATCTGTGTTGTCAGATTTGGGTATTCTGGATTGCCCTGTTTTGTTGGGGGACTTTCTTGCGAAGGCAGACTTGAAGATGATTGATCTAGAGGACTTCGATGTTATTCTGGGCATGGACTGGTTGTCTAGGTATGATGCGGTTATTCAGTGCAAAGGGAAGCGCTTGGACTTCATCAAGGACAACGGTCAGCCTGGAAGTGTGTATGCTGATCCGTGCCAGGATTCTCCTATCATTTCTGCGGTATGTGCTCAGAAGCTGTTTCATTCTGATTGTTTTGCTTGTTTAGTCTCGGTGGTTGGGACTGCTGTTAGTGTACCGCGCTTGGAGGAAATTCCTGTTGTACGTGGTTTCTCTGATGTTTTTCCTGACGACCTTCCTGGTCTTCCCCGGAGAGGGATGTTGAGTTTGTGATTGATTTGGAACCGGGTACGCGTCCTATTGCTAAGGCGCAGTATCGGATGACCCCTCGTGAGTTGGAGGAGTTGCGAGTCCAGTTGGACGAGTTGTTGGCAAAATGTTTTATCAGACTGAGTTCGTCGCCTTGGGGTGCTCCTGTTCTATTTGTGAAGAAGAAGGATGGGTCGATGAGGCTGTGCATCGATTATAGGGAGCTGAACAAAGTCACCATTAAGAAGAGGTACCCTCTGCCGAGGATCGATGACTTATTTGACCAGTTGCGTGGTAGCACGGTGTTCTCCAAGATCGATCTTCGTTCTGGCTATCATCAGCTCAGGATCCGTGAGGCAGATATTCCACGGACTGCGTTTAGATCAAGGCATAGACACTTCGAGTTTCTAGTGATGTCGTTTGGTTTGACAAACGCATCATCATCTTTCATGGATATGATGAACCGGGTGTTCAAGGACTTCCTAGACAAGTTCTTGGTGGTATTCATCGATGATATGTTGATCTACTCTCGCAGTGCTGAGGAGCATGAGCAGCATCTGCGATTGGTTTTATCTGCTTTGAGAGACCATCAGTTATTCGCCAAGCTGAGTAAATGTGAATTCGGGTTGTCCCAGATTTCCTTCCTGGGTCATGTGGTGAACAAAGACGTCATTTCGGTTGACCCGGAAAAGATTTCTGCAGTGATGGATTGGCATAGGCCGAGCACACCCAAAGAGATTAGGAGCTTCTTGGGGTTGGCCGGCTATTATAGAAGATTCGTGGAGGGCTTTTCTACACTGGCAGCGCCCTTGACTAAGCTGACGCAGAAGAATGCGGCGTTCATTTGGAGCGAGAAATGCGAGGAAGCTTTTCTGGAGCTGAAGAGTAGGTTGTGTTCTGCCCCTGTTTTGGCATTGCCTACGGAGGGCAAGGACTATGGTGTTTATGTGGATGCCTCGCATGTTGGGCTCGGGGGGGTGTTGATGCAAGGGAAGGTGATTGCATATGGGTCGAGGCAATTGAAGACTCATGAGAAGAACTACCCCACGCATGATCTTGAGTTCGCAGCAGTGATCTTTGCCCTGAAGCTGTGGAGACATTTACTTTATGGTGCTCAGTGCAAGATCTACACCGATCATAAAAGTCTAAAGTACGTGTTCACACAGAAAGAGTTAAATCTGCGCCAGCGGCGGTGGCTAGAGTATGTGGCCGATTATGATGTGGATATACAGTATCATCCGGGCAAGGCCAATGTGGTGGCCGATGCCCTAAGCCGGAAGACGGGGAAGATCTTTAATCTCACCGCCGATTGTTTAGTGGAAGAGTTCCTCCTGATGGATATTTTCGTGGGACGTTGTGACATGCAGAGCAGTTTGGCAGTGACAGAGCCGTCTTGGATTGCACTTACCAGGTTGCACCAGAAGGATGATCCGGATCTTCTGCACTTGTACCTCAGGACTGAGAGAGGGGAGTTGCCGGATTTCTCTATCGATGATGCGGGTACTTTGAAGTACCGCGGCAGGTTTTACATCCCTGTTGTTGGTGACATCAGGGTTATGATTTGCAGAGAGGCTCATGGATCCAGTGTTGCCTACCATCCAGGATCTACAAAGATGTATCATGAATTGAAGCAGATTGCCTGGTGGTATGGGATGAAGGGTGATATAGTCCGATTTGTTGCTGAGTGCCACACTTGCAAGCGTGTGAAGGCCGATCATGGAAGGCCTGGTGGCAAGTTGACTATGTTGGAGATCCCTACTTGGAAGTGGGAAAGTATTACTATGCACTTCATTACGGGCTTACCGAGATCTCCAAGGGGATTTGATTCAGTTTGGGTGATCGGGGACCGATTGACGAAGTGTGCGCACTTTGTACCTTATAAGATAGATTACCCGATGAAGAAAATAGCAGAGTTGTACTTGAACGAGGTCATCAGATTACACGGTGTGCCGGTTAGCATCATTTCGGATCGAGACTCCCGTTTTACATCTCGCTTCTGGAGGAGTCTACAAGAGGGTCTGAGTACAGATTTGAGATATTCTACAGCTTACCACCCACAGACCAATGGCCAGACTGAGCGGGTGAACCAGATAGTTGAGGATATGATCAGGTTCTACATCTTGGACCATGGTGGAGTGTGGGATGAGCGTTTGCGGCTTATGGAATTTGCATACAATAACAGTTACCAGAAGAGCTTGCAAATGACTCCGTTTGAAGCCTTGTATGGGAGGCGCTGCAGAACTCCCTTGTTTTGGACCGAGGTCGGTGAGAGGCCTGTGTTGGGTCCGGATGCGCTCGAGGAAATGGAAGTCGCAGTGAAGCTTATTTGAGAAAAGCTTCGTATTGCTCAGGAGAGATATGAGAAGAAAGCAACTGGCATAGGTCTGACTTAGAATTTTCTGTAGGGGACCTTGTGTTTCTTAAGGTTTCCCCGATGGTTGGTGTTAAGAGGTTCGGTAAGAACCGAAAATTGGATCCAAGGTATGTGGGCCCGTTTAAGATTGTTGAACGGATTGGCGAGTCAGCATATAGATTGGATTTGCCAGCAAATTTCTCAGGTATTCATAATGTGTTTCATGTAAGCCAATTACGGAAGTGTGTGCGAAGCAGTGGGCAAGTCTTGGATGCTGTGCCCCAGTTGGAGCCTAATCTTTCATATGTTGAGGTGCCGGTCCGCATCTTGGATACTCAAGATCGGGTGCTGCGGACGAAGTCTATCCCGATGGTGAAAGTTCTATGGAAGAATCAGGATTTGGAAAGCGCGACTTGGGAGCTAGAGTCGGCTATGAGGGAGGCTCACCCTCATCTGTTCCCTTGATTTGATTGGTACGTTTCTTTCTAGTAGCTCTTGTTTTGTTACTTTCCTTCTATGGTAGAAGTTGTGTACGTAAAGTTTCGGGACGAAACTTTCTTTTAGGGGGAGTGACTGTAACGCCCCCGATTTTTTTGCGATTATTTAATTCTCGTTGGGCGTTACGTTGACGCGTTTCCGGCATGTGCCGTTTGTTAGAGCGTGGTTTTAGCTCTTTAGGTTCCTTGTGTGGTTGTTGGCAGCCTTTTTGGCAAGATCCCCTAGCAAGCCGGGTCTGTTTTGGTGACCGGTGAGGCCTCTCGGGGATGCTTGTGTTTTGGCTTCGGGTAGTGATAACCCGAGTTTTGTTCGTCGAAAGTTGATTTTGACTTTGCCGTTGCGTTCGTAGCGTGGGTATTTAGCTACGGTGTGAATTTCGTCGGATTCCGAGATGGTTCGGTTTTCGCGTCGTTTTGATGTGTTGATAATAATGATGCAAATAATTAATTAATAAAGTTTGAAAGAATCCAGTGGCTTTTAGGTGTCTGTTAGGGCTGATAAGGCGTGTCCCTACATATATATTTATAGTCTCAAGACAAAATCGTGACTTCTCATCGTCTCTTTCCGTGAGAGTATAACCGTCGCCTGTTCGAGAGGAAGAAAAACCGCCAACCCTGCTCCCCTTCAGACGCCGATTCTGGGAGCGTTAGTGGACGAAATTCGGTTCCGAAAGCGGATTTGGAGTGCTCTCGCCTAGACCTTCATTCCTACGGTAAGATATTCAATTTTTGTGGTGTTTCTAGGGGTCTCAGAATTTTTGGTTTGATCATTTTCCGCCATTAAAACTCTAGAAACCCTGTTTAGGTGCTGTTGCGGCTGGAGCCGAGAGAGAGAGGAAGGGTTGTGCAAGATAAATCGCTGGTATTTGAGGCAAGTGGTGCTCCTACCCTTGCCAAGTTTTCCTTCTCCTTTTCATGGTCAAATTTGTTGTAATCATTCAAGTTTTCCCTGAGATTGTTATTTGCTCTGTTTTTTCGTCAAAATCATGTGGATCTTAAACCATAATGCACCTTTATGTTTCTTTTTGCGTTTTCTCAAGTTCTAAAAATCCAAGTTTCCGGCCGGGTTGTGGTAGTCTTGCTGTCTTTTTATCAAATGGTTCCCTGTTAATCTCGGTTTGGGTAGCAATTAGCCTATCAGCCCTAGAATTTAGTAGCAGGGGGTTTTCATACTTACTTTGCGAGTAATGGGATCGAATTATGCTAAGAGGTTTGGTCGGAAATGATGGTGGTTGTGCAGGATTGCGGTGTACCCAACGCAGCCAGTTCTGCGAAGATCGTCGACCTGAGTTCGACGAAGATCGTCGAACTGAGATCGACGATCTCTGGTTGCTTGAGATCGACGAAGATCGTCGAGCTGAGTTCGACGAGGATCGTCGAACTGAGTTCGACGATTTTCTGTGTCCGGCGTTTAACGGAAAATCGTCGAACGAAATTCGACGATTTTCCTGTGGCCTGCGTTTAACGCGAAATCGTCGAACGGCGTTCGACGATTGTTTCCGTGACCTGTGTTCGACGGACGGAAAATCGTCGAACGGCGTTCGACGATTTTTCCCGTGACCTGTGATCGACGCAAGGAAAATCGTCGAACGGCGTTCGACGATTTTTCCCGTGCCTGTGTTCGACGAAAGGAAAATCGTCGAACGGAGTTCGACGATTTCCTGTGGCTGGAGATCGACGATTCCTGTAGGCTGGGATTTATTCCTTCTAAGTTTTTTTTTCTTCCCGAGTGATTTCCTCCGAGGGGGAATGTCTTGTCGAGCTTTCGTTCTTCCTTTGTTTTGAGGGTCGAATCGTGGGTTATGGCAGGTAGTGGTATTTTGACGCTCTAAAGGAGCGGGATGTTTTGTGTGCGAGCCGTGGCCATCACTTTTTAGTCCCAGGTACGGGTTGGGTATTGCTGTGACCGCCACCCTTTTTTATCCCAGGTACGGGCTGGGTTCGTGGTGGTTTTGTGCTGACACAGTGGAATTTCTTTTTTAGTTGGAACTGTTTTGTTTGGGGGACTGTTTTTGATCACCAACTCAGGTCCATGTTGTTTACTACTGCCATTAACGCACAAATTAGGATTGTTAGGTGTTTCTTCCTTGTAAAATGCAGCATATTGTGGCAAGTTTTCTTGTCTTTTGCCTTGGAGCCTCTGCAGGATTTGGGCAAGACTTGTTGTTGTTACTTGGTACTTGGTGTACTATGACTTACTTGGGACAGTGTTTGCTTTTACTGTCATGATTACTTACTTTCTTTTGTCCCATTTTGATTTAACGCTCTAATTCTGATTTCCTTGTTTTACTTGCTGAGATGTTCTTTTCTTTTCTGAATGCCTCAGGTTCTGATTAGTAGTCGGGTAGGCGGCTAGATTTGTTGTGGTGTTGCTGGTGATCCCTTGAGTTGTAAGGAATCTTTCTCTTGCTGTTGTGAGGTAGTTTTTCTACTTTTCTTACAGACATACAAGTTTGCCAGTGGGTTCGTGTCAGTTTGTTGGCGCCCACTGGTAGTTTTACCTTATGATACTAAATATGTTTCTTTTACTGCTACCTTTCTGGAGATAGTCTACTTGCTTTTGGGAAGATTTATGCTAGGTTGCTAGTTATTTTTAAACCTAAAAACACTATTATTATTATATTTCATGACCATCATGTTTATAAAACTCATACATTACTTTTCAAGCAACGTAAAAAGATTGTTTTCCTACTTATAATATAATATAAATCTAGAGTCTTGCATGGTATAAGTTGACCTCGGGGGTCACTTATGCACTCTCATAGGATGTCAAATAATTAAAGTATTTTCCGCTGCGTATAAGAATAGTTTTATACCGTGGACTAGATGATTCACTGAGCCGAGGGATACGGCCCTTAAAATTATATCTGATTTTCTAATCATTAAACTTATGAGATTTTCATAGTCTAATTAGATGGTGTTCGCCTTAGCGTCGACAGTTATCCCCTGCTCGACGTGGCATCACGACGCGTGTTTTCTCATACTCTGATACTTCTTAAATTCGGATAAAATGCGGGTTGTGACAGAAGGTGCGCCCCGTATATTCACGAGCATTATCAGTGCGAAGGATTTTGAGTGGGGTGGCGAACTGCGTACGCATCTCAGTTACGAAGGCACGAAATACAGATGTAAGTTCAGTATGATCATGCATTAAATATAGCCATGTAGTACGCGAGTAGTCATCAATAAAGGTTACAAAATAGCGAAAGTCATAGATACTAGGGACCTTATAAGGGCCTCATACATCAGAATGAACTAAGGATAACAGAGTACTACTCCGGGTACATGCAGGTGGAAAGACAGAACGATGATGTTTGCCGTAGATACAAGATTCACAAGAGAACTCCCGTAAAGGAACACCAGGAAGAGCCCGCTTGAGAATCAGAAGAGGAGCAAGCCTAAGGCGGCGATGCCAATCAACAGTAGAGACGGAGGATATAAGAGTGGGTTGGGTATCCAAGATGTAAAACCCATTCAACAGCTGCCCCCTACCAATGATACTCCGGGTACGACGATCCTGCATAAGAAAGGAAGTGGGAAAGAAGGTTATTGAACAATCAAGGTCGTTTGTCAGGCGACTAACAGAAAGTAAATTGAAAGGAGATCTCAGAACGTGAAGAACCGAGAAAAGAGAAAGGGCCGAGGTAAGCTGGAGAGCAGCGGCGCCAGAGACCGGTAGAGTGTCACCATTGGCCACAGTGATACACGGGGGATGAGCCATCTAGAGATATTTGGAGGGCTTCTGGGAAGTAATATGGTGAGTAGCACCGGAATCAACGATCCAGTGAGGGCTAAGAGAGAGACAGGTTATACCTTCCGCAGAAAAGGATGCAACCGAGCCGGAGCAGCAGCGGAGGGCACCCTGTAGCTGATGGAGTTGGGTGCGGAGCTCATCGATATCGTGTCGGGTAGTGGAGGCCGGATCCTAGGCAAAAGCCCCAGTGGGAGCAGGAGCAGTAGAGGAAGTGGCGGCGAGGTGGGGAGGGAACCCATGCTTGCTGTAACAGGTGGCCTCAAGATGACCACCCCGGCCACAATATGTGCATTTGAGAGACGAACGTCCACCACGTCCGCGTCCCCGAGACGGAGGTCTGCCCCCCACCCCCCCCGAGTGGAAGCCACGAGCAGGGGGGGGGGGGGGGGGGGGGGTCGGAAGGAGAGGCTGTTGAAGAAGAGCAGGTGTGAAGCTGGGAGGGGCCTCTGTAGGAGGCGTAACCCGAAGTAGCATAGAGCAGACGTCAGACAGTGACGGAGTCGTCGTGGAAGAGAGGATCTGGGCCCGAACACTATGCAGGTGGGGCGGAACGCGGGACATCATCATCGCTATAGTAACCGCCTCTTTCTGGGCCCGTTGCGTGGCAAGATCCGTAGTAGGAGGCTGATGTTGAATCCAAGCCTCGGTTAGTGTCTTGTGTCTTGGCCTGGGCAACAAAAGAAATCATGTCACCGGGAGCCCCAGGAGCAAGATTCTGAAGGTCGGAGATAATATCATAGAGGTGCTGAAGACTGTTTTGCCCGGATTAAAAAGAGTGGAGCTCCTCCCATATTGCCTTGGCCGTATCATGATACATGGCCATCCGGTAGGGTTCGGTGTCTATAGAGTTGAGGAGCCAAGACTGGACCTGACCGTCATCGCGAAGCCAATCATCAGAGGGAGCAACAGGAGTAGCACGAGTCAGGTGGTGGAGAAGACCCTTCGTCTGCAGAACACGACGAACAGAGTGAACCCATTCGACAAAATTGCGTTTGTCGGTCAGAGAGATGGTAGTAACCCGCAGTTCATCACGGAGTTCAGAAGCCGTAGTATCCTCACGGGCTGGCGGAGGAGAAGTAGCAGCAGATGCGTCGGAAGCCATGCGGCTAATAGACGAGGCCGGTTGGCAAGAAGATAAGTCGTGCGGCTAGCAAGATGATGGGTCGGGCGGCTTGGCAAGGAAGGCCGGGCGGCTGGGTAGAGAAGGCGGCACAGGGGGAGTTGCACGGTCACGACGGATACACCAGCGACCAAGCAAGTCGCGACCAGGATGCAACGTAGAGGAGAGGAGTAACCGCTAGCGACAAGACAGGTCGCAGTGAGTAGCAGTTGGCGCATAGAGAAGAAGGCCGCACGGTCAAGGTAGAACGACCAGCGACAAAGAAAGTCACGACCAGGATGCGGCTAAGGGAGAATGAAAGAGGCCGCGAGCAAGAAGACGCAGCGACTAGCAGGGTGCGCGTGGGGAGGGAAGGCCGCACGGTCAAGGTAATTCTACCAGCGACCAAGAAGGTCGCGACCAAGATGCGGCTAAGGGAGAAGGAGAGGCCGCAAGCGACTGGACAGGTCGCTGCAATTAGAGGGGAGAAGGATAAAAGGGAAGTCCGCACGGTCAAGTGGAGTTCACCAGCGGCAGGGAGAGAGACCGCGACTTAAATGCGGACAGAAACAAGAACTGAAGGAGAGGAGGAACCCGCAGCATCTTGAGAGAAGCCGCGAGAAGCGGGAAGGGAGAGGCCGCAAGGAAAGAAGAGGCTAGAGGCCGCGCGGTCAGAAAAGAAGGCCGGGCAGGAAAAGAAGGCAGAGGAGGTGGACCCCACGTGTGAGAGAAGGGTATAAAAGAGGGAGAGATTGGAAGAGGAGGAGCAGGTGACAACAGAAGTGGAGGTACAGGAAAAGCGGGTAGAGAAAGACTAGCCGCCCGATACTGCGGCTAAGCAGCAGAAGAACAGGCCGCGCGGTCAGCCGGGTGACCAGGCGGTTTGCACACAGACAAGCCGACTAGAAAGAGACCGGTTGCTCTGATACCATGTAAAGAGAGCGGGAAAAAAAGAGACCTCCAAGCTTGAATATACTTCTTGAATTAATAATTATAAGTATGAATACATTTATATAGGAAGAGAGGGAGAAGAGAAGATCCCAATCCAAGATGTGGGACAAATACAAGGAAAAAATGGGCCTCTTAAATGGGCCTTTACAAGAGCTTCTCTAACAATCTTAACACAGCTTCTCAGTGCAAACTAAGGAATGCAGTACCTATCAGAAGCAGCGTGTGCCTGAGAGTAGAAGCAGTGTTTCTGAGCTTGAGTTATCTAGTTATAGTGGTGGATGTGATCATTATCTTATCTTGTCAAAAAAATTGCCATGGATGAGGTTGAACTCAAGCCAGATGAGTTTGCTGAAAAAAATGGATCAGCAACAGAGACTCCAAGAACAACAATTGGAAAATACTGACAAATATGCACAGATTTCACTCAGACGATCAATCCGGGATCCTGGAAGAGATCCATGAACAAATGGTGTGGGATGTTGTTCTACTGACATCAGATCCAGGAGATTGTAAGTCAAAGAGATCTCATTTCAAGGACATAAGGATGGTAATATACTAATCCTTGTTCATGGTTTAGTCCTGGTTGCTTAAATGAAGGATAAGGACCAAGTCAATGCAGATGAAGATGTTAATGAAGAAGTTGAATTGCTTATTCCAACAATCCAATGCAAATGTGAAACCAGAATGCACCGAAGAACTGCAAGACTCGTCTGCGTTCAATCAGATCCAGAGATTTTCAATCAGATCCGACAACGGATGGGAGCGACATGCAAATGTCGCCTCTGCGGCGAACGAATAGTGTGCATGGAACTCAGTTTCTTACTTTCTTCCCTCCACCCTCTAAATCTGATCGTAGATTCTTAATTATTAGAGACTCTTTCGTAAATGTCTCATTTTTCTGGTGACCCATAGACACCCGAGCTTAGTCGTGCTCGGAGTGGTTGAAAATCACAAAGGGTGGGCCTTAATGGCCCCTCTACGTGAGTCTCGAGGCGCAACACTAACGGTCGTATATAATGTTGAATCGCATTGTCGAAAACAACGACGAACTATGCGGTGGAAAATAATATTAAATCGTGCAATCGAAATAGCAATGATCGCGCGATAGAGAATAATATTAAATTATGCAATCGAAAAAACAATGATTACGCGATAGAGAATAATATTAAACCGTGCAATCGAAATAACGACAATCATGCGATAGAGAATAATATTAAAATGCGTAATTAAAATAACCAAGATCGTGTGATATAGAATAGCATTGAAATACACAATCAAAATATCGATGATCATGTGATGAAAAATAATATTAAATTGTGAGACAAAAATAATGGTGGATAGTGATGGAGATCGACAATAAATCGTGCGACAAAAATAATGGTGGATCCTGTGATGGATATCATCGGTGAATCGTGCGATGGAAATAAACGATGAAGCGTGCGACAAGAATCAACAAGTATTCATTTAAATTAATCCATTTTTAGGCACAAATATCTAACAAGTAAAAAATATGTATGATCCGAACATTTTATATAAAATCACAAACCATCCATTTGTTTGCTAACCAGAAATATTATCAATTATAATTATAACACTTAATACGCATGTCCAATAATTTATCGTTCTTCCAATTATATCTCAATTGAGCACATCACTCATCTAAGTAAATATCCAAACAAAAATTATCTACGATCACTAATTCATGTAAATCTAAACATATCAAACCCTAAATATAATAATTTATCAGATTGATCATTTAAGATATCGATCCATTTGACAGATCAATATATACAAGAATGCAGTCATGTAATCAAAGAACAAATGCATTAAATTAAACTCAGTGTTTGCAAGAGAAAGAAATCTCTACTTGCCTCAAGATAAAGCTGAAACTGACAGCGGCGGCTAAGCGGCGCAAGGAAAAAACCAGAAATCCTATTTTGAACCTGATAAGAACAACGAAAGAGATACTTGACATGATGAAAATTCTACGCTAGCACATACATTTCTATTTTACAAAATCTAAAACACGAGAGGGTTAGCGATTTACCTCCCTCAAAAGTGAGGGGAGACGAGATTATCATGTGGAAACGGAGACTTGGCGACGCTTGGCTAGGAGAAACCCTAAATCGAAGAGGGTTTTGGAGAAATTTTGTTGGAAGCTTCGACTAACGACACCAAAAATAAAAAAATAAATTGGGATTAAATGATAACAGGAGGGGCAGAAATCTAAATTGCATCATATACGCAGGTTGGAGGCAATTAATCCCAAAAAAATTAATGAAATAAGAATAAAGGGGAACAAGAGAATCTTACCAAAGGAGTCCAAAAACGGGCTCAAGGAGCCAAATTCGAGTCCTAAAAAATCCGAGTAGAGGGGGAATGGAGCCAACCCTGGGCGATCTTCTTGCAATTATCGGTCAACGCAATGAGAAATCGGAGAAATTAGGGCTGTCGGTCCTTGGAGGAGAGGGAGGAGGCTGCTGACCCTTTGAAAAAGAAGAAAAAGGTTGTTGCTGCCATTGGAGAAAAGGGCAGCCGGCCAAGGAGGAGTTTTCGTCTAGAGGAGAAAGGGAGAGCAGGAGGCGCCGGCTTGGGGAGAGGATCCGCTTCTGCCGACTTGATGAGGAGGAGAAGTCGTCGGCCACAGCGGGAGGAGCAGTCAGCGGCCACGGCAGGAGGAGCAGTTGGCGGCAAGCAAGGAGTTAGAAGAAGATACGACAGAATCGGGAGAACGGCGCACGAGAGACGGACGCCGCGACTGGGAACTAGCGGTGCGCTAGAGAGGAAATTGGGAGACGGGATCGGGAAAAACCAAGCGCCGAAGGTAATGGAAAATAAACGGGGGGGGGGGGGGGGGGGGGGTGGCGCACGGTTTAGAAGAGAATAGAGGGGGAAAATTTTTCTTTCTCAATATTTCATGGGTTGTTACATCATCCACGAGAGACACGAGTGAGTGATTCAAAGTGATCATATTTTTGATAAAATTGAGCGAACACCAAGTAGTAGACAGACAGAGGAAGATCACCCTGACGAAGGAGGAAGATCTTTTGTCACAGCTAGAAAAATTGGGTAGCATTTCCCCAGCAAGAGTAAGTAGCCTCGGCCTTCTTCCAAATATCAGCTGCAGTCTCCAAAAAGAGGTAATTTCGAGCAATCGAGTCAACCATAAAGTTTGTCAACCAAGACATCACGAGAGAGTTTTTAGACTCCCACTGTAGACAATCTGGAGAATCTTTGGCATGTGTCAGAATAGTCCCCAAAAAAACACCCGAACAAACGTTTGCTCTTCAAGGCAAGAGTAATAGTCCGAGACCACAAGAGAAAATTGGAAGCATCCAGTCGAATATTGGTGATTTGAGAAGTACTGTGGTCATGACTTGACCACGCCGAGCCACCGAAAGGCAAGGTAGCGGAGGAAATTCCGACACCGAAAGAGAGAGTAGGAGATCCATCATTCCCTGACATGATATGCAGGAACAAGCACAAGAAGCACCACAAACACCTAGATAGAAACTAGGGTTGGCTCATAGAAGAAGAAACGATATCAAGATCATGAAGGAACCTCCAATAAGGACCGACACCGGAAATGTCATCAGTTTAGAGTCACATTTCCGGTGTCAAAAGAACGAAACACCCGCAATCTGTTGGAAAAGAGCCGAAGAACGGAGGAAGCTGAGGCCGCTGGCTGTAGAGACTGCTGGAGAATGCCGGAGACTGCTGGAGAACGAGGGAACGAGCGGCTGCTGGAGTCTGCCAGAGACTACTGGCGGAAAACGACGAAACCGGCTGCTGGAAACCGCAGACGCCGGAGAACGAAGAGACTGCGACGGAACGAAGAGACTGCGGGCGGAAGCCGGAGTGCAAGTGGTTGCGGAAGCGGGAGTGTGACTGTTTACAGAGTCGAACACGGATGCGCGACTGTTTGCGGATGCGGAAGTTGGACGCGGAAGAGGGGAGGGAGACAAAGCCCTAAGGCTCTGATACCACGCTGATTTGAGAGGAAAAATAAGACTAAACATTATTCATCCATAGAGGAAATATATAAAGGATTACAAAAGGCACATAAAGAAAGATAGAAAATGTGGGACTAAACAATTGTGTAGCGGAAACATAATAATAGAGATAAACTCATCTCAACATTTATTTTTTTGCAATTGTATTCAAAATTACTCTAGATACTTAGAATGATTGCATGGTGCACTATTTTTTGGAAAAGTGAAGTTGTTCAACTGAGCCGTGTCTAGTGGATTTTTCTTCTCCTAAGTTCCTGACGTAAAAATTGTATCTTAATGGATCATTTAATTTTTGATGTATGCCATCAAGGGCTAAGACGTTCAAAGTTAGTCCTCTCTCTACCACTCAACAAATAACATGCATATTGATTGATTAATACTACCATGGATCAAAATGTAGTTTGCCCAAAAGGTGTTGTACAAATAAATACAAATTATACAGCATATAAAAAAACTGACCTCACCACCTGCCTCAACCTCCTTTACCACGATCATTTCCAGTGTTCCGTTAGGACCATTTACTGAAATCCAAAGGAAACAACATTACTAAATGAGACCAGCTTTAAGCAAATATGCTACAGGCTATTCTCTAGGGGTGAATAGAAAAATAGGAAATAACCCGATGTATTGCTCAAATTCTTTGCAGGGGGCTTGTCATCATCAGATGCATCAAAAACATTCCCGGCAGTTTCATCATCGGAACCAGAGGAAGAAGATGCTAACATAAAGTGGACATTCTCGGCACCAGTCTTGTGATTGAACCTAAATCACACAAGAAACCAGGACCATGTTAAGCCATGAACTGGAGATTGGATAATGCAAAGTCTTTGAAAAATGAAAAAAAACCAAATTGGATCTATTGCAGGCTAGAGAGGATTTAAGAAGAGTAACTGACTGGGGATGGCAGAGAGGGTGTTAAATGGTTGGTAAAACTTGGCAAATAGAAGTCATCTTACATATAAGTACATGTGCACCACACGACCACGGCCTCAGCCCCTTGGCTGCGGTCGCTATCTGCGGAAGACGGACGCCCATCAGTGACCCCTACCAAATGATGGCGGTCGCGACCGCGTGGTTACAGGATTCGAACCGTGGAAAATCCTTCACAACGCTCCATCAAGCAGCCTGGTTCCATCGAGGAGAAGTGTAAATTTTAAAAATATTTAAGAATTATTTATGGAAGAGTAATATGCAACGAAAATTTTAGAACCCATTGAACTCCCTATCTTATTTCTCTATGCGTGTGATTTAACAAGATGAGCTACCTTCAATTGATGGATCAAGTAACTTATGATAGGAATTTTCTCTCCAGTAACAGTTCAAATTCCACATATATGCCTGGTAGAGAAAGATCCAAACCTTATATATACTTCTTGAATACAGAAAAAACAAGTATGAGTACAAATATATAGGAGAGAAGAGAGTGAGATCTAGCTATACAAACAATGCGGGACTAAACACTAACTCCTACATGAGTCAATACATCATTTTTCCTAGTATTTTCTAACACTCCGCCGCAAGCTGGAGCGTACAAATCGTAGGAACCAATCTTGGACAAAAACAGATAGTAGAGACGCCAAAGTAAGGCCTTGGTGAGGATATCCGCAACTTGCTGAGCAGCAGGAACATGTGTTAACTCTATCTTCTTCAACTGAACCTTCTCCCGAATGAAGTGACAGTCAACTTCAATATGTTTTGTCCGTTCATGGAAGATCGGATTCTTGGCATTGTGTATCGCAGCTTGACTGTCGCATAATAAAGTTGCGGGTGAGGAGAGCTTGACTCCTAGATCATCAAGGAGACCTTCAATATGTTTTGTCCGTTCATGGAAGATCGGATTCTTGGCAATGTGTATAGCAGCTTGACTGTCGCATAATAAAGTTGCGGGTGAGGAGAGCTTGACTCCTAGATCATCAAGGAGACCCTCAAGCCACATGAGCTCAGACACAACAGCTGTCATAGATCGATACTCAGCCTCAGCAGATGAGCCAGCAACCACGGACTGTTTCTTGCTGCGCCATGTAATAAGATGTCCTCCAAAATAAGTGCAGTATTCACTTGTGGAACAACGGTCATCCAAAGAGCCAACATAATCAGCATCAAAATATGCAATCAGAGATAAGGGAAACGAAAAGAGCTTGTATATAAGCTTTTGTCCAGGAGCAGTCTTCAAGTAACGAAGAATACGTTCGACAACCTGAAGATGAGAGATACGTGGCCCATGCATGAATCGACTGACAATTCTAACAGCAAATGATATATCAGGTCTAGTAACAGTGAGGTATATCAGCTTTCTCACAAGGCGACGATAATACTCTGGATTCGGAAGGAGCAAATCGGAGTCCGAGGCATGAGCACAAAGCTTATGATTGATATCCATGGGAGTGTCAGCAGGCTTGCATCTAGAATAACCCGCATCATTAAGTAGGTCAAGACAGTACTTTCTCTGAGATAACACAAGCTCATCAGGTCTCCGAGCCACTTCGAGACCAAGAAAATATCGAAGTCTTCCCAAGTCCTTTGTTTGAAACACAGTTGCTAGATGCTGTTTGATCATCTGTATTCCTGAAAGATCATCTCCTGTAATCAGAATATCATCCACATAAACAAAAAGAATTATTGTGCCCGTTGGACGATGATGAGTAAACAGAGAGAAGTCGGCCGAACTCCGAGTGAACCCAACAACACTAACAGTCTTGCTAAATTTGTCAAACCATGCCAGAGGAGACTGTTTGAGACCATAAAGAGACTTCTTCATACAACAGACAAGAGACTCCCCCGTGTTCTCAAACCCAGGAGGTTGCTGCATATAAACGGTCTCCTGTAAATCGCCATTAAGAAAGATATTTTTGACATCCAGTTGGTGCAAAGGCCAGTGGCGGTGAACAGCGAGAGAGATCAACACACGAATAGTATTGAGTTTAGCGACTGGAGAAAAAATCTCATCATAATCCAAGTCTTGTTGTTGAGTGAAGCCGCGAGCTACAAGACGAGCTTTCAAACGGTGAACCGTCCCATCCAGACCTTGTTTGAAGGCAAACACCCACTTACATCCCACACAAGATTGTCCAGGAGGAAGCGGGACAAAATCCCAATCGTGGTTTGCCTAAAGAGCAGACATTTCCTCGTCCATAGCCGCCCACCATTCGGGATGCTGGAGAGCCTCCTGTACAGAATTAGGGGTGGAGATAGAGGATAAAGAAAGATCACTTTGTCAGAGTTCCGGAGAGAGGCGGTGAAAAGAGACATAGTTGGCCGGCGGGTGGGCAGTGGAAGCTGTTGGCGGATCCGCAGGCTGCAAAACATCATTAAAGCAGGGCAGCTCCTGTAGGGCAGTAGACGAAGAAGGACGTCGAGTGTACACACGAATGACAGGTGGTGTAGGTGGTTTAGGTGGGATTGGTGTGGGAAGAAGAGGAGGAAGGTTTGAATGAACATGGATAACATGCCGCGAGAGAGGTGGGAGAGAGGAGAATCAGCTGGTTGAGAGTAATATGGTTGATCTTCGAGCAAGGTGACATCAGCAGAAGTAACCACCTTGCGATCCTTGGGAGAAAAACAAATGTATTCCTTCTGAGTCCGAGAATAGCCTACAAATATATATTTAGTGGCACGGGTAGCAAGTTTGTCAGTGGACGGACAAAGATGATGAACAAAGCACACACAACCAAACACGCGAGGGGTGATGGAGAAAGGAGGTTTGGAGGGAAAAAGAAGATTGAAGGGAATCGCAAAATTAAGACTGGAGGAAGACATGCGATTAATAAGAGTGCAGGCGGTAGAGACCGCAAAATTCCAATATTGTTTGGGAACATTCATTTGAATCATAAGAGAGCGGGTGACCTCAAGTAGGTGTCGATTCTTGCGTTCAGCAACGCCATTTTGTTGGGGGGGTATAGAGACAGGAGTTTTGATGGATGATCCCAAACTCAGCACAGAGGAGAGCGAAGACATGACTCGTGTATTCACGGGCATTATCGGTGCGAAGAGTTTTAATTGTAGTGGAAACTGGTTGCGAGTTTCAATGAAAAAGGTAAGGAATACACCGGGCAATTCAGAGTGGTCACGAAGGAGATACAGCCAGGTCACCCGAGAGCAGTCATCTAAAAATATGACAAAGTAACGAATTCAAAAACACTCGTAATTTTGTAAGGTCCCCAAATATCGGAGTGTACTAAATCAAAGGGAGCAGAACTCCGAGTAGGATGTGGTGAGAACGTAGACCGATGATGTTTCCCATAGATACAAGACTCACACGTGAACTCTTGGAGGGACACGTCGGGGAGAGATTTTCTGAGGATGTTTAGAGGAGCATGACCCAGATGTCGATGCCAATCAACAGAGCTAATAGAGGACAACACCGTTGGGGGAGAGGGGTCAAGGATGTAGAGACCATTTGACAGAAGCCCTTTTCCAATGATAGTTTGCGTCTTGCGATCCCGAACAACACACAAGTTAGAAGAAAAAATAACATCACAATCGAGATCAGTAGTGAGTCGACCAACAGAGAGAAGATTGAAAGGAGATTCGGGAACTTGAAGCGCAGAGCGAAGAGTAATGGAGGGAGTGAGGTGAATATTTTTCGCGCAAGAAACGGGAATTGTGTCCCCAGTAGCAACAGTAATGAACTTGGGATACACGGAGTTCAAATATTATGGTGGTTTCCATGAGGTAATGTGGTGAGAGGCCCCAAAGTCCAAAATCCAGGATGAGCTGTGAGCAAGGCAGGAGGTACCACCATCGGAAATAGACACCACAGAGCCCGGAGGACAGCTGATCATCTTGCAAGGAACAGTCCGCAACGGTCAAGGTGACAACGCACCAGCGACAAGAAACGGCCATGACCAACGCTGTAAGAAAAGAGCCCGCAGCGGATAGAAACACGCCGCCGCGGTTAAAAAAATGAGAAGGCAGCGGTTAGGAGAAGAACGCAACACAAAGAGCGGCGTAAACGAGAAGTCGCAGACAGACCACGCGAACAGCCAAGACGAGAGGGCAAGACACCTGGGCGGGCAGTAACCAGGGAACACAAGGCAGAGGCCGGCGAGCAGGCACTCAACCTGGCGGTTAGAGGCAGACCGCAACAGGAGCACAAGCCGACGAACAGGTATTAGACCGGGCGGATAGAGGCAGATCGCAACCAACAACCCAAAGTGGTTAGAGAAGAGAGACCACCTGGAGAGAGAAAAGGAGAAGCCGCACAATCTCGGTGTCAACACACCAGCGGCAAGAGGCCGCGACCAAGATGCGGAGCCCGAGGCGGGTAGAGAAGCTGTAACGACTAAGGAGGCCGCATCGGTTAAGCGAAGCCCGCGCGAGAAGCACGCAGCAACAGTGGAACTGCAGCGGGAAGGGAAGTCGCGGCATGTAAGGAAACCGCAACGACAAAACAACGAAGACCGCACTGTCACGGTGATAACACACCAACGGCAAGGGAAGATGTCGCGACCTAGATGCGGAGCTCGCCAGGATGAGGGAAGCCACAGCGACTAAGAGAACAAATCGCGGAGAGAAGAGAAGATGTGGCGACTAAAGACAAGTCGCGGCGAGCAGGGAGCAGAGCAGCGAGAAGGCCAGAACTCGGTGGGTATACAAGGAGACCGCAGCGAGTAGAGGGAAGCGGTTAGCCGGGTTGAAACCGCGCGGGTAGAGGAAACAAGGGAGGGAAGGTCCCACCTTTTAGAAATGTTATAAAAGGGAGGAGAAGGAGAAGACGGGGTGGAAGCCACGAGAGAGAGAGAGAGAGCAGAGGAAGCAGTTAGAACGACCTTAACCGCGCGGGAATTCACGGTTAACAGAAATTCTATCCACCCGGAAGCGGTTAGAAAGGGAGCAGGCCGCAAGACACTATGGCTAAGCAGTAGAACAAGCCGCCCGGTAAGCAGGCAGAGCAGGCGGTTAGAAAAGAACAGTCCAGACTGTATCCCTCTGATACCATGTAGAGAAAGTTCCAAACTTTGTATATACTTCTTGAATATCAAAAAATAAGTATGAGTACAATTATATAGGAGAGAAGAGAGTAAGATCTAGCTATACAAACAATGTAGGACTAAACACTAACTCCTACATGAGTCAATACATCATTTTTCCTAGTATTTTCTAACATGCCTAAACATGGGTTATTGATTTTGGACGTCAACTAAATTCTCTCATACGAAAAGAACTCCACAAAACTCCACGCGTCAACCAATCTATATATGTAGCCTTAGGGCATTTCAGTGATTATGTGTACCTCACTACCTCCTATATAAGGGTGTGGTGACGAGTCTTTTAGAGGGGCTAGGATCAATTTGGTTGTCTCTCATGGAGTGTAGGCTCTTGGAGGGATCCTGACCTAAAAAAAATGGATTGAGCTTGTCTCAATATCAAGTATTTTCTTGTTTATCAATTTACATAGATTGTTCGGCGATGGCACAAGCCTATCAATTGGTCGACATGCCACTCAATTAGGATTCCTTCCTGAGCCCTAATCAGAACCACCTTCATTGTCCACATTCCCACAATAGGTCCACAGCCACTCGTTTGGATCGTTCTACGGCTAGTTTCAAGTCGTATGCGTGAAGCAACCGCTTTCCCAAGCCTCTCCACCTCCAGTCGCGTCATCACGTGTTCGCTCTCTTCCAATCGCGAGTGATGGCTCCCGCACGCCTCTTCCACATTTCCGCTCACAATAGCCTTGCTCCAATACAACCCTAAACAGCTACAATGACTCCCATCCACATCTCCAATCCATCCCGCCTCCTTTCCTTGTGCGCATCTCATCCTTGCCCTTCCAGCAGCGGCATACCCGCTCCAGAGCTCCCCTCGGCATAGTCCAGCACCTCGCGCGTCTTTTTCGATCAGTCGCAATCTGCATCCCCAAGTATTTCCGTTGTCTCATTCTCTTCTCTAGCTCATCCTTACATGGCCTGAACTTGTTCCATAGCCCTCCGCGCAACGTAAAATCATCCTCTTTGATCTCTATGTTAAATTTTCTCAACGTGGTCAGCAAGATAGCACAAACGCCAAATTAATATCTTCGGAACTACCCAGTTCTCACGTTGAACCAGCGGAAACCAAGGACCAAAGGTTAATCCCAACAAACAATGAAAGCACAAGCAGGTCTTTTATTCATTCACTTCTTTACAATACGAGGCATACATAGCGAGACATGATTTCGCTAGTATAACAGCTGTAAACAGAAAGCGCCAAACAACAAGCCGGGCGGACAGCACCGGAGTCCGCCGAGACCGCGAGGTCGCCGAGGTCGCCGAGTCCGCTGAGATCGCCCACGCTACGCTGCAATCCGCCGAATAGCCACGGAGTCCGCCGAAGCCGCGAGGCCGCGCGGACACACCGTTATTCGTCTCCTGCTGAACCTGAACTGAGGAACACCCCTACCCGCCTGAAGCCGGCGGACAGGTTATTGAAGCTGGCAAAGATGAAACAGAACTGACAAGCCGCAGAGCGACCTCCTGCTGAGTCCGCAGAGACCGCACACTTCCAAGTACTTGACCGAAGTCACAGCCAAACTCCTGCCTCCTTGAAGCTACCCGCGCGACCTGCACACAGCAAATGTCAGCACTGAAACAATCCGCGCGGACTGACAAACTGAGACCGCAGCACTTCGCTCAACCCAACTTACTGTTCACTCAAGTTACTTAGGTTTTTTGTAGATGTGTCAGGGGGGTCCTATTTATAGGCAAGGTGAGGAGTGTGGTCACCGCCCAAGAAATAGCGACACCGCCCCAGCTCGCGCGATAGCAAAACTCCGTCCGCCGAGTCCGCAAGGACTTAGCCGGATACCAAGGAAAACTACCAGGAGCAAGGCCACCATTGACGAACCCTCTACAGTCCGCACAAGCTATGCGGACAAGGCATCAGCCCGCAAAGCTTCAACCACTACAGGACAGCAAACCCCCTTCAATGGCTGTCCGCACCAACCCGAGGCAGTCCGTAAGACTCACACCTCAATCCGCCACAAGTCCACGACCAAAGGCAGACAGCAACAGTCCGCCCGGTCACAGCGGACTTGGCGGATACTGCGGATACCATGGTCTTGGCACAAAGTGTGACCAAGACCAAAACCATCAAGGACCCATGCGAGCATGGCGGACACAAACTCCCGTCCGCCAAACACCCTAGCACAGACCGTCATCAGTCCGCGAGCTCCTCGCACTTCTGTCCAACGCAGCAGCCTCCTCCCGGACTCCAAAACCAGTCCGCCAAAACGATCTCCACAGCAAAGCACCTGCTGTGCCACCAGAGCTCGACAAGGCCTCAGCCAAGCTCTAAGCTCAGTCTGCACCAGCCCAAACCGCGGACACAACAGTCCGCAAGCTTCCCGCGAACATGAGCCAAACTGCCTATCAGCACAGGCTTGCACCCGCGGCCACTGAGCAATGCACCAGTCCGCAAGCCTCCATCCGCTCAGGCTGCTCCTTGGCAAAACCAATCAGCAAACACCCTATCCGCAGACACCAGGCCGCATAGTTCGCGGACTCCATGCAACAAGCCGCTCAGAAGACAGCCGGCTTTCCACTAGACCTTCCACCAGGCCGCACATCACAGTCCGTCCAGTCCGCCTAGTCCGCCAAAGCTGTCCGCCCCAAGCCGCCCGGCCTGTCCCGTCACCCACTTCCACTTCACAAATTTCAACACTCCCCCTTGAAGTGGGAAGTGGTGACCACGCCCAGCAAGCTGCGCAAGCGTTCAAAGGGCCCCTTCGATAGTGGCTTTGTGAAGATGTCAGCAAGATTATCTTCACTCCGAACATGCCCGACCAGCAGAGACCCCTCCAACACCTTCTCCCTGATGAAGTGGTGATCAATCTCTATATGCTTGGTCCTGGCGTGACACACTGGATTGTTAACCAGTTTGAGAGCACTCTCATTGTCACACCGGAGTAAAGTAGGCCCTTGCACTTCTTCATGAACATCCTCTATAAGCCTCCTCAACCAAACGGCTTCCCGAGCAGCCAAGGCCGAAGCCTTATACTCCGCCTCCGTGGTTGAAACCGACACTGAGTCCTGCTTCTTGCTACACCACGAGATGCTAGCTGAACCGCAAGTGAACACATAACCTGAAGTAGTCCTTCGATCATCCGAATCACCGCCATAGTCAGCATCCGTGTACCCGAGCAACACAAACTCCGCGTCCCTTCTATAGAGGAGTCCCATGTCAGAAGAAGCCTTGACATACTTCAGAATTCCCTTCGCCGCCACTAGATGAGATTGTCTTGGTTCAGCCATATACCGACTTACTCGGCCAATAGCATAAACAATATCCGGCCTTGTAATCGTCAGATAAATCAAGCTCCCAACAAGAGCCCTGAACACCAAGGGATCATGAAGAACCATTCCCTCATCTCGTCGAAGTTTCAGCCCAGATTCCAGTAGAGTAGAGCACTTCTTCCCTTCGCCCATGCCAAACCGCTTCACAATGCGATCAGCATACCCTTTCTGGCTAATGAGAACTCCGCACTCCTTCCTCTCCACTTCCAGACCGAGAAAGTGATGCAACTCTCCCAAGTCTTTCATCTCGAAGCGTATAGCAAGCTCAGCCCTGAGCCTTGCTACTTCCCCCTCCAAATTCCCTGTGATGATCATGTCATCCACATACAGCAGGACCAATACTCGTAGCTCCCCCTTCTTCTTGATGAACAAGCTTGAATCCGAGTTGGAAGCAAGGTATCCACAGAATTGCAAGTACTCTGCAATCTTCCCATACCACGCTCTAGGAGCTTGCTTCAACCCATAGAGAGCCTTCCTGAGTTTGCAGACATAGTCCGGATGCTTCTCAGAGACAAAACCAAGCGCCTGATCCATGAAGATGTCCTTGTCAATCTCTCCGTAAAGAAAGGCATTCTTCACATCGAGTTGCCACAACCTCCATCCCTTGCTAGCAGCCAAGGCGATCACCACTCTTACAGAAGTCATCTTCGCAACTGGACTGAATGTCTCCTCATAGTCTTCTCCATACTGCTGTGAGAATCCTCTAGCGACCAGGCGAGCCTTGAACCGATCAATGCTCCCATCAGCCTTCTTCTTCAACTTATACACCCACTTGCAAGTAACCGGAGTAATGCCATCAACCTTGGGCACAAGGTCCCAGGTTTCATTCTTCTTCAGAGCATCAATCTCTTCCTTCATGGCATCTTCCCACTCCTTCACTCCAGTGGCCTCGTTGAAGTTTGCAGGCTCTCGCTCATCCAGAGGACCTGCAAAGAAGCAGGAGACAAAGCTCACTGCATTCTCATCACAGTATCGAGCCGGTGGCTTAACCACCCTCTTCGATCTCCGAAGACATGGCTCCTTGCTCACGGCTTCCGTTGCTTCTTCGGGCTCCACTCCTACCTGGGGCAAGCATTGAGCAGTGCTCCCCCTGCTTCCTGAGCCAGAAGGCTCAGCCTCGGAGTTCGAAGCAACAGGAGCTGCTGGTGAAACAGCAAGCTCCTCTTCCAAGCCTTCCGCAGCCTCCACCGGTGCTTCATCAACCTTGCTACTTCCGGTTAGCTCCACCGAGCCACCTCCATATGACGTCAGCTCGTCAAAGACAACGTCTCTTGACACCACGAACTTCTTCGTCATAGGGTCCATGCATTTCCATCCCTTCTTCCGCTCATCATAGCCAACAAAGACAAGTTTCCTTGCCTTCGCATCCAGCTTTGTTCGTGAAGCATCCGGGACATGCACGTAGCAAGTTGAACCGAACACCCTAAGGTGTCCAACACACGGCTTCTCCTTCAGCAACAGCTCAACAGGAGTCTTCATGTTGATAGGGCTGAGTGGCATCCTGTTGATAACATAAGCAGCACAAGACATTCCCTCCGCCCAAAAGGACCTTGGGATATCTTTCGCATGAAGCCAGCATTTGCAGGTCTCCGTCAGATGACGGATCTTCCGCTCCGCTACCCCATTTTGTTGTGGAGTGTGAGCACAAGTAAGCTCCCGTTGGATCCCGTGCTTCCTGCAGAAGTTAGAAAACTCGGAGGAGACAAATTCACCCCCGTTATCAGTTCTAAGATTCTTAATCCGCAAGTCAAGCCGGCCTTCTACCAACTCCTTGAACTCCACAAACAAACGGAAGGCTTCCGACTTCTCCTTTAAGAAGTACACCCAAGTATACCTTGAGTAGTCATCAACCAAGACAAGCATGTATCTGCTTCCACCAAGGCTGGCAGTAACCGTCGGTCCCATCAGATCGCCATGAATACACTCCAATGGTTTCTTGCTCCTTGTTTGTGATTTATCAAACGGAAGACGATGTGCCTTACCGTATTGACAGCTCGCACAAACATGCCCATCACCAAAGGAGGACAACTTCGGCAACCCCCTCACCAAACTTCTACTCGTCATCGCCTTCAGCTTGTTCATGCCAACATGCCACAGCCTCTCATGCCAGATAGCAGCACTATCATTGGCTCTCATTTTATCAACATAAGCACTGGTGGAAAGAACAAACAAGTTCTTCACCCTCCTCCCAACATGAGCAACATCAGCCTTTACCGCTGATATGTTGCGAAGGAATCTCACGTCTGTTGGCCCAAACAGAACGTGATACCCAGCGTCCACCGCATTGGTCAGCGAGAAGAGGTTTTTCTTCATGCCCGGCACGTGATACACACTCCTTAACGTGAGTGGCCCCTGATCACTACCCAAAGACACGACCCCCTCCTTCTCTACTGCATAAACAGTATTATCAGCAGTGATAATAGCTTCATTACCTGAGTAAGCCTGCATGGAGGTGAACTTCGATTTGTCTCCGGTGAGGTGATGACCACACCCGGAGTCCACGATCCACTCGCTGTTGAAGTCCTCAGCAGACAAGGCCCGGACACAAGTGCCCGTCATAAAAGCTCTGCCCCATCCTGCTTCTTCACTTCTCGAGCAAGCTTCCTCCTTTCCCGCAGCATGCCCATGCTGCAGTTAGTTTGACCTTGCAGTCCCGCTTGAAGTGCCCTCGCTGATGACACCGGTAGCACTTCAGATTCTTCTTCCAGTCCTTAGGAGCATTGCTCCTCTCCGGCGGATATGAAGTTGAAGTCTCCTTCTCACCAGCGGCCTGCACCTTCTTCTTCTTCTTCCATTCCCATCCTTTCTTCTTGCCTGAGAAGAGAGCTTCGCTGCCTTCCTGATTCAGATTCACTCCAGCCATCTGCCTTGCCAAGCTCTCCTGCGATGCAAGCAGATTCTCCAGCTCCAGCAAAGACGGCTGAGTAGCCCACCCTTGAACAGATGTGACAAAGGCCACATACTCCTTCCGCAAGCCGCGGATAATGTGCATTTTTATCTTTGCCTCAGAGATAGGCTCATCAGGATCCAGTGCCGACAGCTCAGCACATAAGCTCTTCATCTTTAAGAAGTACTTGGAGATGGAAAGGTCTCCCTGAGTTGCCCTGGCCAACTCATTCTCCAGGAACTGAAGCCGCGCCACATTCTTCCTATTGAACAACTCATCAATGGTTGTCCAAATATCAGCAGCCGACTCACACCCAACGATGTGATCAAACAGTTCCGGAGACACAGCTCTCTTCAGAATGAACTCCGCCGTAGCATTTGTTCTTCTCCAGAGCCTAACCTGCTCAGCAGTACCGAAAGCAGCAGTGACTTCCTGCCTGTCGTCACCACCGACGACTTCCCACAGCTTCTCGCCAAGAAGATAACTCTTCATGCACGACTTCCACTTCTTGAAGTTAGTCGGCGTTAAGAGTTCAATGCCAAGACCCCTTGCAAAACTCCCTTCCATTGCAACACCTGTTGGCAACCTTTCAGCAGCTCCGAGCAACAACACAGGTTGATCACCACTCAGTAACTTAGTAACAACACTGGCTGACTTCCGCTCACGCAACTGAACCTCAGAAACCTCCCTCTGATACCATGTTAAATTTTCTCAACGTGGTCAGCAAGATAGCCCAAACGTCAAATTAATATCTTCGGAACTACCCAGTTCTCACGTTGAACCAGCGAAAACCAAGGACCAAAGGTTAATCCCAACAAATAATGGAAGCACAAGCAGGTCTTTTATTCATTCACTTCTTTACAATACGAGGCATACATAGCGAGACATGATTTCGCTAGTATAACAGCTGTAAACAGAAAGCACCAAACAACAAGCCGGGCGGACAGCACCGGAGTCCGCCGAGACCGCGAGGTCGCCGAGGTCGCCGAGTCCGCTGAGATCGCCCACGCTACGCTGCAATCCGCCGAATAGCCACGGAGTCCGCCGAAGCCGCGAGGCCGCGCGGACACACCGTTATTCGTCTCCTGCTGAACCTGAACTGAGGAACACCCCTACCCGCCTGAAGCCGGCGGACAGGTTATTGAAGCTGGCAAAGATGAAACAGAACTGACAAGCCGCAGAGCGACCTCCTGCTGAGTCCGCAGAGACCGCACACTTCCAAGTACTTGACCGAAGTCACAGCCAAACTCCTGCCTCCTTGAAGCTACCCGCGCGACCTGCACACAGCAAACGTCAGCACTGAAACAATCCGCGCGGACTGACAAACTGAGACCGCAGCACTTCGCTCAACCCAACTTACTGTTCACTCAAGTTACTTAGGTTTTTTGTAGATGTGTCAGGGGGGTCCTATTTATAGGCAAGGTGAGGAGTGTGGTCACCGCCCAAGAAATAGCGACACCGCCCCAGCTCGCGCGATAGCAAAACTCCGTCCGCCGAGTCCGCAAGGACTTAGCCGGATACCAAGGAAAACTGCCAGGAGCAAGGCCACCATTGAAGAACCCTCTCCAGTCCGCCCAAGCTATGCGGACAAGGCATCAGCCCGCAAAGCTTCAACCACTACAGGACAGCAAACCCCCTTCAATGGCTGTCCGCACCAACCCGAGGCAGTCCGTAAGACTCACACCTCAATCCGCCACAAGTCCACGACCAAAGGCAGACAGCAACAGTCCGCCCGGTCACAGCGGACTTGGCGGATACTGCGGATACCATGGTCTTGGCACAAAGTGTGACCAAGACCAAAACCATCAAGGACCCATGCGAGCATGGCGGACACAAACTCCCGTCCGCCAAACACCCTAGCACAGACCGCCATCAGTCCGCGAGCTCCTCGCACTTCTGTCCAACGCAGCAGCCTCCTCCCGGACTCCAAAACCAGTCCGCCAAAACGATCTCCACAGCAAAGCACCTGTTGTGCCACCAGAGCTCGACAAGGCCTCAGCCAAGCTCTAAGCTCAGTCCGCACCAGCCCAAACCGCGGACACAACAGTCCGCAAGCTTCCCGCGAACATGAGCCAAACTGCCTATCAGCACAGGCTTGCACCCGCGGCCACTGAGCAATGCACCAGTCCGCAAGCCTCCATCCGCTCAGGCTACTCCTTGGCAAAGCCAATCAGCAAACACCCTATCCGCAGACACCAGGCCGCATAGTCCGCGGACTCCATGCAACAAGCCGCTCAGAAGACAGCCGGCTTTCCACTAGACCTTCCACCAGGCCGCACATCATAGTCCGCCCAGTCCGCCAAAGCTGTCCGCCCCAGGCCGCCCGGCCTGTCCCGTCACCCACTTCCACTTCACAAATTTCAACACTCTACTGATCTCATTCACTCAAACTGGCGCAAAGCTCAGTTAAACTAATTCAGTCTGCTCCTCCGTAAGCCTGCGGTCACTGTTGTCAACCATTCATCTGCATCTCCAGTACCTCCATCATCGCCCCCCAATTGACCCGAGATTGACTACATGGACACCCCTCTAAAGGACATTCACTGAACCCACCTTTGTCGGATTGACATACTGGTGTTCGACAAAATCAGCACCCTCATTTGGACCAGCGTCGAGTAATTTTTCGACCTACACTACACCACCACTAACAAAAAGGTTCTCATGAAGACTATCTATATGGAGGGCCCTGCACTTCATTGGGTGCATTGGACATGCCAACATGCCACTGATCTTTTTTGGCTCACCTCACCTTGACAGAGGAACTTCTCCACCACTATGACACACACCAAGGGGTGATGCTACCAAGCTCCCCAGCTCCGTTCACCAGTCTGAAATCGTCGTCATCTACATCAATAAGTTCATCGAGCTCGCAACGCACATCAACAGATTATCGCATGACCATTATATAGGGTAATTTATCACGGGCCTACAACCATTCATCCAGGTGGTGCTTTATGTCAACAACTGACTACTCTCTTTTGCGACATCGAGCGAGTTCATTGCCTCGACGAGGAACTTTATGCACACAACGTCCTTCTTTATCTTGCCACCCAACCAGTCGGCCTCATCACTAAAACCTCAACCACATCACCATTGTTTGGATCGCTCACCTCTACCTGGGTCGTCGTTGATCAGCCAGCATCCACCTTCATTCGGCCAATCCTACCTCCACGGATACCCCGACCACCCTGGCGCTTATCTCAACAATAATACCTCGAGCGTCTTTGGAATGGCCTCTATTTTCGCTGCCACCAGCCATATTCTCTCACCCACAAATGTCATCTCAAGAACTTGTGCTTGTTGTTCGGCGTCAAGGATGACATTTCCTGACCTCCCTAACTTGGATCATCTGGCACTCAATCATGACTCATACGGGCCTCAATCTTGAGAACAATATCAATTTTTAGGAGGGGAGTGTTCATACAAAGATGACTCCCCAAGGACTCCACATGTCCACTTATCTCTCTCTTCTCTCTCTCTCTCTCTCTCTCTCTCTCTCTCTATATATATATATATATATATATATATATATATATATATATATATATATATATATATATATATATATATACTTATATATATGTATATATAAGTATATATGTATATATCTATACCATATTATAAACAAATATGAAGGTCTGCAAATAGCATGAGTTCGAAATTGAAAGAAAATTAGGTGGCCGTCGGATTTCAGAGATTTGATCATGAACCGTTGGATCAAACCAACCCTCTCTCTTCAGATTTTACTAGGGGTCCTAAACCTACTGCTAGGGATCTTAAAGTTAAGTAGATAACATAAAAAAACCTTAAAAAACAACACTTCCATGAATTTAAAACCAGCCAGCTAACCCGCCTATTCATAGAATTCAAGATAAGTCAGGCAGCCCACAAGCCCGCAAGCCCACAAGCCCGTCTAATTTCAATCATTCATTCCGGAATTCTATATTTAAATCCAAAAGGTTCAAACCTACCAGCAGTGTGGGACTATAAAAGCTTGATTTTATATTTACTAAGGTACGGGCGTACGGGCAAGGGAATTTGAGGGTCAAGATTGTCTCAAAACGAAAAGTGATCAACATGAAAATTGTAGATCTCGGCAAGACGAACAACTTTCATGTTGATCACTTTTTGATTTGGAGCCGATTTGGACCTCGATTTGGGCTCCGAAATCGGGGGCGGCGGAACTGCTACAGTAAACTGTTCCGCCGCCCCCGATTTCGGGGCCTAAATCGAGGTTCAAGACGGGTTCAAATCAAAAGGTGATCAACATGAAAGTTGTTCGTCTCGCCAAGATCTACAACTTTCATGTTGATCACTTTTCGTTTTGAGACCATCTTGACCCTCAAATTCACTTGCCCGTACAGCCCGCGAACCCGACGAGGGTCTCCGGTCAGTGCGGCGGTGGCACTGGCGGCGGCGGAGCAGACCGCCCGGCGGGGGGCGGGCAAAGCCCGGCGGGGGGCGGGCGAAGCCCGCCATCGGTGGTCAGGTACTGTGGCGCGTAGCCATCGGGCCGGAGGCCCGTACCTGCGACTCGTACATATATGTATATATATATATATGTATATGTATATATATATATATATAATGCATACTAAAATTTGAAATTGATTTAAAAAGATAATTTTGTGATCAACTTAAAGTTTGGCGGTGAAATCACGACATCTCGAGCTTTGACATGTGATGATTTAAGTAAAAGTTTTGTAACTCACACGAGTGACTAACGTTTGTTTGTGTTCAACAATATAACTAATACATCCACAAGTTTCTCAATAAAGGAAAGCGACAATATTGATAACAAATGAACGACAAACATGAGCAAGGTTAAATTGGGCAACAAGCTCTGCAAACATTAAACATTTGTTTGCATTCATGAAAAAAAGACTAAGAGTAATCGAGAGCAAAATGAGGGAGACTCACACCAACGAATATGCAAATGACGAATCCCAGCTGAGAGGAGAGAGTATTGGGGGCAGAGAACTCGTGGACTGGTTTTGGATGGAGGAACGGCTCTAAAAGGGAGGTGCAGGCATGGTAGATCTTCTGTCGTGGAAGTAGTGAAAATACAAGTAAATAAAGAGGATTTTTATTGCACCAAAAAATAATAATACAAGGGTATGCCCCCTATTTATAGAAAACGGAGGTTAGAGATAAAACAAGAGAGAGAATACACAATGCTTGTTACACAATACTAGGCGCATACATAACACTAGACTGAGCGGCCTGTGAGGTTAGACATATCTAACCGCACGACTACACAGTTATCAACACCATTACACTGCTCTGGCATTTGTACGTCTTCATTGCCACAGTCCGCTCCGGGGCAATAGTGGCGATTAGACATATCTAACCACCAAACCGTAATCACTATTACCCGCACAAGTTCACAACAAACTTGTCTTCGCTGGTCACCTTGACTGGGCTCTAACCATCAGCAGACACAACTTGAGCAGCAATAGAATCAGATCTACCAGACAAGCAGACCGCTATAACAGTTGCCAGTCCGTCATATCAATCTTCCAGACCGCACCGCCAGACCTCTAGAAAGGCAGACCGCCAGAAAGGCAGACGCCAAAAAGGCAGACCGCAAGACAAGCAGACCACCAGAAAGGCAGCCTGCTACTCCTGTCCGCCAGGATTCCTCGTTCCAACAGAGGAAGTCTGCTAGAGTCAAAACATCAGCCTGTAAAGCCTGTCCGCCAAGACTACTCGTCGGTCCGCCAAGTCTCCTCATGTTCCAACACTCCCCCTCAAGCTGGAGCATATATATCGATCATGCCCAGCTTGTCACAGATATCTGAAAACGAGGAGACTGGTTTGGTAAAGACAACGACAAGCTTTTTGTCAGAGATGACAAACGGAGTGCAGATCTATTTCTTTGACACCTCCTCCCTGATAAAATGACAGTCTATTTCAATATGCTTTGCTCTCTCATGAAACACTGAATTCTTCAAAATATATATAGTTGTCTTGTTGTCACAGAATATTGGTAGGGGATGATCGTAGACTTCTCCCAAATCAAGCATCAGTGCATGTAACCACTTTAGCTCACAAGTAGTCAAAGTCATGCTTCTGTACTCAGCTTCAGTACTTGACCTGGAGACTACAGACTGTTTCTTTCTCTTCCAGCTGAAAAGATTTCCTCCTACGAAGGTGCATAAACCAGACGTAGATTTTTTATCCTCCTTATCATCAGCATAACTGGCATCAGAATTGACTTCAATACTCAAATGATTATTCTTTTGAAATAGAAGTCTCTTTCCCGGAGACCCTTTCACATATTCGAAGATATTTATGGCTGATTGAAGATGACATTCCTTGGGAGCTTGCATAAACTGGCTCACCCTTCCTACCGTATAATAGATATTTGGTCTCGTGACTGTCAGATAAATGAGTTTACCCACAAGCTTTTGTGCCTGGTGACATCTAAAAGAAGCGGTGAATCATCATTCAAACACTTATCATCCCCAACAAAAATTGAACACTGAGCAGGTTTAGCTTCAAGAAGACTTGTCTCTTTTAAAAGATCCAAGACATACTTCCGCTGCGAGAAAACTAAAGAGTTGGACTTTCGGGAAGTACTTAGGAGATCTTATATCTTTTGTAATAAAATGTTGACAAAAATGTTTCTTTGTTAGGTCAATGCCCTTCTTATCGTCTCCTATAAGAAGAATGTCATCTAGAAACACAGCAAGAACCACTAGCCTCGTAGAAATCTTACGTATGAACAGAGAGTGATCTACAACACTTCTAGCAAACCCAATAACAGAGATAACATCACTGAACTTTTTAAACCAGGCCCGTGGGCTTCGCTTAAGACCATGGATTGTCTTTCTCAACTTACACACTTAGTGCCTCCCTAAGCAACATATCTCGGAGGTTGCTCCATGTAGACTACCTCCTGTAGATCTCCATAAAAGAAGACATTTTTGACATCTAACTGAGACGTTTCTCAATCTCTGTTAACGGCCACAGAAAAAAGAACACAGATCGTCGTAATCCGAGCAACTGGACAGAAGGTGTCAAAGAAGTCTACACCATTGATTTGAGTAAAACCCTTGGAAACCAGTCGTGCTTTATAGCGTTCGACAGTACCATCAATAAGAAATTTGATCATAAAAACCCAGCGACAGCCAACCATATCAGCACCTGAAGGTGGAGGGACAAGCGTCCAAGTACCCATTCAGTCAGAGTTTTCATCTCTTCCTCCATAGCAAGTTTCCAATGAGCAAGGGCAAAAGTTGCTTGATAAGTGATCGGGAGCACATTGGCCGAGAGGGCAAGAGCAAAACTCTTGCATGAAGGAGATAACCGAGCATAAGAAACAACATGAAGAGGAAGTTGAGTGCAGGTTCGAACTCCTTTCCAAAAAGCAATGGGAAGATAAAGATCAGATTTATCAGCAGTATCAGATCCAGTCATTAGAGAGATCGCTAGTTTGGGAACTGTTAGTGACGGCTCGGGAAGAGAAGCAGCACCAAGAGAAAATGGAGGACCAAAAGTGTTGGAGGAGGAAGAAGAACAGGTTCGGGTAAAGGTGCAGAGATAATAGGTAGAGAAGAGAGATCATCAGACAATGGGAAGATAGATGTGCAAGAAAAGTAAGGAACATCTTTAAAGAAAGTGAAATCCGCAAAAACATACTGTTTCCGGAGAAGAGGGTCATAACACCGATATCCCTTTTGTGTTGGATAGTAGACAAGAAAGATGCACTTAACGGAACAAGGTGAGAGTTTGTCACGGCCAGAAGATAGAGAGTGAACAAATGTCGTGCAGCAAAAGACATGTGGTTGCAAAGGAAATAGCACGACAACGGGATACAGAATGGAGAAAGGACTCTTGTCGTTGAGAACCGAAGATGGAATTCGGTTAATTAGGTAACAAGAAAGAAGAACAACATGACCCCAGTATGATCGGGAAACATTCATTTGAGTTAGGAGAGTGCGAGCAACATCAAAAAGATGACAATTTTTGCGTTCAGCAACTCCATTCTGTTGGGAAGTGTACGGACAAGTTGTTTGATGTATAATGTCACGATGCATGCAAAATCAGAGAATTGACGACTAAGATATTTCTGGGCATTATCGGTGTGAAAAATCTTAATAGGCACACCAAATTGAGTATGTATCTCATTAAAAAAGGCAGTGAAAATAGAGAAAAGTTCAGATCGTTTCTTTAAGAGATACAACCGGGTACATCAAGAAAAGTCACCAATAAAAGTGACAAAATACAAACTCCCTCTTCCAATAGGCTAAATAGGGGAAGGACCCCAAACATCAGATTGAACAAGATCAAAGGGACGTGAAGAACTACGCAATTATCGTGCTGGAAAGGAGAACCGGTGATGTTTCTCGAGCTGGCAAGCTTCGCAGTTGAGAGAGGATCCTTCTTGAGGTAAATCTGGCAGTATCTGGTAAAGCAAACGAGAATGAGGATGACCAAGGAGAAGATGTCATTGGAGAAGAGAAGTAGATGTAGAGAAAGTAGAGACATTATCAAGGTAGAACAAGCCGTCACTCTCAGTCTCAGTAGTAATCGTCTCCTTGGAGCACAAATTCTGAAAAAAACAAGTAGTAGAAGTAAAAGTAACCGCGCAATTCAGTTATTTACAGAGGGAAGTAACTGAAAGAAGGTTACACGGAAAAGTAGGGACCTAAAGAGTTTCCTCAAGGGAGAGATTCGGAGTGAAAAGGACTGTGTCAGTCCCACACACAGGCGACGGAGAACCATCTGCAATAAAAACAGGAGGTAACCGATTATGTTTGTCGAACCGGGAGAAAAGAAGAGGATTTCCCGTCATATGATTAGTAGCACCAAAATCAATGAGCCGCCTACCCTGAGTGACTACATTAACACTGCCCGAAGAAGAGGCAAGAGAAGTAGACTTTCTCACGACAGTGTCACCAGGAGAAGGGAGAAGATTAGGAAATTTGACCCAGCAATGAGAGCAAAGGTAGCGCGACGGACCACGCACACCAGAGTGACCCACTCGACTAGTAGAATTGTCATGACGAGCCTGATGAGCAATAGTGTCAGGAGGGGTGGCAAGCAAGGTCGTTGAAGAGTAGTGACAGCAGAAATGCGCGCAGCAGTAACATTGAGAGTAGGAGAATCAGCCTCTCCTAGAATTTGTTGTTGGATCATATCATAAGACTCGGGCAAATAAATCAGATAACACACGACCAGAAGTTCCTAGAAGTGCTTATGTTGTTCAGCAAGATCATTAGAGAAAGGGCGATGCTGAAGAAGTTCAGCACCAAGAGCTTGCACCTCCTGGTAAGAAGCAGCAGGAGTCATCGTGGGACGAGCAAACAGATCAGCTTATAACCTGTATATGCGGGAAGTCTAAGCACCCTAGGAGTATAAAGCAGCTAGATGCATCCAAGCAACCTTAACTGTCTCATCATGGAGAATGACAAGAAGACTTTCATCAGAAAGTATGTTTGCAAGCCATGTACGGACTAGAGCATCATTAGCATCCCAGTCATCAAACGCAGCAGAGCCACAAGGAGGGTCATCAGTAAGATGATGACATTTGCGTTGTAACCGTAAGAAAAAGGTGAATGAAACGCTCCAGTCCGGATAATTGGGATCAGTGAGCTTGGATGCAGTGCCAAGATTGCCAGAAGTCATAACAGAAGTTGCAGTATGATGAGGTGCGGGCAGGGTAGAAGAAGAGAGAGTCGGACTGTCCATAGGAACGGACAGAAAAGCTATCTGTGCGGACTGAGAAAAGAGACAACGCGGACAGAGAAAGAAGGCCAAACCACAAGGGTAACCCGGAGCAGAGCGGGCACAAGGGAGCAGAAAGAAGAGAACAAAGGACTCAACGAGCGGTTAGAGAAAACGGAATCCGCAGAGACCGCAGAAGAGCACAATAGACAGATAGAAAACTGGAGCTCTCAGCGATCATGTTGTCACTTTGATACCAAGTGAAAATACAAGTAAATAAAGAGGATTTTTATTGCCCAAAAAAATAATAATACAAGGGTATGCCCCCTATTTATAGAAAACAGGGGTTAGAGAGATAAAACAAGAGAGATACACAACGCTTGTTACATAAGACTAGGCGGATACATAACATCGGATTGAGCGGACTGTGCGGTTAGGCATATCTAACCGCATGACTACACAACTATCAACACCATTGCACTGCTCTGGCCTCTGTCTGTCTTCATTGTTGCAGTCCGCTCCAGGGAAACAGTGGCGGTTAGACATATCTAACCGCCAAACCGCAATCATTATCACCAGCACCAGTTCGCAACACATTTGTCTTCGCTGGTCACCTTGATTGGGCTCTAACCATCAGCGGACACAACTTGAGCAGCAACAGAATCAGATCTACCAGACAAGCAGACCGCCATAACATAGTTTCTAGTCCGCCAGATCAATCTGCCAGACCGCACGGCCGGACCACTAGAAAAGGCTGACCACCAGAAAGGCAGACCGCCAGAAATGCAGACCGCCAGAAAGGCAGACCGCAGGACAAGCAGATCACCAGAAAGGCAGTCCAATACTCCTGTCCGCTAGGATTCCTCGTTCCAACAGAGGCAGTCCGCCAAGTCAAAACATTAGTCCGTCGGGCCTGTCCGTCGGGCCTGTCCGTCGGGCCTGTCCGCCGGGCATGTCCGTCGGGCCTGTCCGTCGGGCCTGTCCGCCGGGCCTGTCCGCCGGGCCTGTCCGCCGGGCCTGTCTGCCGAGCCTGACATTTGGAAACTAAGACGCGCCTTTCTTTTGATTTTCTGCACATCCCCTGCGAACGATGTTAAGGTCGCGTGCCCGTTCTGTTGATTCCAAAAATTACGCCCAGCCCGCATGGGCGGAAACCTCGTGCCCACGTTTGTAGAGAGAGCGTTTGTCGTAGGTAAAATGGGCGTTCATGCAGCCGAGCGGCAAAAAATGGGGCGATTCGTGAATTGGGGCGATTTGGGAACTCTCTGTGGGACTAATCGAGCAAATGGTGGTAATACGTCAATGAGACTGGAATCATCATATGATTTTGGGGTGGAAGAAATTCCTGAAGAGGATGTTGCGGCCGAGCAAAATGGTCAAATGATGATTCCACTCTCTCTACAAACGTAGAGCAAAATGGTCATATGATATCATGGCATGTGTCTATGATCTGAATGCATGTGCCTATGAAGCTCATCGTTCCAGTGTTGCCTACCATCCTGGTTCCACTAAAATGTATAAAGATTTAAAGCAAATTGTTTGGTGATCGGGGATGAAGAATGATATAGCAAAGTTTGTGTCGGAATGTTATACGTGTCAGCGTGTTAAGACTGAGCATATGAGGCCTGGAGGTAAATTGACACCACTTGATATATCAAGTTGGAAGTGAGAGAGTATTTTGATGGATTTCATCACTGGTTTACCGAGATCTCCTCGTGGGCACGTCTCTGTTTGGGTGATAATTGATAGATTGACTAAAAGTGCTCATTTTGTACCTTTTAAGATTGGATATTCTATGAAGAAGATAGCTGAATTGTACGTTGATGAGGTTATCAGATTGCATTGAGTGTCTGTCAGTATCATATCAGATCGAGACTCTAGATTTACGTCTCGTTTTTGAAAGAGTTTACAGGAGGGGTTGGGTACCGATTTGAGGTATTTCATCGCCTATCATCCGCAGACAAATGGTCAGACGGAAAGAGTTAATCAGATCATAGAGGACATGATCAGGTGTTATATTCTGGATCACGGTGGTGCTTGTGATGAACGTCTCAGACTCATGGAGTTTGCTTACAATAATAGTTACCAAGAAAGTCTGCAGATGACCCCATTTGAGGCCTTATATGGGAGGCGTTGCAGGACTCCTTTGTTTTGGGTTGAGGTTGGTGAGACCGTTGCTAGGTCCGGAAGCCTTTGAAGAGATGAATTGTGTCGTGACTCATATTCGAGAAAAGCTCTGTGTGGCACAAGAGCGATATGAGAAATATGCTAATCAACGAAGGGTTGATCTGGAGTTCGCTGTTGGGGACATGATTTTTCTGAAAGTTTCTCCGATGTCGGGTGTTAAAAGATTTGAAAGGAACCACAAGTTAGACCCCTAGTATGTGGGACCTTTTCAGATTCTTGAGAGCATCGGAGTGTCAGCTTATAGCCTGGAGTTGCCTGCTACCTTCCCTGGTGTCCATGATGTATTTCATGTGAGCCAGTTGCGGAAGTGTATCCGTAGTGATCGTCAAGTCCATGACTCGGTGCCCCAGATTCAGCCCAACCTTACGTACGTGGAAGAACCTGCTCGTATTTTAGATTCCCAAGATCGAGTGTTGCGGAGAAAGATCATCCTCATGGTTAAAATTCTCTGGCAAAATCAAGACGTCGAGAGCGCGACGTGGGAATTGGAGTCGGCGATGAGAAAATCTCATCCGCATCTCTTCCCTTAGTTCAGGTATGTCTTCAGGTTTTTGGTAATAAATGAGTTTTGGTTTGGGTTTGGTTTTAAGGTTGTGTTAAGTTTCGTGACGAAACTATTTTTTAGGGTTTGTGACTGTAACACCCCCGATTTTCTGATGTCATTATTTGGTTTGTTGACGTCATAATTTTGACGTCAGGACGTTACCTTCTTTCTTTTTGTTGACGGCGCTGCACCGTTTGTGCGTTTTCGCGTCCGTTGAGCTTGTTTACCCAGATTTTGGGATTTTGATCGGTTGGAATGTTTCCTTGATATAAAGGATGAGGTTATGAGGCCTTGTGCTTATCCAGTTCTGTTGTGTTTCGAGCATTTTGGAGTCTCGGCGTGTGTTTGGACCCTTGTGGTGATCTTTTTGCTTGTGAGAGCATTTGATGTTGTCTCAAGAAATGGTACGTCGGATTCTATGGTTGTCGTTGTTGTTGAATTCGTTTAATTCAACGCGCGTTTGGGTCTCTGTTTTGAACTCATACTTCCTTGTTCAACTATTTGATTATGATAATTTTATGTCAATCACTTGATTATGATAATTTTTGTCAAATCCTTAAACTTGTTCTGATTCTCGGGAATCCCTCCTTAAGGGTAGGATTTCGTCGATCTGAGGTGGGAGACGATTTTTTTAGACGCTGACTGGGTTTTTGTTCAAAGCGTCGATCGGAGTTCGACTTTCGTCGAACGGAGTTCGACGAAAGTCGAACGGAGTTCGACGAAAGTCGAACGAAAGGCGTTGTCTGGGATTTGACTAAGCGTCGAGCTGAAGTCGACAATCGTCGAGCGGAGCTCGACGAAAGTCGAACGGAGTTTTCCTTTGTGATCGACGAAAGTCGATCGAGTTTTCCATTGTGCTCGACGAACTCCGACCAGAATTTGTCGAACGGGTTTTGTGTTCGACAAACTTTGAGCAAAATTAGTCTAACGGAGTTGTTCTTCCCTCTTGTTCTCGAGAAGTCCTCTTGTTCTCGAGAAATCGATTGTTGCTCTCGAGAAATCCATTTTAGTTCTCGAGATATGTATTTCATTCTCGAGAGGTTTTGTCTTGCCGTTCTCGAGAGGCTTTCTTTAGTTCTCGAGAAGCCTTTTTGTACTCGGGTAATTCTTCCCTTGTTACTCGAGATGGCCGTCTAGTTCTCGAGAAGGCTCTACCTTGTACTTGAGAAACCTTCATTTCGACTCGAAAAATCCATGGTTTCTTCTCGAGAGGTCCGGTCCAGTTAACCCCTCCCCCGGTTCTTTTTTTAGAATTGTAACTGTTATAGGTAAAAAAATAATAATTTAATATTATAAATATACCTAGTATATATATATCTACTTCTTATTTCCTCCTTCATTTTGACTGAACCTTCCTGTTCATCTCCCGAACCAGAGCGGCGTGAGTGAGAGAGTTTTTTTGTGATCCTTCCGGTGGCCGCCGACGGTGCTCCGGTGCTCGAAATCTTCAACCGAATATAGATCCGGAACGCTCTCAACGAGAGCTTCGTCATCGTGGTAAAATTTTTCTCATTCCTTGAGTTTTTCTCGCTAGGGTTTTTGGCTCTAACTCCTATTTTTGACCATTCTTGTCAGATTTCAACTTCCCTCGTCTTCTTTAGCCCCAATCTACGCCGTGGTGGGTTTTGGGTGTCTTTCTCTGGTGAAACCAAGGCAAGTAATGGTTTCCTCCTTTTCCTTTCTTTACCTCGATTTGCGGGAAATTTCTAATTTTTTTGGTTATCATGATTATTAATTAACTTACTGATTTTTAGTGCGGTTTAGATTTTTTGTATAGTTCATTTATAATCATCATGTTCTTGATTTTGTTACCTAATCTTGTAAGTGTTATATGCGGTGGAATTTTACTCTTATAATGGTTCCTCAACGTTTAAGTAGGACTTGCTATAGTTCGTTTAGGATTGTAAATTCTTCCTAAAGGTTGATCAACCACTCCTAATCTAGAATTGTCCAGTAGAATCTGATGTGTCATTGTTGTCTTGAGGCTTATATCATGGTTTCCTTCGTGCCGACGCTGTGGGGCGAGACACGCCTCCAGACCAAGAAGGGTTGTGGTGGGCCTCTGAGCTCTAAGCCCGGGTCGTTACGGGGTTTTCTTTCCGGGTTTCCTTTGTTGCGGGTGTTATTTGTGGACGAAACCACCGCCGCAACGTTTGTTCTACATATTAGTACTTTGTGAGGCTTTACCGGGTGTTTAGGGCATTTACAGTGAATGATGGAGTATCCAGTCTCCCCCGCAATTAGACGGATAAATTGTCTTCGGGGTTGGCCACCCTGCCCGTTTTGGTTTTTTGGTGGAGTTGACCACAGGTGGCTAATAGGGGTTGGTTTATCTCTTGATGGTTTAAGCTTGACTTTTCTTTCTCCTCATAGTCTTGTGCATTTGGGGTGCTGTGGTTATACGTGACGCTTCACGTAAGTGTTTCTCTTTTTACCTTTGTACCTGACTGTTGTACTTTATGTAAGTATTTTTCTTTGGTGTTGGGTTGGTACCCCTTGACTTGTTTATTTTTTGCTTACTTTCTGCCTTCACTTGTACATTTTTGCTGAGGTGTTCTATCTTTGAAATGCCTCAGGTTCCGAGCTGTTGATAGTCGTGTTGGTGTTGGAGTTCCTGAGCAGCTGTCATGGCTGTGGATTTTTTGCCTCGCCGTAGCGAGGTAGATTGTTGTTTTGTCTTCTTTGCTAGTACAGACATACTTTATTTTATGTGGGTTCCTGTCAGTTGTTGACGCACACAAGATTGTTGATTTTGGATACTTACTAGCTGCTACCTTTCCTTCTGTGTTTATGATTACTTGCTCTGTGTGATGTTTTATGTTAGGATTGCATGGTAGGTATTTTCAAGTATAAAACTATTATTATTACCTCATGCATTGCACGTCTTTAAAATGTTAAAACACTATTTAACGACCGTAAAAATACACTTTTATTGCTATTATAAATTTAAAAATTGCATACTTTGAGGTGTCTTCTGGGAACCTCTAAACTCATATAGGGCGTCTAATTTTGTAAAAGAAGTAATTTCCGCATTAAAAATCAGAAATAACACCCGCAACAAAGGAATTAGGGAAAGCCAAGCCTGTCCGCCAAGACTACTCACCAGTCCGTCAAGTCTCCTCATGTTCCAACAGCTTTAGGACCTTCTTTATGTCCCCGCTTTTTCATGCAATTTGGTATATGTTCCTGCTTATGCAAACAACTAAACTGTACAGTTACCTTTACACCTACTACTTGTTCATTTCAGGATCCTCACTCCAAGGAGACGACTGTTACTGAGACTGAAAGCGACGGTCTCTTCTTCCTCGACAATGCTGCTACTTTCTTCGCTTCTGCTTCTCTTCATCGGTTGCATCTTCGTCTTGGTCATCCTCCACGCCACTTTGATGTCAAGGGAATGATTGTCGGCAGCAAGGAGCACTCTAGCCGAAAACAGAATAAGAGGAGTGAGCTCGGGATTCAGTCACTGGGAATGGATCATGCTCCCGTCAGTAGCTGGCAATTAGAATGAGGTGGGACAACCCTGACCTCGTCGAAGGGACCAGCGACGGGCAGAGGTAGGGTTGTCGGGGCCGGAGGAGCCCTTTGTTGGCGACGAGGGGAGGGGAGCTTGATCGTCAAGCATCGGGAAGGTGAGGCGGATATGGGTGAGCGGGCAATACTAAGCAAAGGAGAAGATTCTCTGCTCGATTTCTATCATGTTTCCCCTTTTCTAACCCGGCTGTTTGTTTAATAAGAGTAGGGGAAAGGGGGGTACATTTATCCTCAATTAATTAGGGCTTAAATGTCAATAACGAGTGGGTCGGCTTTTGTAAAGTAGCTGGGAGAAGTTATCTTTCGGTGTTCCAAAAACATCTAAAAAAATGAAATGGGAATTAAAGGAGGAATGAAAGGGGTGTTAGAATAGAAATCTGAAATTAAATAAAGATTAGTACCTTATTAATTTCTGATTTAATTATTATTTAATAATTTCATTTCTTGATTGTCAAAAATAACCGTAATCCTAATTTGACGGACCAATTTATTTAAGATCTTCTTGGTCGGCCACACTAATAAGTAGCGCAAACGATTGCACAAGAGCGGTACAAAACTAGCAAAACACGGGAATGAAAAGACAAACTGGCGCGATGATATGTGCTACAAAATATTTAAATAAATGCAATAAATATCAAGGCGATGAAATCAATCGGAGAGGTAAAATTTTCCAAAGATCCTCGAAAACTATTAGTCAAAATTTCATGCATAACATGCAATTGTTTATTAAAAATCAGAGCTCTAAGAATGTGATATATCCTACGACACATCATAGTTTCTTTAACATATATTTATTTCATTTTATGTACCTAGTCTTTATTTTTCGGCTTCTCGGCTTGACCCCCCAATGAGACCACAAATAAAATGGTCTAGTAATATTAGTAGTAAGATGCTAAAGACAAGCTTAACATATTTAAGGACACATAAAACTAATTCATGAGGATACCTAAACCATACAAAAGTGTTGGAAAAGCCCACTTAAATTAGGCCCATTTGTATAGCATTTATTGTTCTTCTCTCCTCTCTTTAGTCCCACATTGTGTATAGGACTTTTCTCCCTCTTTCTCTCATCTATATATATGTACTCATTCTTTGTATTTGTACTAAGTGGACATATATACAAGGTTGGCTTTCTCCATTTCTACATGGTATCAGAGCCAGGTTCCGGACTCCTGCGGACTCCCTTTTCTGTCCGCACCTTCTAGTCGCTTCCCTCCTGCGGCCTCACTTGTCCAGTCCGCTTCTCTCCTGCGTCCTCCCTTGTCCAGTCCGCTTCCTCTCCTCCCGTGGATCCACTTCTATTCCCTCCTCTTCCTTCCTCCCCTGGCCCCCTCTTTATAGTCATCCTGTGGGGTCCACAGCTTCCCCTTGTCCGCTGCGGCCTCTTTTTGTCCGGCGCGACCTCGGCGACCTCAATCCCTTGGTCTCCTTCGTCCGCCGTAAGCGCAGCGTCCGCAGCTCGTCAGTCCGTCGCGGTCTCCTCCAGCCCGCCAGCTCGCCAGTCCGCCGCGACCTCCTCCAGCTCGCCGCGACCTCCTCCAGCTCGCCGCGACCTCATCCAGTCCGCAGTCTTCCGCTTCCTCTAGCTGCTGCCTCCAGTCCGCCGCGGTCTCCTCCAGCCCGCCAGCTCGCCAGTCCGCCGCGGCTTGTCCTCTCTTCTCAGCTCGCTCCAGTGAGCCGCGGTCTGTTCCAGCCCGCCGCGATCTGCTCCAGCCCGCCAGCTCGCCAGTTCGCCGCGGTCTCCTCCAGCCCGCCAGCTCGCCAGTCCGCCGCGGCCTCCTCCAGCTCGCCGCGACCTCATCCAGGTCGCCCCCATGTCTACATCTGCAGACTCAGTCGGGACGGCTGTTCCTCCTCCTGAACGCCCGGCCTCTATCCAGGAAGTCCGCGACGAGCTTCGAATCACTACAATCTCGCTCACTGGCAAGAAGAACTTCGTGGAATGGGCACACTCGGTTCGCCGTGTCCTTCAGTCAAAAGGATTCCTTCATCACCTGACTCAGACTGTTATTGGTGTCCCTACTGAGGAATGGTTACGCAATGATGGGCGTGTGCAGACTTGGCTTCTCAACTCTCTTGATGGCGAATCTTATCGCCTGGCCATGTATCATGAGACGGGCAAAGGCATGTGGGACGAGCTCCACACCCTCTACTCTGGCAAGGATAGTCTCCACCATCTCTATGATATCATCACTGCTCTCTAGGCCCTTGATAGCAGTGGCGCAACCGACCTGACGTCCTTTGTTGCTCAGGCCCGGTCTCTGGTTGAGGCTTGGATCCACCATCAGCCTCCCACTTTGGATCTCGCTGCTCAACGTACCCAAAAGGAAGCTGTGGGTATCGCCATGATGATGGCCCGGGTACCTCCTCATCTTCACAGTGTCCGGGCTCACATCCTCTCCTCTACCGTTACACCATCTTTTTTCGATGTGTGCTCAATGCTTCTCAAAGTCTCCCCGCCTCCGGATGTTCCCGGTCTTCCTTCTCCGGCCCTTGTTCAACAGACACCAGCTCCCTTGTTGCCTCTTCCCCTTTTTGCCCGTGGTGGCCGCTCTGACTCTCGCGGCCGGGGTCGCGGTGGCCGGTCTAGGCTTAAATGCTCCTTCTGCGGTAAAGATGGCCATCTTGAGGCCACCTGCTATCGCAAACATGGCCGACCTCCTCGTCCACAGGCCTCTGCTGCTACTACCGACTCTGCCTCCTCTCGTACTGATCTCGACGAGGTTCGTCTTCAGCTCCAGCATCTTCATGGCTTGCTCAGCCGTCCGTCTGCCTCGGTTGCCTCTGCTGCCTCTATCTCCAATGAAGGTATCGCCTGCCTATCCTCTGGCACGCGCTGGATCCTTGATTCTGGTGTCACTCATCATATCACCTCTGTTAGGCCACCTCAGTACTTGTCTTCACCTCACCCGAAGTACATTACTGTCGCTAATGGGGCATCGGTTCCAGTCTCTGGATGTGCTGATATTTCTCTCACCTCTTCTCTCCTCCTGCGCTCGGCTCTACATGTTCCGGGCTCTCCTTTCAATTTACTCTCTGTTGGTCGCCTTACTACTGATTCTAATTATTCCGTGACATTTACTTCTTCTTCTTTTCTCATACAGGATCAGCAGACGCGGACTATCATTGGTAGAGGACGGCTGCAGAATGGGCTCTATCTTCTTGACGACTCTCCCACTGTCCTCGCCGCTATCTCCTCTTCGGATTGGCACCGCCGTCTGGGACATGCTCCTCTTCCAGTCCTCCGGAAGGCTCTTCCTGATGTTACTCTTCCTGCTTTTCGCTGCGACACATGTATTTTGGGCAAACAGCCCCGTTCATCATTTCCTCCTCATTGTACTCGGAGCTCCACTCCTTTTAATTTAGTTCACTCCGATATATGGGGTCTATATAAATTTACTAGTATTTCTGGCTATCGGTATTTTGTTACTTTTATTGATGATTACTCTCGCATGACGTGGTTATATCTCCTTCGGGATCGCTCTGAACTTCCCCGCGTATTCCGGGCCTTCATACTTGAGACTCGCACTCAGTTCTCTGCGTCTATTCGCACTATTCGTACTGACAATGCGCGGGAGTACACCAGCCATACTTTTGCCACTCTCTGCTCTGAGTTCGGCATTCTTCACCAAACCTCGTGTCCGTACACTTCACAACAGAATGGGGTCGCCGAGCGCAAGAATCGTCACCTTCTTGATGTCGCTCGCTCCCTTATGCTTCAAATGCAGGTTCCCAAACCATATTGGAACTACGCGCTCTCCACGGCTTGCTTCCTCATCAACCGTCTCCCGTCTTTCGTCCTCCAGTATGCTACTCCCTTCAGCCTCCTCTTTCCCACAACTCCACCTTTTCCCGTTCCTCCCCGGGTGTTTGGGTGTACCGGCTACGTTCACCACCTCGGTCCCTCCACAGACAAATTGGACCCTCGTGCCACCAAGCATATCTTTGTGGGGTACTCGCGCACTCAGAAGGGTTATGTTTGTTATTCGCCTGCTACCCGCAAAGTTACTGTCTCGGCTGACGTGACTTTTCGTGAAGATATTACCTTCTTCCCTGCTCTCGATGACGCTCTGAGTCCAGCTCCCGTCGTTCGTCCTGTCATTCCTGCTCCTCACTCCTCCTCCACTCTGCCTTCTCTACCTCCTGTCCGCCCCCCCCCCCCCCCGGTTATCCGGGTCTACTCTCGTCGCTCTCCTCATCCCGTCGCCCCTCTGCAGTCGGCTTCGCCCTCTGGTGCTCTGCTCCCTGCGCCTCCGGCTCCCGTCTCTACCGCTCATCCAATGGCGAACTACGTCTCTCTCCATCGCCTCTCTCCCTCTCTTCTTCACTTTGCCACCTCATTATCCTCTGTTTCAGTCCCTAACTCTTTGCAGGAGGCGCTTCACCATCCTGGCTGGCGGGCTGCCATGGACGAAGAAATGACGGCCCTCTGGGCCAACCAGACCTGGGACTTGGTTCCCTTACCTCCCGGTCAGCACCCTGTTGGGTGTAAATGTGTGTTCGTCATCAAGCATGCTCCGGATGGCACTGTTGCCCGACTGAAGGCCCGTCTTGTGGCCCGTGGCTTCACACAACAGGAGGGCCTCGATTATGAGGAAACCTTCTCTCCGGTGGCCAAGCTCAACACTGTCCGCGTTCTTCTCTCCGTCGCGGTGCACCGCCACTGGCCCCTTCATCAGCTCGACATCAAGAACGCGTTTTTAAATGGTGACCTTCAGGAAACCGTCTACATGCGCCAACCGCCCGGGTTTGAGACCACGGGGGAGTCTCGGGTCTGTCTTCTCAGAAAGTCAATTTATGATCTCAAACAGTCCCCTCGGGCGTGGTTTGACAAGTTTAGCAAAGTGGTTCGAGACATGGGATTCACTCGGAGTTCTGCAGATTTCTCTCTTTTTACCCGACACCGGGCCACTGGCACCGTCCTTCTGTTGGTCTATGTTGATGACATCCTTCTCACTGGGGATGACTCAAAGGGGATTCAAGATGTCAAACAACATCTGAGCACTGTTTTTCAAACTAAAGACCTGGGGAAACTTCGCTACTTCCTGGGTCTCGAGATTGCCCGGCGGCCGGACGGGTTGGTGCTCTCCCAACGAAAGTACTGTCTCGATCTTCTCAAAGATGCTGGTCAGTCTGGTTGCAAACCAGCTTGTACCCCGATGGAGGCAAATCACAAACTATGCGCTCATGCTTCGGATGACGATTTGCTGCTTCCGAACCCGGAATACTATCGACGCCTTGTGGGAAAGTTGATCTATCTAACAGTCACGAGGCCGGATATATCATTTGCAGTTGGGGTTGTCAGTCGGTTCATGCATGCCCCCCGGGCTTCTCATCTTCAAGCGGTTGAACGGATTCTTCGATACCTTAAGGGAGCTCCGGGTCAAGGGCTGGTTTACAAAACTTCTGACTCTGCTCCCGCATTGGTTGCCTATTCTGATGCCGACTATGCGGGTTCTCTGGACGATCGAAGGTCAACTAGTGGGTTCTGTACTTATTTTGGTGGTCATCTTATTACATGGAAGAGTAAGAAACAGGTTGTGGTAGCCCGTTCCTCTGCAGAAGCTGAATACCGATCGATGGCCTCGTTTGTCTCAGAACTCACATGGCTTGAAAGTCTCCTTACTGACCTGGGAGTAAAACTCCCCTCCTCTGCTGTTCTATTTTGTGATAGTCAAGCCGCCATACACATCGCAAAGAATCCGGTATTTCATGAGCGCACAAAACATATCGAGGTTGACTGTCACTTTGTTCGTGAGAAGGTTCAATTGAAGAAACTCGAATTGAAGCATGTTCCAGGAACTGATCAAGTTGCCGACATCCTCACAAAGGCCTTATCAAGCACCCTGTTCTACCAGTGTTTGTCCAAGCTGGGTGCATATGACCTATACGCTCCAGCTTGCGGGGGAATGTTGGAAAAGCCCACTTAAATTAGGCTCATTTGTATAGCATTTATTGTTCTTCTCTCCTCTCTTTAGTCCCACATTGTGTATAGGACTTTTCTCCCTCTTTCTCTCATCTATATATATGTACTCATTCTTTGTATTTGTACTAAGTGGACATATATACAAGGTTGGCTTTCTCCATTTCTACAAAAAGAAATAAAAACAAATCTGGAGATTACTTAGAGGAATATTTGAAAATAAGTTTATTTCATTATTTGGAAACAATTATTTGGGAAATAAAACAATTGCGTCCAAGAAGAAATTTTGGAAACAATCCTCTTTGGAAAAAAATTGAATTGGGGAAAGCCAGCTTTGAAAATATATTTTTTAAAATTAAAACTTTTGCCCTATTAAAAGCACCCTGCTAGGAAGAAGAAGGCAGCCCCGAATTTTAGAGAAACAAATCTTGTTTCTCTGAGTTGCAGACCGACAGCCCTCTGCATTCGAACTTTCTCCTGGTTCCAGAAACAACGTCGGGACGAAGAGCCAGCCGATGCCACAACTGCTCCAGCCCCGTTGCAAGCTTGCGCCAAAATTTTGGAAACAATCCTCTTTGGAAAAAAACTGAATTGGGGGGAAGCCAGCTTCGAAAAGATATTTTTTTAAATTAAAACTTGTGCCCTGTTAAAAGCACCCTGCTAGGAAGAAGGCAGCCCCGAATTTCAGAGAAACAAATCTTGTTTCTCTGAGTTGCAGGCCGACAGCCCTCTGCATTCGCACTTTCGCCTGGTTCCAGAAACAACGTCAGGACGAACCGCCAGCCGATGCCACCAATGCTCCAGCCCCGTTGCAAGCTTCCGTCGACAGCCAACATCAATTACTCGCCTCACCACGTCCCCCTCACGTAAGCGTCTCAGACAAACAGGGATCAACTACCACTTTTTAGAAGCCTTGCTGCCACTTTTTTGAAGCCCTACTGTCACTTTTTGAAGCCTTGTTGACACCTTTTTGAAGCCCTGCTGCCACCACCACTTCCATCGACCGTTCATGCTTCCTAGTTCGCGGGCAACGTCGACAGAAGCCTTCATCCCTATTACTCGCAGTCACCAATAGCATTGTTCACCTTCTACACCAAGGACTCAGGAAACACCGTTACCGTTGCGTGTTCGTGAGGTATCACTGCTCAAAATTATTAGTAGAATTACGCGCTCTACTAAATATCTATAAGATTGCATTTACGTTAGCACTACATTTATTAATGTTTAACCATATATTAATAATTATGGTTCGTTTATGGTTGTTCGGGTTTCGTTTCAGTTCGAGTCATTGGACACTCGAATGGGCGCTTTCGAATAATGAATAACGGTTTTAGTGAAATTCAACGTTATGAGAGTTGTACACGCGTGAATTCGATTTTTGGCACTGTATGCCTACATCAGTTTGATATCAGAGGTCTTTGATTCACTCATATCGTGAATCAAGCAATCCGGGTTTTTTACAAAACAAAAAGAAATTATTTTATTTTTCAAAAACGACATTAAAATATTGAGTAAATTTTCTATATTTGAAAAAAAAGTTTCTATTAAATTTTTTTTTGATTTAACTCCATGTTTTAAAAAAAATATATCATCTTTATTTGAGTTTAAATTTTAAAATAAAACAAACATATATATTTCTTTTTCCACCCACTCGGGTAATTTCCAATAAAAATTTTTAAAAAATTTTATTTATCTTTTTTTAAAAAAATTTAAAATTAAAATTAATCTTTAAAACAAACAACAACACTCAAGCCTTTATCCCACTATAGTAGGGTCGGCTATATGGATCCTTTGTCGCCATTGTGCCCTATCTTGTGTCATAATCTCACTAATGTCTAAGTACATCATGTTTTTCCTATAGTTTCATTACAAGTCTTTATTACTCTACTCTTACCTCGTTTAGCATGCCTAGTGACTAGACACTCACAACGCCTAACAGCTGCCTCTAATGGTCTCCTAACAACTGCCTCTAATGGTCTCCATTGTACGTGTCCATACCGTCTTAGTCGAGCCTCTCGCATTTTCTCTGAAATTGGTGCTACTCCTGTCTTAACCCTTTTACATTCATTCCTAATTCTACACAGTCTCGTGTGTCCACACATCCACCTAAGCATTTTCATCTCCGCAACTCTCATTTTTTGTGCATGTACACAATTCACTGCCCAACACTCAGAACCATAGAGCATCGTTGGTCTAATTGCAGAACAGTAACTTGCCCTTAAGTTTTAATGGTACTTTACAATCACACAAGATCCCTGACGCGCCTCTCCACTTCAACCAACCCGCTTGGATTTTATGTCACATCTTTATCAATACCTCTGTTCTTTTGAACTATCGATCCAAGATATTTAAAACATTCACTACGGGAAATATCTTGATCACCCAACTTAATAACGAAGTTATCTGTCCTTCTTGAACTGCTAAATTTAAACTCCATATACTTTGTCTTTGCCCTGCTCAACCTAAAACTCTTCTTTTCTAAAGTGACTCGTCAATATTCAAGTTTTGCATTTACACATTCGTGCGTAACATCGACCAAAACAATATCATCCGCAAATAATAAGCACCAAGGTATTGCTTGTTGGATATGTCTGATGAGCTCATCTAAGATAAGGGTAAAGAGATAAGAGCTTAAAGTTGTACCTTGATATAAGCCAACATTGATAGGGAATTCCTGTGTTAATCCTTCAGATGTTCTCACCCTTGTCACTGAATTTGTATACATATCTTTGAATATGTCAATGTATGATAAATTTACACCTTTCTTTTCTAAGACTCTGATATGATCTCTCTTAGAACTCTATCATAAGCCCTCTCATGGTCGATAAACAACATATGCAAATCTTGTTTTCTTTCTCGAGAGTTGTCAATGAGTCTCCTCAAGAGATATATAGCTTCCATGGTCGATCGCCCGAGCATGAATCCAAATTGATTCTCCGCGAAGTTAATCTCTCGTCTTATTATTCTTTCTATTACTCATTCCCATAATTTCATGGGATGCCTAATCAATTTAATTCTTTTGTAATTAACATAATTTTATATATCTCATTTGTTCTTATATAAAGGTATCAAGATATTTTCTCTCTATTGGTCTGACATTCTCTTTGACTTCAGTATCTTATTGAAAAAACGTGTAATCAACAAAATTCATTTATTCCCTAAACATTTTCATACTTCGATGGGTATATCGTCTAGCCCAACCGTTTTTCCATTTTTTGCTTTCTTTTGAGCATCATTTACCTCTAATAATTGAATTTTACAATAAAATGTTATGTTCTTATACTACTCTGATTTACTTAAATTTTTCAAGTTCAATTCATTATTTTTTGTTTCATTATAGAGTTAATTAAAATATCTTTTTTATCGCTCTTTAATATCCATATCATCCGTTAAAACTATATCAGTTTCATCCTTTTTGCATTTTATTTGGCTTAAATCTCATCTTTTTTCTCAAGCTCGAGCAATTTTATATATGTCACGCTCTTCATTTTTGATATCTAGTTGTTTATAAAAATTTTCATAAACTTGATTTCTTGTTTTACTTACTGCATGTTTAGCCTCTATTTTGGCGACTTTATATCTGACTAAGTTTTTATCAATCCTACAAGCGTAGATTGATTTATAACTGATACTTTTTGCCCTCACTTTATCTTGCACTTCCTCTTTCCACCACCAATATTCTTTATTTTGAGGCGCACGACCTTTTGATACTCCAAGTACGTTGTTTTCAGTTGTCCTTAAATGTGAAGACATAACTTCTCATGAGACACTAGGATTAACTACTTGTTTCATAACTGTTGTCTTGAAAGCAACATGTTTTCAATCTTCAAGTTCCATCAATGAATTTTTGAAAATATTTTTATTCTTGTCTTTAATTTCTTATATTTAATTTGTACTTTTAACACTACTAACCTATGTTTTGTTGTCAAACTTTTTCTTATTATTACTTTGTAATCCTTACAAATCATTTTTTTCATTTTGCGAGTCATAAAATAATCAATTTGTGATTTATTTGTTCCGCTTTTAAACGTAATCTTTAAAACCAACAAAAATAAAATTCAAAGAAGATTAAAATTAAATTATTTTAAATAGAAAAGTGAGTCGATCATTTAGAAAATAGCATAGGGGGCCCAACGAATGAACGACTTGATGAAAGAGGTAGAAACACTTACCGCAAATATGGGTAGTGTCAGACATGTAGTGAACAGATTATGCACATTGGTTAACAATATAGAAGCCACCTTGCACTTAATCAAGCACCTACCACAACTGACGAAGTAAACCTTAATCATAGACATTTAGAACTTGCATACCCCAAACCTGAACCAAAACCACGTAATTAAACCCATTGGGATATGGGAGTCAACTTAGACGTAGGTGAATTTGAAGAGTGATTAGAACCCGCAGGTTGTTTCGAATGGTGTGATATGATGGACAGTTTCCTAGCTTGAAAGCAATTGTCCCAAGCTAGGCAAGTTGAATATGTCAGCCTTAGACTGAAAGGGTCTGCTTTAGTTTGGTGGGGACAGTTAGAGCAATCTAAATTTAATTTAGTCATGCCTCCATCACCATATAGACCGAATTTAAGGCACAACAACGACATTGATACATCCCATTTGATTATGTGCAAACCCTCTATCGTAGGTTCCATAACCAATGACAAGACAAATTTTCTGTAGATGAGTACATGAATGAGTTCCCTGAACTCTAGTCTCACCTCAACCTCTAGGAGGGCGAAGACATGACCGTTTCTCATTATCTGAATGGGTTACACTTCTATTCGAGATCAATTAGAACTCCCTGACTATAAGGACTTAGAAGAGGTCTGAGTCGCGCACGTAGAGTAGAGGCCTTGTAGAAAAGGACATCCGGGATTAGATCTACAAATAGACCCCCTCCTACTCACACCTTCACTCCTGATCAGCGTTTTCATAACCGGACCGAACTGGCCGGTCCGACCGGTCGGACCGTGAACCGGCCCCGTGTCCGATCCGATCAGGCCTCTAAAACCGGCCCCGCTCAGAACTGGGTAAAATCTGGAAAACCGAACGGTTGAACCGCCCAACCGTAAATCGGGCCGGTTTTCCTAAGACCGGGCAAGCCATGGAGCCCAAAAAATAATATTAAAAAATGGGGGGGGGGGGGGGGGGCGGCAGGTTTTGAACTCATACCAATTCAAAATCAAGCAAGGAAACAAGCCACTCAGCCAATTGGTCATTGATGAATGCTTTTAAAATATATTATATACATATAAATAAATACATATTTATAAAAAATAATCTATATAATAAAAACACATGCATATAAATGTATAACTGACAACCAAGTCAGACGTGTGACGGTCATATTTATCAAATATTATGACAAATCCTCTCATTTTTATTCCTTTTTCAATTATATTTTTGCGTACAAACTAAAAATTATGTTATTATTTATTTATTTCATGGCCGGCGAGACTCGCGCGTACATTTGGAAATACGTGTTACGCGTATTTCCCTTATTCCGATATATTATATATATAACGGTTCAACCCCGGTTAAACCGGTTGGACCGGTTCAACCTTGAACCTCTCCCTCCGCCGGTTCGATGTCTGGTCCGGTTTTCAAAACCTTGCTCCTGATGTTAGGATTGTCGGACCCTGACATCTGGCAGTACCCACGAGTACCCTAGCACTTCCTGCTATATCCTCTAAAGACAAGGAGGTTATAGGCACTAGACCAAAGCCTGCAAGTTTTAGATGTTTTGAGTGTACGAAGTCGAGTCATAAATCTTCTGAGTGCCCACGATGTCACTTCGTCGTCGTCATTGATTTTGAGAGTGATTCCCAGACTGACCCGACTCCTGAGACCGAGTTAGAGAGTGAGTTTGAGGTAGAAGGAGAACAACATGTGCAGCTAGTGTGTGTCCTCCACCACAGCCTATTGACCCCTAGATCCCCTACAAAAGATTAGTGGTTAAGAAACAATATTTTTTGTATGATCGCCCGCATCCAAGGACGGTTTTGCTCCATCATCATTGATAGCAGTAGTATGGAGAACTTTGTTTCTCAGCACATGGTCGAGAAATTGAAACTGAAGACGCAGCCATTATGAAAACTCTATAGCCTAGATTGGTTCCCTAGTAGCACTACGATTTCAATCACACATCTGTGTCTCGTTGAGTTTTCCACAAGTAGTTCCTATCAGGACGGAGTATAGTGTCATGTCTCAACTATCGAGGTTTGTCATATCTTATTAGGACAACTTTGGCAGCATGATAGACACGTCATTCACAACGGTGTAAAAAACTTTCATATTTTGGTTTATAGTATCATTCACGTTCAATAGCTTCACTATGGAAAACCAAGCTATAGCAGAGGGCACAAACTACGTGCTCGGCTTTCTCCCCTTTGACTTCGATCACGCTATCAGACTTAGGCTCGGGCTCTGGCTTGGAGTTACAAAAAAACTTCATATTTTGGTTTATGCCCATCAGTAGAATCAGTAATTGCGATGAAGTAGCGTCGCGGTCACTCAGAAAATTTGTGTCCAAACACCATACATTTGAAGCATTGGAATACTCCAGTGTTGGGCTTGGATCTCATGAGCTCCTTACCCCAGAAGGGGCCAGTGTGAGGATCTAGGGTCCCAGTAGTTACAAGAGGAGGATCAAAAATCCTAGAGGTTGGTGCAGTGAAATCATTGCTTGAGGTAGGTCTATTAGTAGACCAATGCCCAGATGTCCCCTTCAGAAATGTGGCATGTACTCTACAGGCTCTACTAGACACTTCACCCAAATCTCTAAAATTGTGCAACTACAGTTCGTCCCTAATAGCATAACGAAGCCTGTTCAGATAACGGGACGTCGTCATATCACCCTTCTCATGTAGGTCTAGCATACAATGCATCACTAAGAACTCGTGGATGTACTCGTCCATGGAAAGCTTGTCCTGATGAAGATTGTGGAACCTTCGATAAAAATTCTGTAAATAATCTGGGGGAACATATCGCTTCCGCAGTTGCGATTAAACTGAAACGTGTGCACTCTAATTGAACACACAAAGCTAGTGCTGGTCATTTAAGCCTAAGGCCAGCATACTCAACATGTCGATTCATAGGCATTTGCTTCCATGTCATGAATCTTGCTACGCACTCATACCAATCTAGGCATTTCTCAAGTTCTACATGACCCTCAAAATCACTTACAACTGATTTAACTTCATCATCCCAACGGGATTTGCGGCGGAGTCCAGGTTTATTTTGTGCAGGCTTTGCATGTCTAGGGTTGTGATCCTCGTGTGTAAGGCTTTGGTGTGGTGCTCGATTTAGACCTAGGTGATGAGCGGCTTCTAAATGATTAAAGGAGGTCCTTAACCCGTTCACGGCGTGATGATTATCTCTCATGTTGACCGACTTCATCAATTCACTCATGTTTAGTCAAATCTTCGATGTTGGTTTCTATGTGTTCTATGTAAGTGTCCATAATAAAGCGAATGGTTTTCTCAATATTTTTTTAGCAAAAAAGTGGCAGAGATTTTTTTAACAAAAAGGTAATGTTTCTTTTGGTTTAAATGAAAACTAATCTTTTTGTTGAAAAGCATTTTTTTGTTTTAAAACAATTTAACAAAAATAAAATCAGGATTGTCCGATTAATGATAGAAGTGAATCAACCTATCTCTGATATTAAACTGATGCATATAAAATCTGAAATTGATTTTAAAAATGATAATTTTGTGATAACCTTAAAGATAAGCGGCGAAATCACGACAGTTTGAGCTTTGACATATGATAATTTAATCAAAAGTTATGTAACCCGCACAAGTGACTAACGTTTGTCTGCGTTCAACAATATAGCTAATTCATCCACAAGTTTCTAGATAAAAAAGCTGCAATATTGATAATAAATTAACGACAAACAGGAGAAAGGTTAAATTGGACAACAAGCTCTAAAAATATTAAACATTTGTTTGCATTCATGAAAAAAAGACTAGGAGTAATCGAGATGCAAAAATGAGGGAGAGTCATACCAACAAGTGTGCAAACGATGAATCTTAGTTGAGAGGAGAGAGTATTAGAGGCAGAGGACTCTAGGACTGGTTCTGGATGGAGGAACGGTTCTGAAAGGGAGGTCCCGACCTGATAGATCTTCAGTGGAAGAGATGTCAAGAGTTGGTTGTCGGCAGCCAGGGGAAACATTCTGGCCGGAAACAGAACAACATGAGTGAGCTCGGGATTCAGTCGCTAGGCAGGGAGCACGCTTCCGTCGGCAGCTAGCAATTAGAACAAGGTGGGACGACCCTAACACCGTCAAAGGGACTAGCGACAGGCAGAGGTGGGGTTGTTGGGGCTGGAGGAGCCCTCTGGCGGCGGCTAGGGGAGCGATCATCAAGGGTCGGGGAGGCGATCTGGACAGGGGCAAGCAGGCAATCCAAGCAGAGGACAAGATTCTCTGCCCGATTTCTATCTCGTCTCCCCTTTTTGACCCGATGGTTTGTTTAATAAGACTAGGGGAAAAAGGGGTTACGTTTATCCTTAATTATTTAGGGCTTAAATGTCAATAACGGGCAAGGTGTTCCAAAAGGCCAATAGAAGAGAGGGGTCGGCTATTTGCAAAGTAGCTGGGAGGAGTTATCTTTTGGCATTTCAAAAACTTCAAGAGAAATGAAATGAGAATTAAAGGAGAATGCCAAGGAGTGTTAGAAATAGAAATCACAAATTAAATAAAGACTAGTAACTTAAGTTATCAAATTAAGATTTAATTATTATTTAATAATTTCATTTATTGCTTGTCAAAAATAAGCCTAGTCCTAATTTCACGACCAATTTATTTAAGATCTTATTGGTCGGTCACATCAATAAGTCGTACAAATGATTGCAAAAGCACGGTACAAAACGAACAAAACACAGGAAAGAAAAGACAAACTGGTGTGATGACATGCTCTACAAAATATTTAAATAAACGCAATACATATCAATGCAATTCGGGTTGCATCAGTAACCTTAGTGCACTTCAATAATTACGTGTATGTCACTCCTGAATATATAAAGGAGTGGTAGTGAGCCTTTTTGATGCACTTGGAAGTTGGATCATTTAGGTTTTTTAGATCTCATTAAGTAGGCTCTTAGAAGGATTCGGTCCTAAAGAGATCTAATCAAGCTTATTTCGATATCTTGTATTTTCTAGCGTATTAATTTACATATATTGCTCTGCTATAGCGTGAACCTAACATTACAACAACAACACTCAAGCCTTTATCCCACTATAGTGGGGTCGGCTATATGGATCCTTTGTCGTCATTGTGCCATATCTTTTGTCATAATCTCACTAATGTCTAAGTACATCATGTCTTTCCTTATAGTTTCATTCTAAGTCTTTATTGGTCTACCCCTCCCTCATTTAGCATGCCTAGTGACTAGACTCTCACAACGTCTAACAGGTGCTTCTAATGGTCTCCTTTGTACGTGTCCAAACCATCTTAGTCGAGCTTCTCGCATCTTCTCTGCAATTGGTGCTACTCCTGTCTTATCCCTGATACATTCATTCCTCATTTTATCCAGTCTTATGTGTCCACACATAAACCTAAGAATTGTCATCTTCGCAACTCCCACTTTTTACTCATATATATAATTCACTGTCCAACACTCAGAACCAAAGAGCATCGTTGAACTAATTACAGTATGGTAAAACTTGTCCTTAAGTTTTAATGGTACTTTACGATCACATAATATCCCTGATGCGTCTCTCCACTTCAACCAACCCGCTTGGATTCTATGTGTCACATCTTTATCAATACCTCCATCTTTTTGAACTATTGATCAAAGATATTTAAAACACTCACTACGAGAAATATCTTGATTGCTCAACTTAATAACGAAGTCATCCGTCTTGTACTGTTAAATCTAAGCTCAACCTAAAACCCTTCTTTTCTAAAGTGTCTAGCCAAGATTCAAATTTTGTGTTTACACACTCGCGCGTCTCATCAACCTTAACGATATCATCCACAAACAAGAAACACCAAGGTATTGCTTGTTGGATATGTCCGGTGAGCTCATCTAAGATAAGGGTAAAGAGATAAGGGCTTAAAGCTGAACCTTGATGTAAGCCAACAGTGATAGGGAATTCATGTGTTAATCCTCCAGATGTCCTCACCCTTGTCATTAAATCTGTACACAAAACCTTTTAACATTCTCACACAAAAATTTGACATGAATTACACAAAACCTTTTGACATTCCACTTAAACATCAATTCTTGGCATTCCAAAAAATAATCTCCCTCATAAACTTATACTATCTAGATTTCTAATGAAAAATTGAGCGACGGACTGCTCTACTTCATCCAAGTTTGAATAAATGGGTGGAATAAATAGGAGGTTATTGAAGGTTTTGATCGACACCTTTTTTACATTAGTTAAGGTAAACTTAAATGTTCTTGCTGGTCAGAAAATTCGACTTATTTTATCAAGATTCAACTGAGAGTTTAAATGAGGTGGGCTTCAAGGACATGGGCCAACTTTTGTTGCAGATAGTGGAGTTGTGAATTCCTCTTAATGGTCTAGAGTAGAGTAAGAAAGTGAGTTTTGTGTTTTGGGGGATAGACGAAAAAAAGTTAAAAGCAGATATTAGGAATTGAAGTGAAGTTTTTTAGAACTAAAGGGTTTGAGTCTCTAGAGAGAAAGATGGTATCGTCTAGCGAGGCAGAAATTGAGCCGTCGCAGTTCCGGTTTGGTTCCGGTTCTACTAAAATCATGAAGTGAACCGATACGATAATCATTCTTCAAATTAGAACCAAAACCTTACTTGGTTTGACTAGTTCCGGTTCTGGTTCTGGTTCCAACTTATTTTTTGAAACCGTCGTGTCAATGGTTCCGATTACGGTGCAACAAGAACCAAAATCAAACCAGCCACTAGCGATTCGGTTCTATGCGGTTCGGTCTGGTTCAAACCAAAACCAAACTTTGCAGAAAAAACAGTGGAGGTCAAAAATAAAAACCTGGAGGAAAAAAGTAAACCGGTTCGATTTTTTTGCAAGAGGGACTTTGAAATCAGGGGTCCGGACGCAGGAATGTCGCGTAACACCAAGAGGGTGTATTTTTTTGTATAATATAGTAAGTATGGCTAAAAGTTAAAAACCGAAACTTCAAAACCACAAAATCACACTACACCGCGCCGATTTTAAGCTGCAATAAACGGTTTGTTGTGGAGCGGTTTCGTTGGTTGAAAAATTGCATAGTTTGTGGTTCGGTTTTTGGCGGTGCAAAACTGCGTCGCACCGCAATTATTACAAGTTCTATGTGGTTCGGTTCGGTTCTAATTGGCTCAAATCGAACAAAAACGCACAAGTTTCACCCCTAATAGTAGGTATATATATTATTGATAGTTTATAAAAAAAACAACGTTATTGTAATAATATTAAAATTTAAAAAAATCTGATAAAAAAAATAAACGGGTAACGGTTCGGTTCTACTTCGGTCCGGTTCAGATCAGGTCTAAAAATGCCAAAACCGTTTGAGACTTGTATGTAACATGAAAGAACCATGTCAAGACCAATGTTGTCCGCGGTTTTCAAAATTCAAACCGGAACCTGAATAATTCGTGAATGTTTCGGTTTGTTTCTTTGCTGTTCTGGTTCGATTTACGGTTTTTTGTTTAAGTGACAGCGTCGCACAAATAGATGTATGCCCTAGTTTTGGTGAGTATACAGGGATTGAACGAGGAATATCAAGATGGAAAAAAAGTGGATGTTTCATCCAGAGAACTCGCACGACCCTGAGAGAGGTCTCTCACTACGTCCCAAGAAGATTTGGAGAACATTTAAGAATTTGACATTAGGTGGGACTTGAAGGTCTCGACAGCAACCTCTACAACGCAGAAATGGAGAATAGATCATTTTGGCATTCTTTTCACCTAAGATCAGATTTTGAGCAGTTGGATGCCTGCTTAGAACCCGTCGGCCAATTAGTTCCTCCCTCCAATCCTTGGTTTACTAGAGGTGGAGTTCTTATACACTATTGTGTTATTGTTGGGACCTTTTTGAAATACTTTTGCCCTAATGACGAATGAATCGTCCCTCCCTCTCTCTATCTTGCGGGGAGAGAGAAAGTGATGGAGAGGGAAAGAGAGCACATGAGCGAGAGAGAGATGGAAGGGGAGATATATTGAGGGATAAGGAGAGAGAGTAAGGGAGGGAGAGAGCAAGAAGGAGCGAGCGAGAGAGTAAGAGGGACAGGGAGATGGAGGGAGCGAGAGGGAGAGAGTCCCTCTACCTTCTCAAGACCTATGTTTAGTAATCCTTTTGGGGCCCGCTGAAGAAAGAATCATCTCTCTCCCCCTCTCTCTCCCTCTCTCTCCCCACTTGCATGATATGAGCCTTCTCTGCCTTCCTTCCCTTCACAAGTCATTTCAGTGGAGTAGCACTTGGTCAATTCATAACCCTCAGAGTAATAGGCAAGTAGAAGTCACAAACAAGCTCATCCTAGAGTTATTAAAAAAGAAAAGTCGAAAACACTCATGATAACTGGGCCGACAAACAACCCACCGTACTTTAGGCCTTGGATATCACACCAAACACAGTAGTCGGGGAGACCCATTTCAAGCTCTCACACAGCTTAGAAGCATTGATCGTAGTTTAGTTTGAATTCAAAAGCCCATGTGTGTTAGCCTTAGGCTTTGCCACTTATAAGAACTATGGGATTTAGCCACCATCACGCAAGATGAAATAATAAGAATCGTCCAACATTTTGATAAGCAAGTACCAACCAAGCAGTTTTGAGAAAGGGACCTAGGGTCTGTTTGGGACAGCTCTGGCGGATTGAAAAGCTGCTGTCCGGATAGAACTGTTTTAAAATAGATCTCTGGGGAGCAGTTTTGAAATGCTGCAGAGTGTTTTGGTGTTCTGTGCAGAAGTGCGCTTTGAAGAAATAGAGCGAGAGCGGGAGGAGGAGGGAGCGTCGGCTCTGGCGAGATGTCAGCTCCGGCGAGATCCGTCGGCTCCCGCTAGTTGCAGGAAGAATTGGAAAAGTCGGGGCCGGTAGATTCCAAAACCTATGAGAGAGAAAGCTATTTTGCGGGAGCAGAAGCTGGGGGGGAGGGATTTCCGAAAAGCTGCAAAACAGCTCCGGATTTACGAAAAGCTCTTCATAAGGAGCTGTCCCAAACACAGAAAAAACAGCTCTGGCGGCTGGAAAAGAGATTCTCCAGCCGCCAGAGCTGCGCCAAACAGACCCCTAGTCCTGAAGCAGGTCATCGCGTCTAAGAGGTCGGACCCAGTGGAAAAACAGAATTCTAACTAGGTTGGTCCATTTATAGTACGGGAGGCCACAAAGAACGGCGGTTATCGGCTCTCCACCTACAACAGCGTGGTAGTCGCTAATAGCTAGAGATGGGACAACCTCAAAAGATATTATCACTAAGTTCCATGAGTAAACGTTAGCGTATCAAGGCACCCCGCCAAGCTTCCTGTAAGCCGCAAAGCCATTTTTACAATAAACTTTTAAAATATCTTCTTTTCAAAAACCACAAAGTAACAGCATGGTTGATTTGCTCGCTTCAGCACAGCCTCCTAGGGTGACACACCTTGTATTGTGACATGCTTTGCTTCATCGCAACCTCATGGGATTGTGGCATACTCACTTTATCACAACCTTCTAAGTCTAAGTACCTTGTATCACAAAATGCTAGCTTCATCACGACCTCCTAAGGTAGCGTACCCTATATCGCACCATGCTCACTTCATCGCAATCTCCTAGGGAGACAGCTTGTATCACAACACGTTCGCTTTATCACAACCTCCTAGGGCGACATACCAAAATCGCAACACGCTCGCCTCATCACAACTGCCTAAGGTGACATTCTTGTATCACAGCACACTCACTCTATTTGTACATTAACCGAGCAACCTGTCGCTCCTTAGTCTGGAGTGGTCTAAACCCATCTGACTTACGACTACACCAAGACTCCCTCGTAAGTAATGGTTTCCACCCCTAAGGTGCAAAAGGGATTCCAGAATATTAACACCTTGCTTTTCCGAGTTTCATAAGACAACGCATTTCAAAACACGTGCAACGGCATTAGCTGAGTGTCCAACCACTATCTTAACTAAAGGGATCTAAACTCATCTGACTTATAATTGGATTGTGACTTCTGTCAAGTAAGCAATTGTTATTCACCACTAAGGTGTGAATGTAGTTCTGGTATGTTAACATATGTCACGACCGGTCAGATAACATTTATCAGAGTGCGTTACGGGCGGATCGTGATGACGCAGGCATGGACAAAAGCGACTTCCATGCCTGTTAGGCAGGAGCTGGAAATATGTTATTAGATTTAAAGTACAAATTAGTTGTTTTTATATATGTATATGCGGAAGCTTCAAAGAAAGGTTGATGCGCATGCATTTTAATAATAAAATCGATGTCACACACAGTGCTGAGGAAAAATGTAAAGATAATAGACCGCAGTAGTAAACATGTCATAAATAAAATGATCGGGTACATCAACAAAAAAAATCCTAGCAGTTGTCCACGATACAAAAAAATTTGTTGACAATAACTAGTATATGATAACAGATCTGACGGTAAAACAAAACAAATACATAGAAGCTGATGTAACCACTACAAAAGAGTAAACCTCCGGACAAAGCGGTAGCTGGACGAAGAGCAGCTCAGGGAGCAGACGGCGTTGTCACGAACCCTAAGGCAAAATCAAAACAGAAAGAAAATGGCTCAGAACATGAAAATCAAATAGTAAGCAAGTTAATATTCTGATAGATAAGCAGTGAAAACTATTGGAAAAGCCCATGTAAAAGGCCCATTTGATGGCCCACTTTATTATTTTCTTTTCTCCTCCTTTCTTTAGTCCCACATCATGTATAGGATTTATTCTTCTCTCTTCTCTCTTATATATTTGTATTCTCTTCTTGTATTTATATACTGGAATAATACATACAAGCTTCGGGCACTATCAACATGGTATCAGAGCCAGGTTCCCTCTAGCTGCGACCTGTTTTTTTTCTGTCCGCCCGGTCTCCTGCGGACTGCCCTTCTGCATCCGCCTCTCTGCGGACTGCCTTTCTGCATCCGCCTCTCTGCGGACTGCCCCTCTGCATCTGTCCGCTCGGCTACCCGGCGGACTGCCTTCCTGTCCGCTCCGGTCTCGTGCGGACTGCCCTTCTGCTTCCGCCTCTCTTCTCTCCCTCTGTGGTTCCACCCTCCTCAGGCTTCTTATAGCCATCTTCTGCTCTGACTCGTGGGGCCCACCTCTCCTATCCGCTCCGGACGATCCTTCCTGTCCGCTGCGCTCTCTGTTTGTGTCCGCTCGAGCCTCTTTGCTCGCGGACTGCTCCCTCTAGTCCGTTCTATTTCTGTCCGCTCGAGCCTCTGTGCCCGCGGACTCTCTATCCGCAGTCTCTTGCGGACTGCTCCTGACCGCTGCGGGCTCTCCTTGTGTCTGTTGTGCGCTGTTCTCTTGCTGCGTGGCTTCTTCCTCGCGATCTCTTCTTCAGTCCGCCACGGTGTTTTTCAGCGACCTACCCCAATCCGCTGCGATCTGCTCCACACTGCTGCAACCTCTTCCGCGGACTGCCCCAGTTCGCCGCGACCTCCTCCAAGCTCTGCTCCAAACCGCTGCGACCTCCGTCGCGGACTGCTCCAGCTCTGCTCTAAACCGCTGAGATCTGCTCCACACCGCGGCGACCTCTTCCAATTCGCCGCGGCCTCCTTTCGCGGACTGCTCCTGTTCGCCGCGACCTCACCCAGTTCGCCGCGACCTCCCTCAGTTCGCCGCGATCTCCTCCAGTCCGCCGCGACCTCCTTTCACCCGCTGCTTGCCGCACGGTTTGTTCTCTCCGAGCTCTGCTGTCTGCTCCTCCTCAGTCGCCATGTCCTCCAGCGACTCCACTACCGCTCAACCCCCGGCCGACCACGTGGCTCCTCTCGAACTCCGCGATGAGCTTCGGATTACTACTATTTCCCTCTCGGGCAAGTCCAACTTCATCCCCTGGGTCCACTCCGTCCGCCGGGTCTTACAGGCCAAGGGTCTTGCACGTCACCTTACCCAGGGCTCACCAACTCCTCCTACTGATGATTGGCTCTGAAATGACGGTCGCGTCCAGACCTGGATCCCGAACTCGGTGGAGGGTGAGCCGTACCAGATGATCATGTATCATGAGACCGCCAAAGCCATGTGGGATGAACTTCATTCGTTGTACTCAGGGAAGGACAGCCTTCAGCACCTTTTTGACATCATCACTGATCTTCAAGCCTTGGATGTTGGCAAAGCTCTGGACATGACCTCCTTCGTGGCCCGTGCTAAAACTCTCACGGAGGCCTGGATTCAGCACCAGCCCGCGACTACTGATCTCGCTGCCCAACGCGCCCAGAAGGAGGCTGTTTGTATTGCTATGATTATGGCTCGCGTCCCGCCACACCTGCACAGTATCCGGTCCCAGGTTCTGGCTTCACCCACTACCCCTTCCTTCTCCGATGTCTGCTCGATGTTACTTCGCGTACCCCCTCCACCGGAGGCTCCTGCACCACCCACACCGGCCCTTCTTCAGCAGGCCCTTCCTCCTTTACTTCCACAACCCTCTTTTACTCGGGGTAGACGTACGGGCTCCCGTGGGCGGGGCCGTGGTGGCCGCGGACGGCCCAAGTGCACCTGCTGCGGCCGGGATGGCCATACTGAAGCAGTCTGTCACAAGAAACATGGCTACCCTCCTCGCCCGCCTACTGCTGTTGTTACCGATAGCTCTCCTCCGACTGGTACGGATCTTGAGGCTCTTCGCCTTCAGCTGCAACAACTCCAGGGGCTCCTCAACCCACCCTCTGCTTCCATTGCCTCCACCTCCCATGCAGGTATTGTCTCCACCTCCACTGCAGGTACTGCTTGTCTTTCCTCCGGATCTCGCTGGATCCTGGACTCGGGAGCCACCCACCATATCACTTCCATGCGGCCGCCCCAGTTCTCTGCTGCTGCTCATCCCCCGTCTATTACTGTGGCCAATGGTGCGCTTGTCCCGGTCTCCGGCTGCGCTGATCTCTTCCTCCCTCCCTCTCTCTCTCTTTGTTTCGTTCTTTATGTGTCAGTCTCACCTTTTAATTTACTCTCTGTTAGTCGTCTTACTACTGATATGCAATGCTTTATCACCTTCACCTCTTCTGGTTTTTTGATACAGGATCGGCAGACGCAGATTACCATTGGTAGGGGTCGACTGCAGAACGGGCTCTACCTCCTCGATGTCTCTCCCACATCTCTTTCCTCTGTTTCCTCGTCTGATTGACATTGTCGGCTTGGGCATGCCCCTCTACCTATCCTCCAGAAGGCGCTTACAGACCTTTCTCTTCCTGCTTTTAAATGCGATTCTTGTATTATTGGCAAACAGCCTCGCTCTTCTTATCCCGCTCATTGTACTAGGAGCTCTGCTCCGTTTGATTTAATACATTCTGATATTTGGGGACCGTATAAAGTTTCTTGCATTTCTAGTTATCGTTATTTTATAACATTTATTGATGATTACTCTCGCACTACCTGGTTGTATCTCCTACATGATCGCTCTGAGCTTTCTCGTGTCTTTCAGGCGTTTGTGTTAGAGACTCGTACGCAATTCTCTACCACCATTAAAACTTTCCGCTCTGATAATGCCCGGGAATACACTAGCCACGAGTTTGTCACTCTCTGCGCAAACTTCGCTATTGTTCACCAGACCTCTTGTCCCTACACCCCTCAACAAAACGGGGTCGCCGAACGAAAGAACCGCCACTTGCTTGATGTTGCTCGCTCCATCATGCTTCACATGCATGTTCCAAAGTCTTCTGGAACTTTGCGGTGTCCACTGCATGTTTTCTTATCAACCGTCTCCCCTCTCCGGTTCTCCAAAACGCTACCCCCTTCAGCCTTCTTTTTCCCTCCACACCCGCCTTCCCCCTCACCCCCCGGGTTTTTGGATGTACCTGCTTTGTCCATCACCTGGGCCCCACTCTTGGCAAACTGGATCCCCGTGCGGCCAAACACATCTTCGTCGGCTACTCCCGCACCCAAAAAGGCTATGTTTGCTACTCTCCGCTCACCCGGAAGGTCTCTGTATCGGCTGATGTTACTTTCCGGGAGGATCAACCCTTCTTCCCCCCCCCCTTTGCCCCCACTTCCACCACCACCTCCTACAACACCCTCCCTCCCACGGCCGGTGATCCCCGTCCAGTCACCTCCCACCATCCCTCCGCCTCCTCCCACCCTTGACCCTCCTCGACCCCCCGTCATTCGGGTCTATACTCGTCGCCCTCTTCCTCTCGTTGCTCCTCTGCAGTCGGCTTCGACCTCGGCTTCTCCGTGTTCTGCTGCTCCGGTGTCGGCCTCTACCGCTCATCCAATGGCGGACTATGTTTCTCTCCATCGCCTATCTCCACCTCTTCAGACTTTGGCTACTTCGCTCTCCTCGGTCTCTATTCCTACTTCTGTCCAGGACGCTCTTCAACATCCTGGGTGGCGTGCGGCCATGGAAGACGAGATGGCTGCTCTTTGGGCCAACCAGACTTGGACCTTGGTGCCCCTTCCTCCCGGCCAGAAACCTGTTGGGTGCAAATGGGTCTTCGTCATTAAACATGCTCCTGATGGGACCATTGATCGCCTCAAAGCTCGTTTGGTTGCTCGTGGCTTCACCCAGCAACAGGGGCTGGACTATGACGAGACCTTCTCTCCGGTCGCTAAGCTTAACACGGTCCGCATTCTCATTTCTGTTGCTGTCCATCGCCAATGGCCCTTATTTCAACTCGACGTCAAGAACGCTTTCCTGAATGGCGACCTTCAGGAAACGGTTTACATGCAACAACCTCCCGGGTTTGAGACCACGGGGGAATCACGGGTTTGTCATCTTCTCAAATCACTATATGGTCTCAAACAATCCCCTCGGGCATGGTTCGACAAGTTCAGCAAAGCTCTCCGGGAAATTGGCTTCACTCGCAGCTCGGCTGACTTCTCATTGTTTACTCGCCACCAGGCCACTGGTACGGTTCTCCTATTGGTATATGTCGACGACATCATTATTACTGGCAGTGACTTGGACAGCATACAGGTCGTTAAGCTACATCTGAGCTCCGTCTTCCAAACTAAAGATCTGGTACATCTTCGGTACTTCCTCGGTCTGGAAGTGGCCAGACGGTCAGATGGGTTGGTTCTCTCTCAGCGCAAATATTGCATGGATCTTCTTCATGATGCAGGCTACTCTGGCTGCAAACCTATTAACACTCCCATGGATGCAAATCACAAAATATGTGCTCAGAACTCGGATTCTGATTCGCTTCTACCAAATCCAGAATATTACCGTCGTCTAGTTGGGAAGCTTATCTACCTAACAGTTACAAGACCTGATATATCCTTCGTTGTGGGACTTGTGAGTCGCTATATGCACTCTCCTCGAAGCTCTCATCTCCAGGCTGTGGAACGCATTCTCAGATATCTTAAGACAGCCCCTGGCCAAGGACTTGTATACAAAACCTCATCTTTCATTCCTACACTAGTGGCATATTCTGATGCCGACTACGCTGGCTCCCTCGACGATCGACGATCTACTAGCGGGTTTTGCACCTATTTTGGAGGACATCTGATTACTTGGTGAAGCAACAAACAAGCAGTGGTTGCTCGATCCTCAGCAGAAGCAGAATATCGGGCAATGGCTGCTGTGGTCTCTGAACTCACATGGATTGAGAGTCTCCTTACCGACCTTGGAGTTAAACTACCTTCACCAGCTCTCCTCCTATGTGACAGTCAAGCTGCCATACATATTGCTAAAAACCCGATCTTCCATGAAAGAACGAAGCATATTGAGGTAGATTGTCATTTCATCCGAGAGAAAGTCCACATGAAGAAGATCGAGCTCAAGCATGTTCCGGGTACTGAACAGGTTGCTGACATCCTCACCAAAGCTCTACCTAGTACCCTCTTCTATCAGTGCCTATCCAAGCTTGGCGCATACGACTTGTACGCTCCAGCTTGCGGGGGAGTACTGGAAAAGCCCATGTAAAAGGCCCATTTGATGGCCCACTTTATTATTTTCTTTTCTCCTCCTTTCTTTAGTCCCACATCATGTATATGATTTATTCTTCTCTCTTCTCTCCTATATATTTGTATTCTCTCCTTGTATTTATATACTGGAATAATACATACAAGCTTCGGGCACTATCAACAGAAACAAAGAAAGAAAACAACCAGTAGCTGATGCTTAAACTTTACTCTAGCCTACTCCGGAGTTTACCTAGTTTCCAATCACGCAATGTCATAAGCGGTAAATAAAGAAAAGTTTTCAATTTGATGTACAGGATTCTAATATGAGTTTAATTGCATTATCAGCGCGGTGCTTGCAATGGTCATTTATTGGTTTTCGGTACCAGTCCGGCGGGAGCTTGAATCAAAGGGTCACATCAAATCAACACCTCCTTTCAGTGTTTGCCTATGACAATTAGTGAATTGGGGATTCATGTCTTGGAGATTCCTAACACATCTAGACATGTCATAAACACAAGACTCCGATCTATAAGAGTAAACATTTCATAATATAAGAGTAATTATAAATTGAATTTCACGTTGCAAGCGAGAGAGATTTCTCTACTTGCCTTCAGGTGAAGCTGAACGGATGACGGCGGCTAGACGGAGCCTGCAAAAACTTAAGAGTCTTAGATCGACCTGCTTAAGATCACGCAACCAAAAAGACATAAATTTTTCTATGCTTGGGTGACGGAAACCCTAAATCGGAGAGGGCTTCTTCACGAACCGCCAATTAGAGCGACGAACAGTATCGGAAAAACACAAATATGGCAAGGGTCAGTCGATTGCACGGCGAACACAAGTTGATCGACACCAATAATAGTGTTGGAAAGCGAACGTTAACAACCATATAAAATAAATTCTGAATAGAGGGAGAAAGTGGAATTCTTTACACCAAGAGATCGAAATCGGACTCAAAAATTCGAGGAAAGGAGGGTCTGAGCAAAACCCTAGGAGACCCCCTTGCAAATAACCGTCCAAAATGCAGTGGGAGAGGGACGGAAGGCTACCTTCACTTGGAGGGAAAGGAGGAAGGGCTGATGCGGTCGGCTCCAGGAGGAGGAAGGACTGTCGGCCCTTAAGGAGGAGGTTGTCGGCTCTTAGGAGGACTGGCAGAGCAAGACGGGGCGGCAGAAGCAAGAGGAAGAGGCGCCAGCACAAGACGAGGCGGTTTCCGGCCACGGGTGATGCAGGACGGTGCGTAGGGTTTACGCACATGCCGGCTATTTCCAGGAAACCCTAAATGCAGGCAACGAAATATGACTTTTTTTTAGTTTTAAAAAAAAATTGAGCGGGCGTTGCACGGAGTTATGAAATTAGACAACGTAATTTTGTAGGCACGAAATCACTACGTTGTTAGAAAATGAAATTTCTTAATAAGATGGTTCAGTTTAAATCCGGGAAGGAAGCTCGCAACTTTCGTTCCGTTCCCTTTTGTCGTAGCACAACGGAAATCGTGAACTCCAAATACGTTTCCGTTTGGAGTTTTCGACGTAGCGTTTGCTGACGAAACTCAGGCGAAAACCCGGCAAAGAGTCTATTATCCTACGAGAAAATATTGAGGCGCACACAAAGGAAAAGAAAGAAACAATTAAATCGCTCCCTCACACGAGGTGGTTCCACGGAATCACTCACAAAGTAAGAAAGCCACAAACTAACAACCTAAATTCCCTCGCTCTTCACACCCGAAGTGGTTCCACGAAATCTCTATCACTCACGATGGATCCACGAAATCTCTAAGCACTAACTCTAAATTAATCTAACTTCGTTATAGTTCACGGGAGCCAAACAGGACAACTATCCTAACACTCTCCACACCACACGGAAGAGGCAATAGCCAACATACTTCAATCATTCAACTTTTAACAAAGGGTGAACAGTACATTAAGTTTACTGTTCACCTTCTCTGTTAGCGGAAGGCGGAAGGCGGAAGGCCGACACAGCACACGCAGTAGCAACAGTAAACGAACGGAGGCAAATCCAAGTCAATTTCATCACCTATTCCTACAGGAAACTAGCAATGCTCTCAAACGGAGGCGAATCCAAGCAATCAAAACTCATAATAATTCATCCAGAATCTCTTCAACAGCATTCTACCGTAGCTTCTGAACAAGAAATCAATCTCCATTAATTACAGGACTCACAAACTAGGAATCATACTCATAGCAACTATACCCAATATATTTTCAACCTTCAGGAAACAAAGACAACATCAGATTTCGATTTCACCAACACCTAACTTCTAACAGGAATTCACACAGCAACTCCATCAGAAAGAAAACGGCAAGCGCACAATCGACTTCAGTATTTCGTTCATCACCAAAAAAAAACAAAATACAATCATACCCCCTTTTATAGGGTTACAACAGATCAGAAGAAGAAAGACAACTGCACACGATCCGACGGTTGTGGGAGGACGGCCATGGCGGAGCTCGTTCGTGGCCGCAGTGCATCGACGCGGAAACCGCCGAAGTAGAGGCAGCGGCGTGGTCCACGTGGTCGGAGGCTGCGGCGTCGTGGGCGCCCGTGGATCCAGCTCGAGTTGAGGCCGAGAATGGCGGAATCCCCAATGTGCGGAAGGCGGAGCAGGAGTGCGGGATCGGGAGAGATGCACAGTAGTTCCTTTTACTGTTGGCGTGGCTGCTGCTCTGAACCGGGTGGGATGAACCGCATTTCACTTTCATATATATATTTATATATTAATATATGTATATATAAATATATATGTGTATACAGTTATGTATATATATATATATGAGTATGGTTATATATATATATAATAGAGAAAATCAAACAGTAGCGGCTACGCGCGCAGGCGTGCAACAACATGACTTCGCACACAGCTGTGCATCAACTAAAATTGACAACATATAATTTGCAAAAATAAAATGCAATAAACATAAACTGAAAATGTGACGTCGGGCATTCTTCGGCTATCTGACCCAGGTTGGTCTCCATCAACTCTCCCCCTCTCGAAATCACTCATCTCTGGTGAGTGCTCCGAGCGGTAGTACGGGACAAATCAACATCCATGCCAACGAACCAAAGATCTCTGAAACCGGTAGTGAAAATAGAAGGAACTACAATGAAAGTGTCAGTAGCGGAATGAATGCAGGTATGTCCTGAATGTGGCTCCTCACTCTCACTCACCAACCCAGAAGAATCAAATGGAGGAGAAGGCAATGGAAATTCTAAAGACTCATGCGAGTAACCGTAGAATTAAGTCAGATTTGCTACGTTAAAAACAGGATTCGCTCCCCAAACGGAAGACATCTCAAGTTCATACGCATTTTTGCCCAATCCGATTTACTACTCGAAAGAGTCCAGTTCTACGGTAGCTAGCTTCTTTACGGTACCAGAAGGTAGCCGTTCCGGATTTAGCCGAACCATAATCAAGTCATTCATTTTAAATTTAGTAGCTCTTTTATGCCCTTTTTAAAATTGAGTTGCATAAAATCATAAATACTGCAATTTCCGCTCGAAATATTTTTTATGCAAATCATGCAAATGCAAAGATGACTACTAACACAACGAACACCACAAACCGACGGTTTCAGATATCAAGAGCAACTCCTGAGAGAGGTACATGATCAGGAGGCTCAGAGGGTGGATCATAAAAGAATTCATCGCGGGGGCGATGAACACTCAAGTGCAAACCTGAGACATCAGTGATCAGATACAATATCAACGTATCAGCGAGTGCACCCTCGAACTCGACTGTGTCTCTAAAGATGGAAATATCCCAAATGTGTGGTGAACCTATATGCGGATCATCTGGTGGTTCACCGGGAGGGGTATAATAAAATTCGTCGCAAATGCGACGCGTGCAAATGTAAGCTCCAATAACAGATGGAGTGCTCTCAGATAAAAGTGCGCAAAGTGTGACAACCGTACTGAATGTGCTAAGTAAGAGTGAGGCATCAGGAGGCTCACCAGGTGGGACATAGAAGAACTCATCGCAAATACGATGGTCAGTAGGTGGTGCGTCCCATAACTCATCTAGAGTGCGAGCAAACAGATGACTATGCCCAAGCACTATCAACATCAAGTGAGACAATGGAGCAGGTATCCATGTCTTAAAACTCGCAAGTGTACTATTCAGATAAAGCTCATCCACACAAGGACGTGGTGGCTCATCTGGAGGCTCAATAGGAGGGTCGTCAAATGACTCATCAGTCGAGTGATGGTCCTCCAGAAATGAACCATCAGAAGGGGTCATACTCTCAGAAAGGGTAGAAGTGACTATCTCGTGATCACTACTAAGCTCTCGGCTCCCGATCGTAATGTCACTCGGTGCGCCATCAGGTGTGGTGAAGTGACTCGAGCCGTCATCGGGTGTGGTGATATGACTCGGTGCGCCACTAGGTGAAGTGTGCAAGGAATCTACACTCAAAATAGAGCTAGTAGAGATCGAATCAAGGACGGGTTCACTAAGTGGATCAGACTCACCTGGGGTTTGACTCCACACATCTTGTATAAGAACATCAGATAGAGTGGGTGACGTCTCCCTAGTGTGGGCAGTAGAAGGCTCTTGCTGCCCCTCAATACCTATCATCATGTTCACCTTTGGAACACTAGGAGGATCGCTAGGTGTGATGTAATCTTGATAATAGTGACCTCTATAGGACTCGTGAGTGTAGTCGTGACGATCGTCCATAACATAATCATAACGTGCTCGTGGATGATCATGTATCCTACGAACGTACGGTGAAGGTCGCACATATGCAGTCTCAGATTCCTCATATAGTGGTGATGTATAGTACTGATAACTAGAGGAATACTGAATCTGATCCTCATAATAAGGTGTCGAGGGACCAATAAGATCCACTCGGGTACGAGTATAATAACGACGATGGTCATCATACGGATCGTCTCTATAATGAGAACGTGTTGGTGGGGCAACACAATCTCTGGTAGTGGTATACGGTGATCGAGTATAATCACCGAAGTGTCGTAATGATCTCCGTGACTGGGCACTATGGGTGTGAGTGGGGTAGTCGTGATCCTCAAATAAAGGGTTCCTCCTAAAGGTAGACCTTTCCACAAAGTTATGAGGAACATCGTAATGTTCATGGACCGAATGCTCATCTCGAATTCGAGGCGGCATTGACGCTCGAGGGGGTATTTCTAATCTACTCACCCTACATCTAAGGTGTGCTAACCTTTCACGCATCTGACATGTACTCTCAGTTAAGGTCGTTAGTTGGTGGGCGAAAGGTGTAAACCACTGGGGCGGTTCATTCCCTTCGTGTCCACGACTCGGGTGACCACATTCAGTTTGACGCATTCTGTCACTACGACAATACATGCTAACAAAATTAAATGCAATGATGATAAAATAAAAATTTCTCTTTTCTTTTTTTTTTTTAAAAAAAAATTGAAAATGAAATGCGGGTTCCTATTCGACGCAGGGCGGATCCCAAAACTTAGGAAAATTTTGGAACCTCGCTTTGATACCAATTTGATGCAGGACGGTGCGTAGGGTTTACGCATCTGTCGGCTATTTCTAGGAAACCCTAAATGCAGGCAACGAAATATGACTTTTTTTAGTTTTAAAAAAAAATTGAGCGGGCGTTGCACGGAGTTATGAAATTAGACAACGTAATTTTGTAGGCACGAAATCACTACGTTGTTAGAAAATGAAATTTCTTAATAAGATGGTTCAGTTTAAATCCGGGAAGGAAGCTCGCAACTTTCGTTCCGTTCCCTTCTGTCGTAGCACAACGGAAATCGTGAACTCCAAATACGTTTCCGTTTGGAGTTTTCGACGTAGCGTTTGCTGACGAAACTCAGGCGAAAACCCGGCAAAGAGTCTATTATCCTACGAGAAAATATTGAGGCGCACACAAAGGAAAAGAAAGAAACAATTACCCACGGAAGATGCGTCTTCCGTATTCGAAGTCGAGGGCGATCACGCGAGAATTCCTCGTCACCTTCGATCTCCGCTCCGAGGTCGGCCGCTATCGCATACGGGCACCAAGGAATTAAATCGCTCCCTCACACGAGGTGGTTCCACGGAATCACTCACAAAGTAAGGAAGTCACAAACTAACAACCTAAATTCCCTCGCTCTTCACACCCGAAGTGGTTCCACGAAATCTCTATCACTCACGATGGATCCACGAAATCTCTAAGCACTAACTCTAAATTAATCTAACTTCGTTATAGTTCACGGGAGCCAAACAGGACAACTATCCTAACACTCTCCACACCACACGGAAGAGGCAATAGCCAACATACTTCAATCATTCAACTTTTAACAAAGGGTGAACAGTACATTAAGTTTGCTGTTCACCTTCTCTGTTAGCGGAAGGCGGAAGGCGGAAGGCCGACACAGCACACGCAGTAGCAACAGTAAACGAACGGAGGCAAATCCAAGTCAATTTCATCACCTATTCCTACAGGAAACTAGCAATGCTCTCAAACGGAGGCGAATCCAAGCAATCAAAACTCATAATAATTCATCCAGAATCTCTTCAACAGCATTCTACCGTAGCTTCTGAACAAGAAATCAATCTCCATTAATTACAGGACTCACAAACTAGGAATCATACTCATAGCAACTATACCCAATATATTTTCAACCTTCAGGAAACAAAGACAACATCAGATTTCGATTTCACCAACACCTAACTTCTAACAGGAATTCACACAGCAACTCCATCAGAAAGAAAACGGCAAGCGCACAATCGACTTCAGTATTTCGTTCATCACCAAAAAAAACAAAATACAATCATACCTCCTTTTATAGGGTTACAACAGATCAGAAGAAGAAAGACAACTGCACACGATCCGGCGGTTGTGGGAGGACGGCCATGGCGGAGCTCGTTCGTGGCCGCAGTGCATCGACGCGGAAACCGCCGAAGTAGAGGCAGCGGCGTGGTCCACGTGGTCGGAGGCTGCGGCGTCGTGGGCGCCCGTGGATCCAGCTCGAGTTGAGGCCGAGAATGGCGGAATCCCCAATGTGCGGAAGGCGGAGCAGGAGTGCGGGATCGGGAGAGATGCACAGTAGTTCCTTTTACTGTTGGCGTGGCTGCTGCTCTGAACCAGGTGGGATGAGCCGCATTTCACTTTCATATATATATTTATATATTAATATATGTATATATAAATATATATGTGTATACAGTTATGTATATATATATATGAGTATGGTTATATATATATATAATAGAGAAAATCAAACAGTAGCGGCTACGAGCGCAGGCGTGCAACAACATGACTTCGCACACAGCTGTGCATCAACTAAAATTGACAACATATAATTTGCAAAAATAAAATGCAATAAACATAAACTGAAAATGTGACGTCGGGCATTCTTCGGCGATCTGACCTAGGTTGGTCTCCATCAACGGGGAGGGGGATCGGGACAGCCGGAGGCCAGATCAGGAGCGGCGAGTCGCAGTTTTCGCGGAGACGGGGCTGCGGCTTGCGGGAGACGGGAATAGGATGGGGGCTGGCTCGATCTCGGTCTTAAGAGGGACGGTTAGGGTTTTTTTCTTAATATTATTATTATTATTATTATTATTATTATTATTATTGGGGTTGTTACAACACCTCATCTGCCGAGCTTTCGTAATACAACGCATCTCAAAATATCTCTTATAGTGCATTAACTTTTCACCATCGTCATAATTGAAGAGAACCAAACCCATCTCATTTACGATTGGACTGAGACTCTTCCTCTCTGGTAAGCAATGGTTATCCACCCTTAAGATGTGAACACAGTTCGGGTATGTTAATACCTCACCTTCCAAGGTTTCGTAAGACGGCGCATCTCAAAATATCTCTTACAGGGCAATAACTAAACATCATGCCACCGTCTTAGCCAGAATTATATAAATCCATCTGCCTTACTAAACATCATGTGACCTCCTTAGCCAGAATTATATAAATCCATCTGCCTTACGATTGGATTGAGCTTCCCCCAAGTAAATAATGGTTATCCATCCAAAGGTGTGAACATGTTTTTGGTACGTTAACATCATTTCCATCTTGAGCGATATACCACGCAGCAGTTTCTCAAAGGCTAAATCATTCAAAGTTTAGGTATCACGCATTATATCCCTCAAAGGGACCTCTCATGATAAATCCCATAAACCAACTCTTGTGGGGTCGTGGGGGGGGGTGTGCAATTTGATTCATCAACCAGTACATCATCTCACGGGAACCACCTCTCCGAGCACTATCCTCGCTCGCACATATGACGATCTCAAACCATGTAGGGAGACGTGCACCAAGAAAAGATGTATAGATCAAAAGACGATTGCATAGAAAAATTAATATATGATTGAATGTTCGTACATAGAATAAACTTCAAAGTACACTAATCATTTGAATAAACATAGATCAAAAGCTTGTAGTCATAATATCTGGTTATTTCTTTTGGTAGCATTAAATATGTGGATGTCTCATTAGAAACTGTTTTTGGTAAATGAATTATACATGTTTCCCTTAATCTGTCTCTAAAGTTAGTTCCTTTATTCCAAAATAACTTATTATACTTTAATAGTCTTAAAAAATATCTTAATTGTCGCATTTAGAGCTGTAGAACCAAGAACAGTAAACCAACTAGAACTGCATAGAAGGACCGAACCGTTCGTGAATTATTTATGTTCGGTTTGAATTCTGGAACCCTGAACAACAATAGTTCGGGTGTGATTCCTCCATTTTATTATCCAGACCAGAACCAGAACCGCAACATATAAGTCTGGAGCGGTTTCAGAATTTCTAGACTCAATCAGAACCGGACCGAAGCAGAACTGAAACGCAACCCGTTTATTATTATTATTGTATTATAATAATTATTAATATTATTATTTTTTCATCCTTCCCCTAATAATCCCCTAAAAAAATTAAACCTCTACAACTGGTACGCACGAAACAGGTATACGTATTACATGCAAGTATACGTGTCGGATCAACTAATATAATATGAATAAAGATCGTTCCCACGGAGAGGTGAAGAATTCAGTGCTTGCAAATAGCAGTTGTGTCTTTTCTCTAAATCCAAGTGAATCGAAATAACGATTTTAAAATATTAAAAACTGTAAAGAAAACTGCTAATTAAAATAAACTATGGATCCTAGAGAAAATATTTGTGTTATCAGTTATGAGAGATAATCTTGTACTGTGATTTACTATGCCTGGTGAGATGAAGTTAAAAATGTGACTTCATGAATATGTGAGGTGAAACGTCTTGCAACGATTTCATGGTAGAAGATCAGTACCTCTCGATATCGAAACTCTCTATTCTCTATTTATGCTTAGGTGAAACAAGTACCGCATAAAGATCGAAAACCAATGTTGCTAACATCAAGATTAAATATCTTTCTCCCTTCAAATGAAATACCGAAATTATGACACAGTTGCGCAACTTCTCTCTCGATTTATGAAGCGTAGTAGAAAAAGAAACATTGGCCAAAAGTTTCAAAATATAAATCACAATTTCAATAAAGACATTCACCAAACAATCATAAAGAAAATATTACAATATCATCACACAAGTCATAGTACTATCACAATACCAGATTAAAAGGAATTAGTTAATAGCGAATGAGGAAAACCGCGAAACGTTTGGAGAGATCTTACAATACATGATAGAATTGACAATTAAACGCTGCAGGATTTTCCTTCCAAAGTTGCTCGCTCGATCAGCCCGGAGATTCGTCGTCTTCCTTGCTCTAGCCGCTCTTCTTTCAATTGAGGATTTTGAAACCCTAGATGAAGAAGACCTTTAATTCCCCTTTCTCCTCTCTCTTGGAATAATGAATTTGGTAGAGATTTTCCCTCTTAAAAACGTAGACACCCTTTTGGAAAGAAACACCCTTTCATATTTGAAACCGACGCCAATTTTAAAATTCAAAATCTAAAATTCGTCAAGGCCGCGTTGCAACCTACTTTTCCGCGCGTTGTGACCTACTTTACTAGTTATAATATTTGGGCAGATATTTTTGCCCAAACAGATTTCTTTGCCAATTCTCGCAATAACACAAAGGAAAAAGACCGGATTAGTCACAAATTAAATAAATATAAATTTAATTTCATTTAAACTTGTTTTAAGCATTTATAATGAATATTAAGTCTAAAAATTGGGCTAGATAACTTTTTTTTGAGAAGTTATCACACCTCCACAGTTAAACCTTTGCTAGTTCCTAGCAAAGACAATTCCAATCATCAAAATTGAGTGAGAAAATGCTGTCAAAATATATAACTTCAATGATCCTTCTTCACAAAAATAATTAGAAAACGTCTACTCATGAGTTTTGCTTTGACCAATTGAGGACTTGCCAAACAATAATGGTTCAACATAATCAAATATTTATTAGTTTGATGAAAGATAAAAGTCAATTAAACTTTTTGATATGGTGTGTGCTATCCTTTAAAACCGTTGACTCCCCTAAATTTGTTTCTCATCGAACTTCCTAAATAACTAAAAATGAATTAGAATAAGCCAAGTTTTTGACTTAACCTCCACTAGAGTTAGTAGTTTAATTTGACAAGAAAATACGAGGACGTGAGGTGAAAATGACTCTGGCTTGGCTAGAAATAAATTGCGATAGTGAAAGATATTCCCTAGTTAATATACTTAATAATTCTCCAAACTATGTTGTTCATTTTTTAATTATCATAATTTTAGTGCATAGTTGGGATCATTGCAAGTAGGTGTACACACACTTAGGCTACATATCACTATGACATTTTTACATTTTTTAAATCATAGTTGAGATCATTTCAAGTATGAATATACATATATAGGCCGCATATCATTATGACACGTTCTTTTTTTTATCCTTTTTTATAAAGTCATAGTATGAATCGTTCCAAGTAGGTGTATACACAATTAGACCACATATCACTACGACTAACAAATTTTTTTAACAGGCACCCATAGTTAAAAAGTTATTAAGAAATTACTATTAGACACGTGCGGAAATTATGTATTGTAATCAAAGATTCAAGCTCAAAGGATAGTGACACACGAATTGATCAAAAGGAAATCCTAATTATCCTTACAGATTAAAATACTTACTCAACGCTTTGCTTTAAATCTCCAACTTGGTTCTTGCTCGCTCTTCCGTCATTATTGTTAGAAATCAATAAAAATTTATTTTTAGGGAGAAAATTCTTTTAAAAAATATTGTGGATACAGAAATACTTAAAATAGCTTTTACTCATCTCAATAACTTCAAATCGAAAATGTGAACCATTAAGAATGACTATCGTACAAACACTAATCATCAAATAGTATTGAATAATTTATTCGTTATTTATATCAAGAATTAGGATCAACCATTATTGTTATAAAAGTTTACTCCTCACCCAATTAATGGGGGTTATACCACCCCCAACTCCACACTTTTGTCATTTGTTGATTCCTAGTAAAGAGACTTCACTACCCAAGAATTTTAATTTAAAATATTTTTAATAATCAACACATAAAGAAAAGGACAAAATGAAGGACAAAAAATAGAGACTTGAAATTTAAATACTCTCCTGAAGATTGGAGTGTCCGCACAGTGGTTCATTATTGTCTTGATGATGTACTCACAGTACTCTATTATGGAATGTCCTTCAGCAATCCTAGCTCTTAAATATACCTTGCATAAATTATACCTTCGACGTGTACAACGATTACGGTATGAGATGTAATTATGTCGGGCTTCATGTGTATCATCAAGAGTAACCAATTGCAACACTAGTTCAAAATAGTCCTCTTAAACATATTGACCTAAATCAGTTTTAATAATATTCATGAGTATTTCATTTAAATGTGATACAGAAGTACTATCCAGAATCATAACCGCATATAACATCTTTAAGCAGAATAACAGAGTTCAGATAATAGCTCAGCATAAAACAGAATTCAAACACCGCACATCTAATGGCAACAAACCATGACAGAAATGAAATTTCCAAATATCATCAAAGCATAACATGGAGTAGGTGGCTAAACAAAATATCATAACAAAAAATATAATGTCCAAAAGGAAGAAACATGTCACCACCAAAATATACTGACATATCATAAAAGTTCAGAGAAGATTAACAAACTATTTCAAATCAGAGCCCAAAATATATATATAGATCTATGCAGGCGCGAGCTAGGAGTAAACACAACTCATCCCCCTCGTCCTCCTCATCCTCATCTTCCCCATCCTCATCGTCCTCAGCATCGAGCTCTGCAGCCTTCGTCACCGTCGGATCAACCCTCGACCAATCCGAATTCAGGAGGTGCCCTTCTTTATCAAACTGGGTCTGCAACTCATAAATGGGCTCCGTCACTGGAATCTGCGCTTTGCGCATCAGCTTGGCCTGATTTTCACACATGTAGTCCAACCTCGATTTGAAGTAGACAAATTGGCAGCGTTGATGTGCTTTCATGTACTCAATCTGCTCACTCCTGATGTCGGGATCTGCTCCACCGTCAGTCACCGGAATATCAATGTATATAGGGTCGGCTGCCGAGGGTTTTGCGGAGTGGTCAGCAACCAAAGAGTTCAACCTATTCTGCTTCTGAGGATGCTCGGCAGCCACCTTGATATTTACGTTCACTACTGTTTCCGTAATGTGGCGATCCACTTGAGTTACCAAGTCACCATCTTCGTGTTCCACTCCTGCCGTGCGACATAGCTCGGTGATAGTGGTGGGGAACAAAAGATGTTTCATTTTCTTATCGTTTACCTTTTTCCAAATGAGTCGGGATATAATCCTTCCCACATTTACTTTAATGTATTTCATAATGCAGTAAATCAGTGCAATTCTATCCAACTAAGTGTTGTTTAGGTGACGCGTGGGTAGAAGACTTGCGTTAACAAAATGAAGCCAAATCTTTGCTTCTCTGGATAGACATGTTGATTTTAAGGCATTCTCCTTTGTGTTCACCCAGTCCGGTCCTAGCGCACTACAAACAACTGCAGTTAACTCCGCCTTAGGTACGGTTGATAGAATCGAGGCATGATCAGGATCAATGATATCATCTAGATCAAAGAACGCGTTAATTACGACAGCAGAGAAATCCACTTGCTTCCCTCGCACAAAAACTTCCTCCCTCCGCGATTGGTGCATTGGCATAAAATTCGTACACCCAAGGCAAAATCGCTTCCATTCTCGGATGACAAAATGTCTCCCATTGCATAGCCTTAATTTGACCCACGTACGCTACACTCCAGCCCTTTTTTTCCCATTTTGAAACCTCGTTCGTAGATAGGTGGTACGGATTGAAGGGAATGGAATTTTTGGGAAGCTTCCACACTCAGAAATTCCACGTGTTTGGGGGTCATCACTTTCCCCTTTCCCTTCTTCCTCGAAGTCATAACCTAACCCACCAAATCCGAACCCAAAAACTAAGCAAAACGCAATAAGACAGTTCTTTACTGGACTTCGGGTTCGGGACTATACCTTCAAAAGCTTTCGACGCCGATCCTGTCTCGCGGGCAGGTTGATGAAGATCGTCGGAAAGCTGAACACTCCCCCGAGCCGAGTTGTTGTTGGAACCTAGGTTTCCCCCTGGAGATTAAAATTGCACGCCGCCTTCGATGCAGTTCACGGCTTGCTCACAGTGTCGTCAGTCTCCACTCCTCCAATCACTAATCGATGCTCGCGATGCAACCAGCGATGCCGCCGGTCGACCTCTCTCGTGCCCTAGAATGTAGGTGGAAAAGAAAGAAATGAGAGGGTTTGGCCTGAACGCAGCTTGGGAGAGATATAAATCCGGGCCCATTTATTACTAATTTTTTTTATTCGGTATAGTTTGGGGTTAATTAAGCTTAAATTAGTTTTAGAGAGAGGATTAGTCGGCTTTAGTATTTATATAATCGAGACGGGCTGACCGCGCGCCGGTTCAGTTGAACTGGCCGATAGAATAAAACTCGCCCGCATTTAATCAAGGGAAGGCAGAGAAATAAAAGTTGCAACGCGGATTTCCTTATGTTGCAACAACTTAATTTCAGTTTAAATTGGCGCCGGTTTAATTGAACCGAACCGGACAAAGCTTTAATCAATCTCTTCAATCCAAAAAAAAGTCACAACCCCCTTTTTGCCAGGTTGCAGCATCCGAATTAAAATTAAAAATCCAATCGTTCTGCAATTTTCTTCAGATCAAACGATGATATAGGACACAAAAATAACGAGTTATTATTATTAATATTATTAATATGATTTTTACTACTATTTAAATAAACAAACATATCTAATAGACGATGGGTTACCTCCCACCAAGCGCCTAATTTACCGTCCCGGCAGGACAATACTAAATTATAGAAGCATTACGCACGACACCGCTCGGTCGCCATCGCCTCGCAAATACAACTTCAGTCGTTCTCCTTTAACTTTAAACTCAGTTCCGTCACTCTAATTTAGAATAGTCACCACACCATAAGGATGCACCACTTTGACTTTGAACAGGTCCGACCATCGCGATTTAAGCTTTCCGGGAAATAATCTAAGCGAGAATTAAACAACAACACTAGTTGGCCCGGCTTGAACTATTTTTCTTTCAGACGTCGGTCATGTCATCTCTTTGTCCTTTCTTTATAGAGCTTGGAATTCTCATAAGCTTGCATCCTGATTTCCTCTAATTCGTTTAATTGCAAAAATCTCTTTATACCAGCGTCCTGAAAGTCATAATTGATTTTTTTAGTGCTCAATACGCACGATGCTCAAGCTCTAGATGTAAGTGACAAGCTTTTCCGTAAACAAGCCTATATGGGGTTAATCCAAGCGGGGTTTTGAAAGCAGTGCGGTAAGCCCATAATGCATTATTCAACCTTTGAGACCAATCTTTACGATTTGTGTTCATCATCTTTTCTAGAATCTTTTTAATTTCTCTATTTGATACTTCGGCTAACCTGTTTGACTGGGGGTGGTAGGCTAATGCAACTTTGTGCGTAACCCCATATTTTCTTAGTAGCGAAGCAAATTGAGAATTGCAGAAATGACTGTCTCCATCGCTAATAATCGCTCTCGGTACCCCGAATTGATTAAATATGTAATTTTTCAGAAAGTTCGGGACTTCTTTAGCGTCATTTTTAATTGTGAGACATAGTCGACGGCTAATAGGATATAACAATTTCCATTTGAGTTCATGAATGGGCCCATAAAATCTATGCCCCACACATCAAATAATTCAACTTCTAACATGATGTTCATGGGCATTGCATCATTATTTTGTATGTTCCTCATACGTTGACATCTATCGCATTGTTTGATAAAGGCATTTGAATCCCGGAATAAGTTAGACCAAAAGAATCCAGCCTCTAAAATCTTCATGGTTGTCCAAGTGCCCATGAAATAAACTTCATATGACGAGTTATGACATTTTTCTAAAATTTCCCTCATTTCACCCTCGGGCACACAACGCCTAATGACTCCATCGGCTTCAATTTTAAACAGATAAGGGTCGTCCCACAGATATGAACGCACCTGGTGTAAGAATTTTTTTCTCTGTTGATAAGATAATTCAACGGGCATAATATTGCTCACTAGACAGTTTAGAAAGTCTGCATACCAGGGTGTTGTACCTTCAGATATAACTAATAGCTACTCGTCGGGAAACCTCTCATCAACCTCAGAATGCAGTGGTGAATGTGCACACTCAATTCTAGACAAATGATCCACTACATGGTTTTTCGTTCCTTTTCTATCCTTAATTTCTACATCAAACTCTTGTAAAAGAAGTAACCAACGAATCAAACGTGGTTTTGCATCTTTCTTCTCCATCAGATAACGAATTGAAGTGTGGTTGGTGTACACTATAACATTTGTACACAGGAGATACGACCTAAACTTCTTGAACGCGAAGACAACTGCTAATAATTCCTTCTCGGTGGTAGTGTAGTTGACTTGGGCATCTATTAGGGTTTTGCTAGCGTAAGCTATCGTGTAGAACACCTTCCCCCGCATTTGGCCCAAGACAACTCCCACGGAATAATCACTTGCATCACACAACAATACAAATGGTTCTTCCCACTCCGGAGTCACTACAATAGGTGCAGTGGTCAGACGGTTCTTTAGTTTTTCAAAATATTTTAAACAACCGTCACTAAAATAAAACTTTACATCTTTCTTTAGTAATCTACTCAATGGTTTGGCTGTTTTTGCAAAGTCTTTAATGAATCTACGATAGAAACCAGCGTGTCCTAAGAAGATTCGTAACTTCACATTTTTGGGTGGTGGTAGCTTTTCGATTACATCTAATTTCGCTTTGTCCACTTTTAACTCATTTCTAGAAACATGGTGTCCCAGCACTATCCCTTCACGCACCATGAAGTGTCATTTCTCTCAGTTCAACACAAGATTAGTCTTCACAAAACGTGCAAGCGACTTTTCTAAACACACTAAGCAAGCTTCAAACGATTTGTCGAAGATAGAGTAATCGTCCATAAAAATCTCAATGTCATCGTCTATAATGTCAGAGAAAATGGCAATCATGCAACGCTGAAAGGTAGAAGGTGCGTTACACAATCCAAAGGGCATTCTCCTAAATACGAAGGTTTTGTATGGACAAGTGAACGTGGTTTTCTCTTGATCTACGGGGTCAACAGTAATTTGGTTGTACCCAGAGTACATCCAGAAAACAAGAAAACAGAAGAAGTCATTCCCTGCCAATTTATCTAAGACTTGATCAAGGAATGGTAGAGGAAAATAATCCTTTTGTATGGCTTTATTTAACTTCCTATAGTCCATACAAATTCATCATACAGTGATCCTCCTAGTGAAAACCAACTCATTCTTCTCATTCCTCACTACCGTCATCCCCCCTTTCTTTGGTACACACTGCACAAGAGAAAACCAAGGACTATCTGAGATAGGGTATATGATTCCTGCGTCTAGCCACTTAATAATTTCCTTCTTAACAACCTCTTTCATAGGTGGACTCAGGCGCCAAGCTTTGATAAGAACTGATAGTATAACGACCGAGAGAGGGCTTTGGTTAGGATGTCAGCAACTTATTCTGTAGCGGGAACATGTTCCAACTCTATCTTCTTTGATTGAACTTTTTCCCTAATGAAATGACAATCAACTTCAATATGCTTTATTCGTTCATGGAAGACTGGATTCTTGGCAATATGTATCGTTATTTGACTGTCACAAAATAAGGTTGTCAGAGATGAGAGTTTGAGTCCCAAATCACCAAGAAAATTTTCAAGCCAGGTTAACTCAGATACAACAACAGCCATATCCCGATACTCGGCCTCAGTAGAGGATCGAGCAACAACGGACTGCTTCTTGCTACGTCAGGTTATAAGGTGTCCACCAAAGTATGTACAAAAACCAGTTGTGAAACGCCTATCATACAGAGAACCTGCGTAGTTGGTGTCAGAATACACAACTAGAGATAGAGAGGTAGATGGTTTGTGACAAGTCCTTGTCCCGGAACAGTCTTTAGATATCTGAGGATGCGCTCAACGGCTTGGAGTTGAGATATCCAAGGAGCATGCATAAAACGACTCACAACTCCCACAACAAATGAGATGTCAGGTCGAGTAACTGTAAGATACATCAGCTTCCCCACCAAGCATCGAAAGTACTTTGGATTTGTAAGCAGTTGGTCAGAATCAGAACCATGTACAGAGAGCTTGTGATTTACATCAATAGGGGTGTCCACAGGTTTGCACCCGGAGTAGCTAGCATCTTGAAGGAGGTCAATACAGTACTTCCATTGGGATAAGACGAGTCCATCAGGTCGTCTGGTGACTTCGAGCTCAAGAAAGTAGCAAAGATTTCTCAGGTATTTTGTCTAAAATGTTGAGTTCAAATGTTGCTTGACTTGTTGTATTCCTGTAGAGTCGTCACTAGTAATTAGGATATCATCAACATACACAAGGATAATTATCGTGTCTGTTGGCTGATGACGGGTGAATAGAGAGAAGTCAACCGAGCTTCGTGTAAAACCAACTTCACAAACAACCTTGCTGAATTTTTCAAACCAAGCATGCGGGGACTATTTGAGACCACATATAAACTTCCAGAGATGACATACATGAGACTCCTTCGTGGTCTCAAACCCGAGAAGTTGGTGCATATAGGCAGTTTCCTGCAGATCACCATTGAGAAAGGCGTTTTTAATATCCAACTGATGGAGGGGTCAATGACGATGGACAGCCAAGGAGATCAGGAGTCGAACAGTATTCAACTTGACAACCGGGCAGAAGGTTTCATCATAATCAAGGTCTCGTTGCTAAGTGAACCCTCGGGCCACAAGACGAGCTTTTAGGCGGTCAACAGTCTCATCTGCAGCATGTTTAATAACAAAAACCCACTTGCAGCTGGCACGGGACTGGCTGGGAGGAAGAGGAACCAAATCTCAGGTCTAGTTAGCCCAAAGGGTAGTCATTTCATCCTCCATGGCCGCCCGCCACCCCGGGTGCTGAAGCGCTTCCTGCACAGAGTTAGGAATAGCAATGGAGGAAAGAGAGATGGAAAAATGGTGGAGTGGTGGAGAGAGACGATGTAAAGACACATAATTCGCCAATGGGTAAGTCGTGGAGGCTGATACAGGATCAGCAAGCCGCGGGATGTCATTTGTAAAGGGAATCTGCTGCAGGGAAGTAGTCTTGGACTTACGACGAGTATAGAAGCGAAGAGGTGGTGGAGGTAGAGAAGGGATCGGGAGAGGTGTAGGAGGAGGGGGTAGAGAGGGAGTCGTGACAGGAACAGCAGGACGAGCAGCAGTGGATGGTGGTGACGGGGTAAAAGTAGAGTAGTGGAATGGTTGATCCTCAAGGAAGATTACATTAGCCGAGACAATCAACTTGTTGTTGGTAGGTGAATAACAGACATAACCTTTTTGAGAGCGGGAGTAGCCAACGAACAAACATTTTGTGGCGTGAGCAGCGAGCTTGTCAGTAGACGGACCACGTAGGTGAGCACTAATATCTTGCCGGGTAGAAGAATCAGAATCCTATGGAGCACCTGTGGGAGGAGGAGCAGCTGTAATAGAAGCAACAAGGTGTGGAGGCAGACCATGCTTGCGGTAGCATGTAACTTCAAGATGACCCTCTTGACCACAGTAAGTACATTAGAAACCGGAGCACCCAACACGTCCTCGTCCCTGAGACGTGTGGCGGCCTCCCCTAGTGGAAGAGTCACGAGCTGGAGCAGGAGTGGGTAAGAGTGGTTGTTGAAGGAGAGCCGCTGAAAAATTTGTAGGGGCCTCAGAAGTAAGTGTGACTTTGAGCAACATAGAGCAGACATCAGACAAGGAGGGCATGATGGAGAAGGGAAGAGTCTGAGCCCGGACACTGTGTAAGTGAGGAGGAACTCTAGCCATCATCATTGCAATCCCAACAGCTTTCTTTTTCGCCCGTTGTGTAGCAAGATTCGAAAAGGGAGGCTGATGTTGTATCCAGGCCTCCACCAGAGTTTTGGGCTTGGCAACGAAAAAGGTCAAATAACATTTTGTCCCGGGATCCAAAGTTTGAAGCGCAGAGATGATATCAAACAGATGTAGCAAGCTGTCTTTGCCAGAGTAGAGAGAGTGAAGCTCCTCCCACATCGCTTTAGCAGTCTCATGATACATGACCATGCGATATGGCTCGGTATCCATGAAATTGAGGATTCAAGATTGGACTCGACCGTCATCACGGAGCCACTCATCAGGGGAAACAGTAGGAGCATCCTGAGTAAGATGATGAAGGAGACCATTGGTCTGGAGAACGCGTCGAACAAAATGCACCCATTCAACAAAATTCTGTTTTTCGTTGAGGGAGATAGTGGTGATCTGAAGTTCATCACGAACTTCGGGAGAAGGAACAGCGACACGAGCGGGAAAAGAAGAGGCAATCGTTGAATCCATGGAGGCAAGAGAGAAGGTGGTCGGGCTAATAGACTCAGGCGGACTGGCCGAGAGCAGCAAAGGAGAGACTAGAGAGGCCGCAGGAGGAAGACGACCAGAGAATCCGCAGTGAGTAGTAAAGACGAGTCAGCAGTTGCTAGAGGAGAGGCCGACAATGGATTAAGCAGGAGTCTGGCGGACAGCAAAGTTAGGCCGGCAGCGGTTTAGAGAAGAGGTCGACGGATAGCAAGAAAAGAACGACAGCGGCTAGAGAAGAGGCCGGCAACGGATTAAGCACGAGACGCGGAGGGAAACAGTCTGCGACGAATAGAAAAAAACAGTCAGCGGCAACAGGAGACCGCGACTAACAGCAGAGAGAATCAGTCTGCAGCGATTAGAGAGAGGCAGGAAGAGCGGCAAGTCACGGAGAAGCTCGCAACGGGTAGAGAGGAGACCGCCGTGGATAGAGAGGAGACCGCAGCGAGCTGAAGCAGTGACCAAAAACAGAGGCCAAGATGCAGTCCGGGAGTAGAAGAAGGCAGCCACAGCAACCGCGCAGATAGCAAGGTCAGTCCTCTCAAGCAGCAGTGCGGACAGAGATGAGAAGATAGATAGCTAAGCAAAGAAGCAGCGGTCTGAGGAGAGAAGAGAGCAACGGGCAGAGAAGTCCGTAGGAAGCACTTGGTGGATAGAAGAGTCCGCGCGACAACCACAGTGGTTATAGATAGAAGCTGACAGCAAGAGGAGCCTGCCAAACTGGGCAAAAACATTGCGGGCAGAGGAAGGAGTAGACCGCGCGAGTAGGAAAGAAAACGACAAGATGGGCAAACCGCAGCGGGAAAGGGAGACCTCGAGACTGGGCAGACCGCAACGGGCAAGGCAGACCGCACTAGTAGTTGCGGTGGGACCCAGTTGCCAAAGCTAGAAAAGCAGGAGGAAAGCCAACTGAGACGGAGGGAAGCAGCGCGCCACAAATCCTGCGGACAAAAGAGAACAGGTCGCCTGAAGGGCGAGTAGAAGGCCGCAGAATACAGAACGCAAGAGAAGCCGGTAACCAACAAATAGACCGCAGGATGCAGCAGGCAGCAGAAGGGCAGGCAGTTAAAAAAAGATTGACTGCCTAGTCGGATAACCTACCTTTGATACCATGTAGAAGAGTGGTGAAAACCTTGTATATACTTCTTGAATTACAAATTACAAGTATGAGTACAAATATATAGGGAGAAGAGAGAGAGAATCATCCTTTATACAAGATGTGGGACTAATACATGATAAAGTAAAAAGACCTATAATGGGCCTCTAAATGGACATTTACAAACAGTTTTCTAACAAAATACATAGTACGTTTATCTTTATCCTGAGGACTTATTAAATAAGGATAATTGTGGGCAGTTTTCTCAACACCACTATACTGGGGTCCGCTATTTGATATACAAATAGAACAACAACATTCAAGCCATTATCCCACTATAGTGGGGTCGGCCATATGGATCCTTTGTCATCATTGTGCCCTATGCCCTATCTTTTGTCATAATCTCACTAATGCTTAAGTACATCATGTCTTTCCTTATAGTTTCATTTCAAGTCTTTATTGGTCAACCCCTCCCTCGTTTATATTTGATATACAAATGATTACATCAAGTCTTTCCTATACAAATGATTACAGAAAATAAATATGATAATCTTTAATCTTAATGAATATGTACATTGCTACTGATTCACCTTGTTTAATAGTACAAGCGGTTAAAAAGATAACTTCTCACTTAGTCTGTATTAAAGACTAATCCATTAATTGTCTGTTTTTTTAGAAAAAAAATCATTGACTAAAAGGAAATTTTGATGCTTGACTACACATGACAATTAAGTATGTCTATTTTATTTAGAGTGAAATTTTAGACCTGTATTACATATAATTCAAAGACAAGTTATGTGATGATATACATATCTGGTACTCAATGTGATGCATGTTATTGTACTGCACCAAAAGTGAAGTTTAAACTATTTCATACTGTTATACTATAACGGCCTCCATGCCGTTACAACACGTGTGGGAAGGGTGGAGGTGAACGATGGAGTGGCAAGAAGAGATCAACGAGGTGAGGTGGACGACACACGAGAGAGACCGGAGGGCATCAAAAGTTGCTTGGTTGTTCGATGAAGACAAATGGCGTGCTGCTCGACGACTGAGATGAAGGAAGGAGGACTTTGATCTTTTTCCTTGTGAGGTCGACGTGCGGAAGCAGGAGAAAGAAACGAGTGTGGATGATTTATTGTTAAAGATTTGTGAATGATCCTGGGCTCGGATGGTAGAGTGAATGAGTACTCGGTGATTTTGGGGGAAGTCTCTTGCTGAGCGGATGACAAATGAGGCGAGAGAGCCTTATGGTCCCTTGTCGTTCGGCGTATGTGTTGGAGCGGGTAATGTCTGTACTATAGGGGTCGTGGCTTGCAGATCTGAGCCCGTCAGAGAGGTATCATCATCATGTGGTTCCTCGGAGAGGACCCGTTGGAGGGCCAGAGCAAATTCCCCCTTAATGCTTGGAGCGCGTTGTGGATGTCGTGGATGAGATCGAGTTCAAGCACAGTATGGGTTCCCGGCGGCTGCAAGGGCAGCATGTGGAAAGCGGCAAGTCAGACTATTGTTAGTGTTTCCAAAGAAGAAGAATCCGGGCAGGCAGTGGTGAGAGAGGAGGAAGCAAGGTTGAGAAAAAAAACTTAAGGAGCAACCCTAATTCTTAAGAATGATCCAAGATAACTCAAACAATCTTACCCATCCCCCTTATATAGATGAGGGAGGGCACATTTAATAAGAGAGGACATTTAAAATAATTAATAGTAATTAATAAATATTAATTATTTAATAATAAACAATTAATTATTACTAATTAATTGTCAAATCACTGCGGCCTCCATATATCATCTCCGGTGGTCCCGAGGAGTAGTCGCTATGGCGAATGTGTGAGGGTAACATAACCTCCGGTGGTCCTGACGAGGAGTAGCTACTCTGGTGAATGTGTGAGGATAACATAATCTCTAGTGGTTTAAGCAATGAATAGCCTCTCCGGCAAATGCGAGAGGATAACGCAAGATTTGGATCATCCATGTGGGAGAAGGAGATGCTCAATAGTGATGTGATGATAATCGAAGAACTCGGTAGCTTTGAAAATATAATCCAAGGAGTAGGATTCATCGAAGTGGGTAAAGTGGAGCTTAAGAGATGGATGAGGCGGGATGTGAATGCAGTGTTGAAGATTTGAATGGGTGATGGTTCCATTGGAGTTTGTGGATAAGACCTGCAATGGTGGTAAATGAAGGTTAAAACCGCGGGCAGTTGGCTGGAGATGGATGTGATTTGCTCTACGTGATCTTTCGTTATGGAGGTCAAGTTGGAAATGGCTTCGTCAAGGATGAAAAAAAAGGTGTCTTCTATCATTTGAGAACACTTCTTTGTCGAGAGATGTGAGAGGTGTGGAAGAAGGTGCAGCAGGTACGAGAGAAATTGAGGTAGCCTGGGAGCAGAGGGAATGAGAGTTGAGAGAATGAGAATGCACAGGAGAGGAGAGCACCCCGCTGGAATGAGATGTGGAAGAAATTGGAGAAGAAGAAAAATGAGAAGTGAAAATTGTGATAACAAGAGCAATATAATGTTAGGAAACTTCCTATTGCGTGATTACAAAAGAACATTGAAGCAGTGAGGAGATGAGAAAGTGGACTGGTATCGTTTGGAAAAAACTCAATTTATACCCAATTAATGTGATCGGAGAGAGAGAAATGAATACTAGTGGATGCATGCATGAAAACTAAGAAATGGAAACAGAGCAGTTATAAATTCGGAATATTTTTGGATGTAGTATTTAAATCTAACTGGGTTCCGTTTATTTCCACAATTAGTTCATGATCAATCATTGCCTTGATCGCATTCTACTGGTAACACTCAAAGTGCAACCATGCAAGGGTACAGTGACTCATTTCCGACGTGTGAAAAAGCAGGAATTTGTGGTGTTGGCAAACCTTCAGTGAGTAAGGTGGCAATCACTTGAATAAAAACTTTATTTTCCAACCAAAACTTATACAAAAAGTGAGAAACAAGCATATAATATTAGGTAATGAAGCACTAGAGAATCTTAAAATAAATAATAATTCATAGTTGTGTAAGATAGAAATGATCTAATCAGTGAAAGTTACTCACAGATCGGCCAGCGGCACCATGCCAGAACCATGATATTCACATATCTCAAACGATCTAGAAGCAACAAGACTTTTGGCAGAAAAATACTGCTCGATGCCAAAATAGGCCCAGTCCATCTCCAAAGGCCCTGATTGAATAAGGGGTTCAATGTACTCTTTCCAATCCTCAACGAGGAATTTCTGGTCTTCTTTTACTGTCTGCCTAGTTGAAATGACAATGTAAGGCCGAAGTCAAGATTTGACAAGACCCTTATACAAAATTTGAAGAAGGGAGAATTGCAGTACCTTATAGTCGATTAAAGGAAGCTACGTTAGATAAAATAAAATTCGTATAAAATGTCTACTAGAACATCCGAAATGTTGGCAGAGTGGAACACAAAGGCCCATAGTTGAAACAGATACACTAATAAATGGACATCAATTAATCCAAAAGCTTAAGCATACAAGAGGCCAGCCACTAGAATTTCTACATCAACATATTTTCCACAAATTTGATGCAGAATTAAACTTGCGACATGATTGCCTTATAATTGTTTTCCCGATGATGAAAGTTCAAACAAGAGTTGTTTAAACACAATCAGCATACACTAAAAGCTCAAGCACATTATTTCACCACGTAGCCACGAGCTCCTCAGCCTTGCTCAACTGTAAAGGGTACTATTTGCAAAAGTATTGTTTTATAACCTTTTTATTCCCTTTTGTATAATTATTGTGAGTAGGGATTTGTTTTCCCCAATACTTGGTTTATTGACCTCTAAAATTAATAATACAACAACAACACTCAAGCCTTTATCCCATTATAGTGGGCCGGCTATATGGATGCTTTGTCACCATTGTGCCCTATCTTTTGTCATAATCTCACTAATGCCTAAGTACATCATGTCTTTCCTTGTATCCTCTAAAATTAATAATAAGGAACAAAATAATTTTTGTTCCACTAAAATTAATAATACAACACAACAACAAACAACACTCAATCCTTTATCCCACTATAGTGGGGTCGGCTATATGGATCCTTTGTCTCCATTGTGCCCTATCTTGTAAGTCTAATACAACAACAACATTCAAGCCTTTATCCCACTATAGTGGGGACAGCTATATGGATCCTTTGTCACCATTGTGTCCTATCTTTTGTCATAATCTCACCAATGCCTAAGTACATCATGTCTTTCCTTACAGTTTCATTCCAGTCTTTATTGGTCTACAACCTATAATGTAAGGACAAAATAAAATTCATATTAAGGCATCCTAAGACTACTTTAAATCAATTCACATGCCCTCACTTGCCGAGTTGATTGACCAAGAAAGATTACATAAATAGTATCAAAGATGCGGCTCATGATCACAGCATATATATTTGGACGGCAATAATCATCCAATCACATGGGTGAAAGACACAACAATAACGCTCAAGCCTTTATCCCACTATAGTGGGGTCGGCTATATGGATCCTTTGTCGCCATTGTGCCCTATCTTTTGTCATAATCTCACTAATGTCTAAGTACATCGTGTCTTTCTTTATAGTTTCATTTCAAGTCTTTATTGATCTACCCCTCCCTCGTCTAACATGTCTAGTGACTAGACTCTCACAATGCCTAACAGGTGCCTCTAATGGTCTCATTTGTACGTGTCCAAAGGAACAAAAATTAATTTCCTCTCAATCTATGCACAGTTTCCAAGCAAGAAAGAGCTTACATAAGACATCATATTTCTGGCAAAGTTAGGCCCAAATCAGATAAATGTTATTTTTTCGTCATCCTCTACTCTTCCCATTCTTCCCATCAAGCATCTACTCTGCTCGACTGCTTTGCACCCATTGAGCCTCTACATCAGTTGGGCCATCATCTTTGTCAATCCCTCAATCATTTGAAGCCTATCAAGCGTCAGCTCGGGTTAAGCAATCTATCCAGCCTACTTTGTTCGGTTATTTTGCTCTCTTGATCTCTGCTCAAGAGAGCCATCAATTTCATTGAATGTCTCCATCTATCGGGTAAAACTTCCTCTTCGCCGATGATTGGGTCATTGATAGCTCAATCAAGCCGCTGATCCAATTTTTTGGTTCTTCGTCGAACAAGACAGATCCTTCCTGCAACAAGAATACTTGACCAAAGGAAGATCCTTCGATGGCAGTCCATCCTTCGTTGAACGACCATGCTATTGAATTCGTAAGTAACCTCAGAGGAGGGTGAATAAGGTCTATGACTATTTTTTTTCAACTGATTAAAATATGCACACTGGATTATCGAAGTAAATTAAACCACAAAAAAAATCATTTTATATAATATGAATTGAAATGCAAGATGAAGATACATTTATTCATAACCCAATAGATACAAGATTAGATCTTTTGATGCAAAGATCAAAAATGATGAATAATACAACTTGGGTTTTCTATACCGATTCGCACCTTGAACCGGTTGGCTCAGTAAATCCACCCCCGGATAAGCCTCAAGCACTCTAGACCTAATTTTGGGCATAATCGCGAAAACAAGATGAATTTTCTCCCTAGATCTACACCAATCTGATCAACAAAGTCAAGGCGAATTCCTCTCTCTAGACCTAACCTGATCGAGTCGCCACACATGAAGCAAGTTCTCACTGAACAAGAGTTATACAAATGATAAAAAAAGAATGAACAAGAATTGAAATACTCAAATAAAGAGAAAAACACCCATCTTAAATAACCCTTGATTTTGATGTCGACTTGATGGAAAGTGATGTAGGGGCAGGCTAGGGTCGTGGAAAACTAGACGCACTATGGGGTTTTGCGATGTGGACAACCCAACACAGCACGAGCTTCACAAAGTTCAAACAGTTATTAGCGTAGATTAAATAAATAACTTTAAGCCCATGCAGAGATCCACCAAAGGGGTAGTGGCAAAGGAAAAAGCACCTAGGCGTGGTTACGAATCGGGAGCGCAAAGATTTAAATTAAAACGGATTAGCCCTGCAGGTTAGCACAAAATCAAGTAATCCAAGCACCACTCAATTGATAAACGAAACACAGAAATCTAAGCAAAGTAAATCATGTTGAAACTCAAATCCAAAATACAACTTACAACCTTACGAAGAGCCAATCGGACGAAGGAGGGCACCAAATACGGAGAGGAATGGATCCGGGTCGGTGGAGGCCAACTGTGAGGGAATACTGCGGGCTCACGGGCTGCGGGGAACTGGGAAGGGGCTGATTTGGGCGGAGACCGGGCTGGGAGTGGTCTGACGGGAAAGGGGCAAGGCTGGAGGATGGCCGTCGGAGGTGACGGAGGGTTGGAGGATGGCTGTCGGGGAGCAGGGGGCCTGGAGGGTGGTTGTCGAGGCTGCTGGGGGCTGGGAGTTGGACGGCAAGGCTGCTGGAAGGTGGGAAGCTGGCCGACGGGTTGCTGGAGGGCTGGGGGTTGGACGGCGGGTTGCTGGAGGGCTGGGGGAAGCTCGACGGGATGGCTGAGAGGCTGGGAAGCACTCGACGGGAGGCTGGAAGGTTGGGGGCGCACCGTCGGAGGCGAGGAAGGGACGAACGGCAGCGGGAGCCCTAGGCGTCGCACCTGGGGGGTGTTGGCGTCGCACCAACCGACCGGTTGAAGAATCACTCAATCACTCGGTGCCCTAACCCTCCTCTTGGCTCCAATAAATAGAAAATAGAAGCTAGGGCATCCAGAATCGATGGCTCAGATCGCCCGCTCTTCCGGGTGCCCAAATAATGTCGATACATGTCCGAATAAAAGAAAACTAAACACGAAAAATACTCGCGTCGACCTTCTGGACACATCCGCGGGCTCGGATCGTCCGGAAGGGCCCTCAAAGTGCAGGATCATAAAATCACGCCCGCTTTCGGCGGGAATACACGTGCGTGGGCCAATGTCGACGTCGATCTCCATCAGAAAGGCTCAATCTTTAAGACTTAAACACATGGGATGCTTCCTCTTCCTTGTGAATGTGATCATTGAACTTCTCCGCTTGATAAGAGTTTGATAAAACTAGAAATCTCGGATCTTCAAGAGAGAACTTCATGAGAATGTTAAAAGAAGGCTTCTTGATCACCTTTTAATGACCTTCATACGCCTTGCTTGATGTTCCTTTGATCTCACTTGAAAAAATCTCTTTTGAATCAATAAGAACGACATCTTCACTCCCACTAGATGGTTAAGGAGAATATCTAATGCCTTACATAACTTTGCTAAACTCCTTGAAATAGGCGCAGAAGGACTACTCGTGTCCATAAAGGTGTTTTGCTAAACTCCTTAAAGGTGTTTTGCATGTGTTATGGGGTATGACGACGTCAGTTATCTCGTTATCTTAAAATTTATGTTGTGTTATTTTTAAACATTTTGTGCCCATTTGTCATTGTTAGAAACCACGGTGGGGCCCATTTGAGAGGGGCACATGATATCCAGATCCGTGGCCGACTGCAGTCGAATGGCGAGACATCCCCAACCAAATCACCCAGGATGAATTTAACCGGGGTAGGTTGTTGAGGCGTGGGATCGAACCCACGACCTCCTTTATCAAGCTCCTTAGCAGAGTCATGGGTTCGATCCCACGCCTCAACAACCTACCCCGGTTAAATTCATCCTGGGTGATTTGGTTGGGGATGTGTTGTCATTCGATTGCAGTCGGCCACGGATCTGGATATCATGTTCCCCTCTCAAATGGGCCCCACCATGGTTTCTAGCAGTCATAAATCTAAATGAGGGGCGTGTTGTAAACTTAAATATTGGTCGGCTAGGTTTTGGTGCTATGGAAGCAAACTAGAACTGAAATTCTCTCTCTCTTATTTTCCTTTTCCCTCTCTCTCTAACCCACGGAAAAAAGCTTGTGTGCCCTAGCCGCAACCTCGGACTACCATCGTTCCGGTCGTAGCCGATCCTCCTCGCCGCCATTGCTCCTCCGCCGGTCACGATATCAAAGAGGGAGGCCCACAAAAATCTAGTATCAGAGCCCAACGTTGACCTCTCCGACGCTTCCTCCGCTCGCCCAAACCCACGCAGTCGGCTCCGCACAACCACCGATCACGTTTTTAGCCTTTCGTGCGCACCGATACGTTATTCCAGCCCCGCAACAACCCCCCACCGGCACGACACGCTAGATTGCCCGTCTTCCCGCTCCGCGGACCTCTCCCCGGACGACTCGGCGCAATCGCCCAGCTTCCCAACCCCACAGCCACAATCCCGCGACTCCTCTTTCGCCGGTTTCCAACACTGTCGGCCGTCTGTCCAGCCCTATCCTAGATGGCGGATGGTGCTCCCTCTCTCACCGAGATCACGGCACTCTTCCAAACCATGTTCATGACTCAGAATGCCAAAATGGACGCCCTCAACGCACGCTTGGATTCTCTACAGGGGGTGTCTTCTCCTTCGCCCGTGCGCATGACCGATCACCCTTCGACAAGCCGCGTGGACTCCGCAGCTCCTATAGGCGCGGACTACCCCGCCTACGCACGGAATATCCGGATGGATTTTCCCATCTACGAGGGCCGCAAAGATCCTCTTCCTTGGCTTACCCATTGTGATATTTTATTCGCCAACCAGCGCACGCCAGATTGAGAACGTGTCGACATTGCCTGTTTCTACTTACTTGGCCCAGCGCAATTGTGGTTCACTCAACTTCTGCGGGAACACCCCAACCCTTCGTGGGCGGAATTCACTGTGGCCTGGACCTTGAGGTTTGGTCCTGCTCTACAGGAAAACCCACTCGGTGATCTGGTGAACCTTAAACAGGTTGGCTCCATTGACACCTATTTTGAACAATTCTAGATTTCGTTATCTCGCGCAACGTCCGTCATACCGGTGCAGCAAATCCCCCTCTTCACCGCCGGTCTTCACGAGCGATTACGCTGGGACGTCGAATTCCTATTGCCGCGTGTTCTCAACACAGTTATGAGGCTCGCCAGGGCTTGCGAACGACGACTGTTATTATATCGTCCTCCCTTGGGACATCGGGACTATTAGGGAACTTATTCTTTAACTAGCGTGTCGGAGAAGGCTCCAATCTGAGAGGATCCACCGCGACTTACTATCTACCGCCGTTTGACTCGCCCCAAGATGGCCGAGCATCGCGAGAAATGCTTGTGCTGCAATTGTGATGAGCATTCCATGTCGGGACACCGATGCAAACACTTATTTTGGCTCGAAGTAGATGATCCTCCCAATGATGATGCGACAAATGGAGAAGACACTGCAATACCCTTCGATCCAGCTTGTGGACAAGCCGTCTTCGGACCGGGCGGGCGATGTTATGGGGCGTGATGATGTCAGTTATCTCGTTATCCTCAAATTTATGTTGTGTTATTTTTAAACGTTTTGTGCCCATTTGTCGTAAGCCCAAATGGGGGGCGTGTTGTAAACTTAAATAATGGCCGACTAGGTTTTGATGGTATGCAAGCAAACTAGAACTAAAGTTTTTTTTTCTCTCTTATTTTCCTTTTCCCTCTCACTGTCTCTCTAACCCAGGGAAAAAGCCCGTGTGCACTAGCCGCAACCTCCGACTTCCGCCGTTCCAATCGTAGCCGATCCTCCTCATCGCAATAGCTCCTTCGTCGGTCACGAGATCAAAGAGGGAGGCCCACAACAACATGTTCATTTATTTGACATTTTCATTGCATAAAAAATTGTATCAGAACGGTGTGTCATGAGTTTTATCAAAATACATGTACATTTAACTTTTCACTGTTGCACTCTAAAACTTTCGCATTAAAATAATGTATCTTTCACTGAATTATTTATTTTAAATCTAATGATACTAAATTAGCTCTTGCCTAACAGACATAAAGTTTCTTTCCCCCATGTTCATGGCATCACGACCCACCAGAAGCGCACTATGACTTTTGCTTTTAGATGGGTCGTGACAGCGCAATAGTCACTTTAAAGGGAGACAATAGTTTTATGAGGAGCAATCATTTAGGGGGAGCATGTATGTCATTTCCTCATTCATTCATGCTTACTTATGAGTCACTTATATGTGACTTCAAAAATTAATTTCCTGCCTAATTATTTATTTCCTAATCATCTGAATTTGTTATTATCAAAAAGAGCAGTTTATTGGAACATCATTCGACACTCTATTTGTTTGAGAATAACAAATTTTTGAATATCACTAATGTAGAATTGCAATTTGTTCATGGTGCTTAAGTACAAATATATATGCTACTACAGATGCTGGAATATCAATAATTGAGCAAGCATAACTGTAATGGCCTCCCCAGCCCACGGCTCGAAAGAACGACCGCCGGCACTCCCAACACCACGCTCGAAAGGGTTCAGCCTCAACAGGTCTGCAGACCGTACACCCCAACCCCTCTCCAGTCACACTGGTGGGTTGTTGGAGGCCGCAACCTCCATTCAATGAGAAGTGATCCAGTTAAGCCCGGACTGGAGTAGTCCTGCGATGGATGACCTCCTGGGAAGTACTCGTAGGGACGCTTAATTAGATCACTTCTCATTGAAGGGAGGTTACGGCCTCCAACAACCCGTCAGTGTGACTGTAGAGGGGTTGGGGTGTATGGTCTGCATACCTGTTGAGGCTGAACCCTTTCGAGCGTGGCGCTAGGGGTGCCAGCGATCTTCCTTTCGAGCCGTGGGCTGGGGAGGGCATTACAAAAAGTGCACTTTTTATTGTAACATCCATGCGCTCCAGCGTGTACTCTAATTTCCACCTGGTCTGATTCCAGTTACCGGGCTGCAGCCCAAGCACCCTAACCCCTCTCCATGTACTGTCTCAATCGGTTCTGGTTACCGAGCTGCAGCTCAATTGGTGATGAAATGCGAAAGAACTTTATAGTTAAGCGTGCTCGGGCTGGAGTAGTCCCGGGATGGGTGACCTCCTGGAAAGTCCCCGTAGGCGCGCTTAACTGGATCATTTCTCATCGAAGGGAGGCTGTAGCATCCAACAACCCGCTTGTGAATGGAGAGGGGTTGAGATGCATGGTCTGCAAACTATTTGAGGTTGAACCCTTTCGAGCGTAGTGCTGGGGGTGCCGACGATCGTGCTTTCGAGTCGTGGGTCGTGGAGGCCGTAACAATAACAAAGATCTTCAGTGGTCAGGAATTGACCACTACCACTAATGGTAGCATCTCGACATGTCGACGTTTGGCTATTCATCTAGTGGTATGCTGGACTTCCTAAAGTAATTTTTAAAATGGACGCTAACACTGGTGGTAACGCTAATATCCAACAGCGGTAGCTAAGAACAATAGTCTAGAACATTCCTAGAACATTTTTGGTTGACCTGGATGAATGTCAGAGTTTCCCACAACCTCTCTGCGGTAAAAATCCGGAGATTTTGCAGACCAAAATGTTATACATTACCGCCCGACAGTAGTTGCTAATGCCAGACGCTAGCTCTTGCTCCATATAGAAGGCCCCTCAGTAGAAAAAGGCAAGAGGCGGGCACATTTGAAATTTAGAATCTGTCGCCCAACTGTAGTTGCCAGAAACTTGAGGCGTGCACATTTGAAATTTAGAATATGTCGCCCAACTGTAGTTCCCAGAAACTTGAGGCGTGCACATTTGAAATTTAGAATCTGTCGCCCAATTGTAGTTCCCAGAAACATGACAATTTCTATTTATATGGCTCGAGATTTTTTTCCAAGTTATGGATTTTGACGAGATTTAACACCTTTAGTTCCTTTTTACCCATCGCCATCGGAGCTAAGTTATCAAAGGCGCAGGCGCGCGCCTTAGGAACGTGAGGCGCAAAATGGGGGAAAAAGAAATTGAGTGAATTGGGCGCCCAATTCGCTCAATTTCAGCGAATTGGGCGCCTAGGGGTGCATCGGGTGCGTCTAAGATCATGTTTTTGCCCAAATCAAAATTTTTAAAAAGAACTTGAAAGGCCCAAGGCGCGCCTGGGGCACATCGCCCGCCTCAGCCGTGCTGAGGCGCGGCGGGCTGCGCCCAGTGCGCCCGGCGCCTCAGGCGCGCACCTTGACAACTAAGCATCAGAGGTACTTTGATCCTTCTCATCTACAATTATGATATTATCATCATTGATGATGATTCTGAAGGGATTTCCAAGCTCAAACTTAACCTGCCTAAGAACTAACATACTAAAGACCTTGGTCCTCTTCGCTACTTCTTGGGCATCAAAGTAAGCATCTAAATGCAACGCCCTCGCCATTTCTCAAAGGAAATATTGCATGGATCTTTGACGCAAAACAAATGTGATTTGAGTGTGAAATCGTGCTCTAATTATCTCTAATTAGTGGGTGTTCATAAAGTGTCATAGGAATTTATAAATGATGCAATGCACATGAGATTGTCCAACATTTAATTATGATAAATTTGAAATTAATAGTATGGTTCACAAACATTCACTCTAGAGATAGGATATTAAGAAAAACACAAACAAAATCTAATAAAAATTAAAGAGAGATTGCTTCAATTAAATGTTTGGCGAATAAAATTTTCAAGTATAATAAAATCGAGTAAAATTCTACAAATCAATATCACAAATTGTATGTATTTTCATCATGTAATCAATAACAAGTACTATAAACTTCAAATTAATACTTACATGAATAATTGGGGTCAAACGAAGATGTATGTGCCTATTCTTGGGACAGCAGAATTAGTGTAATTCATGCACCTGTATTCAGAATTCTGGATGGGATTCTACAGCAGTGATGGGTGGGTTTAGGCCGAGGGGAGGGCTGTAAGAAGGAAGGGAATGGTTGTGGGGGTGATGTTAGGGGACAAAACTGGATAGCAGGAACGTGAGTTCAAGGATGCCGGGAGGGCTCTCGCACTGGAGGAATAGCTGAAGGCCGGATCTAGGTGATTTTGGAGGCTGAAAATGGGATCCAGGGCTTGTACGGAGGAGGGGAGGGTACACCTGCCTACAGAAAATAAGAGGGAGTTTCCGCTGAATAGGATATGGGGTCTAGTTGTTTGAATTGAGAAGGACGTGCATTGTTTCAGTCCTGGAAGGGTCCAGGACAGAGATTTTGGGTCTCCTGGATGGTTGGTTGTGATTGGAATCAGGGAATTGTGGCTGGAGGCGTGAAGTTGTTGTCTAGGATCAAATAACCGTGGTTGGATGCATGGAATTGCTGGGAAGCTAGGCAAGCAATTCTAACAGAAAAAATTGCAGGAAATCAATTATGGAAGGAATTTTGCCTTGGGTGAGGGATGTTGGGAGGGTATTTGGGTGGGTTGGAGGAGGAAAATAGTAGGAATTGTTTTTTCGTGGGTAGTTTGGCAGTTACAATAGCGGAGTGGGTGGTTTAGTGGAAGTTTTAGGTAGTTACTAAAAAAAACTAGGTAGCTACTGCTGGAATCAGGTAGTTATATGGATGATCCAGTGGGGGAAGATATAGTTAATGGTGGTTTTGAGTGGTGGAAGGGTGGTTATCGGGTATTTATGAAAGAAGGGGTAGTTACGTTGGCTTCGGCACCAAGGATTCACTGAATTGATACCATGGGATGACCGCAAGAGCCTGAAATTTCTGTCCAAAATCTGTGATGTTTGAAAATCAGCCTCTAAACCTCTATTTATAAACTTAAAACCAATTACGAATGGTCACGATCGTCCGAGACATAAAACAACTAAATTTACAAGAAATAAAAAAACAAAAATGCATAAAATAAGCCTTCATCGTCTTGAACGCGACTACTGTTCGGATCGGACATCCGACGATCTTAACTTTGCCTCTCATATAAGTAGACTCGGGCAGGTTCCGATAAGAGTCAATCCGACTGTGAAATGTGATCTCCATTAATTCCCCTAGGCTTGAGAGCATTTATCTTCGTTGAATGAAGATGAGCATACTCCACATGAAGCCTAGGGGCAAGTTGAGCTCCTTTGGCCTCATCCAAGAATCATCAATAGTCATCTCCAATGAACTGGGGATCGTACGGTGGAGCCGTTTGGTACCACTAAAATGTCATAACTTGCAATGTCTGACATGTTGTCAGTGGAAGGGGTGTATGCTCTCGGATGCCGAAGGAAAAACAGGTATTGAAGAAAAGATTAGTCTACTAGTAGTTGAGTAATGAGCTGAGGTGAGGGATGAGTAGGAGTGTGAAAGTGCGGAATAAAATCTGAATATTCCTCTAAAGGAGGGTGAATAGAGATAATATTTTCTCTTCTCATCATATAGATCACAAATAAATAGAAATAAAGACATGAAATAAAAGCTAAGGCTATATCGAAAACAATCCAGAAGACATAAGGATTTTTATAAAGGTTCCCAATCAAATATGAGTACTCTCTTCCAGAGCTTGTGGGAAAGTACTGCCTCAGAAAGGCCCATGGATTTTTTCTAGGAGACTCAAAAACCGCCCAGAGTCTTTTTCACCTAGAGGCTCGAGAATCCACTAAGTATTTTTGCTAGAAGACCAAAAAAATTTCGCGAGGCTTTTTCCTAGGAGAACCAAAAATCTTCTCTGTCTCTTTGCTACCTAATAACCTCCCCAAACCTTTTGAAGGGAGATTTTGCAATCTTTTACAGAAGTGTAGAGTTCGATAGAAAGAAAGTATCACACAAAGAGTGATTCTACCCGTGTCACAAGAAGAAGAGAGAGACAGTTTACAGAAAAGAGTTTCAACTGACAGAGAACATACAAGAGAGAGGTCGAAAAAGACTTGTTTTGTTTTTTGTCAAAAAAAGATATTTTATAGACTCTTTTTCCAAACACCAGAAAGGAATAGTTCCAGAAATATAGCACCTTCCTTTTTACTGGTTTCTTGTTTCTGATCTTCCTTTCTTGCACTTCCTTTTCCGCAAATTCCTTTTTCTACTATGCAAGGGCTCTTTTGAATCCCGACAGATTCTTCATAAGTCGAACACAATTCGATGTACTCTTATAAGCATGCTCTGATAAATGGTTTCTTCTTCTTCTTTGAACGTTGAATACAGTTCGACGTGTTCTGATAAACGTCTTCTTATACGTGTGCCTTCTGGTTTGTGCTCTGTTGAGATTGATTTGCCAGCAGGACACGTGTATGTGGGACCGTGTTATGACTTCCCCACCGCATTTCAGGTTTGGGTGTTGACCCCGGTGGGCCCCCTATGGCGGAATATCCCTGTGGTCCTGTGGTTGGGATTAATCCCACATCGCCTGCAGCTTTCTCCCCTCCGTGTTCATGTACCCTGTCACCCTTCATCTCAATACCTGGGTTTTGAGATGAACTGTTGGGTTGGCGGGTTCTTTCATGGTATCAGAGCGAGGTTGTCCTGCTGCGGGGGTGTGTTGAGATTGATTTGCCAGCAGGACACGTGTATGTGAGACCGTGTTATGGCTTCCCCACCGCGTTCCAGGTCTGGGTGTTGACCCCGGTGGGCCCCCTATGGCGGAATATCTCTGCGGTCCTGTGGTTGGGATTAATCCGACATCGCCTGCAGCTTTCTCCCCTCCGTGTTCATGTACCCCTCCACCCTTCATCTCAATACCTGGGTTTTGAGATGAACTGTTGGCTTGGCGGGTTCTTTCATGCTATGAATGAAAAGAGTTGTGCTTTGAATTGATTTGACATGCGCAACACAGATTCTTGTTCTTCAAGAGAATGAACTTCCTTCTATGAGCGATGATAAGGAAGGGCTCGGTTGTCGATCTTGAGTCCGGTCAACGAACTGTTAGTGAAAGAACTCTGGCCGCTCAACAAACAAGTCTTCTGAGAACGGAATTGAGCATGGTCTACGTTCGGGTTTCATGAATTACTTATTGGATGAGAAGTCGTGTCTTCTTACCATCCTTCTTTAGATTCTTCTGCAATTAATTTTTCTATGTTGGAATGAAACTTGTCATTCCTTCCTCACCTAGTTATGTATTGCCACTTTAAAACTAGAGACCACAATTCTTTATACACAAATAAAGTCATCAATTTTATACACCAAAATTCATGGCACTGACCATTTAAAGCGCTAATTAAAAATGTAGTAAAACTTTGTGAGGAATTATTACCCATTTCTATTTCTAAATTGAGTGAGGAATTTTACTAAACATCTTATTAGCGGAGTAATTTTGCTCTCACTCAATGCGGCGGCTCAGAGCAGACCTCTTCGTCTCTTCGCATCAAACACCAATTCAAATTGCTACAGGAACACAAATGGAGTATAAGCCGAGCAGTAACCTACCTTAGTACAATGAGTTAATTAATATGAAGTGAAGAAGACTACAGTTTTCATTGTTCTACTGCAATAGAACTCACGGGAAAAGGAAATAAAAGTTCACGTAATGGAACCAACGTTATCAGGATTGCGATCTGAATCGTATGATTGTACGATCCTACGATCCCGAGTTTAAAATTCGACTTGAATTTTACTTGGGATCGAAATCAAGGCTTCTCCATGCGGGATCGCGATGCCGACCCGATCCTAACGATCCAAATCAAATGTAAAAAAAAAGAACAGCTTATTTTATTTCCGCTTCCCGAGTCCTGAATCCCGACCCATGCATCTGTTAAAACCTATTTCCACATCTTTCTACGTCTCTGTGAGCTCCGACCGCGACTACCGAGTCTTTGTCATGCACCGACCGTCCACAGTTTCCCTTCCAAGCCCACGACGTCGTCCTCCCTTCCCTTGCAGAGTTGTAGATCGACGAGATGATGACCAAGCAGGTTGCGCGTCCCTTCCGGAGTTCCAGGCTGAACACCAGAGTTTCAGTTCCAGCTCTTTCTACTTATCTAGACTCGAGGTCGATGTTCCTACTTCCTAAGGACTAAGGTAATTATCCAGCCTCCAGTTCGGCGTTCACGCTTATATATATTGCATGTCCCCAAATTATTCACAATCTTGTTTATTCTCATAAACTCAGAAAAACTTGAATTATAAAGTTATCTTTTGTGAATTTCATTTGTATTTTTTTAGGATCGGGCGGTTGAAAAATGATTGGATTTTCTAAAGTGAAGGTTCAATGTCTTAGTGGTGGAGACCAACCCCGATCAGGTCGACGCAAAAGTGTTTGACGCCGCACTCGACCGGATCTCTATCGGCCCTGAGTCATGCATATTTTTGTGTGACATTTTTTTTGCATATTTTGTAACTTTGCAAAGCATGTAATTTTTGTGTTTTTGTTAGGGAAAAAAATATATATAAATATATTATATATGTGTATATATATATTGTTAAAGGCAAAATCTAATTAGCCCATTTGAGAGGCCCATGTGTATTGACCCATGTATAGCTTCTTTGGTCGCACATTGTAAATGTAGATTTCTCTCCCTCTATCTACCTCTATATAAGTGTATGTATTCCTATTCTTTGAGTAATAATATAATTGAGGGTGATTTTCTCTCTCCTATTCATCTCTTCCTACATGGTATCGGAGGCATTCTTCCTTCCCTATGCTTCCAGCGGCCTCTGAATTCTTCCTCGCGGACTTCCTGCGGACTCTGTTTCTACCCGCCTCTTTTGTCCGTTGTACTCGCGCGGCCTTCGGCGGACTCCTTTTGTCAAACTGCCTCCTCTCTACTCTGTGGTTCCACCCTCCTCCTCTCAGGGCTACTTATAGCCTCGTCTCTCTATCCTGTGGGGTCCACTTGCTCCTACCTGTTCGTTGTACTCTGCTTCAGTCCGCCGCGAACTATCTTCCCGCCGCGGACTGCCCTCGCCTCACTCTTCTCGCTCACAACCCTCCGCAGACTTCGCCTTCTCGCCCTTCTCCCCGCGGACTGCTCCAAGCAGAGTCTGTCTTCTCGCTTCTCGCTCGTATTCGAGTTCATTGCGAGCTCCTGCCTCAGGCCGCTGCGAGCTCCTGCCCCAATCCGCTGCCCATTGCTGCTCCCGAGGGTTTCTTCTCCTTGACACTGCGACCTATCTCAAAACGCTGCGGTCTGCCTCTCTTTGCGCCGTGTCGTCTCTAGCCGTGACCTCCTCCTTGTCGCTGCGACTTGCGCCCTGCGGCCTGCGACCTGCCTCCATTCGCCGCGGTCTGCTTGTTGTCGCCGCGGTTTGCTTCTCCTCACCGCGACCTGCGACCTGCCTGTTATCACTGCGGACTCCTCATTGTTGTCGCGCCCTGTTTCTCTTCACCGTGACCTGCGACCTGCTTGTTGTTGCCGCGGACTGCTCTGGTTGCCGCGACTTGCTCCTTAGTCCTCTGTTGCTAGTCGCCTGGCCTGCTTCTTCTATCCGCCCGGCCTGCTTCTATCCGCCATGGCCTCCACTGACTCAACCACAGCTTCCTCCTCTCTGGCGCCCGAGCTGCTGCACCACCTCCCGAGGTTCGTGATGAACTTTGCATCACCACTATCTCCCTCAGTGGCAAGGCCAACTATGTCGAATGGGCTCATTCCGTTCGTCGTGTTCTGCAGACTAAGGGTCTACTCCCTCACTTCACTCGGGTCAAACCTGCCGATCCCTCTGATGACTGGCTTCGGGATGACGGCCGAGTCCAATCTTGGTTGCTTAACTCTATGGACACGGAGTCTTACCGCATGGCAATGTATTACAAAACGACTAAGGAAATGTGGGATGAGCTGCACTCTCTCTACTCTGGGCAGGATAGCTTACAACACCTTTTCGACATTATCTCCGCTCTTCAATCCCTGGACCCTGACACCACAGACGATTTAACTTCCTTTGTTGTCAAGACCAGAACCCTGGTGGAGGCCTGGATACAACACCAACATCCCTCTGCAGACCTTGCTACTCAACGGGCACATAAGGAGGCTGTTGGGATCCCATGATGATGGCCCGTGTTCCTAGTCATCTTCACAGCATCCGGGCCCAGATTGTCTCTTCTTCTACTACACCCTCTCTGTCTGATGTTTGCTCCATGGTGCTCAAAGTTACACCACCTCCCGAGGCTCTAGCCACCTTCTCTCCGGCTTTGCTCCAGCAGCCCCTACTCCTGCTCCCTCTGGCCGAGGTTCTTCTACTCGGGGCGAACGCTTCACGTCTCGTGGTCAGGGACGTACTGGGCGCTCTACTCTTAAGTGTACTTACTGCGGTCGTGATGGCCACCTTGAAGCTACCTGCTATCGCAAACATGATTTGCCTCATCATCTAACTGCTCCTCCCGTTGCTACTGCTCCTGCTCCTGCAGGCCCCTCTGCCACCGACCCCTCATCAACTGCTCAGAAGGATATCAATGACTTCCGCCTCCAGATACTGCAGCTTCAAGGCATGGTCAACCGTTCCTCTGGCCCGGTTGCTTCCTTCTCTACTGAAGGTATCTCCTGTCTCTCCTACAGCTCTCAATGGATCCTGGACTCTGGAGTCACCCATCACATTACTTCTCAAAAACCTCCTCAGTACATGCACACTGAGTATCCCAAGTTTATTATTGTGGCAAATGACGATCTACTCCTGTATCTGGAGCTGCTGATCTGCAACTTACTCCTACACTCTCTTTAACTTTGGTTCTTCATGTGCTGGGATCTCCCTTCAACCTACTGTCTGTTAGTAGGCTTGCTCAAGATCTTGATTGTTGTCTAATCTTTTCTCCTCCTTCTTTTGTCATGCAGGATCGTCGCACACAGACTATCATTGGTAGAGAACGGCTGTCAAACAGGCTTTATCTCCTGGACGTTCTTCCCACTTCACTCTTTGTTGTTCCCTCCGTCAACTGGCATCGTCGTCTTGGCCATGCTCCTCTTCCATTCTCAAGAAGGCCCTTCCTGATATCTTTTTACAGGAATTTTCTTGCGAATCATGTATCTTTGGCAAGCAGCATTGTATCTCTTTCCCTCCTGCATGTAACTGGAGTAGTACTTCATTTTCCTTAGTTCATTCCGATATTTGGGGTCCTTATAAACTTTCCAGTCTTTTTGGCAATCGGTATTTTGTAACCTTTATTGATGATTATTCACGCCTAACGTGGATTTATCTCCTACATGATCGTACTGAGCTAAATTCTGCTTTTCGTGCGTTTGTTGTTGAAATACGTACGCAATTTTCTACTGCGGTACAAACGCTTCGCACTAACAACACTCGTGAATACACTAGTCGTAGCTTCTTCACTTTATGCACCGACTTTAGGATAATTTATCAAACTTTATGTGCGTACACACCCAAGCAAAACGGTGTGCCCGAGCGGAAGAATCGTCATCTCCTTGATGTCACTCGGTCAATCATGCTTCAAATACAGGTCCCCGCTGAATATTGAAACTTTGTTGTCTCTACTGCTTGTTATCTCATTAATTGTATGCCCTCCTCTACACATAACTTTTCTTCTCCATTCAGTCTCATATTTCCTTCCAAGTCCCCCTTTCCTCTCATGCCTCGAACTTTTAGATGTGTCTGTCATGTTCACTCTCTCGGACCACCAAGTGACAAACTTGTCGCCTGCGCCACCAAATGTATCTTTGTTGGCTACTCTCGTACCCAAAAGGAGTATGTTTATTATTCTCCCACACTCAACAAGGTGCTCGTCTCCGCGGATGTTACCTTTGCTGAAGATGAAAGCTTCTTCTCTCCCACCTCCCCTCTACCATCTCAGTCCATTATTCCTCGTCCAGCTATTCCCGTTACATCTCTGCCTCCTACAACTTCCGCTCCTCCAATACCAACTTCACCACATCTCCCTCCTCCTCCACCTCTCTGTGTCTATACTCGACGCTCGCCCAGGATTGCAGCCCGGCAACAGCCCCCTACTATTGATGCTCTTCTGCGCGTTGACGATCAAGCACCACCCTCTACGGCTCATCCCATGGGAAACTATGTCTCCCTCCATCGCCTCTCTCCACCGCTTCGCACTTTTGCCCTCTCTCTCCACTATTTCCATTCCTAACTCCTTGCAGGAAGCTCTACAACATCCGGGTTGGCGTGCGGCCATGGACGACGAGATGACAGCTCTCTGGGCTAACCAGACTTGGGACCTTGTTCCTCTCCCTCTTGGTCAATCTTGTGTTAGCTGTAAATGGGTCTTTACAATAAAACATGCTCCTGATGGAACAGTTGATCGTCTCAAAGCCCGTCTGGTGGCCCGGGGCTTCACTCAGCAACATGGCCTCTATTACGACGAAACGTTCTCACCGGTGGCCAAACTAAGTACTGTACGGGTTCTGATCTCTCTTGTTTTGCACTGTCAATGACCCCTTCATCAATTGGATATCAAAAATATTTTTCTCAATGATGATCTTCAAGAGACTGTGTATATGCACCATCCACCTGGGTTTGAGACCACGGGGGAGTCTTGTGTATGTCTTCTCCGGAAGTCTATATATGTTCTCAAACAATCCCCTCACGCTTGGTTTGATAAGTTCAGTAAGGTGGTTCGTGAGATGGGATTCACTCGGAGTTCTGCTGATTTCTCTCTCTTTATTCGTCATCAAGCAACAAGGACAATTCTTCTTCTTGTCTATGTTGATGACATTCAAATTACGGAAAACGACACCATCGGGATCCAGAAAATCAAACAACATTTGAACTCTGTCTTTCAGACAAAAGATCTGGGCAATCTGCGATACTTCCTTGGACTTGAGGTTGCAAAGAGACCTGATGTACTAGTCTTATCTCAACGGAAGTACTGCAGAGATCTTCTACAAAGTGCGGGCTACTCGGGATGCAAGCCTACAGATACTCCGATGGATATGAATCATCAGCTGTTGAATCATGACTCTGGGAATGACCTTGTTCTGACCAATCCAAAGTACTATCGATGCTTGGTGGGGAAACTTATCTACCTCATAGTTACGTGGCCTGATATCTCATTCGTTGTTGGAGTTGTAAGCCGATTCATGCATACCCCTCGAACTTCTCATCTTCGAGTCGTCGAGCGAATCCTCAGATATTTAAAGAAGGCTCATGGACAAGTACTTGTTTATAAGTCATCGACTTCCTTATCTCTTGTTGTCTACTCTGATGCAGACTACGCAAGGACACTTGATGATAGAGATTCCACAACCGGTTTTTGCACCTACCTTGGTGGACAACTTATTACCTGGCACAGCAAAAAACAGACTGTTACAGCTCGCTCATCTGCTGAGGCTGAATATTGTGCTATAGTAGCGGTCGTATCTGAGGTCACCTGGCTAGAGGGCCTGCTCAGCGATATGGGTCTCACACTCTCCTCTCCTACTACCCTGCTTTGTGACAGTCAAGAGATCATACATATTGTCAAGAATCCGGTGTTTCATGAGAGCACGAAGCATATTGAGGTTGACTATCACTTCATTCGGGAGAAGATTCAATCAAAGAAGATAGTATTTGAACATGTCTCGACCTCCAGTCAAATTGTTGATATCTTCACTAAAGATCTCTCTCGGACTCTGTACTATCAGTTTTTATCCAAGCTTGGCGCATATGACTTATACGCTCCAGCTTGCGGGGGAGTGTTAAGGACAAAATCTAATTAGCCCATTTGGAAAGCTCATGTGTATTGGCCCATGGATAGCTTCTTTAGTCCCACATTGTAAATGTAGATTTCTCTCCCTCTATCTACCTCTATATAAGTGTATGTATTCTTATTTTTTGAGTAATAATATAATTGAGGGTGATGTTCTCTCTCTCATTCTTCTCTTCCTACATATATAACCTTATGAATATATATATATATCGGTATATATATTATGCGCTCGACCTTTTTTAGGGGAAAAAAGCTCGAGCGTGATAATACATCGCGGGTAGCGATTTAGGTTAGGGTTATTCCGTCTGGCAATTTTCCCTCTCGATCGCATTTCCGCCGGGCGATTTCCGCCCGAATCTTGGTGATTCCCTCCCGATTGCAGCTCCGCCTGCTGATTTCCTCTACTGCAACCTGCTGAATCCTGGTGATTCCCTCCCAATCGCAGCTTCACCAGGCGTTTTCCTCCACCGCAACCGTTCAGATCCCGGTGATTCCCTCCCGGTCGTAGCTCCGCCTGGCAATTTCCTCCACCGCAAATGCTTGATTCCTGGTAATTCCCTCCCGATCGCAGTTCCGCCTGGCGATTTCCTCCACCGCAACCGTTCAGATCCAGTATGTCCAGATGGTAAAGTAAGATCCCCTTACAGATTTCTTCCCGATCGAAGCTCTGTTGTATGGCCAAAATATTGTGGCTGATGTTGAATTTTGTGAACCTTTTGAATGTGGTCTGTTCAGGATTTATTGTTCAAAATGCCAAAAATTGGTTGGATTTTATGTTTCACCTTCTCTATCCTTTAGGTAAAGGTCTCTTTTTTGCATTACTATCTTCTATATACCACCAGAGACAAGTTTTAGTCGGGTCTGAATTTGATATATAATGCACACACACACACACTATTTGAATTTACGTCTTTTCAACTTCAGGTATATAGCCGATCAAGTAAGTCTGAATTTCTTGAGAGCCGGTCTTTCTAAGAAGATAACGTTCAATCAACTTAGGTACATTTCCTCTAATTGTGTCCAAATGATTTGTGTTTGGTTTGTATTTTACTTTATTGTTTTGATGTAAATGCAACATTATGTTGGAAGTATAATGTATATCAACTTGTAATGTACAGCTTCACTTCAGTCGCAATGACTTCTGAGTCATCAAATTCTAAAAGTTTGGATATTGTTGTACCTGAAACGAATACAGATTCTACTGAGCGCAGTGTTACTGAACCATATGTTAGTTTGGTGTTTGAAAGTGTTGATGAGACGTACTGGTTTTATAATAGTTATGCTCTTAATTTAGGGTTTGGAATTAAGAAAGGATCAACTTCTAAATCATTTACTTCAGGAGATGTTATTGCCAGAAGGTTCGAATGTAATAAGTTTGGGTTAAAGACTTCAAAAGAGGGCGAAGGATCTTCAACGAGAGCACATCGATTGACAAGAGTTAATTGCAAAGCCAAATTAGATATTCGCAAGAATAAGGACTTTAAATGGGTTGTCACTGGATTTATAAAGGAGCATAATCATGAGTTAGATACTCCCAGCAAAGTTAAGAGACATCGCTCACATAATGTACTTCACAAAGATAAGGAAGTTAAAAAATTGATGGATCAACTTTATAGTGCTGGAATGGGTCCTGCTAAGATTGCAAAGATTTTAAATGAAACCAATTTTAATAGCTCAATATCTGCAAAATAAGTTTCAGTGCATTTGAGTGAACACCGCAAGAATAACATAGGAAATGAAGGTGCCTCGGTGTTTGCGTATTTAAAGAAGCAGCAAGAGTTAGATCCAAATTTCTACTTTGACATAGAATTGAATTCTAATTTAGTACTTCATTCTTTTTTCTGGACAGATTCAAGATCACGAAATGATTTTTTAACATTTGGGGATGTTGTTGTGTTTGATGTTACTTATAAAACAAACAAATTTATGATGTCATTTGCACCTTTTACAGGTGTAAATCATCATAGACAGTCAATTTTATTTGGTTGTGCTTTATTAGCAGATGAGACAGAAGAAACTTTTCATTGGTTATTCCATCAGTGGTTAAAGTGTATGTTTGACAAAGCTCCTAAAGTTATAATTACCGATATGGATGGAGCTATGTACAATGCAATTAAAAGAGTGTTCCCGCAAACACGTCATAGATTTTGCTCATGTCATATACGAAAACACCTAATCGAGCATGTTTTTGAAATCTGAGATATTCATGGGGATTTCAAGAAAGATTATTATGAATGGTACAATAGCAAGGATGTTAGCACAAGTGAACTGAGATGGAAAATATTTACTCAAAAGTACAACATTGAAAATAGTAGTTGGTTGTCAAAGATGTGAAATCAAAGATAACATTGGGTTCCAGCTTATTTAAAAGACCATTTTGTTGCTGGAATGACGTCGAGTGGTCGGAGTGAAAGCATTAATGCATTTTTTGATGGTTTTGTAAATTCTAAAACACAATTATTAAAATTTATAACTCAATACGAAAAGACATTACAGTCACGTCATCAAGCAGAAAACAAGAAGATTTCAAGACCTTGAATTTCACGGTAAACTTGTTGACAAGCTATGCACTTGAAAGAAACGCAGCACAATTTTATACCAAAAATATATTCAAGCTTTTTCAACAAGAATTTAAGCAGAGTTTAGAATGTTGGTATGAGGAATTAAATATAATTGGTACCAACACGACATTTATAGTTGGTCTTTCTTGTGAGGAAGTAAGCAATTGGTGCAATGTTATCTACGATGATTGCGATACAAGAATAATTTGTAAATGTGTAAAATTTGAGACAGATGGATTTTTATGCAAACACATTTTGCACGTAATGATTGCTAAGAAGCATTTACAAAGTATTTCTTACTTATATCTATTGAAGAGATGCTCTATTTCTGCTAGAAGTCAATCGAACAATGTAAAATTGGTTGATAGTAGTGATATTGTGACGCACATGATGAAATGGAAGCTAACTAGTACCCAAATAAAGATTTTCAATATGCAACTGCATCAAAGGAAGCATATGAACTTGTTATGTCAACATTAGATGGATTGTTGGAGAATATAAGAGATTCATAACACTACTCAGAACCTACAAGTATTGTCAGTCAAGTAGGGTCAACTCCATTTATTTCAGGATCGTATGTTATTTCTATTCGAGATCCTGTCATTGTGAAAACTAAAGAAAGACCAAAAATTGCATCAAGAATTGAATCGGGTATAAAAACCTCCCAAGCACAAGATAAAAAAAGAACTTGTGATACATGTGGCAGGAAAGGGCATTACTCAACAACATGTCCGCAAAAAGATCAAGTAATTTCGTCAACTTTTCGTATTCTAAATTTTTATAAGTATATTGATTAGCACTATTAACTCTTCATTTATTTTTTTCTTGAGTAGCTTGATATTTTGAAGAAAGACCAACTCTAATTGTTTTGCTGATCAAGGATAGTAGAACTGCTATTTTTATTGCTGATCAAGGTAGGTAGGAATATTTTTACCTAATGTGGATGTTTCATAATTTGGTTTGCTTTGTTGAACTAACTGTAGGTTTTCTTCCTCTTAAATTACAAACATTACAGATTAAAGTGATTTTCAATATTAGCAGGTCACATGGAGCTTGCTGATTAAGGTGGTCAATGCATTTTTATTGCTGATTAAGGTAGGTAGAAACATGATCAACAACTTTCATAAAAACAATGCACAAACACTCTTGAAGCTTCTAGAATTAGAGCAGGTCAAATGGGGTGAATTGCATATTAGCAAATGAACCATATATTGATTTTTATTTTTTTTCTTGTGCAGGCTTTATAAATAAGTATGTAGGCTTTATACGATGTAGCATTGTATAAGTGGGAAGTTCATTTGTTTGATAATGATTATCATTTGCTATATTTATATGGAAGAATTTAGTCTTGGTGCAATGTAAAAATGTTTCAAAATGTGTTTAAAAAACAAGCTTTAAACTTTGTTTTGAGAAATATGGCCAAAACATGTTATAAAAGGTAATATATACACTCAAGCTTTTTTAAGCTTAAAAAAGTTTGAGTGTATATATTCCAAACCCTATATATATATATATATATATATATATATATATTATATAAATCAATATATCATTTGTCAACCACACCACACTTTCAATATTATTCGCACGATCATACGTTAATCAAAGGCCATCAATTCTCTTAGGCAAAAGCCACGGATTGTCTTAGGCAAAAGCCACAGATTGTCTTATGCAAAATTCCGTGCCCCAGCAGTTTTCCATCAAATCCGCCGAAAGCTGCAGAAACCTCATACATGTCTAATCCCGTCATCCGCACAGACCGAAAGTTGCGTCGGCAACCTCCTCCCGCACGGCAGCAGAGCTCTCCTCATGTCTACTCCCGCACAAATCCACGGATTTCTGGCTTCCTTATTTACCGCAGACTAAATCTTGCTCAAGGTTCGCTCTCCTCATGATGTCTTCGACGGAGAAGACGATGGATGTGATCAAGATCCCGGCCTAAACAACAGACAGATCTTACACAAGCTTCTTGGCGCCAACGAGATCTTAGTCGATGCATGTTTGGAGGTGATAAAGGTTGTACAGTAGCTGGATTGAAGAACTAATTTGATTGTGAGTTTATTATATGATTCTTTTCATCTTTGTGTTTACTCTACGTGCTATAATTTCATCTTTTTCACGGAACTTCATCTTTTTATCAAGAAATCAAGAAAAATATTGCAAAACAGGGGCCGGTGGTGGTAGAAGATGAACAGGCTGGCAGTGGTGGAGGATGAAGAGCCTAACTGTGGTCCAGGAGGAAATCATTTTTTCGCAGCCGGCGACTAGGCAGGCTTCCTCACGGTTTTCTGAACCTCCTCTAGCAAACATCCTACATTTTTTCCTCCTCGCACACTCCAGCAGTTATGTCCTCTTCCACTTCCCCTGTCTATTGATTTTCTTATACGCCATTCACCATTTATCAGAAAGCGTTCTGATTTTATCTATTGACTGTATAAAAGTTTATAAGCCGGTCCTGGCTATTTTCTCAACACTATTTTCTCAACACTTTTATGATCGAGTGTATAAAATTAGAACGCACGCAGGCTATTATCTATTGATGTTGTGCTGCAATACTTCCCTTTTTAGTATTTCTTCAATACATGCCAATAACATTGTCCTAATTATGCTCTTAAGGTGTTTGACATTTTTCCTAAGATAGCAAAACATAACAAAAATGAACTTCTTTGAAATCATGAGGCTATAATTTGATAAATATTGCATTTGGTTAATCTCTTGCATTCAACCAGCAAAGGACATGAGAAAGGTATATCTTTTGTTAACTTTTCACATTCATTTTACATACCTCTATCCAAAGATGATTTTTCATCTTATGCCAAAAGATAAAAACGTGCACAAAAACTATATATCGTTTGAGCGGTTTGGAGTTTAGCTTTGTTTGGAGTTTAGCTTAGGGTTCGTTTGGCGCAGCGTTTTGGCCGGCCGTTTGGGGCAAACACTATCGGATGGTGGGTAAACAAACGCCCTCCGGCGGCGTTTGCTCCGACTGGACCCGCCGCGTCGTAAAAAACGGGGCAAAAAGCTCTGTTTTGATCCGGTCCTCCACCCCTCCAGTTCAAATACGGCGTCTGGACCCGCCGCTTCGTCCCTCCACCTGAGCACCAAACAAAGCCTTAATTAGAATGTTATTGTGATTGTGTTGCTGGAGAGATATTGAGCAGTTTGGAGTTTAGCTTTGTTCTTATTTCATTCAGGAAATAATTTATTTCCTATGCTATTGTTATTGTGCTTCAACAATATATCATTTGATAATTGCATTTGATTTGAGAAAGGTGTAGAATTATTTCTATAATTTCATGTTTTAATTCGAGAAATATGTTATAGTTTTTAGAGTCCTCTTAAGCACAAGTTGTAGATTCATCATTTGAGTACAATCTCTTCTCTTTTTAATTCTTGTAATCAAGTTTTCTTTTCTTAGTGCATTGACGCCAATGGTTGGTATCAGACAAATAACAACCAAAACCTCATAAACATTGGAGGAGCTCAACGATATTCTTGATCAGTTGCGCTCCATGTTGTTCACCTTTACAATAACTCTGATTGTTGCCAATGATTGTTCACCTTTTTAATTTTATTTTTTGTTTCTTTCATGTTCAATTGGTGCACAGGTGAATCAGATGTTCATTGTCTATTTACAAAACTTTTTGTGAAGGGATCGCCTTTGTTGTTTGGAGCACAATAATTTCTAGAGTTTATATCATTCCAATTGAACATGCGGTCATTTACTTAAGTCACACTTTTTGAATGTTTTTTTACTAATTATCTCACCATTGGAATGCATCTTTGCACCTTCCCCAGCTTTAGATGGTTTGATTTTCTAATAATTATTTCTTGAGAAATGTAATATACCAAACAGTGAAAAACAAAAGAACGTTGTCCAAAAATCGCCAAAAGGACGTAAAAACAAGCGGAACTTTAGTGCACACGCTGATTTGAAATGACTTTCAATGCGTCTGTAATCTGCAGGATATAATACAAATTGAATGTCAAACTATCTTATTATCATTGTATTATTGTCTTTTTTGGTGATTTGTAGAATTTTTATCGTATTATGGAGTTTTTTACTGGCTATAGATTAAGTTACTTGAATCACAGTTTCGCTATATCGAGTGTGAGATTTGATGTCGCCGCTCTTGCAGGATGTCGTCGCTCTTTCCGGATGTCGCCGCTCTTGCCGGATGTTGCTGACCCCGCCGATTGTCGCCACCACCGCAGATTATCGCCACCCAAGCCTATTGTCTCCTCCTCCACCTAATGTTCATGCTTCGCCTAATGTCGTCGCTCGGCCTAACGTCGCCGCTCGACCATTGTCGTCGTCATGACCAATATCGCCGCCCACGGCACGTGTTGTCACTCACGACCAATGTCGTTGGTTTGCGGGCGAATCCCGCTTGGATATGGGAGCTGCCCGCAACGCCGCATCGATAACGAGCACTCCCGACGAATGTCGCCGCCCCCGAACAATATCGTCGCCAACGAACATTATCGCCGCCACCGAACAATGTCGACGCCCAGTCGCCCACGAACAATGTCGCCGCCCCCGAACAATATCGTCGCCAACGAACATCATCGCCGCCATCGAACAATGTGGACGCCCAAGAACAATATCGCCGTCCACGATCAATGTCTCCACCTACGACAAATGTCGCCCCCACGACCAATATTGCCGCCCACGACACATGTTGCAAGAGAAGCCCGCAGCGCCGCATCGAGAACGGGCGAAGCCCGTTCGAAGATACTAGTATATATATATATATCTATATATATATATATATATATATATATATATATATATATATATATACGAGTGACGGGCACGGGCCTCCGACCCGATTGCCACGCGCCAAAGTACCCGGCCGGCGACAGCGGGCTTCGCCGGCCCTACGGGAAGCCCGCCCACTGACGACAGTATCCCCGGCGTTGCCCCCCCCCCCCGACACGCTTTGCCGTCTCCGGCTGTACAGCCCCGCACGACAGTACCCGGCCAGCGGCCGCGGGCTCCAACCACGCGACACGGTGACACCTTTCTTTTATAATTTTTTATTTTGTTAATTATTTTCTTTTTTAATTATTTTAATTACTTTTTTAAATAATAAAAGGATTTTCTTTTTTAATTATTTTCTTTTTTTTAATTTTAAAAGGATTTTCACGGCCATCTCCGCCGACGCCGGCGGCCCGACCGGAGACCCCCGGCGGGTTCGCCGGGAGCAGGCGAACCTGCCGGCGGTATTCCGGTGGCGCTCCGGCGGTATTCCGGTGGCCAGCGTCAGAGCGCCACCGGAATACCGCCGGCAGGTTCTCCTGCTCCCGGCAAACCCGCCGGGGGGTCTCTGGTCAGGCGGCCGGCGGCTCCGCTGCCGGCGGCGGAGATGGCCGTGAAACTCGCGAATGGGAAACGGGATTGGAATGCCTGGATCGGGTTTTAGGAGAGAGAAGAAGTGAGAATTTTGGGTGTTTTTTTTATTTGCAATCCTAATCCGTTATTTGCAGCCCCAGATCCAACGACTTATCAATAAAACAGTCAAATCTGATGGCACATATAATTAACCTATTTTCGAACTCATTTTTATTGGCAGACCTGATACTTCTTTTTAGAGTAGTAATAGATATATATACATATATATATATATATGTGTGTGTATATATATATATGTGTGTGTGTGTGTGTATATATATATATATGTGTGTGTGTGTGTGTGTGTGTATATGTGTGTGTGTGTATATATATATATCTGTGTGTATATATATGTGTGTGTATATATGTGTATATATATGTGTATATATATGTGTATATATATGTGTGTGTGTATATATATGTATGTGTATATATATGTATATATATATGTGTGTATATATATGTGTATATATATATGTGTATATATATGTGTATATATATATGTGTATATATATGTGTATATATATATGTGTATATATATGTGTATATATATATGTGTATATATATGTGTATATATATATGTGTATATATATATGTGTATATATATATGTGTATATATATATGTGTATATATATATGTGTATATATATGTGTGTACATATATATGTGTGTATTTGTAATTTAATTTCATTTTAACTATAAGCTTTGGTTAAGAGCAGCCGGTCCAGCTACTGTTCTCCTTCCCGGCTCACCCGCTCTGCTGGTTGGGGTTTTCAACCCCACAACTCCTCGTCCCGAAAGAGGCGGCTGCACGCAACTAAAGCCGCACCTAGCGCTTCGTGCGCATCTTCCCCACGTCCAGCGTCACTGCCCCACGTCGCCTCCCTCAAGCACGCCGCTGCATTTAGGGTTGATTCGGCGTTGATTCAGTCACGATCGGCCCACGTCCAGCTCAAGAAACCTTCGCCCCACATCCGCCTGCAGTTGCTGCCCTATAGAAGAAGAAGAAGAAGAACAGGAAAAAGGGATGGTGAATGTTGAAGATTGAATATTGAAATAAATTGTTGTAGTTGCTGCCATTTGAGAGGGGGCTTGCTGTAGAATATAGTTGTTGTTTCCCGTTTGAGAGGAAGTTGAACAGTTGTGTTAGAGTTTTTTTGATAAGTGTTACTGTTGTGTTTGACTTCTGTTAGAGAGTTGTGGAAGATGATGTTTGATGTGCTTTGCCTTTTCGTTTGAGTTAGTTGAGTGCAATGAGAGGCTCTCTTAGTTAGGTTATATTTTTTTTCATAATTGGAGTTAGGAGAAATCAGTGGGCTGATTTGCTATGAGTAGGAATAGGAAAAGTGGATATCGTATTGTGTTAGAGATTACGTGGAGCCACTTTTGTGTGAAGAGTTGGTGAATAAGATTTAATTCTTGTATTTAGAGATTTCGTGGAACCTCTTGAGCTTGAGAGTGAGTTTAAGTTGTTTAGCTTGTGACTTCCTTACACTATTGAGTGTATGAGATTACGTGGAACCACTTTCGTGTGAGAGTGAGTGAAATTTCTTCTTGGTACCCGTGTGCGAAAGCGGCCGACCTCGAAGCGGGGGATCGAAGGTGACGAGGAATTCTTTGAGTGATCGTCATCGACTTCGAATATGGAAAGTGTAACGCCTCCCCTGTAATGTCCGTATAATATGGGTCTGGTCGGGGCCCCACAACATAGAGATTATACAACTTACGCATTATAAGATGATATAAACTACCTAACTCAAATCTCATACTATAAACACAGCAGAAACAAACAGTCAAACTAGAAGTTATCCACTACTACACGAGTATCAAACGGCCTTAAGGTCTTGCAACATTCACAAGTCCAAATACTGAAATAATACATCAACGTATCAACGTGTTTTAGAACAACTAATCTACCTCGACATGTCAGCCAGATCACAGTTCATGAAGCAAAGCACTCAGCAAAACATAAGAAACAAAAAGGTTCACTTCATGAGCCTTAGGCCTTTTTCGCCAGAAAACTTGCTCCCGCTTACGATCCTTGTCCTGTAAAAATTGGTGGTAAGGTGGGTCAGCAAAGGCTGACCTCAACTGTGTAACCAACACATCTCTTCCCGACCGTCTCTAGCGGACCACGGGGCACTTCATCACCCAGCAGGTCAGCACTTTATATGCAAATATACATGAACATAGAAAGTAGCAAAACATGTTTGGATGTCTCATATAACAAACATGTTTCTATTGTAAGCATATAATAAAAAGGGGTATACTATGCAGCATGTATGCAAACATGAGTTTTACCCAAGGTACCCTATAGCGCATGAATCTAACACATCATCGCGCATCAACAATCGGGTATTTCCAATTTCCCCTTCAGCGTTCAAGCCACAAACACATTGGTACTTCCAATTTCCTCTAACGGCATACAAGACGTCATACGAAACTCTTGCCAAGGCCCCACCCGCTCGTGGGTCTCAAAACTCGGGCTTGCCTGCAAGCTCTGACTTCTCACGTCAGAATTTTGTCTCACAAACCACAAAGCGATGCTAAGAACCCTTGTTAGACCCCACCCGCTCGTGACGACCCAGGTTCGGCTCCAAATCGGGACCAAGTCCACCGAAGGAGACCCAGCGGGACCCAGCTGGCATCGTCCGGGCTTGTCCAAACATTGTCGTCCTCGTCTGTTTCACAGAAGGGGACTTGTCTTGCCGGGACACTCTCCACACGTGACTTTGCAACGTCACGGGCTAGCCAGCCGACCACAGAGACAAAGTCGCGTTTTAGCACATCACAATCAAAACTTTTTCCCGCCCCAATCCACCATTCGTACTCAGACGAAAACAAGGGAGGAAACCACATCTCAAACGGCATCTTACCGCAAACGGATTTCTAGCAAAATTCTTAAGCCTCGTTATGCAATATCACCGAGTCGGACTAACGGTCGCGACTACGGCTTCATCCACAATGTCTAATCCACTAGTGGAGCGGATTTCTAATGCAACAACATGTCGGGAACGAACACAATCGACCCGGTGGCTCCTTTTGAACCATGGCAACCCGAACCCCTTTCATTTGAGAGATCCAGTGCCTAAATGCTTGAAAGAAAACAAAAACAACATGGATGACATGCACGCATCCTAAAGACCGAGAGGAGAAGTGTCGTTACCTTACGACTTCTCTTCCTTGCCATGGAAAACTCGACTTGCACGGATGAAAATGTGCGCCTTCAAGTCCTCTCCACGGATCTGGCCTCGGATCGACGATCGGAGCCCCGAAGCTTCGTCAATGGCGGAGAAAACCTTCTTCTTCCTCCTGCAAACTCTCTCCCAAACCCTAAATGTTTCTCAAAATGAAATCCACTCAGGGTTTAGAACGTTTTAGCCCTTATATGCCCTTTTGGGCGGAGCATCCTGAGCCATAGGATCAAATCCTAAGAGAAAACGGACGGCCAAAATGACAAACGATGGAACTGCTCCTGTCTACTACCGCCGAGCGGTAACCACCTACCGCGCCGCGGTAGCTTCCCGAGCCGTCGGTCCCGTTGGGAAGAAAATGTTATCGCAAGCGTTAGTCTTACCGTCGCGCGATAGCCACTCAACGCTTTTCACTCAATGCTTCGCGGGCTACCGTCGCGCGGTAGCATCCTACCGCCGCGCGGTACCACTCAACGCTCTCAACGCCCAGCTACTCAACGCTCTCAACACCTGGATTCGACGAAACGAGGCTATCGTCGGGCGATTGTTACCTATCATCACGTGGCAGCTTCCAGAGGCTCAAGATCTGGAAAAACTGGGGTGTTACAACTCCTTCCCCTAGAAGAATTTCGTCCTCGAAATTAAGTATGCACTTAAACAAATGCATACCTGAACTGAAAAGTTCTGGGAAGTCCTCCCGCATTGTTTGTTCACGCTCCCAAGAGAACTCGTCTCGCCCGCAGTTATTCCAGCATACTTCACGAGTTTGACCTCTTTGTTCCGCAACTGCAGAACTTTTGAATCCTCTATGCCAACCGGGCGGACTTTCGTCCTCAAGTCCTCTTCTACCGGCACCGTCGTTGACTCAACCACGACACTTGTCTCCACCAAGGCTTTCCTTATAACTGATACATGGAAGACATCGTGTAATCCACTCAGATCTGTGGACAACGTCAACCGGTAGGCTGCTTCTCCAATACGTTCCACGACCTCGAACGGTCCCAAGAACCTCGGACTCAACTTCTTGAGTCGGCGAACCCGTGAAATGCCTTTGAACGGCTTAATCTTTAAATATACCCAGTCGTCTATCGCAAACTCCACGTTCCTGTGGCGAGCGTTGAAATACTTCGCCTGCAGATCCTGAGCAACTTTTATGCGCTCCTGAATGATTCGCATCAACTCACAAACATGAGCCGCCACCTCTTTTCCCAAAAGCTTGGTGTCTCCCGTCTCTGTCCATGACATCGGTGTTCGACACCGCCTTTCATACAAAGCCTCGTATGACGTCATTTTTATACTTTATTGGAAACTGTTGTTATAAGCAAACTTCACCATGAAAAGGTGATCTTTCCACTTCTTACGAGAGTAAAGGATACACATCATCAGCATATCTTTCATTGTATGATTCGTCCTTTACGTTTGACTATCGATTTGAGGATGAAACGTCGTACTAAACTTGAGCTGTGTGCTCAGACTTTTTGTACCAGTCTCCAGACCTTGGACGTGAACCGTCCATCACGATCACTAACAATACTCTTGGGAATTCTGTGCAACCGCACAATATTGCGAACGTACAGTTCTACCATCTTCTTCAAGTTATCCTCCTTCCGATTCGGGATGAAGTGAGCCACTTTGATTAAGCGATCAACGATCACCCAAATCGCATCATTTCCCTACAGCGATCGAGGTAAGCCATGCACAAAATTTATGGAGATGTCATCAAATTTCCACTCAGGGATAGGAAGAGGATTCAGGAACCCGCCCGGCTTTTGACATTCAGCCTTCACTAAGGCACAAGTTTGACATTGACTCACATACAAAGCTACTTCTCGCTTCAAACCAGGCCACCAAAAGGATTTCTTCATATCCAAGTACATCTTTGTATTTCCCGGGTGAACGGAATACTTTGTGAAATGAGCCTCAAACATCAACTCCTCACGGAGTTTGCAGAACTGCGGTACACAAATCCTTTCGTCCTTCTTTAAGATCTCATCAATCATCTCTCAGGCACTACCCTCGCGTTTTGAGCTTCCACCACAAATGGCTAAAACTTCACATCCACATTAGTCATTTCCCGAATACGGTCAGACAAGTCGTTCTGCAACTCTATCCAGTTCAACCGAGCTATGTTAGACTCGCCTCTTGTTACACAATCAATTCCAAAGGACTCAAAATCTCGTACCAATCGCTCATCATGAGCTTCAATCCAATTTCTTTGTCCTGAGTACTTTCTACTCAACGCATCGGCCACCACGTTGGCCTTGCCCGGCGTATACTGAATCTCCACATCGTACTCTCCAAGGAACTCGACCCACCTGCGTTGCGGCATGTTCAAGTCTTTTTGATCTAAAAGATACTTCAGGCTTTTGTGGTCCGTGAAGATCTCTACATTCGCACCATACACGTAGTGCGGCCACAACTTCAACGCAAAAATTACCGTTGCCAACTCCAAGAGGTGGACGGGGTAATTCCTCTCATGAGACTTCAACTGTTTAGATCCAAGGCTATCACACTGCCATGTTACACTAACACGCAACCCAAACCGCAACCTAATGCGTCACTGAAAATCTGAAATCCTTCAGTCCCTTTAGGAAGACTTAGGATTGGAGTTGTTATCAGCTTTTCCTTCAAAGTGTCGAACGCTTGATTGCACTCCTGAGTCCACACAAACTTCTGGTTCTTACGAGTCAGAGTAGTGAGGGGCAGAGCTACCCGCGAAAAGTTTTCCATAAACCTTCTATAGTACCCGGCTAGTCCAAAGAAACTCCTGACTTCCGCCACGGTGCTAAGAACTAGCCAATCTCTGATGGCCTCAACTTTCGCTGGATCCACCGTCACCCCATCACCACTTATCACATGGTCCAAAAATGTCACTTTCTCTAACCAGAACTCACACTTAAAGAACTTTGCATAAAGCTGGTTCTCTCTCAAAGCCTGCAAGACTACTCTCAAATGAGCTTCATGCTCCTCCTCCAATTTGAAGTATCCCAAAATATCATCGATGAAGCCCACCATAAATGAGTCTAAATACTCCTGAAAAACTCGGTTCATCAAATGCATGAATATCGATGACGCGTTCGTCAACCCGAACGGCATCACCGAGAACTCGAAGTGACCATACCTCGTTCCAAGCGCTGTTTGGGTATGTCCTCGTCTCGAATCCGCAACTGTTAGTACCCTGCCTTCAAGTCCAACTTAGAGTACACCACTGACCCTACCAACTGGTCGAACATGTCTTCTATCTGTGGAATCGGATACTTATTCTTGACGGTCAGTTTATTCAACTCTCAGTAGTCTATGCACGGTCGAATACTACCATCTTTCTTCTTCACAAACAGCACTGGCGCGCTCCATGGCGAAGAGCTGGGTCTAATATACCCTTGCTCCAACAGTTCCTGCAACTGCACCTTGAGCTCAGTCAACTCCTTCGGTGTCATCCTAAAAGGAGGACGTGACACCGGCCTAGCTTCTGGTACTAACTCAATTGAGAAATCGATCTCTCGTCGAGGAGGCGCCCCAGGAAACTCCTCAGGAAACACATCCTCGAATTTTATCACTACCGGCACTTCTCTGATTAGTTGCTTGGAAAGTTAAACTTCCAACAACGTTACTAAAGCTACTCCTCCCTGGTTAACTGTCTGTACCAACTGCATGGCCGAAATCAGGGAACAGGCCACACCACTAAGGCCCTCAAATTTGACTTCTTCTTTTCCTTCGCTTCTCAGGGTCACCATCTTAGATAGACAGTCAATACTGGCACGCTGCACTGCAAACCAATGCATCTCCAAGGCACATCGAACTCAGCTAACGGTAAAACCGCTGCAACCAACACGAAGTCAACTCCGTCCAGATTCCAACCAATACGCCCTTTCGTCCTGGAGGTCATGAAAGACCGATTGGGCATGCGCACCCTAAGCTCTGAGTCTGTTGAAAAGGACTCGATTCCAATTCTTCGGATAAAGCTTTCTGCAAGAAAGGAGTGCGACGCTCCCGTGTCGAACAATACCTTAGAGGGGTAACCAGAAACTAACACGAAGCATAAAACATAGGCGACAAATAAAAGTCACGAAATTCTAAAGCAAATAAATAAACTTAAACTTTCTCATACCTGTCACCACATCGGGTTGTCGAATCGTTTCCTGCTGCCCAAGGTTGTATGTCATTGGCTGCACAGGTTGGAAAAGTGAAGCGCTCGACTCTGTCATCTTCCCTTTCTCCGCAGCGCTGGGACTGGAATGCACTGACTACTCCTATCTTGGCTCCTGCTCAGCGCCACCTTCAGTACAAAAACGAGATATGTGGTCCGGCTTGCCACACTTGTAGCATGATGGGGGTCCCTTGAAGCGAGATCCCCCAGCCGTTGTACCGCTCTTCTCTCATGACTTGTAGGGATGGGGCCTCTTTTTTCACTTACTCTCTTCCAACTTCTCATGCGATTGAGAAGACTTTCCTTCTCCCTATTTTACTGTAAATCTCTTACGACATTGTGTTCTTTCTATGTCACTTTCCAACGTCCTGGCCGCCTCAATCAAATCGTTGAAGCCCACATTCTTCATAGCTATGAGAGGTTGTCTCAGATTCTCTCTCAACTCATAGTAGAAGAGATTGTCTCTCTTTTCATCGTCGGTCATGGTCGTTTCAGCATACCGACCCAATCGAGTAAATTCCTGAACATACTCCTCAACAATCCCGTCTCGTTGCACAAAGACTGTCTCTGAAGGGCTATCCTTGTCGACGAAGGGATTTACTTTTTCCAAGAAGGCATTCCCGAACTCTTCTATAGACGAGGTGCGTCCAGGAAACTGGCGGCTGCTATGGCTCAACCACCACAGCTTAGAGTCACCTTCTAATATGAAGGTCGCAATTGAAACTGCTTCTATTCGCAAAATTTAGACAAAAGGACACTCACGGTCCCGCGATACTCCTATGTGGATAACTTCTTAACGTGATCCGATTATGACATTCGACCACGAATCCTTACCTTGGACACTAACCTGCCTCTGATACCAAATTGTAATGCCTCTCCTGTAATGTCTTTATAATATGGGTCCGGCCGGAGCCCCGCAACATACAGATTTCATAGTTTAAGCATTATAAGATGATATAAACTAGCCAACTCAAAACTCAGACTATAAATACAGCAGAAACAAACAGTCAAACTAGAAGTTATCCACTACTACAGGAGTATTCAATGCCCTCAAGGCCTTACAACATTCACAAGTCCAAATACTGAAATAATACATCAATGTATCAACGTGCTTTAGCACACCTAAGCTAACTCGGCATGCAAGTCGGATCACAATTCATGAAGCAAAGCACTCAGCAAAACATAAGTAAAACAAAAGGGTTCACTTCATGAGGCTTATGCCTTTTTGGCCGACAAACTTGCTCCGACTTGCGATCCTTGCCCTGTAAAAATTGGTGTTAACGTGGGTCAGCAAAGGCTGACCTCAACTGTGTAACCAACATATCTCCTTTTGGTCGTCCCTAGCGGACCCCGGGGCACTCCATCACCCTGCAGGTCAGCACTTCGTATGCAAATATACATGAACATAAAAAGTAGCAAAACAGGTTTGGATGTCTCATACAATAAACATGTTTTTATGTTGAGCATATGATAAAAAGGGGGCCTACTATGCAACATGTATACAAACCTGGGTTTCACCCAAGGCACCATATAGCGCATGAATCTAACGCATCATCACGCATCAACAATTGGGTACTTCCAATTTCCCCTTCGGCGTTCAAGCCGTAAACACATGGGTACTTCCAATTTCCCCTAACGGCATACAAGCCGCCACACGGAACTCTTGTCAAGGCCCCACCGGCTCGTGGGTCTCAAAACTCGGGTTTGTCTGCAAGCTCTGACTTCTCACGTTCAGGATTCCGTCTCACAAATCACAAACCGATGTTAAGAACCCTTACTAGACCCCACCCGCTCGTGACGACCCAGGCCCGGCTCCAAATCGGGACAAAGTCCCCCGAAGGAGACCCAGCGGGACCCAGCTGGCATCGTTCGGGCTTGTCCAAACCTTGGTGTTCTCGTCAGTTTCACAGAAAAGGGACTTGTCTCGTCGGCACACTCTCCACACGTGACTTTGCAACGTCACGGGCTAGCCAGCCGACCACAGAGACAAAGTCGCGCCTTAGCACATCACAATCAAAAGCCTTTCCCACCCCAATCCACTATTTGTACTCACACGAAAACAAGGGGAAACCACATCTCAAACGGCATCTTGCCGCAAACGGATTTCTAGTAAAATCCTTAAGACTCGTTATGCAACATCACTGAGTCGGACTAACGGTCGCGACTACGACTTCACCCACAATGCCTAATCCACTAGCAGAGCGGATTTCTAATGCAACATCATGTCTGGGACGGACACAATCGACTCTGTGGCTCCTCTTGAACCATGGCAACCTAAACACCTCTCATTTGAGAGATCTAGTGTTTAAATGCTTGAAAGAAAACAAAAATAACATGGATGTCCTGCACGCATCCTAAAGACCAAGAGGAGAAGTGTCGTTATCTTACGACTCTTCTTCCTTGCCAAGAAAAACTCGACTTGCACGGATGAAAATGTGCGCCTTCAAGTCCTCTCCACGGATCTAGCCTCGGATCGACGATCGGAGCCCCGAAGCTTCGTCAATGGCGGAGAAAGACCTTCTTCTTCCTCCTCTAAACTCTCTCTCAAACCCTAAGTCTTTCTCAAAATGAAATCCACTCAGGTTTTAGAATGTTTCAGCCCTTATATGCCCTTTGGGCGGAGCATCCTGAGCCATAGGATCAAATCCTAAGAGAAAACGGACGGCCAAAATGCCAAACGACGGAATTCCTCCCTTCTACTACCGCCGAGCGGTAATCCCCTACCGCGCCGCGGTAGCTTCCCGAGTCGTCGGTCCCGTTGGGAAGAAAATGTTATCGCCAGTGTTAGTCTTACCGTCGCGCGATAGCCACTCAACGTTTTTCACTCAATGCTTCAAGGGCTACCGCCGCGCGGTAGCACTCAACGCTCTCAACGTCCAGCTACTCAGCGCTCTCAACGCTTGGATTCGACGAAACGAGGCTTCCAGAGGCTCAAGATCTGGAAAAACTGGGGTATTACAGAAAGACGGCTATTTCCATGGGTAATTGTTTTTTTCTCCTCCTCCGTGTAGGCCTCTATATTTTCTCGTAGGATAATAGATTCATTGTTGGGTTTTCGCTCAAATATTATCAGCAAACGCTACGTCGAAAACTCCAAACGGAACGTATTTGTAGTTCACGATTTTTGTTTTGCTACGACAAGGGAAACGGAACGAAAGTTGTGAATTTCCTTCTCCGGATTTTAGAATTGAACCATTAATTCAAGAAAATTCATTTTTTACCACAATAATTTTTTTGTGTGTTGTAAAAAAACAAACGTTGTTTAATTTCATAAAGTCTGCGTAACGTCCGCTCAAATTGTTTTTGCAAAATTCATATTTGATTGCACGCATTTAGAGTTTTCTAGAAAAAAACAGACAGGCACTCAAACACTACGCGTCGTCCTGCATCAATTTGGTATCAGAGCGAGGTTCTGAAATTTTTCTAAGTTTCGAGATCCGCCCTGCGTAGAATAGGAACCCGCATAGCATTTTATTTTCAAAAAAAAATATTTTTTAGCATCATCAAACATTTGCATTTTATTGTATGTTTTGCATGCATCTGCGTAGTGATATGTTAGTGAGATGCGTCGAGTTGAACGTGGTCAACCGAGTCGTGGAAACGAAGGGAATGAACCACCCCGGTGGTTTTTACCTTTCACATACCAATTTGACAGCGTTAGACAAAAATATACATCAAGTGCGAGAAGTGTTCGAAAACCTTAATGTTAGGGTGAATACTCTAAAAGTTTGACCTCGAGCTTTATTGTCACCTCCAACTCGAGATGAGCATTTTGCCCATCTTCGTTATAACTGTAGAAATGGAGAAAGCCAACCTTGTATATATATTCACTTGGTAATAGTTACAAGTATACATACCCTTATATAGGAAAAGAAGGAAGGAAAAATCCTAATACATGATGTGGGGCTAATACAAGAGAGAGAAATAAATAAGAAACAACATGGGCCCTTAAATGGGCTTTTCTAACACTCCCCCGCAAGCTGGAGCGTACAAGTCGTAGGCACCAAGCTTGGATAAGAACTGATAGTATAGCGGCCTGGAGAGAGCTTTCGTCAGGATGTCCGCAACTTGGTCGGTAGCAGGAACATGCGCCAAATCTATCTTCTTTGACTGTACCTTTTCCCGGATAAAGTGACAGTCAACTTCGATATGCTTTGTTCGTTCGTGAAAAACCGGATTCTTGGCAATATGAATTGCTGCCTGACTGTCGCAAAATAAGGTTGCCGGAGATGAGAGACGGACACCTAAGTCTCTCAGAAGGCCTTCAAGCCAGGTTAGCTCAGAAACGACAGCAGCCATAGCCCGGTACTCGGCTTCGGCAGAGGAACGCGCAACCACATTCTGTTTCTTGCTACGCCAAGTTATGAGGTGTCCACCAAAGTAAGTACAGAATCCAGTTGTGGAGCGCCTATCATCAATAGATCCTGTGTAGTCAGCGTCAGAATACGCGACAAGAGATAGAGATGTGGATGGCTTGTACACGAGTCCTTGTCCGGGGGCGATCTTGAGATATCGAAGGATGCGCTCGACAGCTTGAAGATGCGATGTCCGAGGAGCGTGCATGAAACGGCTCACAACTCCCACAGCAAATGAGATGTCTGGTCGAGTCACCGTAAGGTAGATCAGCTTCCCAACCAAGCGTCTGTAATATTCTGGATTTGTGAGTAGCTTGTCAGAGTCAGAGCTATGGGCCGAGAGCTTGTGATTTGCGTCCATAGGAGTCTCTGCAGGTTTGCACCCAGAATAACCTGCATCACGAAGGAGGTCTATACAGTACTTCCTTTGAGATAACACAAGACCATCAGGGCGTCGGGCGACCTCGAGCCCAAGAAAGTACCGAAGGTTGCCCAGGTCTTTGGTTTGAAAGGCAGAATTCAACTGTGCCTTGATCTGTTGTATTCCTGTCGTGTCGTCGCCAGTAATCAGGATATCATCAACATAGACCAGAAGAATCACAGTACCGGTTGACCGATGTCGGGTGAAGAGAGAAAAATCAGCCGAGCTCCGAGTGAAGCCACTAGCACAGACCACCTTACTGAACTTTTCAAACCATGCACGCGGGGACTGTTTGAGACCATAAATGGATTTCCGAATGTGGCATACCAAAGACTCCCCCGTGGTCTCAAACCCGGGAGGCTGCTGCATATAAACTGTCTCCTGGAGATCGCCGTTGAGGAAGGCATTCTTGATATCCAGCTGATAAAGTGGCCAGTGACGATGAACAGCCAAGGAGAGAAGAACGCGGACCGTGTTCAATTTGGCCACGGGAGAGAAGGTTTCCTCGTAATCAAGGCCATGTTGCTGAGTAAACCCCTGTGCCACAAGACGTGCCTTCAGACGGTCGATAGTGTCATCCGCTGCATGTTTAATGACAAAGACCCATTTGCAGCTAACAGGGGTGTGGCCAGTAGGAAGAGGAACCAGATCCCAGGTCTGGTTAGCCCAGAGAGCCTGCATTTCATCGTGCATAGCAGCCCGCCATCCTGGGTGGTGAAGCGCCTCCTGCACATTGTTAGGAAGAGAAATAGAGGAAAGGGAGGTGGCAAAAGTGTAGAGAGGCGGTGTGAGCCGATGTAGAGAGACGTAGTTGGTCAAGGGATGAGCTGTAGAGACGGGAGCGTGATCGACCGCAGCCGAGCTATCGCTGGCAGCAGGGAGCTGGGTCACGGGAGCATCCATGGATGGGCGACGAGAGTAGACACGGATTAGCGGTGGAGGAACCCGAGGAGGAACGGGGGGAGAGGAGGAAGAAGACGGCACAGATGGCGTGACCGGGACAACGGGCCGGGGAAGAGAGGGAGCAGAAGACGAGGGAGCAGAAGACGAGGTGGTGCCGGGTAAGTGGAAGGGCTGGTCTTCGCAGAAGGTGACATCTGCAGAAACGACCATTTTGCCGGTAGTAGGAGAGTAGCAGACGTACCCCTTTTGAGTGCGGGAGTAGCCAACAAACATATACTTGGCGGCCCGAGGAGCAAGTTTGTCGGAAGGAGGGCCAAGAAGGTGGACATAACAAACACACCCGAAGATCCGTGGTGTGAGAGAGGTGAGGGGGATGGAGGGATAGAGGAGTTGGATAGGCGAGGCAAAATTAAGGACAGAGGAGGGAAGGCGGTTGATGAGATGACAGGCGGTGGAAACAGCAAAGTTCCAATATTTGGTGGGAACATGCATTTGGAACATAAGAGAGCGGGCAACATCGAGAAGATGACGATTTTTCGTTCGGTCACCCCGTTTTGCTGAGGGGTATACGCACAGGAAGTTTGATGGATGACACCAAAGTCTGTGCAGAGATCGGAGAAGGCACGACCCGTATACTCCCGAGCATTATCAGTGCGAATGACTTTGAGAGGAGTGGCGAACTGCGTACGCATCTCAAGTAAAAAGGCACAAAAGACAGAGGGAAGTTCAGTGCGATCATGTAGGAAATAGAGTCACGTGGTACGGGAGTAATCGTCAATGAACGTGACAATACCGAAAGCCAAAAATACTAGGGAGCCGATAAGGACCCCAAATATCAGAATGAACTAACGACAAGGGAGTAGGACTCCTGGTACAGGCAGGGGGGGAAAGAGGAACGGTGTTGTTTGCCGTAGACACAAGATTCACAGGAGAATTCTTGTAAAGAGATATCAGGAAGAGCCCGCTTGAGAATCGAAAGGGGAGCATGTCCAAGGCGGCAATGTCAATCAACAGTAGAGATGGTGGAGAGAAGAGTTGGTGGGATATCCAAGATGTACAACCCATTCACCAGCTGCCCCTGACCAATGGTACTCCGGGTGCGGCGATCCTGCATAAGAAAAGAAGAGGGTGAAAATGTAATACAACAGTCAAGGTCGTGTGTGAGACGACTAACTGATAATAAATTGAAGGGAGAACCCGGAACGTGAAGAACCGAGGAAAGAGAAAGGGTTGGCGTAAGCTGAAGATCAGCGGAGCCAAAGACAGGGAGGGTGTCACCGTTGGCCACAGTGATGCGAGCAGGATGAGGCATTTGGAGATATACTGGGGGCTTCTGAGAGGAGATATGGTGAGTAGCGCCAGAATCAACGATCCAACAAGGATGATGAGAGAGGCAGGTGATACCCTCCGTAGAGAAGGACACAACAGAGGTGACAGCTGAAGCAGCAGGCGTCATGCGGTGACAGAGACGAGGCCGGGCGACTAGCAGAAGGGAGGCCGGCAGCGAGCAGGAACAGTCCGCGGCGGACTGGAGGCGGTCGAGGCGAGTAGGGCAGACCACAGCTGCAGAGAGAGGCCACGGAAACAGAAAGAGGCCGCATCGGGAAGAGAGTCCGCGCGGACAGAGACAGGCCGCAGCGAGCAGAGACAGCGGACTGGATGAGGTCGCGGCGAGCGGGAGTAGGCCGCGGCGAGTACAGGCACGCTCAGCAAGGAGCGGGCTATGGGAGGCCGCGGCGGACTGGAGGAGGCCGAGGCGGACTGGATCAGACCGCGGCGGACTGGATCAGACCGCGGCGGACTGGTTCCGGCCGTGGCAAGCAGAGCACAACAGCGGGCCGAGAAGAGAGGGGAAGCTTGGCAAGTCGCGGGAACGGGGAAGTCGCGGCGAGCAGCGGGTAGAGAGAGGCCGCGCGGACAGAGACGGAGGCCGCGACGAGCAGAACAGAGGCCGCAGGCAAGACAGGCTGCGATCAAGCAAAGAGCGCAGGAGCGGGCTGACGAGAGGCCGCGACTAGGAGAGAGGCCGCAGCGGACGGGTAAGAAGGTGGTCCCACGTGGTCCCACGGAGAGAGAAAAGGTTATAAAAGAGAGCGTCCGCAGCAAGAGAGAAGGGAGGGTCCGCAGCGGACAGGAGCAATCCGCAAGAGATGGCGGAGTCGGTTGAGGGAGTCCGAGAGGGAGCGCGCAACGGACCAGAGGAGAGTCCGCGCCGGACAGAGAAGGAGTCCGCAAGAGATTGCGGATAGGGAGTCCGCGAGCAAAGAGGCTCGAGCGGACAGAAGCAGAGCGAGCTAGAGTGGAGCAGTCCGCGAGTAAAGAGACTCGAGCGGACACAAGAGAGCAGTCAGCGGACAGGAAGGAAACCAAGAGGATGAGGTCGCCGAGGTCGCGCCGGACAAGAGGAGGCCGCAGCGAAAAAGGGAAGCAGCGGACCCCACAGGATGGCTATAAATAGGGGGCCAGAGGAGGAAGGAGAAGGCGGGAGGAGAGGTGGTTCCACGGGAGGAGATGCTGCGGACTGGACAAGGGAGGCCGCAGGACTGAAGCGGCTAGAAGATGCGGACACACTTTCGCAGGCCGCAGAGGAGAGGTGGTTCCACGGAGGGAGAGGCAGCGGACAGGAAAAGGGAGGCCGCAGGAGGTCGCAGGCCGCAGGCCGCAGGGCGGACAGAAAGGGGAGTCCGCAGGAATCAGTAACCTGGCTCTGATACCATGTAGAAATGGAGAAAGCCAACCTTGTATATATATTCACTTGGTAATAGTTACAAGTATACATACCCTTATATAGGAGAAGAAGGAAGGAAAAATCCTAATACATGATGTGGGACTAATACAAGAGAGAGAAATAAATAAGGAACAACATGGGCCCTTAAATGGGCTTTTCTAACAATAACGACCCACCATACTATGTAGAAAGATCTACATTTTAGGAGGAACCCTTTTTTGAGGAAGAGGTTAGATATCCCTTAGATAGGATTGACTTTGAACAGGACCATGGTAGGAATTTCCCTCGGAATTTTTTTGAACCCCAACGAGAACATTTCTTAGGTAAGCGAGATCATTATCTGGAGAGACCCTATAATGATGTAGTTAGAGAAGAGCGTTCTCGAGACCATCGCCGGACTATATAGGTCATGCATCGTGATGATCGTCCTAGAGATTGGAATCGACCGCCACCCTTGTGGCATCGAGACAATCATGATCCTTACGATGATGATTGTCATCGTTCTTATCCTCGCACTCGGGTGGATCCTATTGATCCTTCGACACCATATTATGAGGAGAGAGTTCTGTATCACTCCAGTCTTTGATACTATATGTCTCTTCTATATGAGGAATCTAAGTCTGTATATGTGCGACCACCACCACACGTTCGTAGGACTCACGACCACGTCATGATTATGTTATGGATGATCATCATAATGACCCTCAAGATACATATAGAGGTCACTCTCATCAAAATTACATCACACATAATGATCCTCCTAGTATTCCAAAAACGGACATGATGGTATCCATTAAGGGTCAGCGAGAGCACTCCCCATTCCAAAGCAAGGAAACTTCACTTACTCTGTCTGATATTCTAATACAGGATGTGTGAAGTCAACCCCCACGAGAGTCTGCTCCACTTAGTGAATCTTCTCTAGATTCTATATCTACATTGGGTGAAGACTTTTCGCACACTTCACCCGAGATTCCAAACTATCTATTGAGTGAAGACTTTTCGCACACTTCACTCGATAGCGCACTGAGTCACCTCACGATCGGGAGGCGAGAATTTTGTAGTGATCTCGAGGTTGTCAACTTTCCCTTTTCCGAGAGCCCGACCCCTGCTTCTGGAGGACCATCACATGACTGATGGGTTTTTTGATGACCCTCCTATTGAGCCTCCAGATGAGTCACCTTGTCCTTATGTGGATGAGATTCATGTAAGTAACACACTTGTGAATTTTAAGACATGGATACCATTTCCATTATCGACCATGATGGCAATAGCGCTCCAGAGAGAGGATTTTGAATGTGATATTCATAGTAGGACTTGATCGTAGTCATCTGGTCACTCGCACTCTAGGTGAATTATGGGACATACCACCTACTCAGCTCATTCAAGAGTCGCGTCTTATTATCAGTAAATATGGTTATCACTTTGAAGACCATCATATTCGCGATGAGTTTTCATGTCCCACCTAGTGAGCCTCATGATGTCTCACATTCTCTTAGTAAGTTTATCACAATTGACACACTTCACGTGGAATGTCATTTATATGAGAGCACTCCATATGTTTTTGGTGTCTACGTTGATGTTCGTCGCATTTGTGACGAATTTTATTATGCCCCTCCCGGTGAACCCCCAGAGATGTCTTTAGTATCCAAACCTCTGGTCTATGAAGTTAGTTGTGTTAGTAGTCATCTTTTGCATTTGCATGATTTGCATAAAAAAAATTAAGCGGAAATTGCATAGTACTTATGACTTATATGCAACTCAAACTAACAAGCAGAAAAGAATTACTAGTTTTAAAGTGGATGACTTGGTGATGGTTCGGCTAAATCCGGAACGGTTACCTTCTGGTACCATAAAGAACCTAGTTGACCGTAGAACTGGATCCTTTAGAGTGGTGAAGCGGATTGGGCAAAATGCGTATGAACTTGAGATGTCTTTCATTTGAGGAGCAAATCATGTTTAACATAGTCGACCTGACTTTATTCTATGACTATCAACATGAGTCTTTAGATTTTTCATTGTCTTCTCCTCCATTTGATTCTTTTGGGTTGGTGAGTGAGAGTGAGGAGTCACATTCAGGACATACCAACATTCATTTTGCTACTGACATGTCCATTGCAGTTCCTCCTTTTTTCACTGATAGTTTTCAGGTTGAGCATGTGATACCTGGAGATTCTTAGATACCAACTCTCAGAGCCGCTGGTAGACTTCCGGGACAGATCTTAGCTCCTGAGCAGATATTGTATGATGAGACAGTGCCCACTACTGATGGTAGCTTTTAGAGATACTTGTTTCGTTGCCATGACAGACCAGAGTCTGAAACCGGCTAGGTCTTGGCCGAGGAGTTACAGCATACGGATGTTGATTTTCTACCACACTACCGTTCGGAACACTCACCAGAGATGAGTGATTTCGAGAGGGAGAAGTTGGTGGATACCAACCCCGATCAGGTCGACACAAAAGTGTCTGACGTTGTACGGTTGTACCCGACCGGATCTCTATCGGCCCTGAGCTATGAAGCACCGGTACGAGTATGAGTACCGAGTACCATACGTATCCGGTACGGCAGTACGACAAAATTTTAAAAACAAATATATGGGTACGGCAGGATACGTTGTATTAAATATAATAAATATGTATTATATATCTCACAAATGTAATTAGAAGTCCTCAAAACAATATTAAATCAAGCATAATTGCATAAATCATCAATTTTTATACCTTATACATACTAAACAACATGAGTATGAAGAACTAACAGCGCATGTATATAGTAAAAAAATAAAATAATAAATTTAAATCAAATTCTTTATAGTTTTAACGAAAAAAAGATACTAAATTTGAAGCGCATTTTATTATAAACAAATACCGCTAATTGCATTTATGTTTCATAAATTTTTCTTTTCTAAAAGTCACACAATTTTTTTGTTTGTTTTTGAAAAACATACTCTATCACAATATGCAGAATGATCTGACAAGTCCAAATGTATCTACAGATTAGAGTAACAGGTGTATCCGTCGAGTATCGGGTACATACTGGTACCAGATACGTATTCGATACGGGTACGTGACCCTCATGGAAGTATCGGTGCATCATAGGCCCTGAGTCATGTATATTTTTGTGTGACATTTTTTTTTTGCATATTTTGTAATTTTGCAAACCATGAAAATTTTGTGTTTTGTTAGGAAAAAATATATATAGAACCTTATAAATATATCTTTCACTATTATAAGGGGAAAGTTGTCTTTGGTGAAACATTCAAAAATATCAATTATGCCCTCATTTTTATATTTTAATGATTTGACATATATTATAATCTATTTCAAAGAAATTAAAATACAATGTTCATTCAAGTAATTACACTATCAAAAAATTAGAAGTAATGATGAAAATTCATTTAAATTCCAAACGTTTTTTAGTAGAGCTCCTACACCTACTATGGTAGGTTGTCATTAGGCATGTCAGTGGTTTATTCAAGGAAGGTTGTCATTAGGCATATTAGTGGTATTTTTGAGGTGATGACATTAAATCAATCAACTTTATTAAATTCAAAATTAATATTTTTAGGTCAAAACGTATATTGTTTTACAAAATAAAAATTGTAATATTTATTTTTATTTTTTTACGGTCATTTTGAGTACTCATATGTATATGTTGCGGGCGAAACCCGCCTTGATGGGCCGGGCAAATCTCGTCGTCGTCAGCCGGGTACCGTCGCGCTTGGTCGTAGGGGCGGAGCCCGGTGTCGGACACTTGTATATATGTATATGTAATTTAATTTCATTTTAACTATAAGTTTAGGTTAAGAGCAGCCGGTCCAGCTATTGTTCCCCTTCCCAGCTCACGCGCTTTGCTGGTTGGGGTTTTCAAGCCCATAATTCCTCGTCCCGAAAGCGGTGGCCGGGTGCAACTAAAGCCGCGTCTTGCGCTTCCTGCGCGTCTTCCCCACGAACCAGCGTCGTTGCCCCACCTCGCCTCCCTCAAGTACGTCGCTGCATTTAGGACTGATTCGGCGTTGATTCAGCCATGACCGGCCCACGTCCAGCTCCGGCAAACCTCCGTCGCCCCACGTCCGCCTGCAGTTGCTGCCCTATAAAAGAAGAAGAAGAAGAACAGGAAAAAGGGTTGGTGAATGTTGAAGATTAAATATTGAAATTGATTGTTATAATTGCTGCCATTTGAGAGAGGACTTGCTGTAGAATGTAGTTGTTGTTTCCCGTTTGAGAGGAAGCTGAACAGTTGTGTTAGAGTTTTTTGATAAGTGTTGTTGTTGTGTTTCACTCCTATTGGAGAGTTGTGGAAGATGAAGTTTGATGTGCTTTGCCTTCCCGTTTGAGTTAGTTGAGTCCAGTGAGAGGCTCTCTTAGTTAGGTTATATTTTTTTCACAATTGGAGTTAGGAGAAATCAGTGGGCTGATTTGCTGTGAGTAGGAATAGGAAAAGTGGATATCGTATTGTGTTAGAGATTACGTTGAGCCACTTTTGTGTGAAGAGTTAGTGAATAAGATTTAATTCTCGTGTTTAGAGATTTCGTGAAACCTTTTGAGTGTGAGAGTGAGTTTAGGTTGTTTAGTTTGTGGCTTCCTTACACTATTAAGTGTTTGAAATTCCGTGGAACCACTTTCGTGTGAGTGTAAGTGAAGTTTCTCCTTGGTGCATGTGTGCGATGGCGGCAGACCTCGAAGCGGGAATCGAAGGTGACGAGCAATTCCTCGCGTGATCGTCATCGACTTTGAATACGGAAAGACGTCTCTTTCTGTGGGTAATTGTTTTTTTCTCCTCTTCTGTGTGCATCTCTATATTTTCTCGTTGGATAATAGATTCATTGTTGATTTTTCGCCCGAATTTTGTGAACAAACGCTACGTCGAAAACTCCAAACACAACGTATTTGGAATTGCATGATTTCTGTTTTGCTACGACAAGGGGAACAGAACGAAAGTAGCGAAATTTCTTCCTCAGATTTTAGAATTGAACCATTAATTCAAGAAAATTCATTTTTTTAACAAAATAGTTATTTTTGTGTTTTACAAAAAAAACATTGCTTAATTTAATAAAGTCTGCGTAACGCTCACTCAATTTTTTTGCAAAATTCATATTTTATTGCACGCATTTAGGGTTTAAGCCGAGGGATACGGCTAACTGTTTCACTTAAACTGGATTTTTCTCTAAATAACTTAAAGATCATTATTTAGGTGTTAAGTAGGAGTTTTGTCTGAGCGTCCGTAGTTATCCCCTACTGACGTGACATCATGACGCGCATTTTCCCTTACTCTGATATATCTTTAAAGGCGGTGAAAATGCGGTTTGTGACAGTTGGTATCAAAACCAGGTTGGTTTGACAAGTTGGTCGAACCAGCCAATCTCGTTTAGTTTGTTCCTCTTCATTCATTTGCATACACACAACGATGTGTAATCAGTACGTCTTAACCAAAGTATAGTCACTACAATCATAGCATGATAAGAAATATATGAGTCATATTATGTAGTATGGATGCATAATATGTGTTTGTATTTGAATCCACCATAGGTGGCAACATGTTGTAACACCCCCGTCCATCACATGAAATATAACAGAAGATCCGACCGGGGCCCCACGCCATATTCCACAGACAGTCGGGGACATTACTTATGAATATCAAAGCTAGCATACGCATCCTAACGCATAACATTCTAGCGGAAGCATTGGGGGTTAAATTTGAACTCAGCTATCATGAATGTCCTCTACATATAAATAACCACATTTATAAATCTCCAAGGAATGTTTATAAAATACACAAAATGTTTGGCTTTAAGGCCTTACAAGTTTTCTTCATACGTGTGAATTACATACATCGGCACGCAGGCCGGCCACACATAAAAATCACAAAACAATTCATTCTTTGGTCGTCGAGGGCCAGCATTGCAGCAGCAGCAACAACAGCAAGGGCTTCAGCCCACTATTTTCCGCTCGGCTCTCCTGCACCTGCACGGGAACAAACCACTGCAACGGTGGTAAACAAAACAACGGTCAACATTCAGCTGACTAATTTATAATGACCATACCCCTTACCCGGGGCAGCGGGATTCCTTCCCTGCAGGCATAGCATTTTCACAACAGATATATCACAAGAACGTGCACTCACGCACAGTTCAACATATCACAAACGAATGCCTCAGCGGCCAAACGCTTCGTGCACTCAGGGCACTTATTCGGTGTGCCGAAGTGTCAGGCCCCACCACCGTTTCCAACGGCAAACTTGAGCATTGCACTCCACGACCTACAGCCGGAGACTTTAGTCTTAATGGCACGCAGACCTAATACTCTCATTATGTGTTACAATGAATATCCAATAACCCGGGCCACTCAAGTTGACAACCAGAACGCGGATACAGTTCAGCCCTTGTCCGTTGCTCAAATCGCCAGTTCAATGTCTAGACTGACGCGGGTTGGCATCCCCTTGTCCGTTCGGCACGAAGCCTTTTAAGAGCTCATAGTTCACAATAGCCACACTGTCCATCAAGGACTGGCTTCACAATCACAGGTTAGCTAAGAGCTATTTCCAGCGACAACCACTATCGCCTGGCGTTAGCGACAGAACTCTCTTTTTGCACCCAACCCAAACCATATCTGGACCAACCATCAAGAAATCCCTGCAGCCACCTGCAGTGCCAGAAATACTGGACTTTCATAGCACACAGCACATGCACTTTAAGGGTATTTTCGTGGAATTCCACTTCAGTACGTCCTGCGACTCCACATCACAGGCACAACCAACCGACTCCATTTGATCCAACCGAAAGACGCGCAAACACTACGCGTCGTCCTGCATCACTTAGTCTCTTATTGATCTAGCATAACTGAACTATGGTTCCAACACTAATCTGGCATATCTAATTTAAATCTTAATCTATGAATGTAGTAGGATTTTACGATACTCGATCAGACCCTACGATCGGAACCGATCTGATCCAACCGTAAAACGATCCCCCCTAGGCTCTTGATCATGACAACCTTGAATGGAACTAATGCTTCATTTGGCGCGGCGGTGGCATTTGCTCCCGGCGGGTGGAAAGGGCAGTCTCGGACTGGAGGGAGGGAGGTGAGGCTAGAAACTGAGGGGAGGCGGGGATTTTTCTCCTTGCTGCAGGAGCAAACGCTGTAAACACCGGGCCGGCTGTTTGTTTTTCCTCCCTGCGGGCGGCGTTTGCTCCCGCCACTGGCATGAATACGCCGAACCAAATGAAGCCTAAGAATGGGAAGATACATGAAAAAATATGAGAATAAAATGCTATGTGAATAGCTAAATCAAAAGGTACATATTTTCCATTAAATTACGAAGGCCTTTAAATACCCCAAAACACTAAACTTCCAAGTCTTTCCATTATGAGATCATGAATATGAAACTAACCGATCAAATTGGAAATGCAAAAATGTTGCAAATGGACAGCTTTCGTGAGAAGAAGTCAATGAAAGATGGAAATTGAAAATGTATACCTGGGAGGAATTCACATTTCTAAAACATCATTTATAGCCACCTACTTGTCCACATATCAGAAATGTTCTTAATATAACACAAAACATGAACTTTTCTTGTATCATATAGAACAAAATTTATAAACCACCCATTACTAGTAACTATAAAATGCAAAAATTGGATCCAAAGAGGAGAAATTCAATCATTAGTACAACCTTATGGAGCTCAGTCCCCACCAGAAGGTTATCCACTTCTTCCAAACTCCAGGTAAATGGGACGCACTCCCTGTCGGGTAAAATCTGGAGGTATCCCTCCCATGGAGAGGCCGCACCGAGGCTCCTCTCATACATAAGCGCTAGAGCCAAGCCCAGACAACCATCAAGGCCAGAAGCCTCGATAAGTGACGAGATCCCTGAGGTCCGGATAGTGAGGCAGGAACGCTTAGGAATGGTGGCGACGAGGTCGCCCTCCTTGAGATCGTACAGTGCCCGCACGGAGATGCCATCGGGGGAATCGACGAACACGAGTGCGTCGCTGTATACGATACAGTGAGACATCATCCATCTTTTGAACGCCCTCATTCTCCTGCGACATGGAAAGGTATCCTAAAGTACTAAGAAATTATCCAGCGGATTCAGAGTAGAGTAGAGCAGAGCAGAGCTTACCTGCTCATGGCTGATGTCGACGGCAACGGGACCTTCGGAGGTTCATTTTTAAGCTATGTGCGAATAAAAATAATAATAAGTATTTTATTAAGAACATTGTTAATCGCTATTTTCATTTTTTTTTTAAGAACACCGCATTACGATAGGTGCACACATAATTGTTATGTGCACTGTTTTTTTGTTAATAGCAAACTAGCAAGATTAACTTGATATATCAATGAACCACAACATTTTTTCATAAAAATAAAAGATTAATAAGTCACACACCATAGATTACATTTAAATTTGAAAAACGGCCGACAAAAGAATAACATGGATTAACAAAAATATGATTTCATCAAAATGAGAAAACCCAAAATAAAATAAATAGATCTCTGCTTCTTTGTCCAAACTTTTCTTCCACTGATCCTTGTTTTTCTTCATATTTCTAGAATTTTAAGCATAAAAATTAACATTTAATGAATGAAATTTAGTAATGAATTTTTTTACGATAAATGTTTGCATACATTGTACGAGAGGGCTCCAAAATGACGTCTCACAAGTCACAACAAAATTAAAACATCTATATCTCTTGTCTTCAAATGTATAACTAATGGAAACACAAATATCATTTTTGGAGAACTAAGAACTCGTAAAAAATGGCAAACAGAGTATTGTGCTAGGGTTGAAGGGGCAAACCTCCCTGCCAACCAGCGGAGAGGCACGCCCAGGCAGAAATAGCTGCAGGGGGCGTCGAGAAACCAGAAGGCGTTGGGGTTGGGGTCGGGGCGAGCGTCGGGGCTGGCGTCGGGGCTGGGGTCGGGGCTGGCGTCGGGCCTGGCGTCGGGGCTGGCGTCAGGACTGGCGTCGGGGCTGGCGTCGGGGCTGGCGGGGAGGGTTGAAGCGGAGAACTGGGCACTGTTAAAATTCAACAAACCGCAGACGCCCCCTTGGATACCCTGTTGAAAACTCAACAAACCGAAAGAGAATACGTCCACTTATAATGTTGAAAGTTTTCTCGGATCGTGGAGTTAGCAGGGGTTATCTCAACAAAGCAGTAACAACCAGCAACACATGCAGCACAAGCTTCTTTATTGATCAAGAGCAAACTTCTTTACAAGGCGAGACATACATGGCGAGACATGCTTCACCAAAACCCAACACCGGGAGAGCAGAGACAGTTACAAAGACAAGAACAAAAAACAAGCCGCGCGGACTCAATCAACAAGCCGCCGACCTACTGCTGTGGAGTCCGCTCAGTCCGCCAGGTCGCCAGACCGCAACCCAAGCCGCGCAGACTCACCCTTGTTCCAATGCTTAGCTCTTCACCGCCGATCTGCACGCCGCCAGACCGCACAAGCTGTAACGGTCCAGGCCCATCCCATGGGAACCCGCTGGCACCGCCGGCCTACCAGGGTCCAGACCCGGGCCCACCACTGGTAGTAAGCCTTTCACATTCAAGCCTGCAGGCCATGCACCCCAACCCCTCTCCTGCCTGTTTATCAGCGCGGTAGGTTGTTGCCACTGGGTCTCGAACCCAGGACCTTGATAAGAGAACTTTCCACCACTCCCTCATCACCAACTGAGCTGCAGCTCAGTTGGTGATGAGGGAGTGGTGGAAAGTTCTCTTATCAAGGTCCTGGGTTCGAGACCCAGTGGCAACAACCTACCGCGCTGATAAACAGGCAGGAGAGGGGTTGGGGTGCATGGCCTGCAGGCTTGAATGTGAAAGGCTTACTACCAGTGGTGGGCCCGGGTCTGGACCCTGGTAGGCCGGCGGTGCCAGCGGGTTCCCATGGGATGGGCCTGGACCGTTACACAAAAAGTGCACTTTTTTATAAGGGAGTGGTGGAAAGCTCTCTTATCAAGGTCCTGGGTTCGAGACCCAGTGGCAACAACCTACCGTGCTGATAAACAGGCCGGAGAGGGTTGGGGTGCATGGCCTGCAGGCTTGAATGTGAAAGGCTGACTACCAGTGGTGGGCCCGGGTCTGGACCCTGGTAGGCCGGCGGTGCCAGCGGGTTCCCATGGGATGGGCCTGGACCGTTATAAAAAAGTGCACTTTTTTGTAACGGTCCAGGCCCATCCCATGGGAACCCGCTGGCACCGCCGGCCTACCAGGGTCCAGACCCGGGCCCACCACTGGTAGTAAGCCTTTCACATTCAAGCCTGCAGGCCATGCACCCCAACCCCTCTCCTGCCTGTTTATCAGCGCGGTAGGTTGTTGCCACTGGGTCTCGAACCCAGGACCTTGATAAGAGAACTTTCCACCACTCCCTCATCACCAACTGAGCTGCAGCTCAGTTGGTGATGAGGGAGTGGTGGAAAGTTCTCTTATCAAGGTCCTGGGTTCGAGACCCAGTGGCAACAACCTACCGCGCTGATAAACAGGCAGGAGAGGGGTTGGGGTGCATGGCCTGCAGGCTTGAATGTGAAAGGCTTACTACCAGTGGTGGGCCCGGGTCTGGACCCTGGTAGGCCGGCGGTGCCAGCGGGTTCCCATGGGATGGGCCTGGACCGTTACAAAAAACTCACGGTCCCAGCTGGCTGTACTCCTGAGCTAGACTGCCCTATCTCCAACTGCACCGGTCTCCTGGGCTGCTCCTCCATACTCGGCTCCACGATCCCCTAATATGATGTGGTTCGAAAACCATTAGTCTAAAAGACTAAGCCCTATCGTCCCCCACCCCTTCCCCCATGCTCCTAGGCACCGAGCGGGGAGGAAGAAAGGAAAGGACGTGAAAGAGGAGAGAAATCAAAAACAGGTGACAGGGGGACCTAGCTAGCAATTTATAATCAGGTTATAATGAGTAAGTAAGAAAGGAATATAACCTTCACTTATGTGAATACACATAAGCCAAGGGATCTTCTACAAGGCTCCCATCGTATAAAATGTCCCATACCACTTTATACGTTGGGGTGTCGGTTATCACAAGCAGCATATAAATATTGAAATAACCTTAATTTATAAACTTGCCCACACAAGCTTATAGATCAAGGGGTCGTTTTGCAGGGCCTAATGTATAAGTGTCCCATACCACTTATACTTTAGGTGTCAGGGTTAAATGAATCGATTATGCTATGACATGCAGGTGGGTATGATGGACATGCAAGTGCAACACACACACAACGACTCTGTGATCACAGACCTTTAGTTCCCACTTTTTGAGAGCTAGCATCACTCTCGGGTACCACCGCTGTGGCTACGGCAGCAGCGGAGCGGGCGTCTCCACTTCTAGGCCGGTATGCACACTACCAAGCCTTAGACCCCTCTCATACGCCTCTGTACACGTCCAAGGTGCACTCTAGAGTCTCGCGTACGTACTTTGCTGACAACCCGTCAGTCTTGTTGGGTCGGATGTGCGTTATCGGGGGTCGTCCTCCAGACCGCAGTGTAAAACAACCCACTGGCCCCTCTAACTCTCACAACCGCCTGGTGCACCGTACTGCCATCGGTGTGACGAACGGCCAGTACCGCATGCCCCGCCACTAGATTTATGCACATGCAAGTTTATCGTATCAGAACCGAGCCAAAGCTCCCCGGACCATCCCGTCCGTCACAAGTATCAACCGAGCCAAAGCTCCCCGGACCATCCCGTCCGCCTCTTATTCCAAATCTCATCCCTTTGAACACCGCGGGATGGCGCCCCTTTGAACACCTCGGGACGACTTAACCATTTCCAATACTTGCCCAACTAGTGAGTGCAGTGTGAAACCCTATTTACTAAATTACTCTTTTGATTTGTTCTTTAAGGTTTACGTTAACCCAGGACTGCCCCCGGTATTCCCTGTGAAGGGCTCTCAAGGGGCACTAGGAACTGTGTTGGGATTACGCCCAGCGTTCCCTTTCGCAAGGTACTTATTAATATTATTGGTTGATTTCCTTTACCCATTACCTTCTCATATTCCGATAGGCTAATCCTAAGGTAGTTTAGACCTTTCACTCTCGCGGGCACGACGATCTTTCGTCGAACTCGCGTACCTCTAACACACATCAACTCGATTCCCGCACTCCTTAGAACTTTCTCTGGTGACTCATCTACTTTCATTCCAATCCATCCAGCTCGACTAACTCTACACTAATCCAACTCTGATCCTAATACGACTTTTCCCCAAATTACTATTTGCAGACCAACCTATACTAAGTGATGTTCGTGATAGGATGTCCTTCAAATTTTCATCCGAATGACCTAGAATTATTACCGGAGTCCTATCATGACCTAAATAATTTATTTCCAGAATATTATATTTTTCTCAATTAACCTCCTATTTAAATAAATTCTTACAAATGCCAATTATTGCCAAGTTGATCATGAAGTATCTTAAATTATGATCCCACTGACCCAAAGAATTTTTCATAAGTTGTAGAATTGTAAAATAATACTGTCAGCTAAGTTTTATAATTTTCTCTTCAATGTTTCTATTTATCTCCTAAATAATTCAAAATTCACCTATTGGATATTTTTCAAAGGAGGTATAAGGAATTCATTTCCAAAAATTCTAAGAAATTTCCAGCAAGCTCATAATATTAAAAGAGTGCCACAAACAGAATTTCACTAATTTTCAAGTAACAATGGCTATTAACTTTTATTTCTAAATAATTTACCAAAATGCCATTATGAAGATTTAAAACTTTGTGGTTCATCCAAAAATGCTGAGAAAATTAATCAAGGCTATTTATACTCAGATATGTCATCAATAATTTTTTCATAATTTTCTACTGAGTATTTGCAATAATTCTAAATTAAATGAAATAAGGGCAAAAATGTAATTTCCACATTCCTCTTATCAATATTCCTCAAACAGAGACAAAAAAAATTTTTAGGAGTTAAACATGTCATGATATTATTCTTGACAAGATTTGGGGAAATAACTAAGTGACAAACCTAATTTCAACATTTATTCTTCAAAAGTCCTATTAATTCAATAATTCCAAATAATGGGATTTTTGATTCCAAAAATCCCATTATTTCAATGAGGGGTAAAACTCATCCTAATAGGCCACTGAAATTAATTACATGAATTTAACATGATCCAAATGGGCCTAATACTCAAAATTTCAAAAATTACTATTGGCACCCCAAGCCTAAGCATGTTCCTCATTTGCATGTGGGATTACCCACCCTACATTGATCCAAACTTGATGAAATTTACAACATATATTTATAATGTCCTGAAGGACAAGCCACCAAAATTTGGGTCATTTTAGAGTTGAATTAACCCAAGAATCACCTAAACAAATCTAGGGGTAATTTGGTAATTTCACCATAATTTTAATTACAATAAATCCCAATTTTTGGGCAGGGCCTAAATATGCCCTAAACCAGTTACATACCAAAATCTCAAGTCATTTGGGCCTCTGGATGGGTTTGGGCATCCCTTTCAAATTTCTGCATTTGTGCTATTTGCAGCCCAAGACCATTTAATTTTTAGATCTTGCATGTGAGATATCTCAACATGCAGAGGGTTAAATTGTCTAATATTTCTACCATAGGTCTAATATACTACTAAGGGCAGGCCACCAAAATTTGGGGCATTTTGGAGTTGATATGCTCTAAATATCAACAAAATTTAATTTATCATATTTGGGCTAAAACTATATACTTATTTTCCCCAAAAATTCCCATTTTTGGGCAGGGCCTAGATATACCTAATTTGGCCACATGCCCAAAATTTCAGCCCATTTGGACTTAGGGTTTGGGCAGGGCACCCATTTTAGTTTCTGCCCTACTCTAGGACCAGCCCTAGGAAAATGGATCTATAGGGCAGTACACTTAACCAAAAATTATGTGTAATATGTCAAATTAAAGGTAACTCAAAGACCTACAATTTTCATGTTTAGAACATTTTATGGAAAAGGCTGTAAGGGCCCTAAAATTTGACATGTAAAAGACAGATATAAAATAACATAAAATACACTATTCATGTATTTAAATAAAACCAGGATTTATATATATGCATGGCACTAATCTTAAAGCACATGGACGGCAGCTGTATTTTCTTCTCCAAACGCCTGGTTCTCTGCCCGAACTTCACGGGCACTTTCCCGGCCGCCTCCGGCGGCGCCTCCACCGGCCAACTTCTCCTCTCCCCTCACGGTGGTGGGGGCGAGCTTTTCCGGCGGCTAGGGCGGCCGGAGGTGGCGGCGCCACCTCACCCGAGAGCTTCAAAACCGCCATTAATGGCTGAAAAATGAGTGTTGGGCTCGGGCTCATTCGACCCCGAACCATAACCTAGGTATTCCTAAGATCTAAGCATGAAGAGAGAGGTGAGGGAGGACCTTCTCGGCGGCCTTGCGACGTGAGGAGCGGCGGGGAACCATTGCGGCGGCGGCGGCGCTCCTCCCTTGGTTTTCACGGCCAAAGCTTGGTTTCTCTCTCTCTCTGCTGCTGCTCTCCTTGTTTTGAGAGTGGTGAAACTAAAAGGGGAGAGGGAGAGAGTGAGAAGATGAAGTAAAAGGGGAGGGTGATAATTCCTATGTTCAAGGTGGAGGGTTTACTTTGTTATTGTCACCATGCATGCATGGGTGGGCCCCACTACATTCCAGCACCTCCTCATGACTTCCAAGGGTCGGCCATCCCATGTGGGGGCTGGTGGCATGGGTCCAAGTGGCTCATTTCCCTTAAACACCCTTAAATACCCCTTTCTCTCTCCTAAATTATTCTTTAATTTTGAGATTCTCTCTCTCTCTCTCTCTCTCTCTCTCCTAGTCACTAAGTTGGCTGGTAAATCTCATATTGGCAGCCCACATGTTTATTTCATCCACCAAAATATGGTTAGCCCAAGTGAGTTGGGCTTGAGCTTGAGTTAGCCCATTTGGGCTAGCTTGACCCAAACCTAGGCTACGGTTGACTTAGGTCAATTTGGTCTTTGAGGTTGGCCCAAATGGGTCCTTAGTGACTCATTGACCTCCCCTAAGGCCTAGGTAGGATTGTATTGGCCCTTTGGAGGTCACTTGACCCTTAAATAGGGTACCTTGACTACTTTAGGGCTAGAGTTGACTTTGGTCAACTTAGCCTTTTTGGTTGGCCCCAATGGGTCCTTGGTGACCCGTTGGGCTCTCACTATGGTTATGAAGGTATGTGTGGGGTCCACTTGGCTAAGGGAACTTCAATTGGCCCTTGTGTAGGCCAGTTTGACCCAATGTAGGCTAGGTTGACCCATTTAGGGTTAGAGTTGACTTTGGTCAACTCAGCCTCTTGGGTGGACCCCAATGGGTCCTAGGTGACCCTTTGACCTCACTCTAGGGTTAGGTGGGCTTGGGTGCGGCCCACTTGGCTTGGGGATGGTCAATTGACCCTAAGTAGGTTGGTTTGACCCATTTAGGGTTAGGGTTGACTTGGGTCAACTTAACCCTTTTGACTGCCATCCATGGGTCCTTATTGATCTAATGGATCCTACCATGGTTTGTTGAGAACATGGTGGGGTCTTGAAGTCTTGGTGATGCCCCATGGTTATCTTAAACAAAGGTTCAGGAATTTACTATTTGCACACCATAGTGGTCTCAGCCACATTCTTAGGTTTCCTTGGTCTTCTTGGGCTTCCTAGGGTTTGGTCATGACCTAGTCATGGCCAATAACCACACTTAGGGGTCTAGTTGGAAATGGGATGTTACAAATCCCAATAAACAAAACAAAGATTTCGTCCCCGAAATCCAGGTTAGGCCTACGGGGATTTCTACCGAAGAAAAGAAACTTGTAACATCCCATAAGAAGTGGAAGATTACATTTCGACGCCATGGTTGCTAAGCGGGGTTCAAAGGGAAAAACCTAAATATACGACCAATTCGCCCAATTGGCAAAGTCAAGATCCCAATAAACAAAAGATTAGTCCCTACTCTTCCTAGGGCAGCCTTACTAGTTTTTAAAAAAAAAGGAAAGTAAAATGAACATGTTGAGAGGTTGTGAGGTATACCTGACTAAATAGTTCTGGATACCTTTCCTGCATCAGGTCCTGTGGCTCCCAAGTATGCTCCTCTCGTCCGTGGTTCCTCCACAGGACCTTGACTAGCGGGATCTTCTTGCGGCGCAAGACTCGTATCCCCTGGTCTTCGATCCGTATCAGCTCCAAATGTACAGATCGATCCGAAGCTACCGGCCCATCAGTGGCCGTAATCTGCAACTCCGGGCGTAGTAGAGCCCTCTTGAGTGAAGACACGTGAAAGACGTCATGCAAGCCGGCCAGCTCCGGTGACAGCTCCAGTCGGTAAGCTAATGGACCGATCCGCTCCAGGATCTTGAACGACCCCATGTACCTCGGGCTAAGCTTCTTCCGCCGACCACGTACTCGTGAAACCCCATGCATCGGCTGGATCTTCAAGAACACCCGATCCCTTGCCTGAAATTCCACTAGACGATGTCGAGCGTCATAATACTTCGTCTGCCTGCTCTGCGCCTCCAGCATTCTATCCCGTATCAGTCATACCTGCACCTCAGTATCCTCGATAAAGTCCGTGCCCACAATCTTTGGACCCTCGTCTTGTATCCAAGACAATGGAGTCCTACATTTCCGCCCATACAACGCCTCATATGGAGCCATCTGTATAATAGACTGATGACTGTTATTGTACGAAAACTCCACTAGGGGCAACATCCTCTCCCAGGGCTCTCCACGGTCCACAATACACAGTCTCAGCAGGTCCTCCAGTGCCCGGTTTGTGCGCTCTGTTTGCCCATATGTCTGGGCTTGGAGGCAGCAACAAAATTGTCGCTGGAGCTTCGAAGGGTTTTCCGCCTATCCATGCCTCCAGGTTGCAATGGGATGATGCGAACAGCTCCAACCCATCAGGTAGCCGTATCCGTAACATCTGGGCGGTGATCCTCTCCACGCCTCCTAACCCTTGGATAAAGGTCTCCGACACAAACGAGTGCGAAGCACCCGTGTCGAAGAGAGTGTGTGCGGGCTTGCCGCAAATGAAGACGATGCCTGATATTGAATATTTGCTTAGAGTTCTATTTTCTGGTTTTACTGCCTAGTCTTTAATAATTCAAGTTCATGAAACTACTTTTCTAGGAAGAAAAGTAGTTAAGTAAAAAAAAGGAAAACTTTTGGTCGTAACTGTAATAACTTGCTCCGGGTTCCTGGGTTGAGCCAGGTCCAGTACATAAATCTGCTGTCCTCCCGGCCTGCGATCTCTAAACTGATATCTGTGTCCTTGGCCACGTCCTCGGCCTCCAAAATACTGAGTCGGTGGGGCAATCTGCGGTGCTGGTGGAGGCATCCCTCTCACGGGACAGTTTCTCTTGATGTGCCCCACCTGGTGGTAGTGGTAACATTCCGGCGGAGTGTAAGCCCCACCTCCCGGTCTCTGCACATCTCTCATCTGAATAGGCTGAGGGGCCATCGTCACCTGCCCCCTCGGCTCCTGCCTCACCTCCTGTCGAGGCTGATCCTCCACCTTCTGTACCTCTGGCGCACGACCTCGCCGCTGATCGTTTCGGGCTCCCCGGCTCTGATCCTCCGTTGGCCGTTTCCGGCCTCTGGTGTTGAGCCAATCTGCCTCTAACCTTTTTTTTTGCCATCTCCAGAATACGAGTGATAGGCCCGTCCGAAATGAAAAGAAGTGCATCCCTCATGTCTTCCCGTAAACCTTTGTAGAATCTCTTGGTGTACGCTGCCTCATCTAGCTGGTATGAGTCTGCAAAACGGGCCAGATGGTTGAATTCTCGATGGTATTCCACCACCGTCCTGGAACCTTGCTTCAACTGTAAGAAGCGGTCCTCCAGCTCATCTCGGGCCGACTGCGGAACAAAGTGCTCCAACAGTATGAGCCTGAACTCCTCCCACGTCACCTCGGCAGCCTCCCTATCAGCAAAGGTAGTCTCCAGAACTGTCTTCCACCACCGCTTGGCATGGGACTCCAAGCAGGAAACAACCAGTGGCACCCTCTCCTCCTAAAGGCTCTGTATCCCTGTCAGCATCTCCTCCATGATGTCTAGCCATTCCTCTGTCCGAACTACCCCCTCTGTCCCCAAGTAGGACGGGGGAGAGAGTCCTCGAAAGATGCTGAGACAGTTGGCTCCCGGAATAGGCTGCGGAGCCGGGGCCTGTTGGTTCCTAAAGGCTTCCAGGATAGCCGTCAGAGTCTGTCCCATGTTAGACTGTAGGAATTGAGTGGGAACCGGCGGCGGTGGTGCAACTTCTGGAATCTGTGTAGGCAGTACTGGAGGTTGCGTCACAAAATTTATCGTCAGAACTTTTTCAACCTTAACTAAAATGGACAATTATATATGTGATCCCCACATGGGCATACCACTGCTTCCGCTGCTTAGTTTGTCCCCAAACTAAACTCGCGCGGGGGTGACCCAGGGGTTGTGGACTGTTACTTTTGGATCGAAACCTCGCTCTGATACCACTTGTAAGACCCCTCTTTTTTTTTCCTTTAAAACCTCGGGGTCTTAGGCCCAGAACCGCCGCCTTGCGGTGACACCTTCACACCCGGAAAGGTCGACACTACAAGACGCCGATCCTGCCGGCCAAATCGATCGCAGCTGACGCTAAAGTAGCAGTACAAGAGAAGACAAGTCCACAGCCCATCCCATGGGAACCCGCTGGCACCGCCGGCCTACCAGGGTCCAGACCCGGGCCCACCACTGGTAGTCAGCCTTTCACATTCAAGCCTGCAGGCCATGCACCCCAACCCCTCTCCGGCCTGTTTATCAGCACGGTAGGTTGTTGCCACTGGGTCTCGAACCCAGGACCTTGATAAGAGAGCTCAGTTGGTGATGAGGGAGTGGTGGAAAGTTCTCTTATCAAGGTCCTGGGTTCGAGACCCAGTGGCAACAACCTACCGCACTGATAAACAGGCAGGAGAGGGGTTGGGGTGCATGGCCTGCAGGCTTGAATGTGAAAGGCTGACTACCAGTGGTGGGCCCGGGTCTGGACCTTGGTAGGCCGGCGGTGCCAGCGGGTTCCCATGGGATGGGCCTGGACCGTTACAAAAAACTCACGGTCCCAGCTGGCTGTACTCCTGAGCTAGACTGCCCTATCTCCAACTGCACCGGTCTCCTGGGCTGATCCTCCATACTCGGCTCCACGATCCCCTAATATGATGTGGTTCGAAAACCATTAGTCTAAAAGACTAAGCCCTATCGTCCCCCACCCCTTCCCCCATGCTCCTAGGCACCGAGCGGGGAGGAAGAAAGGAAAGGACGTGAAAGAGGAGAGAAATCAAAAACAGGTGACAGGGGGACCTAGCTAGCAATTTATAATCAGGTTATAATGAGTAAAGTAAGAAAGGAATATAACCTTCACTTATGTGAATACACATAAGCCAAGGGATCTTCTACAAGGCTCCCATCGTATAAAATGTCCCATACCACTTTATACGTTGGGGTGTCGGTTATCACAAGCAGCATATAAATATTGAAATAACCTTAATTTATAAACTTGCCCACACAAGCTTATAGATCAAGGGGTCGTTTTGCAGGGCCTAATGTATAAGTGTCCCATACCACTTATACTTTAGGTGTCAGGGTTAAATGAATCGATTATGCTATGACATGCAGGTGGGTATGATGGACATGCAAGTGCAACACACACACAACGACTCTGTGATCACAGACCTTTAGTTCCCACTTTTTGAGAGCTAGCATCACTCTCGGGTACCACCGCTGTGGCTACGGCAGCAGCGGAGCGGGCGTCTCCACTTCTAGGCCGGTATGCACACTACCAAGCCTTAGACCCCTCTCATACGCCTCTGTACACGTCCAAGGTGCACTCTAGAGTCTCGCGTACGTACTTTGCTGACAACCCGTCAGTCTTGTTGGGTCGGATGTGCGTTATCGGGGGTCGTCCTCCAGACCGCAGTGTAAAACAACCCACTGGCCCCTCTAACTCTCACAACCGCCTGGTGCACCGTACTGCCATCGGTGTGACGAACGGCCAGTACCGCATGCCCCGCCACTAGATTTATGCACATGCAAGTTTATCGTATCAGAACCGAGCCAAAGCTCCCCGGACCATCCCGTCCGTCACAAGTATCAACCGAGCCAAAGCTCCCCGGACCATCCCGTCCGCCTCTTATTCCAAATCTCATCCCTTTGAACACCGCGGGATGGCGCCCCTTTGAACACCTCGGGACGACTTAACCATTTCCAATACTTGCCCAACTAGTGAGTGCAGTGTGAAACCCTATTTACTAAATTACTCTTTTGATTTGTTCTTTAAGGTTTACGTTAACCCAGGACTGCCCCCGGTATTCCCTGTGAAGGGCTCTCAAGGGGCACTAGGAACTGTGTTGGGATTACGCCCAGCGTTCCCTTTCGCAAGGTACTTATTAATATTATTGGTTGATTTCCTTTACCCATTACCTTCTCATATTCCGATAGGCTAATCCTAAGGTAGTTTAGACCTTTCACTCTCGCGGGCACGACGATCTTTCGTCGAACTCGCGTACCTCTAACACACATCAACTCGATTCCCGCACTCCTTAGAACTTTCTCTGGTGACTCATCTACTTTCATTCCAATCCATCCAGCTCGACTAACTCTACACTAATCCAACTCTGATCCTAATACGACTTTTCCCCAAATTACTATTTGCAGACCAACCTATACTAAGTGATGTTCGTGATAGGATGTCCTTCAAATTTTCATCCGAATGACCTAGAATTATTACCGGAGTCCTATCATGACCTAAATAATTTATTTCCAGAATATTATATTTTTCTCAATTAACCTCCTATTTAAATAAATTCTTACAAATGCCAATTATTGCCAAGTTGATCATGAAGTATCTTAAATTATGATCCCACTGACCCAAGGAATTTTTCATAAGTTGTAGAATTGTAAAATAATACTGTCAGCCAAGTTTTATAATTTTCTCTTCAATGTTTCTATTTATCTCCTAAATAATTCAAAATTCACCTATTGGATATTTTTCAAAGGAGGTATAAGGAATTCATTTCCAAAAATTCTAAGAAATTTCCAGCAAGCTCATAATATTAAAAGAGTGCCACAAACAGAATTTCACTAATTTTCAAGTAACAATGGCTATTAACTTTTATTTCTAAATAATTTACCAAAATGCCATTATGAAGATTTAAAACTTTGTGGTTCATCCAAAAATGCTGAGAAAATTAATCAAGGCTATTTATACTCAGATATGTCATCAATAATGTTTTCATAATTTTCTACTGAGTATTTGCAATAATTCTAAATTAAATGAAATAAGGGCAAAAATGTAATTTCCACATTCCTCTTATCAATATTCCTCAAACAGAGACAAAAAAATTTTTAGGAGTTAAACATGTCATGATATTATTCTTGACAAGATTTGGGGAAATAACTAAGTGACAAACCTAATTTCAACATTTATTCTTCAAAAGTCCTATTAATTCAATAATTCCAAATAATGGGATTTTTGATTCCAAAAATCCCATTATTTCAATGAGGGGTAAAACTCATCCTAATAGGCCACTGAAATTAATTACATGAATTTAACATGATCCAAATGGGCCTAATACTCAAAATTTCAAAAATTACTATTGGCACCCCAAGCCTAAGCATGTTCCTCATTTGCATGTGGGATTACCCACCCTACATTGATCCAAACTTGATGAAATTTACAACATATATTTATAATGTCCTGAAGGACAAGCCACCAAAATTTGGGGCATTTTAGAGTTGAATTAACCCAAGAATCACCTAAACAAACCTAGGGGTAATTTGGTAATTTCACCATAATTTTAATTACAATAAATCCCAATTTTTGGGCAGGGCCTAAATATGCCCTAAACCAGTTACATACCAAAATCTCAAGTCATTTGGGCCTCTGGATGGGCTTGGGCATCCCTTTCAAATTTCTGCATTTGTGCTATTTGCAGCCCAAGACCATTTAATTTTTAGATCTTGCATGTGAGATATCTCAACATGCAGAGGGTTAAATTGTCTAATATTTCTACCATAGGTCTAATATACTACTAAGGGCAGGCCACCAAAATTTGGGGCATTTTGGAGTTGATATGCTCTAAATATCAACAAAATTTAATTTATCATATTTGGGCTAAAACTATATACTTATGTTCCCCACAAATTCCCATTTTTGGGTAGGGCCTAGATATACCTAATTTGGCCACATGCCCAAAATTTCAGCCCATTTGGACTTAGGGTTTGGGCAGGGCACCCATTTTAGTTTCTGCCCTACTCTAGGACCAGCCCTAGGAAAATGGATCTATAGGGCAGTACACTTAACCAAAAATTATGTGTAATATGTCAAATTAAAGGTAACTCAAAGACCTACAATTTTCATGTTGAGAACATTTTATGGAAAAGGCTGTAAGGGCCCTAAAATTTGATATGTAAAGACAGATATAAAAGAACATAAAATACACTATTCATGTATTTAAATAAAACCAGGATTTATATATATGCATGACACTAATCTTAAAGCACATGGACGGCAGCTGTATTTTCTTCTCCAAACGCATGGTTCTCTGCCCGAACTTCACGGGCACTTTCCGGCCGCCTCCGGCGGTGCCTCCACCGGCCAACTTCTCCTCTCCCCTCACGGTGGTGGGGGCGAGCTTTTCCGGCGGCTAGGGCGGCCGGAGGTGGCGGCGCCACCTCACCCGAGAGCTTCAAAACCGCCATTAATGGCTGAAAAATGAGTGTTGGGCTCGGGCTCATTCGACCCCGAACCATAACCTAGGTATTCCTAAGATCTAAGCATGAAGAGAGAGGTGAGGGAGGACCTTCTCGGCGGCCTTGCGACGTGAGGAGCGGCGGGGAACCATTGCGGCGGCGGCGGCGCTCCTCCCTTGGTTTTCACGGCCAAAGCTTGGTTTCTCTCTCTCTCTGCTGCTGCTCTCCTTGTTTTGAGAGTGGTGAAACTAAAAGGGGAGAGGGAGAGAGTGAGAAGATGAAGTAAAAGGGGAGGGTGATAATTCCTATGTTCAAGGTGGAGGGTTTACTTTGTTATTGTCACCATGCATGCATGGGTGGGCCCCACTACATTCCAGCACCTCCTCATGACTTCCAAGGGTCGGCCATCCCATGTGGGGGCTGGTGGCATGGGTCCAAGTGGCTCATTTCCCTTAAACACCCTTAAATACCCCTTTCTCTCTCCTAAATTATTCTTTAATTTTGAGATTCTCTCTCTCTCTCTCTCTCTCTCTCTCCTAGTCACTAAGTTGGCTGGTAAATCTCATATTGGCAGCCCACATGTTTATTTCATCCACCAAAATATGGTTAGCCCAAGTGAGTTGGGCTTGAGCTTGAGTTAGCCCATTTGGGCTAGCTTGACCCAAACCTAGGCTACGGTTGACTTAGGTCAATTTGGTCTTTGAGGTTGGCCCAAATGGGTCCTTAGTGACTCATTGACCTCCCCTAAGGCCTAGGTAGGATTGTATTGGCCCTTTGGAGGTCACTTGACCCTTAAATAGGGTACCTTGACTACTTTAGGGCTAGAGTTGACTTTGGTCAACTTAGCCTTTTTGGTTGGCCCCAATGGGTCCTTGGTGACCCGTTGGGCTCTCACTATGGTTATGAAGGTATGTGTGGGGTCCACTTGGCTAAGGGAACTTCAATTGGCCCTTGTGTAGGCCAGTTTGACCCAATGTAGGCTAGGTTGACCCATTTAGGGTTAGAGTTGACTTTGGTCAACTCAGCCTCTTGGGTGGACCCCAATGGGTCCTAGGTGACCCTTTGACCTCACTCTAGGGTTAGGTGGGCTTGGGTGCGGCCCACTTGGCTTGGGAATGGTCAATTGACCCTAAGTAGGTTGGTTTGACCCATTTAGGGTTAGGGTTGACTTGGGTCAACTTAACCCTTTTGACTGCCATCCATGGGTCCTTATTGATCTAATGGATCCTACCATGGTTTGTTGAGAACATGGTGGGGTCTTGAAGTCTTGGTGATGCCCCATGGTTATCTTAAACAAAGGTTCAGGAATTTACTATTTGCACACCATAGTGGTCTCAGCCACATTCTTAGGTTTCCTTGGTCTTCTTGGGCTTCCTAGGGTTTGGTCATGACCTAGTCATGGCCAATAACCACACTTAGGGGTCTAGTTGGAAATGGGATGTTACACAAGCTGCGTCACCGAATGGAACAGTCCGCCTGAAGCAGGCGACTTCCTGAACCCCGAACCAAGTCGCCAAAGAGAAGACCGTCTGGTCGCTATCCGTGACCTGCTGTTTTCCGTCTGTTACTTAACCGCAGAGTCCGCACTGTCCCTGACCGCAATCAGAGCCAAGTCCTGGCTTTCCAGCGCTATCCGCACAACCTGCACAGCACAACCGGGTCAACTCTCAATCCGCGCGGACACCAAGTCCAGACCGCAGCAACTTACGCGAGCTCAATTACTGTTCACTTACTTCGGTCTAGGTTCCTTTCCTGATGTGACATGGGTCCTATTTATAGGCACGACGATGAGTATGGTCACCGCCCTAGCCGATAGGATCACCGCCACAACCCGCAGCTAGAACAAGTGTGTCCGCCAGCCCGCGGACACACATTCCAGTTCGCCGCTCCTGTGCAGATAGCCAGTCCGCCCCAGCTTCTCCAAGGCCGGACTCCAATATCCAGCCCGCCTTGCCGCCAGAGACCAAGCCAGGACCACCACAGCCGGACTCCACAACAGCCGTGTCCGCCATTCTGCGGACAAGGCATCAGCCCGCAAAACCCGAGCCCGCAGCCTCGCCATCAAGGCACCTGCCGGACTCAGCGGACACCCGCTTCCGTCCGCATATCCCAAGTCCATTGCCTCATTGCCAAGGCACCTCCGGACTTAGCGGACACGCCAATCCAGTCCGCTAACAGCAGACTCCAGTCCGCAACTCCTGAGTCCATTACCTCGTCACAAGGCTAAACCGGACTCAGCGGACTCCAGCTCCAGTCCGCACGCTCCTGCACAAGTAATTCTCCAGTCCGCATTTCCCCAAGCTAGCAAACAAGGCAACTGCACTTCTACTACGCTTGGCGGACTGAGAAACCAGCCCGCGCTCCACTGCGCAATCTCCCCGGACTGAGCCATCCTGGACTTGGTTCAATTCCCACCAAGTCCAGTCCGCTGGCCACAAGGGCCAGTCCGCACTTACTGGCGGACACTGGATCTAGCCCGCCATACCGGGCGACCTCCAGTTTCTGTCCGCGCTGACCGACGGTCTCCGCGGCTTCCACTTGCCGCTTCACTAGAGCAAGACCAAGGCAACTGCCAAACCGGTCTGCCGAGCTCCAGTTCTTCAGTCCGCTTCATGCCGGACTCCGCGGATAACATTTCTATCCGCCCGGTTACTTCCTGGGAGTAAACCGGCTGCTGAGCATACACTGGCCTGTCAGACCGTCGCTGCTGTCCGCGTAGTCCGTGCGAACAGACCACCCAGGCCGCCACAGAGCAAACCGCCTGCAACATCCCTGCCGACCTAGCAGTCCGCCAACCCAGTCCGCGTAGTCCGCGCGGATAGGTTTCCCAAGCCTTCCATTCACCCACTTTCACTTCACAGAATTCAACACTCCCCCTTGAAGTGAGAAGTGGTGAATAACTCCAGCAGCTCCCGTAACCTTGCACCTGGTCCTTCCGATAGCATCTACGAAGAGATGTCCAAGACATAGTCCTCGCCCCGCATATCATGGACCATGAGGGAGCCCTCCAGCATCTCCAAAAAGGAGTCATGCTTCCCTCTGCCTTCTTCAGCTTCAACCTCCACTCATGCATCACAGGAGTATCACCAACTTCCTTGGACACAGAAGCCCAAGCCTTGTTATCTCTGAGAGAAGTCACCTCATCAGCCTTGGTGTCAACCACCTCCTTGATTCTAGTGGGGTCATCACAGCCAGAAGTCCCTTGCTCGACCTGAGGGCTAACAAGGAAACACGGGACCAAGTCCGCCGTGTTCCCTTCACAATATCGAGCTGGTGGCTTACTGATCCTCTTCGATCTCCGAAAAACCTGATCATGGCTAACCACCTCTGCTGCTATTGAACCAGCTCCGTTCCCGGGCAAACCCGGAACAATGCTCCCTTTACTTCCTGAACAAGACGCCTCCTTACTGGAACCAAAAGCACTTGGAGCAACGCTCCCCCTGCTACCTGAACCAGAAGACTCCCCTCTTGAACAAGAACTGCCTGGAACATCGTTCCCCTTGCTTCCTGAACCGAAAGCCTCCGCCTTCGAGCCAAAAGATCCTGGAGCATCGCTTCCCCTTCTTCCTAACTCTGACGCCTTTGCCCCGGAGCTAGAACAACCTGGAGCACCTGGTGACTCAGGCAACTCCACTTCCTTAGCAGCAGCCTCCTTCAGCCCATCATCTGACCTGCTTATCTCTAGCTCCACATAAGAGCTACCCCAATACGGCGTCAACTCATCAAAAACAATGTCTCTCGACACTATGAGTTTCTTCGTCGCAGGATCCATACACCTCCATCTTCTTCTCTGCTCATCATACCCAACAAAGACTAGCTTTGTCTTGAGAGCACCCGGAGAGTGTAAATAGCAGGTAGATCCAAACACCCGAAGGCGCTTCACTGAGGGCTTCACTCCGAACATCAGCTCATAAGGAGTCTTCATTATGATCGGACTAAGAGGCATCCGGTTGATGACATGAGCAGCACAGGCTATTCCCTCCGCCCAAAGAGCCTTCGGAACGCTTTTACTCTGAAGCCAACACTTGCAGGTCTCCGTTAACCAACGGATCATCAGAGCTGCAATACTACCCTGTTGTGAAGTATGTCCACAAGAAAGCTCCATCCGGATCCCTTGCTTCCTGCAAAATCGTGAGAACTCGGTTGAGCCAAACTCACCACCGAAGCATGTCCTCAACACCTTGATCCTCCGGCCAAGCTGGCCTTCCACAAGCTTCTTGAACTCCACAAACAAGCGTACCATGTTGGACTTCTTCTTCATAAAGGATACCCAAGTATACCCAGAATAGTCATCAACCAATATCAGCATGAACCTGCTGCCTCCAAGACTGGCCGTGACGGTCGGTCCCACCAGAGCACAATGGACAACCGCCAATGGTGCATTACATCTGGATTGTGCTTTGTCAACCATGAAGCGATAGGCTCCACTTTCCTGACATCCCGCACACCCCCGACCATCGTCATAGGATGACAATCTAGGCAAGCCTCTTACGAGTCTTCTTTCCGCCATTGCTTTCAGCTTGTCCATCCCTACATGCCCCAGTCTTTCATGCCAGATAGCTGCACTATCACCGGCATTCCTCCGATCAACTCCAGAACTAGTTGAAATCCCAACCACGTTCTTCTCCTTCCTCCCTACCTGAGCAACGTTCGCCGAGAGCAAGACAGCCTTGCACTCCTTCCGAAGATGACCTTGCTGCTTGCATTTATAGCACCTTGGTCCTTCCTTCCTCTTCCTATCACGCCTAGGAGAAACACTCCTTTCTTCCTGATATGAAGTAGAGGGACCATCTTCCGCAGCAATCTTCACCTTCTTCCTGAACAACCCATCAAGGGAAGTCCAGACCTCCGCAGCTGACCGACATCCACTGATGTGGTCCAAGAGCTCCGATGAGATCACCTGCTTGAGAATAGACTCCGCTTTCGTATTTGCCTCCTTCCAAGCTCTCATCGCCTCAGCATTGCCAACAGTATCCTCTTGTCTTCCTGCTCCGCATACAACCTCCCAAAGGTCCTCGCCAAGAAGAAAGCTCTTCATACAGGACTTCCACCGTTCACAGTTCGCCTCTGTAAGAAGATCAATACCAAGACAACTTGCATCCTCCACTGCCATGGTTCTACCACTGGTTCCCTCTACATACGAGCAACTACTTCCATTGAGCACTGCTTGACCACTCCAACAACCTCGCTTTGATACCATGTTAAAATTCAACAAACCGCAGACGCCCCCTTGGATACCCTGTTGAAAACTCAACAAACCGAAGGAGAATACGCCCACTTATAATGTTGAAAGTTTTCCCGGATCGTGGAGTTAGCAGGGGTTATCTCAACAAAGCAGTAACAACCAGCAACACATGCAGCACAAGCTTCTTTATTGATCAAGAGCAAACTTCTTTACAAGGCGAGACATACATGGCGAGACATGCTTCACCAAAACCCAACACCGGGAGAGCAGAGACAATTACAAAGACAAGAACAAAAAACAAGCCGCGCGGACTCAATCAACAAGCCGCCGACCTACTACTGTGGAGTCCGCTCAGTCCGCCAGGTCGCCAGACCGCAACCCAAGTCGCGCGGACTCACCCTTGTTCCAATGCTTAGCTCTTCACCGCCGATCTGCACGCCGCCAGACCGCATAAGCTGCGTCACCGAATGGAACAGTCCGCCTGAAGCAGACGACTTCCTGAACCCCGAACCAAGTCGCCAAAGAGAAGACCGCCTGGTCGCTATCCGCGACCTGCTGTTTTCCGCCTGTTGCTTAACCGCAGAGTCCGCACTGTCCCTGACCGCAATCAGAGCCAAGTCCTGGCTTTCCAGCGCTATCCTCACAACCTGCACAGCACAACCGGGTCAACTCTCAATCCGCGCGGACACCAAGTCCAGACCGCAGCAACTTACGCGAGCTCAATTACTGTTCACTTACTTCGGTCTAGGTTCCTTTCCTGATGTGACATGGGTCCTATTTATAGGCACGACGATGAGTATGGTCACCGCCCTAGCCGATAGGATCACCGCCACAACCCGCAGCTAGAACAAGTGTGTCTGCCAGCCCGCGGACACACATTCCAGTTCGCCGCTCCTGTGCAGATAGCCAGTCCGCCCCAGCTTCTCCAAGGCCAGACTCCAATATCCAGCCCGCCTTGCCGCCAGAGACCAAGCCAGGACCACCACAGCCGGACTCCACAACAGCCGTGTCCGCCATTCTGCGGACAAGGCATCAGCCCGCAAAACCCGAGCCCGCAGCCTCGCCATCAAGGCACCTGCCGGACTCAGCGGACACCCGGCTTCCGTCCGCATATCCCAAGTCCATTGCCTCATTGCCAAGGCACCTCCGGACTTAGCGGACACGCCAATCCAGTCCGCTAACAGCAGACTCCAGTCCGCAACTCCTGAGTCCATTACCTCGTCACAAGGCTAAACCGGACTCAGCGGACTCCGGCTCCAGTCCGCACGCTCCTGCACAAGCAATTCTCCAGTCCGCATTTCCCCAAGCTAGCAAACAAGGCAACTGCACTTCTACTACGCTTGGCGGACTGAGAAACCAGCCCGCGCTCCACTGCGCGATCTCCCCGGACTGAGCCATCCTGGACTTGGTTCAATTCCCACCAAGTCCAGTCCGCTGGCCACAAGGGCCAGTCCGCACTTACTGGCGGACACTGGATCTAGCCCGCCATACCGGGCGACCTCCAGTTTCTGTCCGCGCTGACCGGCGGTCTCCGCGGCTTCCACTTGCCGCTTCACTAGAGCAAGACCAAGGCAACTGCCAAACCGGTCTGCCGAGCTCCAGTTCTTCAGTCCGCTTCATGCCGGACTCCGCGGATAACATTTCTATCCGCCCGTTACTTCCTGGGAGTAAACCGCCTGCTGAGCATACACTGGCCTGTCAGACCGCCGCTGCTGTCCGCGTAGTCCGTGCGAACAGACCGCCCAGGCCGCCACAGAGCAAACCGCCTGCAATATCCCTGCCGACCTAGCAGTCCGCCAACCCAGTCCGCGTAGTCCGCGCGGATAGGTTTCCCAAGTCTTCCATTCACCCACTTTCACTTCACAGAATTCAACAGGCACGGCCAGGCGGAAGCGTCGGGGTCAGGCGGAAGTGTCGCGAACGGGACTAGGGTTGAGAGAAGAAATTGCGGTGCACAAACATGCTTGCCCTTAGTTATAAATTTAGGGAGGAGTTTGAATTATTAATTAAGTGACTTTGTAGTGCACATACCGAAAACTATGGTGCACTTAACAATGCTCTTTATTAATGCTAAGAAATTTTTGGCTCAAATCCGATCACAAGTATATATATTAACTTTACTAAGAATATGGACCATAGGATAGGCCACTGCTATCGTCCGTCTTTGGCGATTGTCAGTGTGATGAAGATGAGAATATAATTAAAATTAATTCAAAATTTTAATTCACTTATTAACAGATTAATTCAAATTTTTAATTCACTTATTAATAGATAATTTCTTTTGTATATTATTAATCATTTTAACAAGTATGGCTGATATCGAGTCGAGTAGGAGCAAATTTGGCTCGGCTCAGAATAAAATTTTTTGACTTGAACTCGCCTCGAAATTGAAATCGTTTACGAGTAGAGCAGGCTCGACTCGAAATGGCTCGATTCCGAGTCGGCTCGAAATTGAATCGAGTTCTCTCGAAATTGAACAATTTTGCTAATTTTTTTAGTTTGCTCAAAATTAAATTAACAACATATAAATTTAGCAAATGAAACACTTAAACTCTTTATTCTTTTCTTAAGTTTAAATTTTATTGTTTAAATTTTAAAATAAGAATATATTAATAAATACATAATAATTTTAATTAATTCGTGTTGATCCGAATCATATTTCAAACGATTCAGGGTTGTCTTGAAATCGACTCGAAATCAGATTCGAATCCAATTGAATCGACTCAAATTAAGTCGAATTAATTTTAACTGATTCCGATTCGGCTCAATTTTCAAACGTCTTTCGAGTTTCAAATAATATGCTGATTTAATATATTTTTATAAATGTTGACAATCATTAACATAATACAAAAAAATTCAAATAAATTCGGATGAAATATATATAGTTAAATATAACATAAGTTGTAGTCACATTCCGGAGTCGGTGGCGTCCATTTTCCATTTTAAAATAACAAAGCTAGACGTTCACCAAACCATATCTCCTGCACATAACATTTCACTCGTCGGTGGTCATTGCAGTAGTTGTCGGAGTCCGTCGCATCAAGATCGTCACAGCAAAGTGAACGGTGTGTGAGCCAGCGAAGGAGAGCATCACCAGACGATTTTGTAATTGTTGAAACAACAAATAAAGTAGAAAACTCACGATAAAAGCGGAATGTGATATTTCGAGGAAAGCGGAAGAGACGATAGAATAATCCAGCGACTCCAGATTGGATTTTTTTAATTGTTACATGTTGGTTTACACCTAATAGGTTGCACTTAATTTTTTTTGATTTGCACATAACCGCGGTTTGCACATAGCCAAATTTGATTTACACATATAATTACTCGGGTTGTTGCAGATGGAAAAAAACTCGGTTTACTTCTTATAAACCTTGCAAACTAATATTTTTAGATTAATTTTAAGTTTAGAACAATTTTAGTTACATAACAATTATGATTATTTGCAAATAAATAAAAAGTTAAATGATTACTCATGTTTATCCCTAGAACAAGCTTGGACTATTTGAATGTCATAAAATAGATGCAAAAAGCGCATCATAAAACACATTTGATCATGCATACTAAAATGTAAACATTTTAGTAGTACTTAAAAAATAGTACAAGAATTTTGAATAAATTTTAGCAACAGAAAGCTAGTTGTGCCTTTGGATAGTTTTTTTTCGTGATGAACCACCTCATTACCACTATGTCTCATTACTCTGTTTTTTCTTTCCAATATCTTCTCCAAAGTGACATTATATGATAGTGAAAAATCTTCGTGCATTTACAATCAAACGAAATGATTCTCATTTATAAATCCAATATATATTATCTTGCAAAATGTCAGAGGTGGTGAATGTAATGGTAATAGTCTAACTAACAGATACATATTCAAGTGAACGAAAGTTATATTGTAGCAAAATATAACATCCCTCAAACAACTAGACCCTTAGGAATGGTTTTGTCATGACTGGGTCATGACAAAACCATAAGAAGCTCAAAGAACCAAGTGAACAAGGGACAAGGTGAAAATCACCTTGGTCTGCCTATAACACAACCTCACCACCAGACTTAGGGTCAATTGACCTTCCCTTAGCTAAGTGAACCCCACACATGTCTTCCTAACCCTAAAGTTAGGTCAATGGGTCACCAAGGACCCATTGGGGTCAACCCAAGAGTCTAGCTTGACCAAAGTCAACCCTAACCCTAATTTGGTCAAAGTACCCTTCCTAAGGGCAGGTGACCTCCAAAGTGTCAAGACAACCCTACCTAACCCTTCCTAGATCTTAGGGGAGGCCAATGGGTCACCAATGATCCATTGGGGTCCACTCAAAATGTTATTTTGACCAAGGTCAACTCCACCCTTGAAATGGGTCAAACTAGCCTAAAATGGCTAGCTCAAGCCCAATCCACTTGGGCTAAGCCCAATTAAGGTGGCTCATTGGTTTATGGGGGCTGAGAAACATCAGATTTGCCATCTAATTTTGGCCATGGTGACTAGGAGAGAGAAGAAGCTTCATTTGCCCTTTAATGGAGGAGAGAGAAATGGGAGGAAGACCATTCATGGCCAAGGACGACCAAGAGCCCCTCCCTCCACCTCCAAGGGGGTTGATTCAACTCCCCATTCAATCTGAGGAAGTTCAGGGGCCATTTTGGTGGCTGTTCACGGCCGGAACAGTGAACCCAACCATGGCCGAGCCAAACATTCAATGGCCATTAATGGTCATTGATGGCTTAGCCTCTCCCCTCCTCAACTGGTGTTTTAAACACCATCAGTGGTATGAGAAGAGCCCTTCCCACCATTTACCTGGAGATTTTGGGCCCCTCTACAGTGTAGTTGCAGAAACCCGAGCGGCGCCACCACCACCATGGCAACCCAGCGATCAACTCGACTCCAGACCACCAACAAGGTCCTTCCCTCCTCCTCTCTCTATGGGTAGATCGTAGCAATCATTAGGGATAAAAATCGGGCTTAATTGAGCCCGATTGGGAAAGGAGTTTTCCTGGTTTTTCATGAAAAATCGAACTCTCGGCATCGCCGGAATCCACCCCTCTAGCGGCTGTGTCGCCGCATGGCGATAGCCACCTCGACGGAGGTGGTGGTGGCGGTGGCCGGCCGGGGAGGTGGCTGGGTGGCCGGCGGCAGCGCTTGGAAGTTGCTCCAGGAAGATGTAATCTGGTTCGTCGACTGGAGGTAGAAGATGACCCAGCGCAGTCCGATCCTGCGCCAAGATTCGTGCGAGATTTAATTTGGACATCTGGTTTGACCTGGGCACTCATTTTGGTGGGGACAATACCTAGGGATAGTCAGAGAATAAAAGGTGTGCCCCCACTTCATCTCTTGTACAAATGACCTGAAATTGGGACAGGGACTCGTTCTAAACCATATCGAGGCCTGTCCAAAAATGGGAATTTTTGGAGATAATTTTCCTATAGTTTTGGAAAACATTTAATAAATCATGTACTAATTAATTAGGTGTCCTAAACACCTCAAAAACCCCCAAAAGTTTGGGTCGTGATCTTGGGGAGTATTTTAGGGCTCTGTTAAAAATTTCATCCCTTTTGGGTTTGGTTTGATAGGGTAAATGTGTAGCCGGTAAATGTGTAGCCAAAGGTTGACCATTTTAGTTCAAATTAGGGCTAAGTGCCCTAAGTGCATTAGAGTTGGCCAACCTCACCCAAAGGTGATGGACCTTGGCACTTGGCTATGTTAGCACACAAAATGCCCCCTCCACTATTATGGGGTGGAAGTTGAAGGGTAGAGCCCTAGGACATTAGGGTAGGTCCTATGTGTGCAAACCTAAGGTTTGATGGTTAAGGGGCCAAATGACCTTGAAATGACTTGTAACTTGGTGGAGAGGACTTTAGGGGTGTCAAAGTCCTCTGATAAAAATATCATGGGATTTAGAGGCTGTTAGACTCCCCAAAACCCTAACCCTAGTTTAGGGCACAAATCTTATACATGTAAGATTGGCCATCAAAACTTAATGAAAAGTTGTGAAACTTAGGTAGTATGGACATATGGTTAATATGAGCTCCTGGTAATTTTAGTGGGAATATTGGAACAACATATTTGGTACCTCCTTTGTATTACATGAATATGCCCTTGATACTCATTTATTTATCTTGGACTCACTGCTCATTGGTAAACTACAAAAATTGGGCAGAAGAAATTTTTGATCATTTTAATCATACCTGAATTTTGTTATAATTTGTAGTTGTATATAATCAGTAGTTGCTTCATTGATTTATGGATGTGGGTTTTTGAACAAAATTAAAATTTGAGTTTATTATTCACAAAAAAATTTGGAAACTTGGCCAGAAGTGTTTTTATGGCATTATAGTTTTGCTTGAATTTTCTTATAATTTTTAGAAGCTTATTTACAGCACTTGTTTCTTTAGCTGTTAATAATATGATTATATTTAAAATTATGGTTCAGGGGTTTAAACTTTGCAAAAGAATTGGGAGACTTGAATTTATTATCAATTAGCTGCCTAATATTTTATCATAATTTTATGAAGCATTTTGCATGACTGTAAGGGCCACTTCATATACAACATGGGGCATTTGGATTTTTAGAAGAAATTAAATAAATGCCAAATTAATTATGCAAATTCCAAGATTCTGGATTTAGGCTACTAATGTCATAATAGGCCTTTATTAATTAACTTAGGGTGGTTGGATGACGATTTAGAGTACCTCCTATCATGCACGTCATATAACATAAGGTGGTCTGCATTTAGTAAAACTGCGAAAATTGAGTCAACATGGGGAATGGTCATAGGAAGATGGGATGGTGGTTTACTGATTTTGGTGAAGTGGATTGGTGTATACCACTAGAAGCTGGGATGAGAGAGTTGGGTTGGCTAGAGTTAGGAGGTGCTCGGGATCGACGAACAATCGTCCTTCTTATGGAGGGAGGGAGGGAGAGAGTCAAAACACACTAGGGTTAGATCCAAAGTAAAATTAAAAAAGGGATCAGGAATCGGGTGTTAACCAATAATAGTAAGTGCCTTGCGAAAGGGAGCTTTGGGCTTCAGCCCATTGTAGTTCCTAGTGCCCTCGAGAGCCCTTCACGGGGAATACCTTGGGCAGTCCTGAGCTAACCTAAACCGTAAGAAAAATCAATGTTTAACAGCAATTAGTATAAGTAGGGTTTCACAATTCACACACCACGGTAGCTTGGGAGTTTGGTTAGGCTAGTTTGATTAGACATTCTAACGGTAGGTTGGGAAGGTAGATGTAACGGACTGGATAGTCCGGGGAGCTAGTGGCTCAGAAATATTTGGATACATAAATAAGGTGGTGGGTCTTCGGTATCAGACGGTCGTTCACACCGACGTCGATACGCTGACTCGGTGAGTGTGGTTGACACTTAGCCAAAGAAAGTCTGGTGGATATGGCCAGCACTAGTACGTGGTGACTCTAGGTTGTGTCCTTCTAGATGCGTACGTAAGGGCTAGGCCTGGTAGTGTGGATACCCGCATAGGAGTGGGTGGCCCGACCCACTGTCTCTGTTTGCCACTACAGAGGTCCTGTGTATAACCCATATTCGTCGAGAGTGGGTCCTACCATAGCCAAGTCAGCAGAAGTCAAGGTCAACAAGTCAAGGCAGGAGTCAAAGTCAGCATTCAAGATCGCGGAAGGCCTGGGTGAGTATAGGCGAGCTCTCCTCGCATACTCACCAGGTAGACGACTAGGCGAGATACTCGCCCAGCCCGTGAGAGTTCCTCTGGAAGTCGCCTAGTCGCCAGGGGGTAGGGTATAAATATGACCCCCCTCCCCTTACTTTTGCCTATAAATAGGACCCCAGGGGTATGAGGTGGAGCACTTGAAATCCTCGGCAGGATACTCGCGCGCTTCAGCTTCGGGATACTTGCTAAGTCTTCGGATTCCTTTTCCTTAGAGCAACTCGCGACTTTGCGATTTTGTCAGCTAGCTTCCCTCGTACCCAGTTCGGCCATTTTTGGTTGAGAAGGGGTTGCTCCTTTCGAGCATCCGGGTACGTGGTGGGTCCTTCCTGCCGCAACGTCTGGGGTTCTGTTTGACCTGTCCCTTCTTTCTGGTCACCCTAGCCGTTCGATCTTGCTTCTGAGCCGGTAACTTTAGGCGGCTTTGATCCGAATTCTGAGGTTAGGATTTTCCTGGCTTCAACACTTTGTGCGGTGAGCGTGGATCACAGCTAAGGAGGAAAGTTTGGAAGTTGAGGGAGATGGCCATATGTGGCGAGCAAGGAGAGTTGGTTGGCAACTCGGCAGTAGGAGGAGATGCCGCGCGAGGTGGCGAGTTTGTAACAGTGGCCGCATTTGAAGAGTTCGCGAGGAAGATCGAGAAAACCATTCTCACTGGTTTCGCTCAGCGCCCGGAGGTCACGGCGACTTCTGCTCGTCGCCTGACGCCGCTAGAAGAGGAAGCGCCACCGAGGCGAGCTGGAAAGGAGCCTGCTTGGGCAAGAGAAGAGCGACCAATACAGTCGCGACTTTATCCAGCGAGCAGCCAGGGGGTCCGTTTTCGGGATCCAATGTCGTCGGTGAGGTTCAGAGATACTCGCCAATACAACGAGTACGACGTCTCCAGCGAGGATGAAACTCGTCACTGCCAGGGAGGGAGAAGCCCCTTCTGTGACGAGATCCTCGCCGCTCCAGTTCCAGAAGGGTTCCGGGAACCCGTTCTTACTTACTACTCCGGCAGAGACGATCTTGTCAGACACCTCCAGTGGTTTGAGGACGTTGTCTCCATTCGTAACATGTCTGATGCCTTCAAGTGCAGGTTCTTCTCCATCACCCTCAAGAGAAATGCTCGGGATTGGTTCCATCAACTACCGGCAGGGTCCGTGTACTGCTTCTCAGATTTGCGTCGGGGCCTTATGGCAAGGTTCGCGACTTTGAAGAAGAGGAAGAAGGAAGCGACAGCCCTCTTCAAAATCGTCCAAGGGCAACACGAGAGTTTGGGGCACTACATCGACCGTTTTTAAGAGGAGATTTTGGAGGTGGAGGTGGAAAGTTTTACCTTGATGGTGGCTCTCAAGTTCGGGTTGAAGCAAGGTTTGTTCAGTTTGGAGATGAGGTTCAATCCCCCGAGATCCTTTGAAGAGATGTTAGAGAAGGCGAACACTTTTGTTCGTGGAGAGGAGAAGAACAAGGACTTCTTAGCAAGGCTGGATGGGGAGATAGCGACGGAGAGGAGGGGAGCATGACCTTCGGGTTCAAAGTCAAGGAGGACGCCGGAGAGGCAAGAGGAGAAGAAGAAAGAAGAGCCAAGGAGGGAAGAGAGAAAGAAGAGAGAGGAACCCAGGAGGGTTGAATAAAGGAGGCAGGAGAGGCCTCGAAGACAGGAAGAGAGAAGGCCACGGAAGCTCGAGAAGGAGGAAGGGAGGAAAGGCGATTCCAGTATCCAGAGAATCGCCCCCAATGGAGACCAGCGAGGCAGCAGTATCAAGAAGAGAGGAGGAGTGGAAATCGGCAGGAGGGAGGTCGAGGAGGAGGAAGAAGGGAGACAATGGTCATCGCTCGCCAAGACAACAAGAGGCGTCGGAGGGAGCAACGAGTGATGCGCCAGGAGGCGGCGATTCCCCTTTACTGCGATATTCATCAGGTAGAGGGGAACGGGACCTTGGCTTGCCCCGAGTTCTGGGAAGCCAGGAGGAGGCTGGAGGCAGGAGCAGTGAAGAGAGAGCAGCAGCAGAGGCAGGAGGCCCCGGTGTGGCAGGTGGTATTCCAAGCTCCAGCAATTAGGAGGAATGAAGACCGAGTTGACCTTGGGACTCGCGGGGAAGTGTTACATGGCCCAGGAGGTGGGCATGTAGGCGTGATCAATGGAGGGGCCGGGCTTGGAGTTTCCCGCAAGGGGAGTCTCCACCAGATCTATTGGAAGAACGTCGCTTCGACGTCACAGAACCCGCCGCCGTTGGAGGAGATCACCTTTTCGGAGGAAGATATGCTGGGGAATGAGAACCCCTTCCATGACGCCCTGGTGATCCAAGCTGCCATCGAGGACTTCACCGTCGACCGAATCCTCGCGGATAATGGGAGTTCGGTGAATGTCATCTTCAAAAGAACCTTCGTCGGGCTTCAGGTGGAAGCGTCCCGGGTCCAAGCTGCAGATGGACCGCTCTTTGGCTTCTCAGGAGAGAAGAAAGAGGTGGAGGGAGCAGTGGAGCTACTGGTTACACTCAGTGGGACGTCGATCCGATGCCGCTTCATCATCGTCGACGCACCAAGCAGTTACAACGCCATCTTCGGGCGGCCTCTTATCAACTACTTCAGGGCCGTTTCATCGTCTTATCACCAGTGCCTGAAGTACTGCCACGGAGATGTGCAGATCAGGATCAGGGGAGATCACAAGGCTTCCAAGGAGTGCTACTTGAATGTCGTTAGCACCATCAGCTGGATGGGTGACGCAGAGAAGCTGGAGGAGTTGTTGGAGAAGGAGAAAGGGTTGTGTACTACTGAGGAGGTGGAGGAGATAGAGGTGTTCTCTCGAGGGGAAGAATCGGGACTGCTGAAGGTGGGAGGATCCTTGCCGCTTGGGGGGAAGATGGAGTTGGCTGCTTGCCTGCAGGACAACGTTGATGTCTTTGTGTGGAGCGCCGCCGAGATGCCAGGGGTTGACGCCGATGTTGCTTGTCATCGCCTCAACCTGGATCTCGCGGCGGCTCCAGTTCAACAAAAGCAGAGGAAGTGCGCCGCCATGCTGGCCGAGCCGATCAGGGAAGAGGTGGAGAAGCTACTGAAGGCAGGGTTTGTCTCGGAGATCCAGTATCCAGGCTGGGTCTCCAATGTTGTAATGGTGAAAAAGCCTGGAGGGGGCTGGCGTTTATGTATCGATTTTTCAATGTTGAATAAAGCTTGCCCGAAGGATTGCTACCCCTTGCCTCAAATCGACGCGCTGGTTGATTCCGCCGTCGGGTTTCCTGTGATGAGTTTTCTTGATGCCTTTTCAGGATACCACCAGATCTGGATGCATCCCCCCGACTACCGGGACGTCTCCTTCATAACCAGTGACGACTGCTACAGCTACAAGATGATGCCCTTCGGGCTCAAGAATGCAAGCGCCACTTACTAGAGGATGATGGATCAGATCTTCAAGGGGCAGAAGGGGCGGAACTTGGAGGTTAATGTGGATGACCTCCTCGTCAAGAGCAAAAGCGTCGTGGAGCATATAACAGATCTGGTGGAGACCTTTGCCACCGGATCTGGTGCAGGAAGGGGAAAGTTTCTAGGTCACCTCCTTACTCCCAGGGGGTGAAACCTAATCTAGACAAGGTTAAGGCCATTCTGGAGATGGCATCGCCAAGGGATCCTAAAGAAGTCCAAAGGCTGACTGGAAGGCTGGCAGGCCTCAGCCGTTTCTTGTCCAAGGCAGGGGAGAAGTGCTCTCCGTTCTTCAAGACCCTTCGGGGAAATTAGAAGTTCGAGTGGACAGCGGAGTGCGAGGAAGCTTTTAGAATGCTCAAGCAACAGCTAACCCAAGCTCCTCTCCTCCAGGGGCCGCGAGGTAATGAAGATCTCTTCCTCTACCTGGGAGTCGGGGCAGAAGCAATTAGTTCGGTGCTGGTTCGGGAGGAAGGCAAGAGACAACTTCATATCTACTATGTTAGTAGAGTACTGCGGCAGGCGGAGACAAGGTACCCAATTTTGGAGAAGCTGGTGTTCGCTTTGGTGGTTTCGGCTCGAAGGCTCCGTCTATATTTTCAAGCTCACTCCATCAGGGTCATCTCCGATCATCCTCTACGGAGTATCCTGGATGGAGTGGAGCACTCTGGCAGGCTGACGAAGTGGGCGGTGGAGCTTAGCGAGTTCGATATTTCATACTCTCTAAGGGTGGCAATCAAGGCGCAGGCGGTGGCGGATTTCCTTGCCGACTTCTCGGCCGAAGTAGAAGGGGAGGAAGGCCCTTCTAGCACGGGTCCTGGAAGATGTTTGTGGATGGGGCTTCAGGCAGATACTCCGTGGGAGCCGGAGCCGTGCTCGTAAGCCCTCAGGGAACCAGGATCGAGCAGGAGATCGAGATCCTCTTTCCAGTTACCAACAATCAGGCGGAGTATGAAGCCATGGTGGCTGGCTTGCGTCTCGCCAAGGAGTTGGGGATTCGAGATATCAGGGCCTTCACCGACTCGATGGTGGTCGCGTCCCAGATCCGAGGCGAGTTCGAGGTGAATGATCCGATTTTACAGCGGTACTTGATCAAGGTGAAATGTCAGATTGGAGGTTTTCAATCTTTTTTCGTCGAGCATATGCCACGAGAGGAGAATTCAAAAGCTATCTTGCCAAATACGGCCCCCGAGCTGGGGGGATCGTGACTGAACTTTTCCGACCATCCATCTAGGAAGGGGAGATGATGGAGATCGAGTAGAGGGCATCTTGGAGGGATCCGTTCATTTCTTTCCTAGCAACGGGCCAGATACCTGCCAGCGAAGGAGACCAGAGGAAGTTTCGCTATAGAGCCGCCTACTATTTGCTTCAAGAAGGAGAACTCTACAGCAAGACCATTTCAGGCCCTCTGGCTCGATGCCTGTCAGAGGTTGAAATACCTTGTATCCTAGAGGATATTCACTCAGGAGAGTGCGACAGTCACTCAGGGGCTCGGACTCTTGAACAAAGGATTTTAAGGCATGGGTACTTTTGGCCCACCATTAGGAAGGATGCAGAGGCCTTCTCCAAAAAGTTCCTCCAGTACCAGCTCTTCGTGCCTCTTCAACTACAGACGGCTCAGCACCTTAGCTCGATCACTACTCCATGGCCATTTGCCATCTGGGGAATGGACTTGATCGGCCCCTTTCCTCAGGCCAACGGGCAGAGGAAGTTCGTGCTTGTCATGATCGACTACTTCTCCAAGTGGATCGAGACAAAGGCCTTAGCCAAGACCACGTCGCAAATCGTGAAGAACTTCATTTGGGGGGAAATTGCATGCAAGTTCGGGATTCCTCTGGCCATCGCCACCGACAACGGGTCGCAGTTCGCCAGCTTATAGTTAGAGGACTTCTGCAAGCAGCTAGGGACGGATCTTCGATTCGCCTCTGTGCATCATCCTCGCAGCAACGTACAGGTGGAAGCTGCCAACAAGTTGATTATCAACCTTCTGAAGAAGAAAGTCACCAACTTAAAAGGCAACTGGGCGGAGCAGCTCCCCTCGGTTCTCTGGGCTTTGAGGACAACTCCAAGCTCGGCCACGGGGGAAACTTCTTTCAAGTTATCCCATGGGTCTGAGGCACTCATCCCAGTGGAATTCGAGGTTCGGAGCCCGAGAGTTATAGCAGCTGGAGATGGCGGCGAAGAATGGCGCTTGGAAAATGAGGACGCCCAAAGACTCTACCTGGATTTCGTAGAAGAGCTTCACGACTTGGCCTCCATCCGCCAAGAGGAGATCAAGCGGCGCATGGCGAAGCACTTCGACAAAAATGTCCACCTAAAGCATTTTCTCGTCGGAGATCTGGTTATGAATAAGGTGGACGCCGCAGGAAGGGGAGCAGCAGTGGGCAAGCTGCATCCAAATTGGGAAGGTCCCTTTATTATCCAGGAAGCCTTGGACACTGGTGGCTATTATCTCCAGGATCAGGTTGGAGAGCAGCTGGGAGGTACTTGGAGCGGGGATGACCTGAAAAGGTTCTATCCTTAGCGGCCAATGATGTATTTTGTTTATACCTACTTTTTACATATATGCAATGACAACTATTCTTCTTCTGTTCATCTTGTTTTTTATCACAAGCTTTTTGGGAACTCAAGGTTTTACTTCAAGATCGATCCGAGAAGCTGACAGTCAACTTGTTCCCCCAGGATAGCCCAGTTCGGACAATGTGACGATGGCTCGGGATATAATCATCCTTGTAAGACCGGACCCCTGCATTGACGGCCGAGATCAGCTCCCCCCTTGCACGTCGGCCCAGCTACCCCCGACTGCATCTCTCCTCAGACTGGAGGAACTAGCGGGAACAGGTCTGGACCCCAACCTCTCGGATTTGAGGAAGGATCAACCTAACCAGGCTTTCCCTCCAATAGCCAGGGAGCCAGGATAGGCCCAAGGGAGTATGTTAGTCGCGAGTGCGTCCTGGAGGACCCTCGAAAAGACATAGCCTCTCGCTCTTGCATTTGCGCTCGTAGCCGGTTGGCAGAGTTGAGAACGATCGCAACGGTTGGATTGGGAAACGTGCCTTCAACCTGTTTCTCGTAGATAGCCCAGTTCGGATGATGGGACGATGCCTCGGGATATAAGCGCCCTTGTAAGACCGGACCCCTGTACTGACGGCTGAGATCAGCTCCCCTCTTGCATGTTGGCCTAGCTACCCTCGATTGCATCTCTCCTCCGACTGGAGGAACTATTAGGAATAGAGTTGGACGCCAACCTCCCAACTCGACGTCGACAAGATCGTCATTCAATTTCTATTTTCTTCTTCCTCAAAGATATTGATGCGCTTAATACATCTTCGAACTCTTGAAGCAGCAGGAAAAATAATGTTCAAGTCCTCGAGTGGTAGGTCCCCGTAAGTCCAAGTCCCTGCACGAGCTCCTCTCCTGCATATTGGCCGCAGACCTCCTCGAGTGAGATCAAGTTCCTCGCTGGAGTGATGCCGTAGTCCGAGACCTCTGTACGAGCTATTCTCCTGCATACCGACTACTTGTCTCCTCTAGTCGACCTACACCACTCCAGTTGAGCAAGGCTCCTGAGAGCTGTCGACTCCAACAATGTTCAAGTCCTCGAGTGGTAGGTCCCCGTAAGTCCAAGTCCTTGCACGAGCTCCTCTCCTGCATATTGGCCGCAGACCTCCTCGAGTGAGATCAAGTTCCTCGCTGGAGTGATGTCATAGTCTGAGACCTCTGTACGAGCTCCTCTCCTGCAGACCGACTACTTACCTCCCCGAGTCGACCTACACCACTCCAGTTGAGCAAGGCTCCTGAGAGCTATCGACTCCAACAATGTTCAAGTCCTCGAGTGGTAGGTCCCGGTAAGTCCAAGTCCCTGTACGAGCTCCTCTCCTGCATATTGGCCGCAGACCTCCTCGAGTGAGATCAAGTTCCTCACTGGAGTGATGTTGTAGTCCGAGACCTTTGTACGAGCTCCTCTCCTGCAGACCGACTACTTGCCTCCCCGAGTCGACCTACACCACTCCAGTTAAGCAAGGCTACTGAGAGCTGTCGACTCCAACAATGTTCAAGTCCTCGAGTGGTAGGTACCCGTAAGTCCAAGTCCATGTACGAGCTCCTCTCCTGCATATTGGTCGCAGACCTCCTCGAGTGAGATCAAGTTCCCCGCTGGAGTGATGTCGTAGTCCGAGACCTCTATACAAGCTCCTCTCCTGCAGACCGACTACTTGCCTCCCGGAGTCGACCTACACCACTCCAGTTGAGCAAGGCTCCTGAGAGCTGTCGACTCCAACAATGTTCAAGTCCTCGACTGGTAGGTCCCCGTAAGTCCAAGTCCCTGCACGAGCTCCTCTCCTGCATATTGGCCGCAGACCTCCTCGAGTGAGATCAAGTTCCTTGCTGGAGTGATGTCGTAGTCCGAGACCTCTGTACGAGCTCCTCTCCTGCAGACCGACTACTTGTCTCCTCGAGTCGACCTACACCACTCCAGTTGAGCAAGGCTCCTGAGAGCTGTCGACTCCAACAATGTTCAAGACCTCGAGTGGTAGGTCCCCGTAAGTCCAAGTCCCTACACGAGCTCCTCTCCCGCATATTGGCCGCAGACCTCCTCGAGTGAGATCAAGTTCCTCGCTGGAGTGATGTCGTAGTCCGAGACCTCTGTATGAGCTCCTCTCCTGCAGACCGACTACTTGCCTCCCCGAGTGGACCTACACCACTCTAGTTGAGCAAGGCTCCTGAGAGCTGTCGACTCCAACAATGTTCAAGTCCTCGAGTGGTAGGTCCCCGTAAGTCCAACTCCCTGCACGAGCTCCTCTCCTGCATATTGGCCGCAAACCTCCTCGAGTGAGATAAAGTTCCTCGCTGGAGTGATGCCGTAGTCCGAGACCTCTGTACGAGCTCCTCTCCTGCAGACCGACTACTTGCCTCCCCGAGTCGACCTACACAACTCCAGTTAAGCAAGGCTCCTGAGAGCTGTCGACTCCAACAATGTTCAAGTCCTCGAGTGGTAGGTCCCCGTAAGTCCAAGTCCCTGCACGAGCTCCTCTCCTGCATATTGGTCGCAGACCTCCTCGAGTGAGATCAAGTTCCTCGCTGGTGTGATGCCGTGGTCTGAGACCTCTGTACGAGCTCCTCTCCTACAGACCGACTACTTGCCTCCCCGAGTCGACCTACACCACTCCAGTTGAGCAAGGCTCCTGAGAGCTGTCGACTCCAACAATGTTCAAGTCCTCGAGTGGTAGGGCCTCGTAAGTCCAAGTCCCTGCACGAGCTCCTCTCCTGCATATTGGTCGTAGACCTCCTCGAGTGAGATCAAGTTCCTCGCTGGAGTGATGCCGTACTCCGAGACCTCTGTATGAGCTCCTCTCCTACAGACCGATTACTTACCTCCCCGATTCGACCTACACCACTCCAGTTGAGCAAGGCTCCTGAGAGTTGTCGACTCCAATAATGCTCAAGTCCTCGAGTGGCAGGTCCTATTAAGTCCAAATAATTACACGAGCCCCTCTCCTGCATATTGGTCAACGACCTCCTTGAGTTAGACCAAGCTTCTCAGCGGGAGGATGCGATCAGCATTGGGGCAAGTATGCACGCAGGCATCGACGAATATGCGAGTATGACGTAGCAAAGTGTGAGTACTGGATGGCGAGTAGCTACGGGCGAGTACCGGGGTACGAGTTATGAAGAACGACTACGGTCGTACGAGTATCAACTACGCGATTATCAACAATATCGACATGCGAGTAAACGTCGCGAACACTTGTTATCCCCGAGCCTATGAGCCTAGCGAGTATCATCAATCAACAACATGTGAGAAGGAAAAAGCGCGACAATGTGGTAATTCAAACTTGTATTAATGTTTCAAAATTTTTACACGTGTTGGTTACAAAAAATTCTCTGACGGCTATCATGCGAGTATGAGAAATATAAGCGAGCAACTAGGACTCATCGTCGCCAGTATCAGGCCGATATTCCTCATCTCCAATGTCGGCGTCCTCTTCCTCGCCGCTTTCATCGCTTTCCTCCTCGCCGCTGCCACTGCCGCTGCTGCTGCCACTGCCGCCGCTATTGCCAGAGCCCGACGATGTTGAAGGCAGGCGATCTGGCGAGACCGTCTTGGCGAGTAACTCGGGGATGAGTTCGTCGACTATGAATGCCTTCTCCCCCTCGTCGAGCTTCCCGCTAATCCTCAGCCTCATGAGGACCACGTTGCCTGCCGCGCGGGCTATCTCGCGGCGGACCGACGACCTATCCTCCCACAGGATGCGAGATCGCTTGATGGCGTAGTGAGGATCGTCCTCCGGCCGCGACTGATGAGTAGAGGAACTCGCGCCGGCTTCTAAAATGGCCAGGCGAGATTCCATCTCGGCCGCGCGGATTTGGGCTGCCTCCAAATCATCCCGAGCCTTGGCGAGTTCCGCCTCATACTCGGAGAGCTTTTTGGCGGTTTCCATCTCGGCAGCCTGCGACAAATACTGGAGTTATCCAAAGCACACATGGCGACATTGACATCGCGCATAGAGGCAATTTACCTCATAATCTCGCCAGCAAGTAGATTCCATGCCGAGATCGATCGCCTTCTTACTGACGATCTTCAAGGCCTTTGTCCTCTTCAGCATCCTCCTCGCCGTAAAGTGATTTAATTCAACGGCTCGTGCGAGCGAGCAGGCCGTCTGTTGGGCGAGTTCCTCCTCGCTGAGATCCAACATGTACTCGGCGTCGCCTCGCCCATACATCGCATGGAGGACGGCGAAGGCCTCCCCCTTGTCCTCCCCTTCCTCCGCCCAGGAGGGGAGGTTGGTGCTCAACGTCACCAGATGCTCGTCCGACGCCCAAGTCACCAACGGGCGACCATAGGCGTCCACCGCGCCCAGCCCCAGGTTGAAATTAGGGTGGAAGTGGGGAAGACGAGCATGGAGCGGCGAATCGTGGTCGTCAAGTTGCGGCGACGACACCTTCTGTTTCTTGGTCGCGGGGCCCGGCGACCTGGCTTTGCCTTTGCCCTTGGCGATTTTCTTCTTCTCGCCGATATCAACTGGCGAGTGGGGCTCGAAATGCGAGGTGTCGACTTCTTTGGCTGGAGGAAGAGGCCTCGCCGAGAGCTCGTTTGGCTCTGTAAAAGGCCGAGTAATGTAAACAAACGACTATCGCGACTAGTATACGACAGACGTTCCTTGCCAAGATTTACCTTCATTGTAGTGAATCTCGAACAGCGTGTTGACGTTTAGCCTCCAAAAGATAACATCGAACCGGCGACCTCAGAACGATTCGACGAGTTGTTCGCGCACACCTTCCAGTATCGGCAGAAGGAAGGCGACATCAGCAGGCTGGTGCGGCCTTCCCTGGACGTCGCCAAAGTCTCCCTCAACGACGACTAACATCTCGCTCCACCGATGTACTTTATTCGCCGTCCCCACCAGGGTGCAGACATGGATGCTTAAATAGACCACACCCTCGGCAGTCGCGGCGAAGGCGAATATCTTGCGGAAGACAGAAAGATCGAAGATGATCCTCTCCTCGTGCAGATAGCAAAGGAACCCCATGATGATGGCGACGCCGTTGGGGTTGATTTGCGCGGGGACTATGCCGAAGTATCAGAGGATATCGCAATACTCCGGCCATACTGGAAGTCGCAGGATGGCGTCGAAGTGGCTAAGGGGAAGGACCAGCGCGACCTCGATGTAGGTGTTGAGTTGCTCGCTACGGCTCGGGAGTCTGGCCGAGTATCCCGCGGGGAGGAGTCTTTCCCTAAAGTTCTCTAGGTCGCGCTCGGTGGTGATCGACTTCTTGAAAGCCGCATCTGCAAAGTTGGCGGCATGGACTTGGCGGCGAGCACTCTCGTCGTCTCCAACCATCTTCTGAGTTTTGAAATAAGAGAAGAGGAAGAAATAGCGAGGAGCAAAACAAATCGCAGCACGCAAGCAGGAAAAGATACTCGCGAGCTAGGGGGTCAAAAGCGCAACAGCGTACTTATGTCCTACCTACCCCATCTATTTATAGACGCCAGGGGGGTGTATAGCATCCTTACGACGAGTATCAAACCAAGCCGCGCATTAAGCAAGGAAGCCGACTCCATTGCGTAGGTCGCACAGAACAGATAAAGTATTATCGCAACCTGCAGAACAAACTCGGCACAGACCAGACAAGATTTCGCACAAACAACACAGAGAAGAAACTAATATGGTAAAAACGCGAGATTCAAACTCGCTTATTACAATCAATGATAGTCCATTAAAGCCGCATTTGGCGAGTTCCAAATAGAAGAAGAATAAAAAGAGAAAATTCTAAGGCTTAGGCCTCTCTGGGGGATGAGGATGTCGCCCGGCCCAACCCATCTCGCACGCTCGCCGGAAATGCTCTATCGCCATCGCCATCACGTCATCGCCGAGCCGCAACTGCTCCTCCATCCTCGTCAACCGGCCGACAGAGCCCATACTCGCGCGAACGTCGGCAACCTCGTCAGGGACGAGCTAGAGGCGATGGTTATTAATCGCTAGCTGACGATCGTTATCCTCGCCGATCTAGCTCTCCAGCATACTTTTGAGCTCTTCCATCTTCGCCATCCGCACTTCCAACGATAATATGCGGCGATGAGGCTCGCAGATCACCACCTGGTCAAACTTGCTCTCCAGCTCCAAGTAGGTGCAAGCAGCAGCACGACGATATTCCATGCCCGGTAAACCCATGACATCGATGAAAGCCGCCCCTGGAGTCGCCGACTGATCTGACATCAAATGAAAGTTGCCAGATTAGACAAATATTTAGCCGCCCTATACGACATCAATAGCATTACATACCGTTGCGAGGAGACCTAGATCGGCGAGGAGATCTAGATCGGCGAGGAGAGGATCCACGAGCTGGCTCATCTCGTCGGCTTGAAGATGGCCCACCAGCGTGCTCGACCGCCTTGTCTTGCCCGCGCCCCCCTTGTCCAGAATCTGCGCCTCTTAGCGGGAAGTAGCTCGAATGCGGCTTGACCATCTTACTGACCGCGGGATGTGAGGAAGGTATAGGAAGCGACAAACTCGCCGGTGGCTGGAGATTCTTCAGCGGAGGAGGCGGAGGAAGTCGCGTTGTGGCGACTTGGGAAGGCGCGACCAAAGGCGGCGGCAGCAAGGATACGTTCACCGACTGAACGGTGGCGATGTTTGTAAGAGGCGGCGGCGGGGGTAACGAGGAGCTCGCCTCAGGCAGAGAAGACCTCGCCTGAAGCAGCGCAGAACTTGCGGCGAGCGGAGCAGAACTCCTCGCAGGCAGCCCAGAACTCGTCGGGGGACCCCTGCTCGCCGACGGATACTTCTTGGGCAGAGGGTCATTCGGCAAAGAATCCTTGCTCTCCTGGGTCGTCTTCCTCGGCGGAGGATTCTTCGACGACAGTTCCTTGCTCGCCGAAGGAATCGAGCCCTCAACTGCCCTTTTGGCGTCGAGGTTGATCCGCACCATGTGCGCGGTCTTTGCCGGCCTCCCGGCAGGAAGGGCGACCAGCGGCATGAAACACAATGGTGCGACGTTCAGGACAGCGCCAACACCCCCAGAGGGAAAATCTGTGAGCATCATGGTCCAGTTAGCAAGCAATAGAAACAACCGTCAGAACGGGAAATCATCTCGTCAAAAAGACAACCTGACAGGTTGACGACTTCAACCTGCTATGGCGCCGGAATGGAGGCGAGTTCCGGGGCCATGGTCGTGGCGAGCTCAGGGACGTTAAGCGAGTCGAGGAGACTCGCATTAGAGATGGCGATATTGAGAATGCCGTCAAGTCCCAAGTCGCTCAACAACTATTGCGTGCTGGCAGAGCGTACGAGGTTGCTGGTGGAGGCCGCTGGTCGAGAAAGGGGTGGCCGCGTGATATCATCACCAGAGGCGGGTTTGTTCTTGGACTTTTTAATCTTTTTCTTCTTGAGGGGGGGGGGGGGGGGGGGGGTAAGTCGGCGACGACATCCTCTTCGCGCGGTCGCTTCGGTTTAGTGACTCCAATAGCACCAGTCAGCGCGGCAAGACTATCATGGAGAAACTTCTCAACGTTCGACATTATGCGCGAGTTATGGAGAACCTGCTAAAAAACTAGGCCCCCTTATTTATAGAGATCGGCAGGCAGTCACAAGAGGCGAGCAACCCAGATACTTGGCAGAGCAGCTCGCCGAATAAGTGTTGGATTTTTCTTTCCGAGCTCCGATGTCGCTCAGAAAGAGCGGGGATTGTGTACAACCCGTATTCGTAGAGAGTGGGTCCTACCACAGCCAAGTCAGCAGAAGTCAAGGTCAACAAGTCAAGGAAGGAGTCAAAGTCAGCATTCAAGATCACAGAAGGCCTGGGCGAGTATAGGCGAGCTCTCCTCGCATACTCGCCAGGTAGGCGACTAGGCGAGATACTCGCCCAACCCGTGCGAGTTCCTCTGGAAGTCGCCTAGTCGCCAGGGGGTGGGGTATAAATATGACCCCCCTCCCCTTGCTTTTGCCTATAAATAGGACCCCAGGGTGCGAGGTGGAGCACTTGAAATCCTCAGTAGGATACTCGCGTGCTTCAGCTTCGGGATACTAGCTAAGTCTTCGGATTCCTTTTCCTTAGAGCAACTCGCGACTTTGCGATTTTGCCAGCTAGCTTCCCTCGTACCTAGTTCGGCCATTTTTGGTTGAGAAGGGGTTGCTCCTTTCGAGCATCCGGGTACGTGGTGGGTCCTTCCTGCCGCAACGTCTGGGGTCCTATTTGACCTGTCCCTTCTTTCTGGTCACCCTAACCGTTCGATCTTACTTCTGAGCTGGTAACCTTAGGCGGCTTTGGTCCGAATTCTGAGGCTAGGATTTTCCTGGCTTCAACACTCACCGGCTCAGAAGAAAGATCGAACGACTAGGGTGACCAGAATGAAGGGACAGGTCAAACAGGATCCCAGACGTTGAAGCAGGAAGGACCCACCACGTACCCGGATGCTCGAAAGGAGCAACCCCTTTTCAACCAAAAATGGCCGAACTGGGTACGAGAGAAGCTAGCTGGCAAAATCGCAAAGTCACGAGTTGCTCTAAGGAAAAGGAATCCGAAGACTTAGCTAGTATCCCGAAGCTGAAGCGCGCGAGTTTCCTGCCGAGGATTTCAAGTGCTCCACCTCGTACCCATGGGGTCCTATTTATAGGCAAAAGCAAGGGGAGGGGGCCATATTTATACCCCACACCCTAGCGACTAGGCGACTTCCAGAGGAACTCGCACGGGCTGGGCGAGTATCTCGCCTAGTCGCCCACCTGGCGAGTATGCGAGGAGAGCTCGCCTATACTCTCCCAGGCCTTCCACGATCTTGAATGCTGAATTTGACTCCTGCCTTAACTTGTTGACCTTGACTTCTGCTGACTTGGCTGTGGTAGGACCCACTCTCGACGAATATGGGTTGTACATCTTGGGAGTGAATCTAGCTGCCCAAATGGGGGGAACTAAAGGTCTGTGCGCATAGAATCATGTGCGTGAGTTGCACTTGCATGAATCATGACATAGCATAACACTACACTCATACTTGCATTTAAATCTGACACCACATCGTATAAATCGGTATGAGACTTTTTATCCGATGCGAGTCTTGCAGAAGACCCCTTAACTTATAAGTTTGTATTGACATTCATATAAGTTAAGGTTACTTACTTCTTAATATGTCTTTCTTACATGTGCTGTTTCTTCTACTTTTTTACCTTTCTGCTTACTATCATAGAACTGCTAGTATGTACCTTTCTTCCTTATCTGTATATACATTATAATTAACTGCTAGAATAGTTCCACCGTCACCTACTTTGCTTACTCTCCACCTTCATAGCTTTCCTTTCCTCCTCCCCACTCGGTGCCTAGGAGCCATAGGGGAGGGGTAGGGGATGATAGGACTTAATCTTTTTGACTGACGGTTTTCGGACTACAACATTCCAAGTACTCCAGATGGGAGACAGGGAGCAGCAGCAGGGTACACAACACCAGCGGAGTACGATGCTTATGGAGGTGGGCCAGTCTAGCACAGGAGCACCAGCTACTTGTTCCATGAGTGATTAGTTGCTTAGCTTTCGTGAGTGTTGTAGTGAGGATTTGATGTACCGGGCTTGAGCCCGTTTATATTTCCTGGTACTATTTTATTTTAGTACTTTTATTATATGTGGACTTGATGTAATTTTCCTTTACATATATATTACATGTGATTGTGGACTATGTGTATACTTCTTTTTCTCTTTGGTGATCGTAAAGGCTGGCAGGATCAGCGTTTTGTAGTGGCGACCTTCCCGAGTGTCGGTGTCACCGCAAAACAGCAGTTCTGTGCATAAGACCCCGATAGTCTTTTTGACTGACGGTTTTCGGACTACAATATTCCAGGTACTCCAGATGGGAGACAGGGAGCAGCAGTAGGGGACACAACACCAGCGGAGTACGATGCTCATGGAGGTGGGCCAGTCTAGCACAGGAGCACCAGCTACGTGTTCCGTGAGTGATTAGTTGCTTAGCTTTCGTGAGTGTTGTAGTGAGGATTTGATGTACCGGGCTTGAGCCCGTTTATATTTCCTCGTACTATTTTATTTTAGTACTTTTATTATATATGGACTTGATGTAATTTTCCTTTACATATATATTACATGTGATTGTGGACTATGTGTATACTTCTCTTTCTCTTTGGTGATCGTAAAGGCTGGTAGGATCAGCGTTTTGTAGTGGCGACCTTCCCGAGTGTCGGTGTCACCGCAAAACGGCAGTTCTGTGCATAAGACCCCGATGGTTTTAAAAGAAATAAAATGCGGTCTTACAAACTGGTATCAGAGCAAACATCGATCCAAGAGAATAAGTCCACAAAAAAAACCTAGGCCACCCCGCATGAGCTTAGTTTGCGGACAAACTAGCAGCGGAAGCAGTGGTGGGCCCATAAGGGTAATCACATGTAAAAGTCCACTTTATCTCTTCCATTTATTCCATTTGTACACTATCTAACAGCTGGAATTCTCCCTTGTAGCCTGCGACGAACCCTACCCCACAGCAGGGAACCCCTCATGCACAGAATATGGTTCCACCCCCGCAGGCTCCTACTCCATTCCAGCAGACGGAGATGAGACAAACATTGACGGCCATTCTGGAGTCCTTTAGGGCTCAGCAGGCCCTGGCTCCACAGCCAAATCCTGGGGCCAACTGGATGAGTGCCTTCCGGGGGATTTCTCCTCCATCCTACCTAGGGACGAAGTCAGTAGTCTGCACGGAGGAGTGGTTGGACATCATCTACGAGATGCTTGAGGGGATTCGATGCCCGACAGAGGAGGCGGTTGCTTTGGTAGTTTCCTTCCTAGAGTCACATGGGAAGAGGTGGTGGAAGTCACAGCTGGACACCACCTTTGCTGGAGTGGATTGCGCAGACATCTCCTGGGAGGAGTTCAAAGCAGCTTTAATGGGACATTTTGTACCTCAGTCAGCGAGGGACGAGTTGGAGGATAGGTTCCTGCAATTAAGGCAGGGCAACAAGACCGTGCTAGAGTACTACCAGGAGTTTACTCACCTAGCCCTCTATGCGGAGTCCTATCAGTTGGATGACGCGGGCTACGCAAAGAGATTCTACAAGGGTCTTCATGACGACATGAGACAGACCCTCCACTTCGTCTCTGAGGGGAGCTTGGCTAGGATTTTGGAGATGGCCAAGAAGAGAGAGGCAGATCAGCTCACAGTCAGGAGTCGGAAGAGATCAGCCGACGACGCAGTGATTGGAGGCCGTAGAGACCGTCCTTGAGGTCAAGTTATTGGGGAAAGAAGGAATGAGGATCAACCTCGCCGGGAGGATAGGCAGGAGCAGAGGAGCCAGCCGTACTGGCTCCTCAGCCTTTACAGATATTAGATATGCCGAGGATAGCAGAGAAAGCACCGACATGTTTTCAGTGCAACCAGCCAGGACACTTCAAGAGGAACTGCCCCATGAGGGAGGCACCCCGACCAGCACTTCAGGATGCCCTACCACCCCGGAAGTTTGGTGGCCGAGGACGCGACTGGGGACGTGGATTTCAGGATAGAGACCGCAGGTAGGAGAGAGGGCAAGTATATGTCCTGGACCTGGCACAGCCTTGGAATCCGGAGCGGGTGATAGCAGGTTTGCCAGTAAATTCTAAGTTCCTTCCTTTCAAATATTTTTTTTTCCGAATATATAGTAGTTAGAAATAGGAAAGGAAAATTATAACTAGAATTCTAAAACATTTAACTACCACAGACATAGTCTTTATCAACGGCAAGCCCGCCTATACTCTGTTCGACACCGGTGCCACACACTCGTTTGTTTCGGCGGACTTCGCTAAAGACTTAGGTGATGAGCACCGCTTTACCGACATCACTCGGAGGTTACGCCTCCCAGATGGCTCCGTGATGACTTCGTCCGCAAAGTGAAATATGGAGGTTTGTATTGGAGGAAAGACCTTCAAAACCCTGGCAACGGTATTGGACATACCCGGTTTCGATCTTATCTTGGGCATGGCTTGGCTGTGTTGGCACCACGCCAGAATTGACTGTGCAGGAAAACAAATTATCTTGAAACATGAGGACTCGGAGGTCGTTTTCCAAGGTATTGAACTCGCACCTCGTATGTAGTTATCTTCTATTCAAGCCATCAAGGCTCATCTGCAAGGCGACGAGGTGTATCAGGTCCTCTTTGAGATGGCCGAGGCCAAAGATTCCATTCAGAATATCCCGGTGGTGCGGGATTTTGCCGATGTATTTTCGGAGAAGCTACCAGGGCTACCCCCGCACCGGGAGAAGGATTTTCAGATTCAGCTCCTGCCGGGGGCTAAGCCGGCATTCAGAGCTCCTTACCGGATGGCCCCAAAGGAGTTGGTGGAGTTTCAAAGCCAGCTACAGGATCTAGTGGAAGCAGGATTTGTCTGGACTAGCTCTTCACCATGGGGAGCTCCGGTGCTGTTCGTCAAAAAGAAGGATGAGACACTTCGATTATGTATCGACTACCGGGCCTTGAACATGCTGACAGTCCGAAACACGTACCCTCTGCCGAGGATAGATGAACTATTTGATCAGTTGGAGGGAGCTCACTAGTTTTCAAAGCTGGATCTAAGGTCGGGATACTACCAGCTGCGCATTTGGGAGGAGGACATCTCGAAGACAGCCTTCAGCAGTAGATACGGATTGTACGAGTTTACCGTGATGCCCTTCGGGCTCACAAATTCACCCTCTGCGTTCATGAGTTTGATGAACCGGGTATTTAAGCCGTATCTGGATGTCTTCGTCATCATGTTTATTGATGACATCCTCATCTATTCTAGGACAGAAGAGGAGCATGCGAGACACCTGGCTTTGACGCTGGGAAAGCTCCGAGATCACAAGCTATTTGCTAAGTTCAGCAAGTGCCAGTTTTGGCTAAAAGAGGTGGCCTTTTGGGCCATATTATCAGTGGAGCAGGATTAGCGGTAGACCCAACGAAGATTCAGGCAGTACGGGATTGGCCACCACTGAAGACGACAACGGATGTCAGAAGTTTCTTGGAACTTGTCGGATACTATCGGAAGTTCGTGGAGGGATTCTCTCGGATTGCTCTCCCTCTCACATCTCTGACTAAGAAAGAGTCTCCATTTGTTTGGACACCACGGTGCGTGGCTGCCTTTCTGGAGCTAAAGGGTCGGCTTACCTCGGCCCGTATCCTTGCTCTTCCGTCGGGGAAGGAAGGATTCCAGGTGTACACGGATGCTTCTTACCAGGGGATGGGTGCCGTTCTGATGCAGAATGGGCACGTGATAGCTTACGCCTCCCGTCAGTTGAAGAAACATGAGCAGAACTACCTGGTGCATGACTTGGAGATGGGGGCAGTTATTTTTGCCATGAATATCTGGCGACACTATCTATATGGTGTTCACTGCGACATTTTCTCGGACCATAAAAACTTGAAGTACGTAGACACACAGAAGGCGCTAAACATCGGACAGAGATGCTGGTTAGAGTTTTTGTCGGACTATCAGTACACCATGCACTACCATCCCAGGAAGGCAAATATGGTGGCAGACGCTCTGAGCCAGAGAGCAACTACATCAGGAGCAGGTCCTCAGCTGATGGCCTTGGAGTTGGTGAAGATGTTGGAGGAGATGCATATATCCTTAGTGTCCAAGGATGATCCAGAGCTATATACGGAGTATCTAGCATCGATGACTGCCACCGATGACATTCAAGATCGCATCAGGGATGGGCAGATACTGGATGCGAGGGGAGAGCCAATATTCAGAGCCTTGGAGGTAGGCACGATAGGGGATTACTCCTTGAGAGATGGACTGCTATGTTTTAGAGGCAGGGTCTATATACCGGCAGGAGGCTAGATTCGGGAGGATATCATGTCAGAGGCTCACTGTAGCAGATACTCAGTGCACCCGGGGATCACTAAGATGGCAGCGGACCTGAAAAAGATGATGTATTGGCCAGGTATGAAGAAAGACATTACATATTTTGTGACGCATTGCGAGGCTTATCAGCTCGTAAAGGCAGAGTGCAAGAATCCAGCCGGGTTACTACAGCCACTTCCAGTGCTAGAGTGGAAGTTTGAGGACATAGCCATGGATTTTATACATGGGCTACCCCAATCTCGTGTGGGGAATGATTCGATCTGGGTAATTGTCGATAAACTGACGAAGGCGGCCAGGTTCATTCTGATTGCCAAGGATGCTCCGATCGGTGTACTAGTACGGAGGTTTGTCGAGCAGTTTGTGTGCTACCATGGGGTGCCCAGGACGATCGTGTCAGATCGGGATGGACGATTTACATATAAGGAGTGGAGGTCAGTCCAGGCTCACCTGGGTTCTCGGTTGACATTCAACATGGCTTTCTACCCCCAGACAGATGGACAGACGTAGCACACCAATCGAACGCTGGAAGATATTCTACGCCTATGCATTTTGGACCGCGACGAGCCATGGGAGAGACTGCTGCCGCTGATCGAGTTCTCGTACAATAACAACCATCAGTCCAGCATAGGCATGACCCCATATGAGGCATTATACGGACGGAGGTGCATGACCCCTCTATCTTGGGTTCAGGATGAGAATCTGAGGGCACTCGACTCAGAGTTTGTGGAGGACACTGATGCTCAGGTTAGAATGATTCGAGATAGGATGTTGGAAGCCCAGAGCAGGCAGGACAAATATTACGATGCACGATATCGTCAGGTGGAGTTCCAGGTGGGAGACCGGGTTTTCCTGAAGATACGGCCGATGGACGGAGTCTTGCGGGTTCGCAGGCGGAAGAAGCTCAGTCCGAGATACATGGCGCCTTACAGGATCCTAGAGCGGATCGGCCCCTTGGATTATAGACTGGAGCTGCCGCCGGAGTTGGCGGGATTGCACGATGTCTTCCACGTCTCTTCACTTAGGAGGGCTCTACTATGCCCTGAGAAGCTGATTTCCGCTGCAGACGGCCCGGTGGCCTCAGATCAATCAGTCAGTATGGATCCGATCAGGATCGACGATACAGCGATGCGGGTCTTGCGTCACAAGAAGGTTTTGCTAGTCAAGGTTCTGTGGAGAAACCATGTGCATGAGGATCACACTTGGGAGCCACAGGACTTGATGCAGCAAAAGTACCCGGAACTCTTCGAGTCAGGTATACCTTCAACTCCTAGGGATGTTACATACTTTTACTTTCGTAGAAACCCCGTAGGCTTAACTTTAATTTCAGGGACGAAATTTTTATTTTTATATATTGGGATTTGTAACATCCCTCAAACAACTAGACCACTAGGAATGGTTTTGTCATGACTGGGTCATGACAAAACCATTAGAAGCTCAAAGGACCAAGTGAATAAGGGACAAGGTGAAAATCACCTTGGTCTGCCTATAACACAACCTCACCACCAGACTTAGGGTCAATTGACCTTCCCTTAGCTAAGTGAACCCCACACATGCCTTCCTAACCCTAAAGTTAGGACAATGGGTCACCAAGGACCCATTGGGGTCAATCCAAGAGTCTAGCTTGACCAAATTCAACCTTAACCCTAATTTGGTCAAAGTACCCTTCCTAAGGGCAGGTGACCTCCAAAGTGCCAAGACAACCCTACCCAACCCTTTTTAGATCTTAGGGGATGCCAACGGGTCACCAAGGACCCATTGGGGTCCACCCAGAAGGTCATTTTGACCAAGGTCAACTCTGTAACAGCCCGGTTCAAAGGCTCAGAGGCCCGCAGGCTTGTCCCGCCCCTGGCACCGCTACAGGGCTGCAGCCCAATACACCCCAACACCTCTCCAGCCTGTTTCTCAGCACAGTGCGTTGTTGGCGCTAGGTATCGAACCCGCAACCCTTGATAAGCAAACCATCCAATGTTCGCATCACCAACTGAGCTGCGGCTCAGTTGGTGATGAGAACGTTGGATGGTTTGCTTATCAAGGGTTGCGGGTTCGATACCTAGCGCCAACAATGCACTGTGCTGAGAAACAGGCCGGAGAGGCGTTGGGGTGTATTGGGCTGCAGCCCTGTAGCGGTGCCAGGGGCGGGACAAGCCTGCGGGCCTCTGAGCCTTTGAACCGGGCCGTTACAAACTCCACCCTTGAAATGGGTCAAACTAGCCTAAAATGGCTAGCTCAAGCCCAATCCACTAGGGCTAAGCCCAATTAAGGTGGCTCATTAGTTTATGGGGGCTGAGAAACATCAGAGTTGCCATCTAATTTCAGCCAAGGTGACTAGGAGAGAGAAGAAGCTTCATTTGCCCTTTAATGGCGGAGAGGGAAATGGGAGGAAGACCATTCATGGCTAAGGAAGACCAAGAGCCACTCCCTCCACCTCCAAGGTGGCTGATTCAACTCTCCATTCAATCTAGGAAAGTTCATGGGCCATTTTGGTGGTTGTTCACGGCCGGAACAGTGAACCCAACCCTGGCCGAGGCAAGCTTTCAATGGCCATTAATGGCCATTGATGGCTTGGCCTCTCCCCTCCTCAACTGGTGTCTTAAACACCATCAGTGGTATGAGAGGAGCCCTTCGCACCATTTACCTGGAGATTTAGAGCCCCTCTACAGTGCAGTTGCAGAAACCCGAGCGGCTCCACCACCACCATGACAACCCGACGATCAACTCAACTCCAGACCACCAATAAGGTCCTCCCCTCCTCTCTCTATGGGTAGATCGTAGCAATCATTAGGGAAAAAAATTGGGCTCAATTGAGCCTGATCAGGAAAGGAGTTTTCCTGGTTTTTCATGAAAAATCGAACTCTCGGCATCGCCGGAATCCACCCCTCCGACGACTGTGCCGCCGCCTAGCGATAGCCACCACCTCGACGGAGGTGGTGGTGGCGGTGGCTAGCCGGGGAGGTGGCTGGGTGGCCGACGACAGTGCTTGAAAGTTGCTCCAGGAAGATGCAATCAGGGTCGTCGGCTGGAGATAGAAGATGACCTAGTGCCGTGTAAGACCCCTCCCCTTACCAAGGAGGCTCCCGGTCTTATGCCCAGAACTGCCGTCTTACGATGACACTAATGCACGGGTTAGTCGACACCGCAACACGCCGATTCTGCCAGCTAGTACGATCATAAAACCTGTCGGCTAATATGAGAAAAGAAGTAATACATAGTAGAGTACAACACAGCTAGTCCACAGTCACAGTACAAATCATACATATATATGAATGAAATAGTACACAGTCCACAATGAGTAACAAATATATGAAGAGTAATAAGGGCTTATGCCCAGTACATCATATGAATAAACTCTCCTCTCAAAAATATCAAAACAGCGAAAACTAATCAACTAATCTCATCCCACCTGAGGTAGCGCTGTAGCAGTAGTAGTAGGTGGTATCAACTCCTCACGCCCCACCACCTCATCCTGTCGGTCGTGCTGATGCTCCATCTCCTCGAGCTCCTAAAAATAGTTTGGTCACCGACCATTAGTCAAAAAGACTAAGTCATTTCCTCCACACCTCACCCCGCAACTCCTAGGCACCGTGCGGGAGGAAGAAGCGGAGGACTATCAAGGGGTAACAAAAGGAAAGCAGGTGACAAGGGAAAACTAAGCTACCAAGTAAGAGTGTGAGCAGTAAATCTACACTAGCAGTTTTATATATATAACATGAAAGTAAAAGCATGTACAGTACAAGTAAGTAAAGAACTGTAAGTAAGAGCAGAAAAGTAAAGCTATGCTATCACTACACTACCATCACAAACGTACCTTAACTTATAAAAATGCCCATACAAATTTATAAGTTAAGGTTTCCAGGAAATTTAACTTATCATATAAAAGAGACCATACTAATTTATATGATAAGGTTCTATGAAGCGTATGACCTAATATGAATGAATGTTTATGATGCAAATTTATGCAACAGGCAAGTGCAACTCACACACAACGACTCTGTGATCATAGACCTTTAGTTCCCACTTTTTGAGAGCTAGCTTCACTCTCGGGTACCACCATTGTGGCTACGGCAGCAGCAGAGCGGGCATCTCCACTTCTATGCAGGTATGTACACTACCAAACCTTAGACCCATCTCATACGCCTCTGTACACGTCTAAAGTGCACTCTAGAGTCCATGCGTACGCACTTTGCTGAAAACCCGTCAGTTTTGTTGGGTCGGATGTGCGTTATCGGGGATCGTCCTCCAGACCGCAGTGTAAAACAACCCACTGACCCCTCAAACCCTCACACCCGCCTGGTTCACCGTACTGCCATCGGTGTGACGATTGGCCAGTACTGCATGACCCGCCACTAAATTTATGCACATGCAAGTATTTCATCCCGAGCCTTCAGCTCGCAGGACCAACCTTTCCTGAATCCCTCAAACCCTTCACGGGTGAGCCTGCAACATATATCCCTCCAACCCATCTCGGGCGAGAATGCACAATAGTGCCTTTATTCAAAATCCCTCAAACCCATCACAGGCGAGAATGAACCATAATGTCTTAACCTATTAGACTACTCTTGTCTACTAGTTATTATACTTAGTGATTTAAGGTTAATCCCAGGACTGCCCAGGGTATACCCGGTGAAGGGCTCTCGGGGGCACTAGGAAGTACGATGGGATTACGCCCAAAGCTCCCTTTCTCATGGATATTTACTATAGTTGATGACTACCCATAATTTACCCCAGCTCTCGTTATTACTCTTGAGTGGTCCTAATGACTTAAGAGGTTTTTAGAAGGGCGACGGTCTTCCGCCGGCCTCCACTCCAGTTGCTATCCAAGGGCTTGCACTTTTACTCTCGTCACAAAGACAAAACTGCCAACCAGGGTTATATTCCAGATATGACCTTATCCTGACCGTTGGTCTATCCCCCGGTGGTCCTTATAATATAACCTACTTACACTATGAGCAACCCATGACCTAATACCACCCCGAAATAGAACTTCAAATTCCTTGGGCCACCTGCCCCTAACTATTTATCCTAGGATGGTATGGACTAATGAAGTGAGCATGTTGATTTTCATAATTTTCTTAAGTCATTAAAGCCTCTAATTAAATTATTTAATTAATCCCCTAGGTCATTTAATACATGAAGTATTACAAATCATAATACACCGACCAAAGAAATTTTCCCTAAGTTGCATCTTAGTAAAATATTGCTTTCTACCAAAATTCATAATTTTCCTTTGAACATTTCTATTTATTCCTTAATTAATACAAAACTCACATAATATCCATTTTCCAAAGGAAGTATAAGGAGTTCATTACTAAATATTCCACGAAAATTAAAGCATACATATATTTGTAAAATAATGCTAAAGACAAAATTTTATGAACTTCCATGGTACAAGGGCTACAAAATTTCATTTCAAATTATATTAACAAAATGCCACCATGAGGTTTTAAAAATTATTGAATCATCCAAAAATACTGAGATAATTATACAAGGTTATTCATACTCAGATATATCACCAAGAAAGTTTCCAAAATTTTCTACTGAGTATTTTCATCAATTTGCTAATTAAGTAAAATGAGGGTAAAAAGGTAATTTCCACATAACTCATATCAAAATTCTTCAAACAGAGACATAAAAATTTTTAGGAGTTAAATCTAACATTATATTGACCTTGACAAAAATTGGGGATTTTATGTCAATGATGAACCTATTTTTGCATTTATTTTTCAAAAGTTTTATTATTCCAAAAATTCCAAATAATGGGATTTTTGCTTCCAAAAATCCCATTATTACAATGTGGGGTATAACTCACCATAATGAGCCTCTGAAATCAATACCATGATTTTTGGATGTCCCAAATAGGTCTAATACACAACATTTCAAATTTGGCTATTTGCACCCCAAGCCTATACATAACCAACACATGCAAGTGAGTTTACCCAACATGCAATGGTCCAAATGTGCTGCAATTTTTACCATGTACATTTATAGTCCCCAAGGACATTCTGCCAAACTTTGGGGCCATTTGGAGCCATAACACTCCAATTATTTCATTTAATTACTTTTTGTTATTTAAGCAAAAACTATAGAAAATATATTCCCAAAAATTCTCAATTTTTGGCCGGGGCTAAATATGACCTAATCATGCATGCACCCAAAATTTGGGGTCATTTTGATTACTGGTTTGGCTTGGGCATCAATTTGAAATTCTACCCTTGCCTAGGACCAGTCCTAGGAAAACTGACCTGCAGCCCAATATACTCTAACACATTTGATGTTTAAGGTGCCAAATTAAAGTTAAGACATTAAGCTACAAATTTCCTTTAAGGTACATGTCCTAGAAATGCCTCTAAGAGGCCTAAAAATAGCTTGTAATATCACTATATAAGTGTGATAAATATAATAAATTCTATAGTTTTTATTTGATTTAATTTAAATCGATGAGCACGAATCTTAAAGTAAAATGGACGGAATCTGGTCATCATCCCCAATCAGCCAATGACCTAGATTGGTTTCTACTGGGCCGACTTGCCCGGCTATTTCCGACCAATTGAGCTACCACCACCGCCGGTGGATGTCGCCACCACCTTCACAGAGGTGGTGGCTAGCGATTCCCGGCGATGAGGCCGCCGAAATTGGCTCCTCCGTCGAACCCGAGTAAGAAGAAAAGCTCGGAAAAATCTCCATTTCCTCACATGGTATCGGGCTCAATTGAGCCCGATGTCTCTCTTAAAGGATCTAGAAAGCTAGCACGGGTAGAGAGGCGGCAAAACGGACCTGAATCAAGCCTTGGCGGCGAGTGCGGCGGCAGTTGGCCATGGTTGAGCTGCTCCGGCGATCTCCTGCTCAAAATCCCGTTTCTTAACCAAAAGCTCTGCTCCAGGACTTGTTATCCACTCGATTCCACTCACTGAAGCTGATGGTGTTGTCGGTTTGAGCTGGGGAGGGCTGTTTGTGGAGATAACTCCAAGGTGAGCTCGGTTTGGGGCTTTGGAGGCTTCACCCATGGTGCAAGGTGGCCACCATGCTCAAAATTCTACTGGAATTTACTGAGGAGGCGAGCCAGCACCTTTTGGGGCAGAAGGAGCCAAGGCCAAGTGGCCTGCTCTTAATCTCATCTTCTCTCTCCTATTTTGGGTAAATTCTCCAAAATGCCCCTTTGCATGTGACCCACTCTTCAAAACCAGAGGGTAGGGGTGTTCTTTGACCACTTGGGCTGATCATGGGCCAAGTTTGGTGGGCTTGGCCCAAGGAGAGTGGGCTTAGCCCTCATTTTCTTCCTTAGGTCAATTATGTTGACTAGGTTGACTTGAGTTGACTTGGTCAACCATGATGAGTGGGCTGACCCCACTTGGTGGTCATGGGTCTAATGGCACCACCCAACTTGGGTTGGGTCAATGTGGTGCCCTACTTGGGCTAATTGGGCCTATAGGTATAGGTTTGACCAAATTAGGGTCATGGTTGACTTTGGTCAACTAGGGTCAAAGGGTTGACTTAATAACATGCTCTAGGGTCCACTTAGATTATTTTAGGGTTAGGGCAATGTGATGAGTCATGGTGTGACTAGGGTTCCTATTTAGGCTAGTTTGACCTAGTTTGACTTTGGCCCCTTAGTGGGCCCCACATGGCTACAACCCACTACCTAGGGTCAAACCTAGCTAATTTCCCTATCACCCACCCCATGCCCAACCCAATCTAAGTTAAGGGGGTCTATAGGTAACATGGGATGTTACAAATCCTATAAACAAAAAAAAATAATTTCGTCCCCGAAATTTAAGTTCGGGTCTACGAGGTTCTACTTGCAAGAGTTGTAAGAAATTTAAATGCATAAACTAAAGTATACCTGAAGTGAATAACTCCGGGTGTTGCTCCATCATCAGATCCCTTGGTTCCTAGGTGTGCTCCTCCCGTCCATGATTGGACCACAACACCTTCACGAGAGGGACCTTCTTCTTCCGCAACATATGGACATCTGTATCATCAATCCGGATCGGCTCCAATCTGAAGGATCTGTCTGGCGCTATCGGACCGGCTGTAGTAGTAACTTGCTGCTCCGGCCGAAGGAGAGCTCTTCGCAAGGAATAGACATGGAAGACGTCGTGTAGGGTACCCAACTCCGATGGCAGCTGCAGTCGGTAAGCTAAGGGGTCGATCTGCTCTAGGATCAAGTATGGCCCCATGTATCGAGGACTGAGCTTCTTGTGCCTCCGCACCTGAGAGACACCGTGTACCGGACGTTTCTTCAAGAAAACTCTATCTCCAACCTAGAATTCCACCTTCCGGTGTCGTGCATCATAATACTTCATCTATCTACTCTGGGCCTCTGGCAGCCGATCCCTGATCAAATGAACCTGAGCCTCCGTATCCTTCACATAATCAGAACCAAGAGCCTTGGTATCAACATCTTGAACCCATGACAGCGGTGTCCGACACTTCCTCCCATAAAGTGCCTCATATGGAGCCATCCTGATGCTAGTCTGGTGGCTGTTATTATAGGAGAACTCGATCAATGGTAGCAGCCTCTCCCAAGGCTTCCCCGTATCCAATATGCATAGGCAGAGTAGATCATCCATGGTCCGGATGGTCTGCTCGGTCTGTCCGTCAGTCTGCAGGTGGAAGACGGTACTAAAATTAAGCTGAGAGCCCAAGTAAGCATGCACAGCCCTCCACTCCCTCGAAGTGAACCGACCATCACGGTCCGAAATAATCGTCCTGGGGATGCCATGGTATCTGACAAACTGCTCCACGAATAATCTCACCAAAACTGCAACTGGTGCATCCTTCCTGACTGGAATAAAGCGCGCCACCTTGGTCAGTCTGTCTACTATGACCCAGATGGAATCATGCCCAGAGTGGGAGCAAGGTAGTCCGTGCACAAAGTACATATCAATGTCCTCGAACCTCCACTCTAGGACTGGCAGTGGCTGTAATAAACCTCCCAGGCCCTTGCATTCCGCCTTAACGCGCTGGCACGTCTCACAATGTGTCACAAAGTGGGTGATCTCCCTCTTCATCCTAGGCCAATACATAGTTTTCCGTAAATCTGCCCACATCTTGGTGATGCCGGGATGCACTGAATATCTGGAGCAATGTGCCTCTCTAAGTATATCATCACGGATACCGCCCCCTGCTGGTATATAAATGCGTCCACGGAATTGAAGGAGATCATCCTACATCGTGTAATCCTCAACCTTGCCCATTTCCAGGGCACTGAAAATCGGGTCCAATGTAGCATCCAGCCTCTGATGCGCCATAATGCGCTCCCGAATGTCATCATCTATGATCAATTAGCTCAGGTACTCTCGGTATCCTACTGGTTTGGCCTCAGAAACCATAGTAATATGCATGTCGTCCATCATCTGTATCAGCTCCATAGCCATCACCTGAGGCTCTGGCCCAGAGGTGCCGACCCTCCTGCTCAATGCATCTGCTAGTGTGTTTGCCTTCCCCGGGTGGTAGTGAATCTGGTAATCATAGTCACAGAGAAATTCTAGCCATCTCCTCTGTCGCAGGTTTAGGTCCTTCTGCGTATCAATGTACTTGAGATTCTTGTGATTTGAGAAAATATCACAATGAACCACATACAGATAATGCCGCCATATCTTTAGTGCAAATACAACAGCCCCGAGCTCCAAATCGTGTACCAGATAGTTATGCTCGTGCTTCTTCAACTGTCTCGAAGCATAAGCGATAACATGTCTGTGCTGCATCAGTACAACACCCATACCTTCGTATGAGGCATCCGTATAAATTTGAAATCCCTCACTCCCAAATGGGAGTGCAAGGATAGGGGATGAGGTGAGTCGGTCCTTCAACTCCTGAAAGGCTATCTCGCACTGCTCTGTCTAAGCAAACTCTACATCCTTCCTCGTCAAGGACGTGAGGGGGAGTGTTATCCTCGAGAACCCCTCCACGAACTTACGATAATAAACTGCTAATCCCAAGAAGCTGCGAATGTCTGACGCTGTCTTCGGCCGTGGCCAATCTCTCACTGTCTCTATCTTGGCTGGATCCACTGCCAATCCAGCTCCACTGATCGTATGCCCCAAGAAGGCCACCTCCTGTAGCCAGAACTGGCACTTAGAAAACTTTGCATACATTTGGGACTCCCTTAGCCTCTGTAAAACCTGTGTCAAATGCTCTGTGTGCTCCTCCTGAGTCTGGGAATAGTTCAGAATATCGTTGATGAAAATAATGACGAAGCGGTCCAAGAAGGGCTCGAATACACGGTTCATTAGACTCATGAATGCGACAGTGACATTCGTGAGCCCAAAAGGCATTACCATGAACTCGTATAACCCGTATCATGAGCTGAAATCCATCTTTAGGATGTCTTCCTCTCGGATACGCAGCTGATAGTAACCGGATCTCAAATCCAGCTTAGAGAACCAGAAGGTCCCCTGAAGCTGATCAAATAACTCGTCTATCAGAGGCAGTGGATAGGTATTACGGACCATCAACCAGTTCAGCTCCCTATAATCTATGCACAGCCGCAATGATACGTCTTTCTTCTTCACAAAAAGAACTGGTGCTCCCCACGGTGACGAGCTCGACCGCATAAATCCCGATTCCACAAGCTCCTGAAGCTGAGTCCTGAATTCTGCCAACTCTCTAAGAGCCATCCTGTAAGGTTCCCGGGACACTGGCCTCGCCCCCGACACCAACTGAATCCTGAAATCCAAGTCCCGAGCTGGTGGTAGTCCGAGCAATTTCTTCGAGAATACATCAGATAAATCCCGTACCACCGGGATATCAGCTATAGAACTCTCTGCTGCCACCATCTCGAAGCAGATGAGGTACACCTCTTCCCCCTGCTAATAGGCCTTGACAGCCTGTACAGAAGATAATGAAAGTTGGGGGATAGGTCGGATACCTTCAATAGTGACGTAGGAGTCTCCATACCTGAGTGTAATCCTATTCGAGGGGCAGTCGATCTGGGCATAGTTCCAATGAAGCCAGGTCATGCCCAAAATCAAATTAAAGTCCGGCAATCTCAAGACCGCCACCGGAGCTTCGAATGCCTTGCCTCCTATCTCGACCTCAATGTTGCAGCTATCCGTGGTCCGTAGCTCCGAGCCATCAGGAAGACGCACCCTCATCTCTATGCTAGGGAATCTCTCCACACCCTCTAGTCCTTCAATAAAAGTGTCCGACACGAATGAGTTAAAATGGATGTTATTTCTATGGTTTTCAAGGCACTACTAAGGTTGAAATTTCTAAATTAAAACAATTTAAGTACCTGTAATCACTTCCTCGGGGTTCCTTTACTCCGTGAGGTCCAATGCATACATCTGCTCCTGGTTACGTCCTCTACCGTGATATCCCCGGTCTCGGCCTCGTCCTCGGCCTCGGCCTCGGCCTCGACCCTGCTGTACTAGAGGGGCCACTAGAGGTGGAGGAGGAGGACGTGGACGGAACTGATGCGGACACTCCGATATAATGTGCCCGGGCTGATGGTATCCGTAACAAACTGCCGGCCGGTGGCCATGGTCATCCTACATCCTCGGAACATGCACCTGAAGAGGTGGGGGAGCTAATGCTGGAGGAGGCCCCTGCTCCTGCCTGAAGTTGGGACGATGACGTCCCCCACCCCTCTTATATCCAATAGTCCTACCTCTCTAAGAGCCCTTGTTGCTCTCTCCTAGTGTCGACCCATCGTATGGTCTCTTCCCTCTGCCTTGCACCATCAGCTGGTCGGCCTCCAGCTTCTTTGCCATCTCGATGATCTGGGCTGATGTGCCGTGAGAAATGAACAGTAGGGCCTGCCTCAAGTTGTCTCTGATTCCCCAGTAGAATCTCTTGGCATACCTCCTGTTGTCTGTATCATGTATCCCTGCGAACCTGGCAAGGTGGGAAAACTCCCTCTGGTATTAAATCGCCGATCTGCTCCCCTGCCTAAGGTTCAGAAACCTCTCTTCCAGTGCATCTCTGTCTGTGTTGGATACAAAGTGATCCAAAAATACTTCGCCGAACTCCTCCCAAGATATGTCCGACAGCTCCTAGTCAGCATAAGTGGACTCTCGCACGGACTTCCACCATCTCTTTGCATGGGCTTCTAATGCAGAGGTGGCTAGAGGAACTGCCTGGCCGACCGGGCAGCTGATGCCTGCCAATATCTCATATATGGCCTCCAGCCATTCCTCCGTCTTCACAACATCCTCTATCCCACGGTACATTGGTGGGGATAGGCTCTTGAAGGCACTCAGCCAGCTTGACCCCGGATTTGGCTGCGGAGCCGGGACTTGCTGGGCTTTGAAGGCTTCCAGGATCGCCGTCAAAGTCTGCCCCATCTCTGTCTGTAGAAATGGAGTGGCAGCTGGAGGGGGAGGAACCACATTTTGCGGTGCAGCGACCTGTGGAGGTTGCATAAAGGTAAGGTTAAAATAGAACTGGCCTAACTCATTGTACTTAATGGACTGTTTATGTGACTTTTTACACATGGGCACACCACTGCTTTCGCTGCATAGTATGTCCGCAAACTAATGCTCACGCGGGGTGGTCCTGTGTTGTGGACTTCTTTCTCATATGATCGTTCGTTCAAGTGATACCAGTTTGTAAGACCCCTCCCCTTACCAAGGAGGCTCCCGGTCTTATGCCCAGAACTGTCGTCTTACGGTGGCACTAACGCACGGGCTAGTCGACACCGCAACACGCCGATTCTACCGGCTAGTACGATCATAAAACCTGTAGGCCAATATGAGAAAAGAAGTAATATATAGCAGAGTACAACACAGCTAGTCCACAGTCATAGTACAAATTATACATATATATGAATGAAAGAGTACACAGTCCACAATGAGTAACAAATATATGAAGAGTAATAAGGGCTTATGCCCAGTACATCATATGAATAAAATCTCCTCTCAAAATATCAAAAACAGCGGAAACTAATCAACTAATCTCGTCCCACCTGAAGTAGCATTGTAGCAGTAGTAGTAGGTGGTATCAACTCCTCACGCCCTGTCACCTCGTCCTGCCGGTCGTGCTGGTGCTCCATCTCCTCGAGCTCCTAAAAATAGTTTGGTCACCGACCATTAGTCAAAAAGACTAAGTCGTTTCCTCCACACCTCGCCCCGCAACTCCTAGGCACCGTGCGGGAGGACGAAGCGGAGGACTATCAAGGGGTAACAAAAGGAAAGCAGATGACAGGGGAAAACTAACCTACCAAGTAAGAGTGTGAGCAGTAAATCTACACTAGCAGTTCTATGTATATAGCATGAAAGTAAAAGCATGTACATTACAAGTAAGTAAAGAACTGTAAGTAAGAGCAGAAATGTAAAGCTATGCTATCACTACACTACCATCACAAACGTACATTAACTTATAAAAATGCGCATACAAATTTATAAGTTAGGGTTTCCAGAAAATTTAATTTATCATATAAAAGAGCCCATACTAATTTATATGATAAGGATTTATGAAGCGTATGGCCTAATATGAATGAATGTTTATGATGCAAATTTATGCAACAGGCAAGTGCAACTCACACACAATGACTCTATGATCACAGACCTTTAGTTCCCACTTTTTGAGAGCTAGCTTCACTCTCGGGTACCACCATTGTGGCTACGACAGCAGCGGAGTGGGCATCTCCACTTCTAGGCAGGTATGCACACTACCAAACCTTAGAACCCTCTCATACGCCTCTGTACACGTCCAAGGTGCACTCTAGAGTCAATGCGTACGCACTTTGCTGACAACCTGTCAGTCTTGTTGGGTCGGGTGTGCGTTATCGGGGATCGTCCTCCAGACCTCAATGTAAAACAACCCACTGGCCCCTCAAACCCTCACATCCGCCTGGTTCACCGTACTGCCATCGATGTGACGATTGTCCAGTACTACATGACCCACCACTAAATTTATGCACATGCAAGTATTTCATCCCGAGCCTTCAGCTCACAGGACCAACCTGTCCTGAATCCCTCAAACCCTTCACGGGTGAGCTTGCAACATATATCCCTCCAACCCATCTCGGGCGAGAACGCACAATAGTGCCTTTATTCAAAATCCCTCAAACCCATCACGGGCGAGAATGAACCATAATGTCATAACCTATTAGACTACTCTTGTCTACGGGTTATTATACTTAGTGATTTAAGGTTAATCCCAGGACTGCCCAGGGTATACCCGGTGAAGGGCTTTCGGGGGCAATAGGAACTACGATGGGATTACGCCCAAAGCTCCCTTTCTCAAGGATATTTACTTTAGTTGATGACTACCCATAATTCACCCCCAGCTCTCGATATTACTCTTGAGTGGTCCTAATGACTTAAGAGGTTTTCAGAAGGGCGACGGTCTTCCGCCGGCCTCCACTCCAGTTGCTATCCAAGGGCTTGCACTTTTACTCTCGTCACTAAGACAAAACTGCCAACCAGGGTTATATTCCAGATATGACCTTATCCTGACCGTTGGTCTATCCCCTGGTGGTTCTTATAGTATAACCTACTTACACTATGCGCAACCCATGACCTAATACCACCCCGAAATAGAACTTCCAATTCCTTGGGCCAACTGCCCCTAACTATTTATCCTAGGATGGTATGGACTAATGAAGTGATCATGTTGATTTTCATAATTTTCTTAAGTAATTAAAGCCTCTAATTAAATCATTTAATTAATCCCATAGGTCATTTAATACATGAAGTATTACAAATCATAATCCACTGACCTAAGAAATTTGTTTTGAGTTGCATCTTGGTAAAATATTGCTGTCTACCAAAATTCATAATTTTTCTTCGAATATTTCTATTTATTCCTTAATTAATACAAAACTCACATAATAGCCATTTTCCAAAGGAAGTATAAGGAGTTCATTACTAAAACGTCCAAGAAAATTACAGCATACATATATTGGTAAAATAATTCTAAAGACAGAATTTCATGAACTTCCATGGTACAAGGGCTACAAAATTTCATTTCTAATTATATTACCAAAATGCCACTATGAGGTTTTAAAACTTATTGAGTCATCCAAAAATACTGAGATAATTATACAAGGTTATTAATACTCAGATATATCACCAAGAAAGTTTCCAAAATTTTCTACGGAGTATTTTCATCAATTTGCTAATTAAGTAAAATGAGGGTAAAAAGGTAATTTCCACATAACTCCTATCAAAATTCTTCAAACAGAGACATAAAAATTTTCACGAGTTAAATCTAACATTATATTGACCTTGACAAAAATAGGGGATTTTATCTCAATGATGAACCTATTTTTACATTTATTTTTCAAAAGTTCTATTATTCCAAAAATTCCAAATAATGGGATTTTTGCTTCCAAAAATCCCATTGTTACAATGTGGGGTATAACTCACCATAATGAGCTTCTGAAATCAATACCATGATTTTTGGATGTTCCAAATAGGTCAAATACACAACATTTCAAATTTGGCTATTTGCACCCCAAGTCTATACATAACCAACACATGCAAGTGAGTTTACCCAACATGCAGTGGTCCAAATGTGTTGAAATTTTTACCATGCACATGTATAGTACCCAAGGACATGCCACCAAAATTTGGGGCCATTTGGAGCCATAACACTCCAATTATTTCATTTATTTACTGTTGAAGTATTAGACCGGGCGACCTTGCGGTCTTGTCTGACGGTTTGTTGACCGAGCGGTCTATCAGTCTCCTCTGGTGCTTGGAGACCGGGCGGTCTATCGGACTCACATTGCGGCTTGTTCTTATCCTGCTGGAGTTACCGTGCGGTTAACCCATCTGTCTAACCGCGCGGCCTGTGCGGTCTCCTTTATTTCTAGCCGCTCTGCCCTGTACATGTTTAGTCCCATATTGTTTGTTTATACTCTCTCATATCTCCTCTATTCTATATAAGGGAGGTCATACCTTTGTAAATGATACCTTTTTTTGGATAATAAAATTTCAATTATTCAAAAGTCTATCCGTTTGTTCTTGCATGTTCGTTACTTTCTACATGGTATCAGAGGACGCAGTCTTTTCCTCCTGATTGTGTGCGCTCTCTGATTCTCGCGGCTTGTCTTCTGCTTTCCGCGACGTGTCTTCGCGACTTGCCTTCTCTTCTGTCCGCTGCCCTGTTCGCGCGGCTTGTTTCTGTCCGCTGCCCTGTTCGCGCGGCTTGCTTCTCCTTGGTTCTCTTCTCCTGCTACTATTCGTCGCCGCGACCTGTTTTGTTGTCGCCACACTCCTGGTTCCTTCTTGCCTCTCCGACTTCCTAGTCGTCGCGGCCTGTTTTTTGTTCACCTGGCTTGCGACTTGTTGTTGTCTCTGCCTCTCGCTCTGTCTTCTCTTCTGTTCGCTCGGCCTTTTCAGTCCGCGCGACCTCTTCCCCACTGTGCCTTTGACTGCTTTCTAGCCGCTTGTGTTCGCGCGGCTTCTTCCTTTTTTTATCCGCTGCGGTTTCTTGCTGTGTTCTATGATTACTTCCGGTCTCACCACCCCCGTTATCTCCACCAATCCTGCAGCTCCTTCTCATCCTCCTCCTTCGGGCAACCTTGGCACCCTTTCTAAGCTTGTTGGCTCCAACTATCCTGATTGGAGCGTTTCTTTCACTTTTCTCCTTCGCTCTCAGCGCAAGCATCATTGTTGGGTACATTGGTTCAAATGTACCTGATTTGAAGAAGCATCACCCAACTCAATGATATACATCAAAATGTATTTGATGTGTTTTGAGTTTACTTGTGCAGGTTAAGTATTTACAGGAAAGAAGAAAAAGTTTCTAAGTCCATGTGTCGACACCCAGAGGGAAAGTGCCGACACTTAAGAAGACTTGTGTCGACACCCAGGCAAGCAGTGTCGACACTTGGAGTCATTGTGTCGACACCAGGGATGCAGAGTCGACACCAGACAGAAAGTGTCGACACAAGGAGCTGTGTCGACACTCAGTGAAGAAAAGTGCAGTGAAGCAGTGTCGACACTTAGCAGTTGTGTCGACACCCAGAGAAACTGTGTCTACATCAGAAAGTGTCGACACTTGGAGGCTGTGTCGACACTCAGCAAAAGTCAGCAGATACTAAGTATAAGTGTCGACACCCAGAGCAATGTGTCGACACTCAGCAGAAGAGTCAACACTTGAAGAAAGTGTCGACAGAAGAAAGTATGTGTCGACACTCAGCTGAAGACTCAACACTTGAAGAAAGTGTCGACACAATGAGCTGTGTCGACACTTAGCAAAGTTCAAGAATATTCTAAGTACAAGTGTCGACACTAAGGAGATGTGTCGACACTCAGCCAAAGTCTCAACAGAAGAAGAATGTGTCGACACAAGGAGCTGTGTCGACACTCAACAAGTATCAACACAGAAGACATGTGTCGACACCAAGAAGCAGTGTCGACACTGACAAGTTCAACAAATGAAGATGTGTCGACACAAAGAAGTTGTGTCGACACTTACAAGAATTCAGCAATATACTGAAGTACAGGTACTTGTGTCGACACTCAATTTCAGTGTCGACACATGAAGAAGAAGCAGTGTCGAGATATAAAATCTACAACACAAGGAGTTGTGTCGACACCTTGTAGGCTAGTGTCGACACTTAGACAACTTGTGTCGACACTTGGTCTATAAGTGTCGACACTTAAAGACAGAAAGTCTCGACACTTTCAGACAGTTACAGAATTTTCAAGAACTGATTGGATGACTTGACAGCTGTCATTCCAGCCAGTCTACTGCACCTGTCAGAGTTGTCAGAAATCAGTTAGGAACCGGACCAGCCGGTTACCATGAAGAAGGCCTATAAATAGGCTTATACAGTCTACAGAAACTGTTGTTGAAAGGGTTCAGATCAGTGATCAAGTGATTGTCCAAGTTGTTCAAGTGATCAATATACAAAGAAGATCTAGCTATTCCTTGAAGAATCTAGTGAAGATCTAAGAAGTTGGAGTGAGAGAGCTCCATCCAAGAAATCAGTCATTGGAACCAGACTGAGAAGAAGGGTTCAGATTTATTCTGAATCTTAAGTAGCAGAGATCAAGGATCAACTGCAGAAGAGGTCAATCTTATTGAGTTCTACATTCAAGAAGCTTTGAAGAAAGCCAAGTCAGATTGATTTCAGCTGAGTTCTTCCAAGAACTCATCAAGAAACTCACAACTCATCTCTCTTTTTTCTAAGTTGTTGAGTTACAATATTTTGTATTCAAATTATCTTGTAGGATCCTTAGGGATCTGAGTCTTGTAAGCCTGTAATTATAAAGTCTGAGTGTAGGGCTTGAGTGCCTGAGTGTAGGAGATTGGAATCTCTGAGTGTAGGCCTATTGTGGCTGAGTGTAGGCCTTGGTGGCTGAGTGTAGGCCTTGGTGGCTGAGTGTAAGCTTTGTGGAGAAGCTAAGTTGTAGGGCTTTGGGCCTGAGGTGTAGGAACCTGTTTAGGGTTCTGAGATAGTGTAGAAGTTGGGCCGAATCTAGTACACTGCTAGATAGGCGAAGGGGGAAAGTGGATGTACCCAAACCTTGGGGAACCACTATAAAACAGTGTGTCTACTGTGTGCTATGATATTCTGTGATTGCTGTGTGATTGCTGTGTACAAATAGATATAACTCTGAGATAAAATCTGATTGCTGCCTTAAAAAGTTAAAAAGATTCAAGTCACCTATTCACCCCCCCTCTAGGTGTTTAGGTACAATATCTTTCAAGTGGTATCAGAGGCAGGTTCCTCAAAAAAAGGACATAACTGTCTGAGTAGATCCTGTTGGCAGATTCAGTCTAAGTTAATTACAGAATCAAGAAAATCAAGAACCATGGGTTCTACTGAGAATCACAAGGAATTGGGATCCATGAAGCTACCCATATGTAGGAAAGAGATCTTTGGTATCTGGAAGGAAAGGGTGAGACTGTTTATGGAAGCCTCAGACCCTAGAATTTATATCACAGTGAAGGAAGGGCCATATGTGCCCATGAAGGTGTCAGTCTTAGATGCAAATCAGAGAACACCTAAGGATTTCTCTGAAATGACAAAGGATGAAATAGTCCTAGCCACTATGGATAAGAGGGATAAAAACATTATTGTCAGTGCTATAGATGATGCAACTTTTCAGAATTTGATATACTGTAAGACAGCTAAAGAAATGTGGGATACTCTTATTGTGTATATGGAAGGTTCTGAAGAAGTAAGACAAGACAGAAAATCCTTGCTAAACCAAGAATATGAAAGTTTTAGACAAGGTAAGGCTGATAGCATAACTGAGTGCTATAAGAAGTTCTACAGGATTGTGAATGAGCTCATGTCCTATGGCAGAGAGTTCAGTAATTATGAACTCAATGATAAGTTTCTAAGGTCCCTAACAAAAGATTGGGATACTAAGATCTGTTCCATTAGGGAAATGACAAAGTTGGCAGAAATTCCTCCACCAACACTGTTTGACAAACTGCTGTCCTATGAAATGCAGTTAATGGTGAGGAAAGAAGAGGAAAAATCTACAAGAAATGAACATAAAGAAAGGACAGTGGCCTTCAAAACTTAAGCCCCCAGAAAGTACAGAAGTAAGTCACCTTCTCCACCACCAAAAGTAGCTAAAACTGAATCAGATGAGTCATCCAGCAGAAAGTCTGAAAGCAGTGAAAGTGATGAGGACTTTGCTGCCTTCACAAGACATTTCCAGAAGTTCTTAAAGAAGAAACAGTGGAGGACAAGGCCATCTACTTCACAGGGAAAGGAATACTATTATCAGAATAAAAAGTCTTCAAAGAAAGACAAGAAAAAGTCCAAGTCTAGCAATGCAACACTATCAAAAATTGTATGATATTGCTGTAATAGACAAGGACATGTCATTGCAGACTGTCCAGAGAAGAGGAAGGAGTCTAGTGACAAGAAAAGGGCTCAATACAAGGGCAAGAAGGAAAAATCTTTTGTTGCCAAAAAGGACAAGAGCCTGTCAGAGATTTCTTCATCAGAAACTGAGTCAGATGCTGAGGCATATATAGGACTGTTTGCTGAGGAAGAAGAAGAAGAGTTCATTCAGATCATGAACTCTATATATGAACAAGAAGACAGTCAGTGCCAAGGACTAATGGAATTGACAGAAAGTGACAAAATCCTGGAGCAGCCAGGACCTAGTAAGGTACAACATTGTTCTTTTAGTTCAATTTCTTGTGCCAGTACAGAATCAGATTCATCATCATCAAATGATGAGAGTGCATCTGAGTCTGAAGAGGATATTCATCAGTTGATAGATGAATATAAAGTTCTGTTGCAAGCTTATAAGAAGAGCAAGTCCCTAGCCAAAAGTCAGGCAAAGGAAATTGCTAATCTCAAAGCTGCTGCAACTGATTTTGAGAAGTTGTTTGATCAAAAGCTTAATGAGATAGCCAGACTGAAGCACATAACTGTGATTCAGATGGGGACTATATCATTTAAGAATGATCAAATCAAGAATCTGGAGATAAATCTTCAGAAGGAGAAAGACTTAGTTGCTAGGTTTTCTAAACCCAAGTCAGTTCTACCTTTAATTGATGAATTTGTTCATCACAAAGGTAAAGCTGGACTGGGATTTACTAAACCTGCAAGGATTGTTCAGTCCAAGTCCAAGTCCAAGTCCAAGGGCAAAGCCCCAACTCTCAACAAGTCAGCTGTAGATAAAACAGCAAAGACAGTACTTAAGCAAAGGTACAATAAGTTTGAGTGTTGGTGCTGTGGCAAGGTAGGCCACTTTGCAATGGACTGTTGGCACAATGCTTGTGCTAAAGTGAGTAGCAAACTGCCTGTTGGAAAGCCTGCAGGTAGCTTTGTTAGGATGCAAACTAACCAGTACCAAGGACCCAAGAATTCTTTGGGTTCTAAGGTTCACTAATCTGTTTTGCAGGTGAGTCCAAGTGGCCATGCCCCAATATGGTACTTGGACAGTGGATGTTCCAGACACATGACTAGAACAAGGGGTTTACTAAAGGACTACACACCTATCAAGGATGGTCTAAAAGTCACCTTTGGTGGTTCTGAAAAAGGGATCATCAAGAGTTTTGGTAACATTTCTAACTCCTTTATTACAATTACTCAAGTGACCTATGTTAAAGGTTTGAAACATAACCTTATTAGTATAAGTCAATTGAGTGATGTAGGATATTACATCTCATTTGTGAAAGATGGTTGTCATATCAGGAGGTCAAATGATCAAGAGATCATTTTGACTGGTTATAGAAAAAGGAATGTCTATTGCTTAGACATTATGGTTGAGAACAATGGTTCTCCAGTGTGTCTAGTAGCTGATGAGACAGTCTCTCATTGTGTCAAATGGCACAAGAGGCTAGCCCATCTTAACTACAAGACAATTGGCAAACTCTTTAGTAAAGAGTTAGTGAGGAATGGTCCTCAAGTTAAGTGTATTAAAGATGGTATTTGCTCAGCTTGTCAAAAGGGCATGCAGACTAGATCCACCTTTAGAAGCATTGAAAACAAAGATGCTGTGAGGTGCTTATACCTCTTGCATATGGATCTCTTTGGTCCAATGCCAGTTCACAGCCTAGGTAGGAAGGTCTATACCTTTGTAGTTGTAGATGACTACTCAAGGTTTTCCTGGGTGTTCTTCCTAAGACAGAAATCTGAAACACCCAGTGTCTTCTATAGCTTTGTTAGACAAATTCAGAATGAACTAAATAGTACAGTGGTCAAAATAAGAAGTGACCATGGTACTGAATTTCAGTCTGATAGCATGACAAAACTATGTGAAGACTTTGAGATATTTCAAGAGTTTTCTTCACCAAGAACACCTCAGTAAAATGGTATTGATGAAAGGAAGAATAGAACCTTGATTGAGGCTGGTAGGACCCTATTAAGTGATACATCACTACCAGAATATTTCTGGGCTGAGGCAGTGAATACTGCATGCCATGTTATTAATAGGGCTACCATAACTAAAAGCCTCAATAAGACCCCCTATGAGGTTGTGAAAGGCAGGAAACCAAACCTATCCTACTTCAGGATCTTTGGTTGTAAGTGCTTTATACTTAACAATGGAAAGTCTTACTTGACTAAGTTTGCTGCCAAGTCCCAAGAGGGAATTTTTGTTGGGTACAACAACAACAGTAAGGCTTATAGAGTCTACAACTTGTCTACTCAAGTTGTAGAAGAATCTGTACATGTAGTATTTGATGAAACTAGACTTATTAACAATGAGTTGTCTAGTAGTGTATGCAGCCCCACAGGTTTAACAAAGAAGATGGACAAGCTCACTATAGAAGAAGAACCTACTGCAAGACAGCAAGTAGAAGACAGTGGCTGTTGTCCAGGGGGAGTACAACATGTACCAAATGTAGAAGAAGTACAAGGAGTACAACAATATGAAGAAGTTAAAGAAGTTTAACCTGAAGTCAGGATGCCTCCAGCCAATAGGCATCTAAGAGATCATACAGCTGAACAAATCATTAGTGATCCAAGACAAGGGGTACAAACAAGGAGCAAAAATCTGAATGCAGCAATCTACTCCAGTTTTCTATCCCAAGTTGAACCAAAGAAGTTTGAAGAAGCCATCCTAGACCCTCATTGGATTGAGGCAATACAAGAAGAGCTGAATCAGTTCAAGAGATGCAAGGTCTGGGAGCTTGTTCCTAAACCTAAAGACCACAACATAATTGGGACCAAGTGGATCTATAGGAACAAGATGGATGAACATGGAGTCATCATTAAGAACAAAGCAAGATTGGTTGCTAAAGGATATAGGCAGGAAGAAGGTATTGATTTTGATCAAACCTTTGCTCCAGTAGCCAGACTGGAAGCCATAAGGATGTTCCTGGCCTATGCAACCTTTCAAGGATTTAAAGTTTACCAAATGGATGTCAAGTCAGCATTTCTGAATGGTAATCTTAAAGAGGAAGTCTATGTGAAACAGCCATCAGGTTTTGTTGATTCAACTCTACCTAATCATGTCTATAGACTTAGGAAAGCACTATATGGGTTAAAGCAAGCCCCTAGGGCTTGGTATGAAACCCTGTCTAGTTTCTTCATTGAGAATAAGTTCACAAGGGGGAAAATAGACAAGACTCTATTCCTTAGGGAATCCAGAGGCAAAGTAATACTAGTCCAAATATATGTAGATGACATTATATTTGGGTCTACTGAAAGTAGCCTTTGCAAAAAGTTTGCAAAACTAATGTAAGGTCAATTTGAGATGAGTAGTATGGGGGAGCTTAAGTTCTTCTTGGGTCTCCAAGTAAGACAGACTGAGAATGGTTTATCCATATGCCAGTCTAAGTTCACCCTAGAAATCATAAGGAAGTATGGTATGGATTCATCCAGTACCATGAAGACTCCTATGGGGTCAAGTATGACTCTTAGCAAGGATGATGCAGGGAAACCTGTAGATGAGTCTTTGTATAGAGGGATAGTTGGCTCCCTATTATATTTAACTACAAGTAGACCAGATATAATGTATGCTACATGTGTCTGTGCAAGGTATCAAGCCTACCCTAAAGAGGCTCATTTGACAGCAGTCAAAAGGATATTGAGATATCTAAAGGGCACTCCTTATCTAGGCCTCTGGTACCCTAGGAATGAGGATTTTGAACTAACAGGTTATTCAGATGCAGACTTTGCAGGATGCAAAGAAGACAGAAAAAGCACAACTGGAACCTGTCAATTCCTAGGTGGAAGACTGATTTCTTGGAGTAGCAAAAAGCAAACAAGTGTGGCTATCTCCACTACAGAGTCAGAATATGTGGCTGCTGGAAGTTGCTGTGCTCAACTTCTATGGATACAACATCAGCTTAAGGACTATGTAATTCAGGTAAGTAGAACTCCACTCTTTTGTGATTCTACAAGTGCTATATCAATTGCACATAACCCTGTTTCTCATAGTAGAACTAAACATATTGAAATAAAATATCATTTTCTTAGGGAGCATGTAGAGAAAGAAGACATTTTACTGGAATATGTTAAAACTGATAATCAATTAGCTGATATGTATACTAAGCCTTTAGAAGAAACTAAGTTCAATAAGTTTAAAATTGAACTAGGAATGATAAACTTAGAATAAGTTTATAAAAATGGCTAAGTCAAAAGGTGTCGACATACAGAGATCTCTGTGTCGACACAGAATAGTGGTGTCGACACTTCAGGAAAAAGGTGTCGTCACATCTAGGAAGTTAGTGTCGACACTTCAGAATATTAGTGTCGACACATGACAAGTAGGTGTCGATACATCCAAGGTGGTGTCGACACTTAGGCTTTACTCAGAATTATCTAAGTAAAGTCTCGACTAAATGTCGAGTTATGTGGTGTTGACACATAAACAAGTGTCGACACATATAATCTGTTGACTAAACTTGTGTCGACACATAAGTGTCGAGACATTATAAGTCAGTGTCGACACTTATCGCCAGTGTCGACACAATTTAAGTTAGCTGACCCGCCTTTTCATCTTCAAACTTAGAAAGGTATAAATAGGATTTTACCTTTATCTGTCGACACGCTTTCAAAAGTTTCGAGACTAAACTTGTGTGTCGACACCTCTCTTCTCTCAGTTCAAATTCTTCAAACCCTAATGGCGCCAAAGCTTGAGGAGAACGTTAATGAAGGATATGAACTGGTGCGCGACGCGTTTGTTGATGCAGACCCGGAGATCAAGACTGTAGTAACCCTAGTTGCAGACTCAGGGTTAGAATATCTTGTTTCAGAGCCAACTAAAATCTGGAAGAAAGAAGTCTTGGAATTCCTCAATGGAGCTAAGGTAGACGAATCTGGATTCAAGATCAAGTCCAGGGTCCATGGTGAGAAGGTTAAGGTTTCATCAAAAAGTTTGAGGAAAATCCTTCAGTTGCCAAGAACTAAGGAAGAAGAAGAGGTTACCGCTTCCAGGACCAGAGATGCATTGGCATGGTGTGGTCTGGATTCTAAGATGAAAATTGGCTCAGTTTTCAATAGAAAAGGAATGAATAGCCAGGGTAAATTTCTATCAGAAATTGTTGGCAAAGTGATCTTAAGCAAACCTGGAGGGCATGACAGGGTATCTGCCCATATGTTTAGTATTATGACAAGGATAATCTTCACTCTGAAAACTGACTAGTCTGTAGTAGTCTTTGAAAAGATCAAGGAAAGTATGAAAAAACCCATCTTGGGTAGGATCTTAAGCTTATACCTAGCTGGTAGCATACCAGAGGTTATGGGTCAAGCTATTGGCAGCAAAATCAACCATATGAGAAAGATGAACATGAGGATCTTCTCCAGATGGGACAGGGTTTTGACTAAGGAGATGCCTACTCCTGAGAAGGACACTCCACTGAAGAAGAAGAAAATATCCCCAGTGGCTCAAGAGACAACCAGCAGCTCTGGAAGTGAAGAGCAAGTTGTTTTCTCACCTGATGAGACTGAAGAAGAGACTGTTGAGAAGTCTACAGCTCAACAAGAAGTTGTTGAGAGGCAGGGGGAGCTACCACCAGCTAGCCCCTTACACCAGGAACAACTCCAGGGGGAGCCACTAGTTGTGGAAGAACCAACTCCACTGGAGAGTGAGCAAGCTACAAACATCATCCTTGAGGTAATCACTGAGCTTAGTATTTTAGATTTCCCTATAGAGGATAATGTATTGTCTGATTCCTTGAATAATGTTAATCAGCAAACTCAGCTGGATAGTCAAGTCCTAGATGTTGTCATGGAGGACACATCTGTCACAGTTCAAGTTGTGTCTGATCCAGTGGTAAATGAGCAAAGAATTTCTCCTGCCCATTCTCCACAAGAATTTACAATGGAAGATTTATTTCTTAATCTGGATCAAGAAGATTTTGACAAGGAAACTGCTGCTGCTGAGGGGGAGAATGTTCCAGTTGAGGGGGAGCAAGTAGTACATGTTGAAGAGCCTGTCAGGCAAGAACCTGAGAAGCCCAAAGAAGTTGAGGAGCTACCTAAGGAGAGGGTAGACATAGCTAGCACATCTGCTTCTGAAGATGAGGAGACAACAAGGGCTGAGAAAAAGAAGTTTCAAGTATTCAAAAGAAGGAGCCAGAGTTATAAAAAGGCATTGCAAACTATTGCATCACAACCTATATCACAGCCAGCACCTACTGTTGATTATAGTGCTCTAATGGTTGCAATGCAAATTAAGCTTGATGAGTATAGGAAAGTTATAGAGACATATGTGGATGAGGGGCACAAATCTCTCCAATTTGATTTGGCCCAAGATATTAAATCCATAAGATTTGAGATGAATCTCAATAAGAAGGAGATGACAGACTGCTTCCATAAGGGAGGGAATGCAGTGGTGTACTTAGCTACACATCAGGAGAAGATTAAAGCTCAAGTGGATGAACTTGCAGTCAAGCAAGGCTATGTACTTGAAAATCAAATTACGATGAATGATAACTTGACTGCTTCTCACAATGCCATAGTCACAGAGATAAAGAATCTAGCTGCAGGGCAGACTCCAGCTAATGCTACAGCAAAAGCTGAATTTGACAAAGCATTCCAAGAAGAAATAGCTGTTGTTAAGACTGCCATCCAAGACTCTCAGAAGATCATAACTGACAAACTCCAGAGGTTGAAACCTTATTTTAAAGATGGAGTCAATTATTTGGATAACCAGGTTAGATTTCAAAAAGATGATGTAAGAGATCACATAGAATGAGAAGTCATAAAGGGGGAGATAGTGTTAGTCAAGGCCAGCTCTGATCATGCTAAGCGGATATCTAATTCTATCAGAGCAACTCTTGGATATCCTCCTCTTTGTGATGATGATAATGTGGCAGAATCTGGAATACATCCTGCATATCTTGGAGGTGAGCAACCTGAAGTAGCTCAAGTTATCTATCCTCCTCCAGATTTTGACATGATACAAAGAAGATCTAGCTATTCCTTGAAGAATTTAGTGAAGATCTAAGAAGTTGGAGTGAGAGAGCTCCATCCAAGAAATCAGTCATTGGAACCAGACTGAGAAGAAGGGTTCAGATTTATTCTGAATCTTAAGTAGCAGAGATCAAGGATCAACTGCAGAAGAGGTCAATCTTATTGAGTTCTACATTCAAGAAGCTTTGAAGAAAGCCAAGTCAGATTGATTTCAGCTGAGTTCTTCCAAGAACTCATCAAGAAACTCACAACTCATCTCTCTTTTTTCTAAGTTGTTGAGTTACAATATTTTGTATTCAAATTATCTTATAGGATCCTTAGGGATCTGAGTCTTGTAAGCCTGTAATTATAAAGGCTGAGTGTAGGGCTTGAGTGCCTGAGTGTAGGAGATTGGAATCTCTAAGTGTAGGCCTATTGTGGCTGAGTGTAGGCCTTGGTGGCTGAGTGTAGGCCTTGGTGGCTGAGTGTAAGCTTTGTGGAGAAGCTGAGTTATAGGGCTTTGGGCCTGAGGTGTAGGAACCTGTTTAGGGTTCTGAGATAGTGGAGAAGTTGGGCCGAATCTAGTACACTGCTAGATAGGCGAAGGGGGAAAGTGGATGTACCCAAACCTTGGGGAACCACTATAAAACAGTGTGTCTACTGTGTGCTGTGATATTCTGTGATTGCTGTGTGATTGTTGTGTACAAATAGATATAACTCTGAGATAAAATCTGATTGCTGCCTTAAAAAGTTAAAAAGATTCAAGTCACCTATTCACCCCCCCTCTAGGTGTTTAGGTACAATATCTTTCAGTCATCACCTCACCGATGACCCTCCTCCTCATAACTCTCCTGAGTTTGATGACTGGGATGCGAGTGATGCTCTTGTCTGCACCTGGCTGGCCAACAGCCTTTCTGATGAGTGCCTTCCCGTCATTCGCCATGATGAGACGGTCAAGGCCGCCTGGCTTCACCTCGCTGCTCTCTATTCGAAGGGGGGCCAGACGTCTCGTATTTATACTCTCTATGCGGACCTCTTCGCCCGCCCTTCCATGTCTCCTGCTGCGGCTTATCAGCAGGTTCAGGCTCTTGGTGCTGAAATCCTCCAGAATTGCCCCTTCTCCGCGGACTTGGCCGAACAGCACAAACACTTCCAGGAACTCCTGGTTGTTTGTTATCTTCTCCGTCTTCCTGATTCCTATGATCTGATCTGCCAACAGATCCTGGGTGAGGCGGAATCTCCCACTTTGGATGCCACCGCAGCTCGCATTGCCGCTGTTACTTCGCTGCTCCAGCGGCCTCTGTTGGCCTCCCCCCTTCCCAGGACTCATTTGCTCACCAAGCTCAGAGGTGGGGACCTAGTGGCTGCGGCCCCTCCGGCGGACGGGGTTCTTCCCGGTTCCTCTGCTCTCACTGTGGTCATACCGGCCATTCTATTGACCGCTGCTGGCAGAAACATCCTCATCTTCGCCCTTCCGGTGATGCTCCTTCTTCAGCCTCCGTCTCTTCTCGGCCGTCTGCCTCTGTGGCCACGACGTCAGGTAGTGCCCACGTCATTACCCAAGGTAAATGGCTGATTGACTCCGGTGCTACAAATCATATGACGGGCAACCCTCATTGCTTCTCCCGTCTTGAGACACATGATGGCTTACCCCCGGTTCGTGTGGCGGATGGTTCCCCGTCCTCAGTTCATGGGACGGGCATGGTTCAACTCACCCCCTCGCTTTGCTTGTAGGACACCCTCTATGTCCCGAAGTTCCCGTGCAATTTATTATCAGTTACTACTTTATGCCGGCAACTTCAGTGCTCCGTCTTATTCACTCCAACTACTTGTTATTTTCAGGACCCGAGAACCCAGCGGACGATTGCTACTGGGACTGAGAGCGGCGGCCTCTACTTCCTCGACGATGTTTTCGCTCTGTCCGCCTACTCCTCTTCTACAGATCTCCTTCAGTGGCATCTTCGCCTTGACCATCCTACTCCTCGGATTCTTCGACAGCTTCTGCCCCACTTACCCCCTACCAGTTCTCCGCTCAACTGTGATGCGTGTCAGCTTGGCAAACATCATCACTCTTCCTTCCCACCGAAGCAAGTCCGTGGCTCCTCTCGCCCGTTTGATCTTATTCATTCTGATGTCTGGGGTCCGACTCCTACCCTCACTGTTGGTCGGGGTAGTTCCTATTTTGTCACTTTTATAGATGATTTTTCATGATGTACCTGGGTGTATCTATTAAAAGATCGCTCTGAACTCTTTTCTGTTTGGCAATCATTTTATTTTATGATTCAGACTCAATTTGCAATTTCTATTAAAGTTTTATGTTCTGATAATGCCAAGGAATATCTTAATCATGAGTTCGCCTCTTTCTTTCACCAACATGGCCTGCTTCATCAAATGACTTGTGTTTACACCTCCCAGCAGAATGTGGTGGCAGAACGTAAAAACCGTCACCTGCTTGATGTTGCTCGTACTCTCATGACGCAGATGCACGTCCCTCGCTCCTACTGGGGCTACGCTGTGCTCCTCGCCTGCTATCTCATCAATCGCCTTCCCTCCACAGTTCTCCACGGCCAGACCCCCTTCTCCATTCTCTACCCCCACAAGGAACCTTTTCCTCTCCCTCTCCGTATCTTTGGCTGTACGGCCTTTGTTCACGCTCCCTCCGCTACCCGCGACAAACTTTCCCCCCGTTCCACCAAGTGTGTCTTTTTGGGGTACTCTACCACTCAAAAATGCTATTGCTGTTTTGACCCCCTTCTCCATAAGCAGTTTGTCTCCGCGGATGTGACTTTTTTCGAGAATGCTTCCTATTTCTCTCCTACCTCTTCTATTCCTTCTGATCTCTCCGTTCCCTCCACGCCTCTCGACGTCTTCCCACCTCCGTCTCCTCCTCCACTGTCTCCTTCCCAGTCCGTCTCCCCACCCACCCCTCCACCCTCCTCTCCGTTGCCGTCTCTCTAGTCCCGGGCCAGCCTTCTCTGCCACGGACGCTCCGGTCGCTGACACACCCGTCGACCTGGATCTTCCCATTGCTCTTCACAAAGGGGTGCGAGCGTGTACTCAACACCCTCTTACGACAGTTGTTTCCTATGATCGGCTTTCTCCTTCTCGCAGGTGTTTTGCCTTGGCTATCTCCGCTACTTCTACTCCCCGCACCTACCAGGAGGCTCTTGCTCTCCCTCATTGGAAGTCTGCCATGGATGAGGAGATGACTACTCTTACTGAAAGGGGTACCTGGACCCTTGTTCCTCCTCCCGTGGGCACTGATGTGGTTGGCTGTCGCTGGGTCTTCGTTGTGAAATTTCGCCCCGACGGCACTGTGGATCGCTACAAGGCCTGGCTGGTGGCCAAGGGCTTCACTCAGACTTACGACATTGATTACTTTGATACCTTTTCTCCAGTTGCTCGCCTCAGCACCATCCGGGTTCTTCTCTCTGTGGCTGTTAACTAGGATTGGGCTATTTCCCAGCTTGATGTGAAGAATGCCTTTCTCTATGGCGATCTTCAGGAGGACGTCTACATGGAGCAACCTCCGAGGTATGTTGCTCAGGGGGAGACACGCGTATGCCATTTGAAGAAGGCCATTTATGGCCTAAAGCAGAGCCCTCGGGCGTGGTTCGACAAATTCAGTGGCATTGTGGCTACCATTGGCTTTAGAAGGAGTTTGGCCGATCACTCCTTATTCATTCGCAAAACGGCCTCGGGACTGGTGGTTTTGGCAGTATATGTGGATGATATTCTTCTTACTGGCGATGACCGAGATGGAGTGGATTTGACGAAGAAGCACCTCCGTCAACACTTGGTCACGAAGGATATGGGCTCCCCGAAATACTTTTTGGGGATAGAAATCTCTCGGAAACTTGACTCGTTGGTTCTCTCCCAACGGAAGTATGCCCTTGATCTTTTACAAGAAGCAGGATTGACAGGTGCCAAACCGGTTCGGTTTCCCATAGCTATTAGAGAAGACAAAACGTGGACGGATGACTCGCCTCTTCTGTCTGATGTCACAAGGTACAGACGTTTGGTAGGCAAACTTATCTATCTCACGGTGACTAGACCTGACATCGCCTATGCTGTAGGCAAGGTCAGTCAGTTTATGCAAGCTCCCAGGGAGTGCCATCTTCAGTCTGCCCTGAAGATTTTAAAGTATATCAAAGCAGCACCAGACAAAGGGTTAATCTTTCAGAAGAATGGTCATCTGAGGGTTGAGGCCTACTCGGATTCAAGTTATGCGGATGACAAAGGCGATCGTAAATCCACATCAGGTTTTTGTACCTTTGTTGGAGGTAATCTTGTGAGTTGGAAGAGCAAGAAACAGTCTGTTGTCTCCAGATCCAGTGCAGAAGCCGAATACCGGAGTATGGCGTCAACCACGTGTGAGTTAAAGTGGTTGCGGGCTCTCATGCTTGACCTGGGCGAGGTATATGAATATCCTCTTCCTATGTTCTGTGACAACAAGGCCGCTATATACATATCCAGGAATCCGGTCTTCCATGAGAGAACAAAGCATATAGAGGTTGACTGTCACTTCATTCGGGAAGAGATTTTGAAGAAATAGATTTGTACTCCGTTTGTCACCTCTGATAAGGAATTGGCAGATATCTTCACCAAGCCGGTCTCTACTTCCTTCTTCCACATTTGTGACAAGCTGGGCATGATTGATATCTATGCTCCAGCTTGAGGGGGAGTGTTGAAGTATTAGACCGGGCGGCCTTGCGGTCTTGTCTGACGGTTTGTTGACTGAGCGGTCTGGCGGTCTCCTCTGGTGCTTGGAGACCGGGAGGTCTATCGGACTCACATTGCGGCTTGTTATTATCCTGCTGGAGTTGCCGTGCGGTTAACCCATCTGTCTAACCGCGCGGCCTGTGCGGTCTCCTTTATTTCTAGCCGCTCTGCCCAGTACATGTTTAGTCCCACATTGTTTGTTTATACTCTCTCATATCTCCTCCATTCTATATAAGGGAGGTCATACCTTTGTAAATGATACCTTTTTTGGATAATAAAATTTCAATTATTCAAAAGTCTATCCGTTTGTTCTTGCATGTTCGCTACTTTCTACATTTACTTTTTGATATTTAAGCAAAAACTATAAAAAATTTATTCCCAAAAATTCTCAATTTTTGGCAGGAGCTAAATATGCCCTAATCATGCACGCACCCAAAATATGGGGACATTTTGATTACTAGTTTGGCTTGGGCATTAAATTTAAGACATTAAGCTACAAATTTCATTCAAGTTACATGTCCTGGAAATGCCTCTAAGAGGCCTAAAAATAGCTTGTAATATCACTGTATAAGTGTGACAAATATAATAAATTCTATAGTTTTTATTTGATTTAATTTAAATCGATGAGCACGAATCTTAAAGTAAAATGGACGGAATCTGTTCATCGTCCCCAATCAGCCAACGACCCAGATTGGTTTCTACTGGGCCGACTTGCCCGGCTATTTCCGACCAGTTGAGCCACCACCACCGCCGGCGGATGTCGCCACCACCTTCACTGAGGTGGTGGATAGTGATTCCCGGTGATGAGGCCACCGGAATTGGCTCCTCCGGCGAACCCGAGTAAGAAGAAAAGCTCGGAAAAATCTCCATTTCCTCACATGGTATCGGGCTCAATTGAGCCCGATGTCTCTCCTAAAGGATCTAGAAAGCTAGCACGGGTAGAGAGGCGGCAAAACGGACCTGAATCAATCCTTGGCGGCGAGTGCGGCGGCGGTTGGCCATGGATGAGCTGCTCCGGCGATCTCTTGCTCAAAATCCCATTTCTTCACCAAAAGCTCTGCTCCAAGACTCGTTCTCCACTCGATTCCACTCACTGAAGCTGATGGTGTGGTCGGTTTGAGCTGGGGAGGGCTGTTTGTGGAGATAACTCCAAGGTGAGCTCGGTTTGGGGCTTTGGAGGCTTCACCCATGGTGCCAGGTGGCCACCACGCTCAAAATTCTGCTGGAATTTACTGAGGAGGCGAGCCAGCACCTTTTGGGGCAGAAGGAGACAATGCCAAGTGCCCTCCTCCTCTTAATCTCATCTTCTCTCTCCTCTTTTGGGTAAATTCTCCAAAATGCCCCTTGCATGTGACCATCTCTTCAAAACCAGAGGTTAGGGGTGGTCTTTGACCACTTGGGCTGATAATGGGCCCAGTTTGGTGGGTTTGGCCCAAGGAGAGTGGGCTTAGCCCTCATTTTCTTCCTTAGGTCAATTATGTTGACTAGGTTGACTTGAGTTGAATTGGTCAACCATGATGAGTGGACTGACCCCACTTGGTGGTCATGGGTCTAATGGCACCACCCAACTTGGGTTGGGTCAATGTGGTGCCCTACTGGGGCTAATTGGGCCTATATGTATAGGTTTGACCAAATTAGGGCCATGATTGACTTTGGTCAACTAGGGTCAAAGGGTTGACCTAATGACATGCCCTAGGGTTCACTTAGATTATTTTAGGTTTAGGGCAATGTGGTGGGGTCATGATGTGGCTAGGGTTCCTATTTAGGCTATTTTGACCTAGTTTGACTTTGGCCCCTTAGTGGGCCCCACATGGATACAACCCACTACCTAGGGTCAAACCTAGCTAATTTCCCTATCACCCACCCCATGCCCAACCCAATCTAAGTTAAGGGGGTCTATAAGTAACATGGGATGTTACACGCCGTCCGATCCTGCGCCAAGATTCGTGCGAGATTTAATTAAATCAAACTATAGCATTTGTATTTTTCTGTCACACTTTATACAGTCAATGCTTTTAATTATTAAAAATACCTATAGCCCTCTAGTGAAAAATGGCAAACATCAAAGTTGTAGCCCTATGGGTGTCTTTAATTTAAAATTGTTTTGAACCAATTTGGACATCTGTTTTGACAAAGGCACTCATTTTGGTGGGGACTATACCTAGGGATAGTCAGAGACTAAAAGGTGTGCCACCACTTCATCTCTTGTACAAATGACCTGAAATTTGGACATGGAGTCATTCTAACCTATATCTAGGTCCTGTCCAAAAATGTGAATTTTTGGAGATACTTTTCCTATAGTTTTGGAAAACATTTAATAAATTATGTACTAATTAATTAGGTGTCTTAAACACCTCAAAAACCCCCAAAATTTTGAGTGGAGATCTTGGGGAGTATTTTAGGGCTCTGTTAAAAATTTCATCCATTTTGGGTTTGGTTTTGTAAGACCCCATTTTTTTCTTTTTAAACCACGAGGGTCTTAGGCCCAGAACCGCCGCTTTGCGGTGATACCTTCATGCCCGGGAAGGTCGTCACTACAAAACGTCGATCCTACCGGCCATATCGATCACAGAAAATGTAGCAAAACTATAAGAGTAAGAATGAAACTCAACAAGTCCACCAGAATCACATGTATTTAAATAAATCTCCACAAAGGGAGAGTCCACAATAATAAGAACCAGAGTACAAAAGGAGGGCTTCTGCCCGATACATCATAATCCTCACTACAAATCACTCATCGCTGAAGAAAATCTATAATAACTACTGACGATCAGGACTCGCTGTCCCAGCTGTCTGAACTCCAATACTAGACTGTCCCGTCTCCAAGCGTGTCGTCCTCTGGGACTGCTCCTCGATGCTGTGCTCTATGATCCCCTAAAATGATATGGTCCACCAACCGTTAGTCATAAATACTAAGCCACTATCGTCCTCACCTCACCCCCGCGACTCCTAGGCACCGTGCGAGGAGGATGAAAGCGGAGGACAACAAAACAGAGTGGAACAAGCAGGTGACAACTACCCTAGTAGGTGTATATATAAAAGAGCTATAAAAGGAAAAGCAGTATAGTAAACAAATAGACAAAATATGAAATATGTAACCTTAAATTATAAGAATGCCCACACAAACTTATAAGTTAAGGGATCTTCTACAAGGCTCCTATCGTATAAAAAGTCACATACCAATTTATATGATAGGGTGTCGGTTTTCCAGCAAGCATGTATATATCTACAGAATAAAAACCTTAACTTATAAGCACGCGCACGCGAGCTTATAAACCAAGGGGTCGTTTTGTAGGGCCTATTGTATAAAGCGTCTCATACCACTTATACAATAGTTGTCAGGGTTATATGCAATGGTTATGCTATGAAATGCAATTATGCCATGATGTGAACATGCAAATACAACTCACCCACTCGACTCTGTGTAAACAGACCTTTAGTTCTCCCTTTCTGGAGTCGAACCTCCCTGGATACCTCCGTAGTGGCAAACGAAAGCGATGGGTTGGGCCTCACCCACCTCTAAACCGGTAATTGTACTACCAGTCAGACCTATCGTAGGCCTCAATGCTGGTGCACTAAGCGGAGCTCCTACGTACTCTTGCCGGCTGGCGCACTGGACTTTACTAGGCCAAGTGCTAAACCACACTTGCCGAGTCAACGTATTGGCGTCGGTGCATCGACCTTCGAATACCGAAGACCCACCACCTTATATTCTATGCACATGCAATATTAATGTATTTATCCACCGATCCAAAGCTCCCTGGACTATCCCGTCCGTCACAATCATTTGTCGATCCAAAAGCTCCCCAGACTAACCCGTCCGTCTTAAAACCATCAGAGCCATCGGCTCGCCGGGCTAACATGCCCTTCACCAAAACGACCGAGCATATCGCTCGTGAGACCTAACCTAACTCCCACAACCCCGGGGAGTGTAAGTGTAAGTGTAACCCTATATTATTTCTAATTACTCTTGTAATCCAATTAGTCTTACGGCTTACGTTAATCTTGGACTGCCCAAGGCATTCCCCATGAAGGGCTCTCAGAGGGCACTAGGAACTATGATGGTAGCTGAAGCCCATCATTTTCTTTCGCAAGGCACTTACTGTTATTAGTTATTACCCATATCCAAATCCCTTCTAGTGTTATATTGGATCTAACCCTAGTGTGTTTTGACTCTTACTCTCCACGGGAAAGACGATATTTCGTCGATCCCGGGCACCACCTAACACTAGTCAATCCAACACTATACTCATCCAAACTTCCAATGATGAACTCATTTTTATATATCCAAGCCAGCAAACTACTAACCCCAACCCATGTGCCCAAATTCATATTCCAACATAATTTCTGCAGTTTTACTAAATGCAGACCAACTTAAGCTATATGATGTACATGGTAGGAGGTACTCCAAATTTTCATCCAAATGCCCTAAGATAATTAATGGGTGTCTATAATGACATATTTAGACTAAATCCAGAAAATTGTAATTTTCCTAATTAATTTAGCATTTATTAAACTTTCCAAAAGTTAAGCCATGGGTAATTTTGAACATGAAGTACTAGATTGCCTTACGTTATGGCAACCCAAAATTTTTTATCACTATATGATGCCAAAATCACAAAGAATTCTAAATTTCACAAACTTTCATAAAATAATCAGCCCCTAAATAATTAATTCAATATAAATATAATAAATAGAATTAAATAGAGAAGTACCTTCAAATATTATCCAAAAATTACACAAAATTTACCAGGGCAATAATATGACCAGTAATAATCACTGACTAAGTTTCATAACATTATAAGTTAGTTTAACCATGATTTTATCAAAATCATCTTTAGGGGCAACATAAAGATTATAACTACAAGTATAAGCTAATATCTTACAAACATCCTACAATAATTTCCAGAGGCTCATATTGTTATAAAAACTCTTATACCAAAATTTCATAAGTATCTAAGGTCATATGACTTTTCAATAGTTTCCTAAAAGTTAAAGACCTAAACTAACCCTAATTGGTTTAAGTTGTGTGCCTAAGTCTAAATGTCACAAAATTCCTCCATAGGGCATTTCACCACTCTAGTATCACATGGACTAAACACCAAGTCCATACAAGAACATATGGTGCGATGTCCTTCACAAACCCCCAAAGTTCAACCTTAGGGTTTGAACTAGGGTCCTAGGGCTAACCCACCCCAATCCATCTCAAACTCCATGAGAGGGTGTATTTACTGACCATGGGGCTCTGGCCAAAGTCTCACCCCTTGGGTGAGAATTGGCCCCTCCATGCCCCGAACACTCTTTGCCCTAAATTAACCCCTTAAGGGCCAAACTTTGGTCTCACCAAAACATGTCCAAATCAAATCCAATTGGTCTGAAATTTTAACCATAGTCATGCCATGACCCTATGAGACGGACACCAAAAGTTTGGTGGGTTTATAGGTCATTAGACCCCTTAAATAATTCATGCAAAGTGTATTAAATGTCTACAAAACCTTTAGGAAAATATTCTCCAAAAATTCCCATTTTTAGATATATTATAGGTATAGGTAAGAGTGACCCACAACCAAACTTTCAAGTCATTTGGATGGATGTATTGATGGGGGCACTCAATTTAGTATCTGGTCAAGCCTATGTATAGGCTGCACTATTTTGAGTGCTGTGGTCAAACCACTTACCTAAATGAGTTGAAATCAAATTTAAATTAAAGTAGACTTCAAGGGCTACAATTTTTATGTTGTCACCTTTTTAATGTTTAGCACATAAAGGTCTTATTTATTTAATTTAAAGGGGGCACAGTAAAGGGTTAAAAATGTGAAAGCTTAATTAACATTTATATAAGAACACTGTTCATCTTCTTCCACGAACCCGAAGAGCAACCTAAAAGTCAAACGCCTGTAGCTTTTCCCAAGCCAAACACCGGCCACTCAGCCACTTCCCTGGCCAGCCACCGCCACCACCATCTCCGTCGAGGTGGTGGCTATCGTCCAACAGTGGTTTGGCCGCCGGAGGCGGTAGTTTCCGGCGAACCCGCCACCATGAGTATTCGGAAAACTTCATTTTTTTCTCATCGGATCGGGTCGTTTGAGCCCGATTTCTCAGCCTAGTTTGATCTAAGATACTAGCACAAGGGGAGAGGAGGAGAAGCGGATCTTGTTTGGGGTCCGATGACGACGACGGCGGTGGTCGACCATGCCATTTTTCCTCTCCGGCGAGCTTGCCCGATTACTCGATCCTCCACCAAAACCTTTGATCCAATACATGATTTTGACTGCCAAGGATGTTTTGAAGGTGATGGGAAGGTCAGAAATTGGAATGGGGGGCTGCATAGGGGGATTTATATTTTTCATGGGAGTTGAGGTGAAGGGTTGGTTGGCCATGGTGGTTGGGCTCCCCCTCATTAGTGTTGGCTAGATGGAATTGATAGCATCATCATCCCAAGAGGCAAGGGAGATGAATGGGGACAATGGAGAGATGAATGGAGTGGCCCATGGCCTCCCTCCATAACTCCTCTCTCTCTTTTCCTCTTTCTCTCTCCTCCATTAAGGAGAAAACTCCCATTTTATCTCTCCTAGTCACCCCCTCCGAAATTTAGGTGGCATCCCACATAAATATCAGCCTCCTAAAGCTAATGGGCCACTCAAGTTGGGCTTAGCCCAAGAGGCTTGGGCTTGGTTAGGTCATTTAGGCTAGTTTGACCTATTTTAGGGTTGAGTTGACTTTGGTCAAGTTGACCATTTGGGTCGACCCCAATGGGTCCTTGGTGACCCATTGGCCTCCCCTAAGATCTAGGGAGACTTCTTTAGGGTTGGTTTGACACCTTGTAGGCCACTTGACCCTTAATAAGGGCACTTTGACCACTTTGGAGCTAGGGTTGACTTTGGTCAACTTGACCACTTGAGTTGACCCAAATGGGTCCTTAGTGACCTAATGTACATCTTAAATGGTTATAGAGGTTTAGGTGGGGTCATTTTGGCAAGTTGGAGGTCCATTGGCCCTAGATAGGCTACTTTGACTATTTTAGCATTAGGGTTGACTTTGGTCAACTTGACCTTTTAAGTTGACCTCAATGGATTCTTTGTGACCCAATGAACCTTCTAAAAGGTTAGGGATGTTATGGTGGGGTCAAAGAGTAAAGATGAGGCCCTAAAATCAAACCCTAGGTTGGATAATTGGAAATTGTTATTTGCAGACCATGGTGATCTCACCTTCATTTCTAAGTTCACTTGGTCTCTTGGGCTTCCTAGGGTTGTCATGACCTAGTCATGATAAAACCACTCGTAGGGGTCTAGTTGTTTGAGGGATGTTACAAATCCCAATAATAATAAAAAAATAATTTCGTCCCCGAAATTCAGGTTAGGCCTGCGAGGTTTCTACTGAGTGTAACTGCATATGACATCCCTTAGAAATTGAAGTTATACCTGATGAAAAGAGCTCCAGGTACTTTTTCTACATCAGATTTAGTGGCTCCCAAGTAAGCTCCTCCTGTGCATGATTTGCTCACATGATCTTGACCATCAGAACCTTCTCGCACTACAAGACTCGTACTGCCATATCATTTATTCTGACCGGCTCTAAGCGGACCAATCGATCAGAAGCTGCCGAGCCATATATACTAGTAACCTGCTGCTCCGGCCGTAGTAGAGCTTTCCTAAGATAGGAGATGTGGAAGACGTCATGTAAACCCGCTAACTCCTGCGGTAGTTCTTGTCTGTAAGCCGATGAGCCGATCCACCCCAGAATCCTGTAGGGCCCCATATTCCTCAGACTGAGCTTCTTTCGCCTGCATACCCGCGAGACTCCATGAATCAGACGTATCTTCACGAACCCATGGTGTCCATCTTGAGGCAAGGGAGATGAATGGGAGATGATGATGCATCAGACGTATCTTCACGAACCCATGGTCTCCCTTGCCTTTCGGAAGTATGATGACTCTAAGAAACTACAAGAAGTTAGCAGATCGGACGTATGTGCCGATCAATTGGTGATGAGAGTTGAAAAAACTCCATAGTTAGGCATGCTCGGGCTGGAGTAGTACTGGGATGGGTGACCTCCTGGGAAGTCCCCGTACGACCCAACTTAACTATCGAGTTCGCTCATCAAAGGGAGGCTGTGGCCACCAACAACCCGCCAGTGGGCTGGAGAGGGGTTGGGGTGCTTGGGCTGCAGCCTGGTAGCGTTGCCTAGAGCGGAGCCGTGATGTTGTCACGTTGTATCGACTAGGGTCGTTACAATAAAAAGTGCACTTTTTGTAACGGCCTCCCCAGCCCACGACTCGAAAGGACGGCCGCCGGCACCCCCAACACCACGCTCGAAAGGGTTCAGCCTAACCAAGTCTACAGACCATGCACCCCAACCCCTCTCCATCCACAGACTGGTTGTTGAGGCTGGGGATCGAACCCGAGACCTCCTTGATAAGGAGTTTTCAAACCACTCCTCATCACCAACTGAGCTACAGCTCAGTTGGTGATGAGGAGTGGTTTGAAAACTCCTTATCAAGGAGGTGTCGGGTTCGATCCCCAGCCTCAACAACCCGCTTGTGGATGGAGAGGAGTTGGGGTGCATGGTTTGCAGACCTGGTTAGGCTGAACCCTTTCGAGCGTGGTGCTGGGGGTACCGGCGGCCGTCCTTTCGAGTTGTGGGTTGGGGAGGCCGTTACAGGTTTGATAGGGTAAATGTGTAGCCAAAGGTTGACCATTTTAGGTCAAATTAGGGCTAAGTGCCCTAAGTGCATTAGAGTTGGCCAACCTCACCCAGAGGTGATGGACCTTGGCACTTGGCTATGTTAGCACACAAAAATGCCCCCTCCACTGTTATGGGGTGGAAGTTGAAGGGTAGAGCCCTAGGACACTAGGGTAGGTCTTATGTGTGCAAACCTAGGGTTTGATGGTTAAGGGGTTAAATGACCTTAAAATGACTTGTAACTTGTTGGAGAGGACATTAGGGTTGTCAAAGTCCTCTGGTAAAAATATCATGGGATTTAGAGGATGTTAAACTCCCCAAAACCCTAACCCTAGTTTAGGGCACAAACCTTATACATGTAAGATAGGCCATCAAAACTTAATGAAAAGTTGTGAAACTTGGGTGGTATGTACATAGGGTTAATATGAGCCCTTGGTAATTTTAGTGGTAATATTGGAACAACATATTTGGTAACTCCTTTGTATTACATGAATATGCCCTTGATAGTCATTTATTTATCTTGGACTCACTACTCATTGGTAAACTATGAAAATTGGGCAGAGGAAATTTTTGATCATTTTAATCACAGCTGAATTTTGTTATAATTTTTAGTTGTATATAATCAGTAGTTGGTTCATTGATTTATGCAAGTGGGATTTTGACCAAAATTAAAATTAGAGTTTATTATCCACTGAAAAATTTGGAAACTTGGCCAGGAGTGTTTTTTTGGCATTATAGTTTTGCTTGAATTTTCTTATAATTTTTGGAACCTTATTTACAACACTTGCTTCTTTAGCTATTAATAATGTGATTATATTTAAAATTATGGTTCAGGGGTTTAAACATTGCAAAAGAATTGGAAGACTTGAATTTATTGTCAATTAGATGCCTAATATTTTATCATAATTTTATGAAGCATTTTGCATGACTGTAAGGGCCACTTCATATACAACCTGGGGCATTTGGATTTTTAGGAGAAATTAAATAAATGCCAAATTAATTAGGAAAATTCCAAGATTCTGGATTTAGGCTACTAATGTCATGATAGGCCTTTATTAATTAACTTAGGGTGGTTGGATGACGATTTAGAGTACCTCCTATCATACACGTCATATAACATAAGGTGGTCTGCATTTAGTAAAACTGCGGAAATTGAGTCAACATGGGGAATGGTCGTAGGAAGATGGGATGGTGGTTTACTGATTTTGGTGAAGTGGACTGGTGTATACCACTGGAAGATGGGATGAGAGAGTTGGGTTGGCTAGAGTTAGGAGGTGCTCGGGATCGACGAACGATCGTCCTTCCTATGGAGGGAGGGAGAGAGAGAGAGAGAGAGTCAAAACACACTAGGGTTAGATACAGAGTAATATTAAAAAGGGATCAGGAATTGGGTGAATAACAGTAAGTGCCTTGCGAAAGGGAGCTTTGAGCTTCAGCTCATCGTAGTTCCTAGTGCCCTCGAGAGCCCGTCACGGGGAATACCTTGGGAAGTCCTGGTCTAACCTAAACCGTAAGAAAAATCAATGTTTAATAAAAATTAGTATAAGTAAGGTTTCACAATTCACACACCCCGATAGCTCGAGAGTTTGGTTAGGCTGGTTTGATTAGACATCCGAACGGTAGGTTCAGAAGGTAGATTTAACGGGCTGGATAGTCCGGGGAGCCAGTGGCTCAGAAAGATTTGGATACATAAATAAGGTTGTGTGTCTTCGGTATCGGACGGTCGTTCACACCGACGTCGATACGCTGACTCGGCGAGTGTGGTTGACACTTAGCAAAAGAAAGTCTAGTGGATATGGCCAGCACTAGTACGTGGTGACTCTAGGTTGTGTCCTTCTAGATGCATATGTAAGGGTTAGGCCTGGTAGTGTGGATACCCGCCTAGTAGTGGGGGGCCCGACTCACTGTCTCCGTTTGCCACTACGGAGGTTCCTGGGAGTGAAGCTAGCTTCCCAAATGAGGGGAACTAAAGGTCTGTGCGCATAGAGTCGCGTGCGTGAGTTGCACTTGCATGAATCATGACATAACATAGCACTACACTCATACTTGCATTTAAACCTGACACCCCATCATATAAATCAGTATGAGACTTTTTATACAATGGGAGCCTTGCAGAAGACCCCTTAACTTATAAGTTTGTATGAGCATTCATATAAGTTAAGATTACTTACTTCTTAGTATGTCTTTCTTACATATGCTGCTTGTTCTACTTGTTTACCTTTCTTCTTACTATCATAGAACTGCTAGCTTGTACCTTTCTTCCTTATATGTATATACAATATAATTAAATGCTAGAATAGTTCCATCGTCACCTGCTTTGCTTACTCTCCACCTTCATAGCTTTCCTTTCCTCCTCCCGACTCGGTGCCTAGGAGCCATGAGGGAGGGGTAGGGGATGATATGACTTAGTGTTTTTGACTAATGGTTTTCGGGCCACAACATTCTAGGGACTCCGGATGGGAGACAGGGAGCAACAGCAGGGGACACAACACCAACGGAGTACGGTGCTCATGGAGGTGGGCCAGTCTAGCGCAGGAGCACCAGTTACTGGTTCTGTGAGTGATTAGTAGCTTAGCTTCCATGAGTGTTGTAGTAAGGATTTGATGTACCGGGCTTGAGCCCGTTTATATTTCCTCGTACTGCTTTATTTCAGTACTTTTATTATATGTGGACTTGATGTGATTTTCCTTTACATATATATTACATGTGATTGTGGACTATATGTATACTTCTCTTTCTACTTGGTGATCGTAAAGGCTGGCAGGATCGACGTTTTGTAGCGACGACCTTCCTGAGTGTCGGTGTCACCGCAAAATGGTGGTTCTGGGCATAAGACCCCGGTGGTTTTAAAAGAAAAAAAGGGGTCTTACAAAAAAGGCAACCACCAGTCAAATGTCAGGCATTGACATCTACTTCTTATATGAAGCAGGAGTAAGAGCACAACCTTGTGATCTAAATAATTTTGATCTTCTTTCTTTCCCAAATATGTTTTCATGCAAGCTCTCCATAGTTTGTAGTTCAAGCGATAACTCAAAACATACTTACAACTAGTTAATGACAACGTTCATTGCAATAATAACAATTATGCATCCACAATTCCATCTCGCAATACAACAATTACATTTGTAACATATTCTGAAACACAGAGAAATTTTTGTTGGATTACGAAGCGCCCGTACAGGGGGTGAATGAGGGAATTTAAATATTCATTTATCTTATTTAAAACTTACAATATTCTTTAAATATTTCTTGCAAAACATAAGTAATAAAACATATATAAGAAAAATAAGATAGTCATTATTTTATTTCATTCAAAAGGAATTATAAAATTTGATATCTATTATATTAAAGATCGAAGGCGATGAAAAAAACTCATTCAGTTTTCTATAATGACTTGCTCCACGAACTAGTTTTCCTTGTCCTATCTCTCTCTAGATAGGTCTCAAGTCTCTCTCCATAGACCTAAACCTCAGTCTAGTCGCCTAACACAGGAGACAAATTACCCCATAAGCCAGACAAGGACCTAGTTGTCAATACAAGAATGAATTCATCTATGCTCAAAGGACATAACCAAAAGATGAAGAAGAAAATACATAAATAAGAAAACTCCCCCAAAAGGAACCTTGATGTTGATGTTAATTCTCCTACAAAGGTTCAATCATTATGGCTTAATATGCTCCCTATTTGATGTCCTGCAACTCCTTAGAACTCTCCTCTTGATATGAGTTCATTGCAACATGAAGACTTTAAGAGAATGTTGAGAGAAGACATATTTGATCATCATTTGGTAGCTTCCTTCAATCTTCTTTCATGATAAACTCTTGATCTCCCTTGATGAAATCACTCTTTTATGAATGGGAATGACCTCTCCAATCCCTATGAACGGATTGGGCAAATAGCCCCTGAAAATTTGTGAAAATTGCCTTAGAGGAAGTAAATTTTTTAGGTTATTTAAATAGAGATGTTCATGTGTAGGGAGCTACTGCACAGTGGTAGTAGATATAGTGCGAGGGTAGCGTCCAGTCTTCAATTTTTCACTTCATTGGCTCTTTAATTTTGAGGTCAAGGATGCTATCTTAGGCAATAACTATTATTCATGGTAAGACCTAGCCCGCGGTAGTGTGACATTTCAACATGCCAAAATGAGATCTGCTTCACTTCGTTCCCCAATCATGAAGTGATTGCATGGGGTTTCCTTAATATCACCGCTGCACGATAAGGCTATTGTGGTATAGTAAGACATGCCATAATAAGCTTTGTTCTCCCTCCATGGACAATTTGAAATGCTAATTGTCAGCTGTTCTTTTAAAATGAGAATTACCTCTAACAATTGTACCTATCACTCAAGGTACTAACAAATTATGTTTATGAATCTCTTGTGCTTCTCTCTATTATACATGTAGAAACCTGCACATTATAAATATATGCATAGTTGATTAAATACATAATAGGATTTGTTATTCTCAAACCAAAAGATGTTGAACTCATGTTCCAACAAACTTCTCTTTTGATAATAACAAATCTCATGAATGAGAAATTAAACATCAGTGTAAATGCATTTGTTTATCAGAGTGTATGGTAAATGATAATCGGGAAAATAAGTTTTAGAATAAACATATGCATATACACTAAAATGATATTCTTTTTAAGTGTGTGCTCCCCTACACTTAGTGGTAATTTAATTCGTCTCCCCCTAGATTTCTCTATTTATTCTCCCATTTTGACATTACCAAAAAAAGCTAAAGGTGAAATATTTAGGCAATAGATAACCACTTGTTATAACATTAATCATAATTGAGCAAAGAGTATATGAAGCAAAAAAACAATCATGAAACTATGCATAATGAGGGAAAAGACATATGTAGATAATCACATTAAGCATAAGAGTTATCATAAAATATAGGCATGAAAAATAGTATATCATTAGAAAAATTAGTGTTATAAACCAGTGAAGCTCAAAAAAATATTATGGATGAGCAGCAACTAGAGTGCAAAACAGATAATCATGAATGAGAGATCAAACACTCTACAACCAAACACTCGTAAGATAAGTATGATAAATCATAGATGTGAAAGGAGCCAAAATAAAAGAGATAAGTATGATAAACCATAGATCAGACATAGATATGAAGTAAATTATAACCATGAGAAGCATAATAGGACAATCAAACACTCGTAATGAAAAATGTGATTAGTAATGCAAAGATAGTCATACGAGCATACAAGTACGCAAATATTAATGCAAAGATAAATATGGTCCCAAACTGGTAAGGATTTAAACATTGTAATAGAAGGTACATCATAAAATCAAAGTTTTAAACAAGGAGAATGTTATCGTTGGCGGTATCAAGTATCACTCTACAACATCATACATAAACTAAATGTTGCATTTGAAGTATTTATTTTTTCTCTTCTAATAAGTAATAATTTGTTAGTAGTCACATGATTGATTATAATTTTTGTAGAATCAACAAAATAGGCAAAAAAAGATAATCATATCAAGTGATTTTAAGAATTAAGACTAGGAGTTTATTTGAGGATTGAGATGATCATAAGAGGTTTGCATTGTAATCCAAGACCATCACATAAGAATTAGTATTATAAACCAAGAGATTGTGTTCTTTTATTTGTTTTAATTTTTATAATAAGATAATCGTTATGGTACAAATTGAGTTTGCGAAGAATGAAAGATATAATTGTTAAAAAAATTAGCAATACAATATAAAATGATTAGCAGTTCAATATGAAAGGATATTGTAGTGATTATGCTTTGATATTTAGTACATCTACACATTTATATAGAAAGTTATGTATTTCTACTTATGTTTTAAGTTTCTAATTCTCATGAGTGGAAGATATATTGAAGACAATATTGTGAATTAATAAAGTAGGCATGAGTAATAATCGAGACATATGCAAAATGTAATTAAATGTACATAACATCATCAACTTGCAAAGTAAAATTACTTCCATTAATTTTAATGCACAAACTTAATATTATAACTACCAAGGTGCTTGCCACACACAATTCTTATTAAGACTTGTTAGAGAATAAAGTATTGTTTGGTGGATCACATAATATTATTTTGAGTTTTATTTTATGGGATTTGGAGGAGTAAAGAGAAGTAAAACTATGTTGTGTTTTAAGATAGTTTGCACAAGACACAATTTACCATTCTTTCCAAGTTGCATAACCTCACAATACTCAATAAGACTTATTAGGAAGAGAAATAGTTCTTAGTGGAGTTATCATTGTCATTTATTTATTTGAATTTTTTATTTTAGCGACCAATGACTACAAATTCACATGTAGGGAAACATTTATTTTATTTATAAACCACACTTTTCTAATGTGAGTGCATATATATCCGTAGATCGCATAAGGGCAAACCAATGGTGTGTAGGTAATTTAGCCATGCATATTAACATTTATATCATTTCACTACACATGCATGCATAAGCAAGATTATAAACAAATATAGAAATCAAAAAGTGAACATGTGAATTATTGTTTAATATGAAATATTGCTTATATTTAGAGGCATACACAAACATATGTACATAAGATTCCTACATAAGATTTTTGTTGTACATTATAAGATAAGTGCAAAGCATGAATAACCAAAATAATGTTTATGGAGTTTGAAAATAAGTGCGTACACTGTAAGAAATTTTAAATATTATATTATTCATGCCTAACTTGTTCAATATAGCTTAAGTAGTTTTTATGATTTTTTTATATGAAAATGAAATACATATGCTAAATAACAACTCAAAATAATATAATGAAAACATATTTTTGTATTTTATTTTTTTAATAATTATCTAGTTCATTTTGAATTTTCCAAAGAAGCACAAAAAAAGTTTTGCTAAAATATTGTAGTTGTGCTAATCAATAAAAAAATATTTCATGGAAGAAAAAAAGTAAGAACAATAAGAAAACAAAATCAATTTGTTATCTCCTGTGCTAGAAGTTATCGTGTGGTAAACAAAGATAGTTATTTTTACAAAAAATATGTTTTTGAATTTTTTTTATTTTTAATGTATTTTTTGTCCACTATATGGAGCACCTAATGCAAGAAATAAAAAAACGAAAAATCATATACTTGCAAATTATAAAGTTTTTAAATAAGAAATTTCCAAAGGTTCTCATTCAATTTCATGTGATTTCCATGTTTAAGAAAGCTCAAACATATGAAATAATAAAAAGATATCGAAAATAATACAATATTCTTATATTCAAAGATAATAAGTTAAAACAAAAGATATAAGATCAGACATGATAAGGGATTAAGTATAAGATAGAACAAATGCTCATGTGATTATGTTAATCTCATAAACATATCAAAAATGCATGAAATGAATAATCATAAAACAAAAAATGCCTTCAACACATAAGAAACAGATTATAATTGAGAGTAAAATATCAAAAATTAATACATCATCACAATGCATATTAATACACATAGTAGCATGATATCATAAAGGAAAACTAACATAGGAAATGAATTGCATATATATTAAATGGTGATGCTAAACAACTAATCAAGATGACAACATGATATAATATGACATTTATGATCAAATTCAATTTTAATACATGTTATTAATTTAGAGTTTATATTGCATGTATTCATGATAGAGTTCCACTATAGTTTTCATAGACCTAAACTGATGGAAATGCTTACTCTTTTATTTTGTTTTGACAGGTACATGATAATTCTAGAATCACGAGGCAACATAATATACATGCAATCAAAAAATATAATTCATTCTCATAATGAGATTGGTAATCTATCATGATAAGAGTGGTGGGGTGTATGAGTACATAAAAATTACATAATCATGATGCATGATTTTACAACATTAATGTGTAATGAAAGAATTATACATTAGTAGTGAGAATCAACTTATATGCTTAATAGAACATAATTAAAAAACAAATTAAACACATAATAATTTTGAACTAATGAAAACTATTCCAATTATAATATTCATAACCCTAAGTGCGATAAAAATAATTAGTCATTTGAATTATTGTGATAGAAACATGATAATCCTAGATCAAAGACACATGATGAGAGACAAGCAAAAGATAAGACATAAAGCATTCATTAAGATGTTATTGATAATCTATACTGATATGTGGTGTGTGCCTGATAAATCAAATGTCCTATACAAAAATTATGATGATTCAAGGTTGTGTAAATGTTAATGTGACTTAAAACAACATGCAATAGTTGTAATGATAATCATATTTGCTCAATACTAGGAATTCAACCAAAAAGGAGAAAAAATAGTGTTGCTATTTTAAAGAGCAATCGCTAGACGATAAGTGCTATTTCCAAAAGTATTAGTGAAACTTAGAACCATACACATATCAATACATCGTAGAAATGTGCGAGTTAAAATACATCTAATAAGTGACACCTCATGCATATGTGAACATATATGAATATGCATGATGGCTTAATAAAAACATGATAAAACAATCAAAAATACATAAAATAAAAGAAATAAAAATAATTATTTTTGTTTAAGGTTCTGCGAGGGAGCAAAGAGAGTTTAATAATCTAATAATCATTTTTAATGAAATCAAATCATCACATGACCGATATATCCCTCAATAATCCAACATTCTCAAGGTACATGAAGGCATAATTCGGGAACCCATATTGATCCAAATGTTTTGGAAAATGAAATTTTTGGAAGCTAAATTTGGTGAGATGTACAAGGTATAGATTTAATTTTACAATAAGATAATATATGTCCAAATTTGAAACATTCGGTGCACTTGATATAAGATGTTCATACATGATTAAATATTTCTACTAGGTGTATGTTATTTTATAAGTTTTATAACACTAGTGGAGACCGTCCATAAATCACTAGATAAACTAGATATAAAGGATTTTTTATCATTAAAAACTTTCAAACAAACACTTTTAATGAATCTAGTTTAGTTGTCAGAGCATTATTTTTATTTATCAAATGTTCACTATGCTCTTTTCAATTAAAAAAAACTCTCATAGCGGACACATCAATATTTGATTTTTTTTATCAAGTTTTACTTTCAAGTCTGTATTTTCTAAACATAATCTAAAGTTTATACTTTTCAATTTTTAATACTTTGTTTAGCAAAATTAAGCATACAAGATGAAGAAATTAACTTGGATTCAAGAAGGGAGGAATTTGAAAGTCTTTAATTCCACGATAGCTAATCACCTAGAGGGAGGGGGTGAATAGGTTTTTTGTATTTTATAATTTTCTCTCTACTTAGTGTGTTGTGAGTGAGTTAAATATTAATTCCAAGACAATCACACAAAGCACACAGGAGATTTTATAGTGGTTCCCCAGATTATGGATATGTCCACTTTCCCTCCCACCTTTCTAACAGTGTGTTAGATAAGGCACTTCTCCAAAACTCGGCTCCTAAGAGCTTACAATACAGATCCCGCAGGATCTCTCAATCTCCTCCAAGGCTTACAACTCAGGCATATGGCCCTACCTCAGAGCAAACTGCTCCTACAGCTCAGTGATCAACAGATCACCTACCTCAAACTAAATCAATAGTCCTACACCTCAGGCTATGGATGTTAGCCTTATAACTTAAAGAGTAACACTCTCCTACAGCTTAGATCTGTTAAGATCTTACCTCAGGACAAAGGCTCTACCTTAGGCATGCAGGCCCTACACTCAAATCCACACATGGATCCTACAAACTCAGGCTCAATAGCCCTACACTCAGATCCACACATGGATCCTACAAACTCAAGCTCAATAGCCCTACACTCAGATCCACACAGGGATCCTACCTCAGCCTTTATAAATCAAGCTTACAACTCAGATCTAAAATGAATGTGAGGGATAGATCTATTTTACACTAGAGGTTGGTGAATAGTGTATATTAAAAATTTGATTTATTTTTAGAGTAGTTTAGAAAATAAGTGATACATTAATATATAGATAGATAGATTAAAAATCATAGCACACAAATAAAAGAAAAACATCAAACACAGACGACACAAGGAATTTTATAGTGGTTCCCCAATAAATTTGGGTACATCCACTCTTCTACCACCTTGGTAGGAATCCACCACAAGTTTTTTATCAGGTACCCTGCCACCAAAAGATCTATTTTTCAAGGGAGATCTAGCAATCCTTTGAGCTTTTGATTAGGTGCCCAAAACCCCAGCCAAGTCTTCTGATCAGGTGACTTATGAACCAAGATGTTAACTTTTAAAGGGAGTTATAACCCTGTACATAGTTTGGAAAGTAAATAAAAATTGATGTTGTCTTTTCTATCAGCTATCTCTGAGAAGACTTTAGTGGATGTTGTTGAAGCAAAAAGCTCCCCTGAGTTGAGTCGAGATTTGAGATCAGGAGGGAAGACTTTTATTCAAGGTGTAGGCCTTAAAGTTGTTGATTAATTGAAGATGTTGCACTGGAAGACTGAAGTACAAAATCTGATAAAAATATGTTGATCTAAAAGAATGTATCCCTTAAACTCTAAGTCAGTATATTATAAGTGTGTGACCTATTTAAGGCAGCAATCTTCTGAATTTATAATCTCTGAGAAGAATTCAAATATTTGAATTAAGTACATTCTTTGAAACATCTGAAGAATCTTTGAGATTTGTAACTACCCTTGGGAATTAATTAGAATAATAACTCTGTGATAATACATATTTAATGCTGCCAGAAAATAGCTATATTCATTAAGAATATTTGGCATTAAATATCCGAGTTATAACTAATATAATTAAGCCATTAAAGATATTCTGCCTTCAGTAAATAACACTGCCTGAACACTGCAAAGAATAAGTCGAACTGAGCCTGAAAAATGTCAAACTGCGCTTGGAGTTCATCGAACTGAGCCTGGACTTCATCGAGCTGAGCCTGGAGTTCGTCGAGCTGAGCTGTTGAGTTGTGATCAGCGTTCGGCGAATGGAGCCCAAAGTTAGTCGAGCTTAACTCAGAGATAGAACTCTGAGTTTGTCGAACTAGGTTAGACGTTCATTGAACTAAGATCAGCTTTCATCGACCAAAATTCTGCATTCGTCGAATTGAACTTCTTTGGAATCCTTTTGAAGGTACAACCCTGTAAATAAACCTATGACCCTAGACTATATATATTGGGCCAAACTAATCATCCTAAACAAATAATAATGATCCTAGCCCAAATCAGTAATAGGGTTCCAACAATCTCCACCTATTTGGGTTAGGATATTGTCAAAAACAGGAAAAAACAAAGAAAAAATAATCTGCCAGAATTATAAAATTTCCAGCAAAAATTAAGAAAGTGCTTTATGAGTTCAAAAACAATAACACAGTTTAAAAACATAACATAAGTAATCAAGAGTCTTTCTTAGAAACTTCAAAAGGAGAATCTGAAGATGATTTGGTGTAGACTAGCTTTCTGTTTGGATCTATAGCTTCCCTTTGGCTCATCTTTAAATCCTGAGAGCCAATAATCCTCAGAGAGGTGGTTTTGGGAACTACTTCCTCTGGATGCAGATTCATATAGTTATCAACATTGAATAAACTTTTCTTTGAATATCTATCAAGCTCTTTTTGACTATAAGAGGGCATGGTGGTGAACTGTGAAGTGTCCTTGCCTTCTGCTCAAGCTTTCTTAATCTGTGAAAGAGCAACCAACTCTTTAAACATTGCCATTCTGAAATCTGGATCCAATTCTGGATCATATACTGGAGATGGTGGACTCTCTTGGCTTGATTCATGTTGCTGAGTGCTTTATCTTGGTTTCTATTGCTGGCTGCTGTGCAAATCTGACCTTGAAGGTCTATCCTATTTATCCTGAGAAGATTTTGAATAATGATGAGATGTAGGCTTTTGAGAAGAAGAAATGTTACCAGATGACCCTACAGCTAGAGGAGGAGGAGGAGGTCCTCTCCTAGACCTTAGAGGTGATGAATATCTCTTCATTTTCTTCCTCCTTTTCATTTCTTTTTTGGAAAATCTCATCCAGTGAGGTAGGTCTGGAGTGAGAGGAATTCCATGCAGAATATAGTATGGAACATCTGTTGTAGCTGAAGGTTGGGGAGCAACCTTAGCAGGAGCCTTCTTCTTTAATTTCCTTTTCTTAGATACAGAATCCTCTGAATCATTTGACTCTACATCATCATCATATTCTTCTTCTTGCAGATCATATAAATCATCAATCTATTTAAGTAAATCAGCCTGATCAACAGACTGAGCCTTTGGCTGTATATAAACAGTATCTACTACAATCGTCTCTTCCATATCTTCATTAAGAAGATCATCAAGATTTTGCATAGGGGATTCATCCAATGCAAAAGTTGGAGGAGAACTAGCCTACTCTATAATATCCATTGTATTATCAGTTATTATGTTCTCATAAACTGGGGTAGAATTAGTAGAAATAAGTCTTAAACAAGATCTAATCTCTTCTAAGACTGAAGCATCAATGAGAGCAGTATAACATACTAATGCTTTAGAAGAATCTTCAAAAATTGGTAAGCTGGGTAAACTGGGAACATAATTATGATGTAAATCAAATACTGATAATAAATAATTCAAGTTAACCGTGGGATTAATAAAAATATCACCAACAATTATTATTTCTGGTTCTGCTGCTTCAACTGAGCGGATCATCTCAGTATCCTGAATATCATCAAAAATTGCTACTGCTGCTGCTCTGGCTGAGACTGCTTCTGCAATTAGAACTTCTTCATGAATCATCTCCCCCTGCCTAGATCCAGGGAGACCTGAATCTAGGCCCCCATAAGAAGGGACAATTTGGAGAGAGTCAATTCTAGATGAAAGTTCAGAGATGGAAGCTATTACAAGAGCTAAGGAGTCATCCAGTAACTTATTGAGTGTTGGAGTAATAAAATCAAGAAGATTAGAAGCAATGGAAGAAAAATACAAATACATATACTCAGGAGTAGATTGAGCAAATGCAGAGGATGTAATTTGAGTAGAGGAAGATGGAGCAGATGTGGTTGTACAGGTGGAACAGATAGTGAATGCCTTAAGAATGGAGGTAGGAGGAATGACAGAGGGGATGTCATCTGGAATGATTTCCTCTTGGATAGTTGATTGTGGTGGAGATATTTGAGGTGGAGCTGAATGTGATGGAGATGAATGTAGAAGAGAGAAATGAGGTGGAGATGAAAGTAGTGGAGATTGAGGTGGTGACTAATGAATGGGAGAATGCTGATAGATTGATGTGGATGGAATATATTCAATGAGATGTAGTGGTGACTGAGGAATATGTGAATAAACATGTGGAGTTGATGAGGGAACTTGTTCAGGTAAAGAAGGCAGATGAGATGGTGGAGATGCCATCCTAGGTGACTGGTGTGGAGAAGGTGGAGGAGAAGAAATTAGAGGAACATATACCTCTTTTGGGGTTGAGTGAGTGGCTGGAATAGCCCTTGTACTTTCTGAAGTAATTCTAGAAGAGGTAGCCCTGGATGGCTTAGGGATTACCCTCTCCCATCTTCCAAACAAGGCAAAAGTAAGCCTTTTAGAAGCATTGATGAAATTGGTCTAAGAGACCAAGATTTCTGGACATTTGTCTGCAGGAAAATGCCTAAAATCTTGTCATAACTGACATCCTTCTTATTAATTTTCTTTTTAATTGAATCAAATAAAATGGTTCCTCAGTTAACATTTTTCTAATCCACCAAGGCACACATCAATAAGAATTGGTGCCTAGTTACATAGTCATGGGCGAAGTGTTTGCCCAATAAAACTTTACCAACAACATCGGCTAAGAATTTATATTCAATTCAAAAAAAATTCTTCAGGAGGTGGTTAGGGTTTCCCTGAATGTGTCCCATTCTATCTAACATTTCATCAAATTTAGAACTAGAGATTTCTATATCGTCTTCTCTATTAACTAATCAAAAAACTTCAGATAAAATAACTGGTGTTAATGAAACCTGATTTCCAGAGATAGATCCAGTAATAGTTGACTGATTAGGAATCTTTGCTGTGTGAACCCATTCTTTGATCTCTGTGACTGAGAGTTTGATCCTTGTGGTCATAAAGATTCGCAGATTCTGGTCCTCAAATAATTTCAGAATGTCCTTGAAAACTTGATCAGAATGACTGAAGGAATCCATGTCTATATCAAATCCTGCATCAAATTTCATCGCAGAAAGAGTTGCCTGAGAAATCGCCATGTTCCTGCAAAATAGAGAGATCAAGTACAAAGGAAATGGAAATGGAAAAAGCATGGGATTGAGTTCGATGAAACCCTAAATATAAGGTTTTCAGAAGTCGAAAAGATGAACTCTGTCTGACTAAAAGCAAAACAACGAACTCTGTTCAATGAATAATTTCATACAACAAAAGCATTTCGTCGATCTCCGTTCGACAAAAGTTTTGTGAAAGTAAGACATTTCGTCGAGCTCCGTTTGACGAAAGGTACACGAAACAAACTCGTTGATCTCCGTTAAACAAAAAGTTTCATAAAGAAGGTTCGTCGATCTTCGTTCGATGAACACTTCACAAAATGTTCACAGTTCATCGAGCTCCGTTCAACGAAAGGTGGACAATTCGTCGATCTCAGAACAAAAGTTAATTTAGAGACTCACCATCAAGCATTCCTAGCTGATTTAAGAAAAAAATGGGTTTCTTTTCATCTAAAGGTTTAGTAAAAATATCTGTTTTTTGAAAATCTGTAGGAATAAATTCTAGTTTAATTTTATTCTTGTCTACATTATCTCTTATAAAATGATGTCTTATTTCAATATGTTTAGTTCTACTATGTAGGACTGGATTCTGTGCTATAGAAATTACACTTGTATTATCAAAAAAATAGTTAAATTAGTTAAGTTATAACCATAATCTAGAAGCTGATTTTGAATCCACAAAATCTGTGAACAACAACTACCAGCTGCAATGTATTCAGCCTCAGTAGTTGAAGTAGATACAGAGGTTTGCTTCTTACAAAACCATGAAACCAGCCTATCACCAAGGAACTGACAAGTTCCTGATGTGCTTTTTTGTCAACCCTTCATCCAGCATAGTCAGCATCTGAGAATACAGTTAACTTAAATCCTGACTCAATAGGATACCAGAGTCGTATATTAGGGAAACCCTTTATGTATCTTAATTTTTTTTTACTAAGGTTGGATGTAATTCTTTAGGGATTACTTATAACCTAGCACAAATACAGGTTGCAAACATTATATCTGGTCTACTTGCTGTTAAATACAATAAGGACCGAATCATAGCCCTATATGTTTTTTGATCAACAGTCTTGCCATGTTCATCAGTATCAACAATAGTATTAGTAGGCATAGGTGTTTTCATAGCTGAGGCATCTGACATCCCAAATCTTTTGATAAGCTCTTTAGCATATTAAAATTGGGATATGAAAATGCCATCAAATGTTTGTTTGACTTGTAAACCAATGAAGTAGGATAGCTCACCCATGCTACTCATTTCAAACTTGGAATGCATCAAGTCAGAAAACCTTTTGCATAGTTTGGAATCAGTAGAACCAAAGATTATGTCGTCAACATATATTTGTACTAGTAAAATTTTAAATTTATGATGTCTAACAAATAAAGTTTTATCTATTATGCCTCTACTAAATTTATTTTCTAAAAGAAAACTAGTAATGGTCTCATATCAAGCTCTTGGAGCTTGTTTAAGACCATAAAGGGCTTTGTTAAGTCTAAAAACATAAGAAAAGTGAGTTGGAGAGATAAAACTTGGAGGCTGTTCAACATAAACTTCCTCTTTGAGCTCTCCATTTAGAAAAGAACTCTTCACATCCATCTGATATACTTTGAACTTCTTGAATGCTGCAAATGCAAGAAATATCCTGATAGCCTCTAATCTTACAACAAGGGCAAATCTCTGATCATAATCTATATCTTCCTCCTGTGAGTATCCTTGAGCTACCAATCTAGTTTTATTTCTTACAATAACTCCTTGAGCATCCAACTATTTCTGAAGACCCACTTGGTTCCAATGACTGGATAGTCTTTGTGTCTTGGAACTAAATCCCAAACTCTACATCTCTTAAATTAATTGAGTTCCTCTTGCATAGTAATGATCTAGTCGTGATCTTGTTCAACATCTTTTATGGATTAAGGTTCAATCTGAGAAATAAAATAAGCATGCATCTGATCTTGATTCAATTGATGCCTTATTTGAACACCAGCTGATATGTCTCCAATCACTTGAGATCTAGGGTGATCTCTAAGTGTGACAAAATCCACAGGTGAAGTTAGTTCTTCAATTATTTGTGGAGCTAATTCCTCTTGTAGAATTACTTTAGTTTCAACTTTTTCAGCATAAATCTTTGAATCTTATTCATCACTGATATCATCAGCAATCTGTTGAGAAGGATGTAATGTATCCTCTTGTGTTAGGATTAATTTATCCAGTTTCTCACACAGATTTGGTACCTGAAAAGAATCTATGGTAGAAGTGGTCTTCTCCTTGTAAACATGTTAGTTTCATCAAAAGAGACATGTACTGATTCTTCTATCCTAAGGGTTGATTTATTAAAGACTCTATAAGCCTTGCTGACTTAAGAATATCCAAAAAATATTTTTTATGCAGCTTTGGCTTCAAATTTCCTTAAATGTTTTTTTATCATTGTTGTGTATATAACATCTACATCTAAAAACTTTGAAATAACTTACTTTAGGTTTCTTATTTTTAAGTAATTCACAGGGAGACTTACCATTTAGTTTATGAATCAGACTCCTGTTAAGAACATAGTTTGTTATACTTACTGCCTCTGCCCAAAAGGATAGGGGTAAGTGAACATCTGCACATAATATTCCAGTAGATTCAATTAGGGTTCTATTTTTTCCTTTCAGTTACCCCATTTTGTTGAGGAGTTCTAGGAGCAAAAAAATAATGCATGATACCTTCCTTCTTATAAAATTCTTTCATCAGAAGAGATTCAAACTCAGTGTCATGATCACTTCTGATCAATGCAATCTGAGTAGAGAACTCAATCATGATGTTCTAAAGAAAGTCTGTAAGAACTTTAAAGTTATCTGACTTGTTTCTCAGAAAGAACACCCAAGTGAATCTAGAGAAATTATCCATAATCACTAAAATATAAGACTTTCCTCCTAAACTTTGTACTACAATAGGTCCAAAGAGGTCCATATGTAGCAAATACAAAATCCTCGGTGAAACACTTTTAGAAATGGATTTAAAGCTGTTCTTAGTTTGTTTAGCTAACTGACAAGCCCTGCAAAGTCCTTCCTTTTTGTAAGAACCAGAAGGCAGTCCTCTGACAAGGTTGTCTTTGGATAACTTAGCTATAGATCTAAGGTTTATGTGTCCTAGCCTTTTATGCCATAATTCATTTTTTACTAAACTGGTTAAATAGACAAATTTCTGATTTAGTTGAGTTAAAGTTGATTAAATTTATATTACCCTGTCTAAGTTCAGTTAAAACAATTTTGTTATCATGAGATATAATAGAACATAATGATTTGTTAAAAGATACCTGATAACCTTCATCACATAATTGACTTATGGAAATAAGGTTATGCTTGAGACATTTCACATAAGCTACCTCCCTGAAGGTAATTCTCCAACTTTAACATTCTCATAGCACCTTGTCTGGCCATAGTTGGAGTCTCCAAAGATGACTCTAGGCCCAAGCTTTGCTTTGAAGTCACCTAAATTTTCTTTTCTACCTGTCATATATTTTGAGCAACCACTATCCAAATACCACTGTTCCTCTGTGGTAGGATAGTTCTTTTTCTGCGGAAAACAAATTAGGCATTTTTGACGCAGGTTACCTTAGGTCCTAGTTTCTTGACATAATAATAATTAGAAATATAAGAACACTCAGGTTGATCCTTATAACCAAGTGAATGATATCTCTTGGGAGGAATAATCCACTGAGTAAAAGGATTTGTAAATTCTTGTGTCTAATTATTCTTGTAAAAAGAATCAAATTTAACGTTTGAAAAATTTGGGTTCGACGAATTATATTGAGTTTGTCGAGCTGAGTTTGACGAATGGAAGTGAGTTCGTCGAACTCCATTCACAGAATAATAATGTTCATTTTCTGTGTTCCACGTTCGTCGATCGCAGTTCGACGACTCATGTTGATTTCGTCGAGCGCCATTTCCTGTGTTCATAGTTCGTCAAGCTCTGTTCGATGAATAATATTTATTTCGTCAATCTCAGTTCGACGAATTTTGTAGAACATAGGTTTTATGAAAATTTTTATTTTGTTTTGGTTTTTGTAAAACTTCTGTAATTTTATCTAAGTCTTCTAGTGTCTCTTTTCCTTTGGCAGAAACAAATTTTATAGGTGTAGTTAAAATATTTTTCTGTAAAAGATGAGGTTGACATGATGATGCTCCCAAGCCAAGTTTGCCATTAAGCCTGGTATTGACTGTGCTTGTGGTATTCATCAGTTTGATGCTTCTCCCATTAAGAGATTCTTCAAACTGCTTTGCCTCAGATAATTTATTTTCTAATAAAACTACTTGTTCCTTAAGAATTTTTAAATATTCTTTAAGTTTAGAGTTTTCAGAAGACAAGTTGTTCATTTCAATTAATTTGTCTCTGAGAAGTTTTATTTCCTTCTCAGATTTTATTAAGTTATTACATAGTAATTTAAAATCTGTTTTAAAATGATCAGAAGTAAAATCAAATGTTGAGATTACCTGATCTTCTTTAGATTCAGATTCAGAATCTGAATTGCTGCATGATGCATTTATTACCATCAGACAAACTTCTTTAGCTTTTGCCTCTTCTTCATCCTTACTTGAGCTGGATGAAGATTCAGATTCTGTTTCACTCCATGTTTCAGCTATAAAGTCTCTCTCCTTCTTTCTGTGTTTGCTGGAGGAGGGTTTGTTTGAATACTTCTTGGAGTCCTTCTCCTTCTTCTTGTCCTTCTTTTGATTTCAGGACACTCTGGAATAATATGTCCTGACTTCCTACAACCATAACAAACTATTTCTTTAGTTGGTGTTTTATCATACCTTGGTTTGTCTTTGCCACTGGAAAATCTTTTTTTGAAGTCTTTTCTGTTGAAAATTATGAAGTGAAAGTGGGAGGTTGATCGGGCAGACCGCACGGTCTAGGCGGTCTGGTGTTTGCGGCCTGATGTTGGCGACCAACCAAGTTGGCTCATTCCCTGAAGTTCCTTGCAGATAAGGGTGATTTCGCGGGTAGGGCGGACTCTTGTTGAGCTCGCGGAGTCCGCTTGTGGTGGACTGTGTTTGGAGATCGGCGTTGGCCCATGCCCTTGAACTCCGGTGATGCGGTTGGTGATTATCGAGTTCTCTTGATTGGCGAACTAACTTGAGAGCTGGCAGACTGGATCCCTGTCCGCCGAGCTCGCGCTGTGTTTGGTTGATTGCTGGACTTGGTCACAATCTAAGTCCAGGTTGATCGCAGAGTTTGCAATGTTCGCAGGTTGACCGGGCGGTTGTGCCTGTTTGTCGTGGACTTGTGTTGCGGGCTGGTGTGGTATCTGCGAGATGTGCGGGCTGTTATTGTGTCCGCATGTAGCGTGCATATTGGTATAGTATGTGGGTTGTTGCTATGTCCGTGTGCTGTGCAACGTGTGGACTGTTGCGGTGTCCGCCGGATTGCAGACTGGCTTCTAGCCTTGGTGCCAGGCGGGCTGGCCGGTGTTCGACTATCCTTGCGGACTGGGTGGACTGCTTGATGCTAACTGCGAGCTGGGGTGGTGATTCTGTCCACTAGGGCGGTGTCCACACTCCTCTCTACCCGTATAAATAGGACCCCCGACACTTAATTTGTAACTAAATGAACAGTAAGCCTTCTCGCATTTAAGTTACCGTGGACTGGATTTTAGTATCCTCCCGGGTTGAAGAGATTAACTGGTTACCTATTGTGCAGGTTGCCTAGACAGTGCTACAGGACCAGGGATTTGGTTCTGAGTTAGTGTGAACTCGGCGGCTACAACAGGCGGTTACTGCAGGTCGCGTGCGGCTAGCAGCAGTTACTCTTTTGTTTAATAAGATGTCTGCCTCTGGGCGGCTTGTTCAGTTGGTGGCAGCAGTCCGCACGTTCTGGCGACTAGGTGACCTCGCGATCAGGCGGTATGCAGTTCGGCATACAGAGTTCCTTTCAGCACTGGAATAACGGGTAGTCCATGCTGTTTGTTGCGGTCTCGTGTCCTGGCGACCTGAGCGGACTCCTTCAGCAGTTAGCAGCAATTTCGACGATTACTCACTGAGTCCGAGCAGTTTGCGTGTGTTGTACTTTTCTACTTTCTTCAAATTCTTTGGCAAGTATGTCTTGCCATATATGTCTAGCATTGTAAAGAAGATTGTATGAGATGCTATCTTCTTGGTGAGGATCTGTGGGATGTTGTTGATGATGACAACAAGCAGGAGGTTACTGATGCTGCTGATGCTAGCACTGATGAGGTGAAAGTTTGGAGAAAGACTAATACGAAAGTGGAGTTTGCTCTCAGGCGAGCTATATCACTGGAACTCTTTGATCACATCCTTGGATGTCAATCTACTACAGAGATCTGGACTTCCCTTGATGGGTTGTTCAACAGAACGAACATAACTAGACTATAGTTGTTAGAAAATGAGTTGGCAAGAGCAACTCAAGGAGATCTGTCCATCTCCAAGTTCTTCCTTAAAATGAAGAATCTCTGTGCTGATATCTTAGCGCTTGACCCTGATGAGCCTATCTCTGAAGCTAAGTTAAAGAGGCATATAATTCGCGGCTTATGGAAGGAGTATGTGGCCTTCGTAACTTCTGTTCAAGGCTGGGCTACTCGGCCACCTTTGCTGGAGTTGGGGAACCTGTTGGCTTCGCAGGAGAGACTGGCTAGGCAGATGGCTGGTGTTACTACCTCTGAAGGAGGTAGTGAAGCTCTATTCTCGGCAATGGCCCTTCAACTTCTTTTCAAAAAGAGGGGAGCACTGCCCCTAAGCAGGATTGGAAGAAGAAGGAGTGGCTTAAGTGCTGCAGGTGTAACAAGCCATGACACTTCAAAAGGGACTGCATGGTCAAGCTGCAGCCTGGATATGTTGCAGACGAGGAAGAAGCTTGCTCCAGTTCTGAGGAAGCCGGATAGGGAGGAGCATTTATGACCGGTACTTGTGTCAGTGCCTTGTATTCTATCGACTACCAGGATGACTGGATCATGAACTCTGGGTATGGTCATCACCTCACCGGAGACAAGTCCAAGTTTTCTTCTCTGCAGACATTCACAGGTAATGAAGTTATTATTACAGCTGATAATACGGTTTATGTAGTAGAGAAGGAGGGTGTTGTGTCTGTGGGTAGTGATCAGGGTCCACTCATGTTAAGGAGTGTCTATCATGTACCTGACATGAAGAAGAACCTCTTCTCGGTGACCAATGCGATTGATGCAAGATATCATGTTCTGTTTAGTCCAACAGAAGTAAAGTTTGTCCGCAATATTTCAGCGGTAAAGGCTGATGTTGCCCATGTTGGGAGAAGAGTTAGAGACTTATTTGTTTTATCAACAAGCTCTTATGTTGATCGGATGCGGGCCAACGATAGCGCTGCTATTTGGTATGAAAGGCTAGGGCACGTAGGGATGGACAAGCTGAAAGCTATGACGATGAGAAGCCTTGTGAAAGGCTTGCCGAAGTTGTCATCCTACGAAGATGGCCATGTTTGTGCGGGGTGTCAGTTCAGAAAGCCTCATCACCTACCATTTGACAAGTCTCAAACAAGGAGCAAGGCACCATTGGAGTGTATCCATGGTAATCTGATGGGGCCAACTGTTACAGCTAGTATTGGAGGCAGCGGATACATACTGATGCTGATTGATGACTACTCAAGATACACTTGGGTGTATTTCATGAAGGAGAAGTAAGATGCCTTCCAGTTGTTTGTGGAGTTCAAGGAGCTGGAGGAGCACCAACTTGGCCTGCAGATCAAGAAGTTTAGATCGGACAACGGTGGTGAGTTTGTTTTGTTCGAGTTCTCTAACTTTTACAGCAAGCACAGGATCCAAAGAGAGCTTACTTGTGCTCATACTCTACAACAAAATGGAGCGACAGAGAGGAAGAACCATAATTTGACGGAAACCTGCAAGTGCTTGCTTTATGCAAAGTGCATTCCCAGGTCTTTTTTGGTGGCAGGAATGGCCAGCGTAACTTATGTCATCAATCGGATGCCTCTGTGTCCAATCAACATGAAGTCTCCTTATGATCTGATGTTCAAGGAGAAGCCCAGTGTTGAACACCTTCGTGTGTTTGGATAAACCTACTACGTTCACGTTTCGGATGCTCTGAGGACCAAGCTTGATGCAAAGGTGAGGAATCTTGTCTTTGTGGGCTACGATGAGCGGAAGGAGGGATGGAAGTGCATGGATCCTGCAACAAGGAAGCTCGTTGTTTCAAGAGAAGTTGTCTTTGATAAGCTAACATCATATTGAGGTAGCTCATCTATGGAGTTACTAGAGAGCAAGTCTGATGAAGGTCAGAAGGAGACTGCTGAAGATCTTCAAGTCGAGCTGCCTGTGTCACAAGGAGCTCCAGGTATTTCAAGCTCTAGGCAGAGGCTTCTAGTTCAGGAAGCAGGGGGAGCGACGCTCTAAGTGTGCTCGGGAATGGAGCTGATTCTGAAGAAGCAGCGGAGGTGGTGAGCAAGGAGCAGACTCTTCGGAGATCGAAGAGGACCATCAAGCCACCAGCTCATTATTTCGAAGGAAACACGATAAGCTTTGTCTCTTGTTTCTTCACAGGCCCCCTATTTGAGTGGGAGCCTTCTAGATTTAATGAAGCCACTGGAGTCAAGGAGTGGGAAGATGCCATGGATGAGGATATGGCTGCTCTTAAGAAAAATAAAACCTGGGACCTTGTGCCCAAGGTTTATGGCATTACTCCTGTGACATGTAAATGAGTTTACATGTTAAATAAGAAGACAGATGAGAGCATTGAAAGGTATAAGGCTAGCCTTATTGCTCGAGGGTTCTCTTAACAGTACGAAGAAGACTATGAAGAGACGTTCAGCCCAGTTGCAAAGATGACTTCAGTTCGGATGGTGATGGCTTTGGCAACTTGCTATGGTTGGAAGATGTGGCAGCTGGACGTAAATAATGCCTTTCTTTACGGGGAAATAGACAAGGACTTCTTCATGAATCAACCACTCGGATATGTTTCTAAAGAACATCTTGGCAACATCTGCAAGCTCCGGAAAGCTCTTTATGGTTTGAAGCAGGCTCCTCGAGCCTGATATAGGAAGATTGCAGAATACATCCAGTTATGCAGTTATCTTGCTTCAAATTCAGACTCGAGCTTGTTCTTCAAGAAGCAGGGGAGCTTCTGGTCTTGGTGCTGTTGTATATGGATGACATGATCATCACGGGGAACTCCGAGGAGGAGGTAGCTAGGCTCACGGTAGAGCTAACTATAAGGTTCGAAATGAAGGATCTGGGTAAGCTTCACCATTTCTTTGGACTTGAGGTGGAAAGGAAAGAGTGAGGCATACTTGTGCCCCAGAAGGTCTATGCGGAACAGATCATTTAGCGATTCGGCATGCGGAAGGGGAAGAGTAGCTCTACTCCTTTTGATTCGGGCATCAAACTTCAGCGGGATGAGGGGAGGATTCTTTTATATCCTTTGGTGTTTCAGGCTCTAGTTGGGAGTCTTATCTACTTGACGATTACAAGGACTGACATTGCATACATGGTTGGCCGAGTAAGTTGGTATATGGTGGAACCTAGGAAGCCTCATTTGGTGGCGGCAAGGAACATCCTGAAGTACGTGAAGACCATTTCTGATATGGGTCTCCTTTATATGAGAGGCACGAGTTTTACTCTTCAAGGATACTCGGATGCTAATTATGGGGAGATTCATATGACCGGAAGTCAACATCTGATTATGTCTTCACATGTGGATCAGGCAGTATCTCTTGGTGTAGCAAGAATCAAGACTCGATGCCCGTCTCTACTACGGATGCAGAATATAAGGCTTTGGACTTGGCAGCTCGGGAAGCCATCTGGCTCAGGAGACTAGTAAAGGACATCTATGAAGAAGTGCGTGGTCCTACTCTGCTATGCGGTGATAGTAAAAGTGCCCTGAAACTGGGTAATAGTCCATTTTGTCATGCACCGACCAAGCATATATATATTGAGCACCACTTCATTCGGGAGAAGGTGTTAGAGGGATCTATTATGGTGGAGCATGTGTTGAGTGAGGACAACATCACATACATCTTCATGAAGCCATTCCCGAAGGTGCTATTTATACGATTACGGGGACTGCTGGGCTTGGTCATCACTTCTCACTTCAAGGGGGAGTGTTGAAAATTATGACGTGAAAGTGGGAGGTTGATCGGGCAGACCGTGCAGCCTGGGCGGTCTGGTGTTTGTAGCCTGATGTTAGCGACCAGCCAGGTTTGCTTGTTCCCTGAAGTTCCTTGCGGATAGGGGTGATTGTGCGGGTAGGGCGGACTCTTGTTGAGCTCGCAGAGTCTGCTTGTGGCAGACAGTGTTTGGAGATCGATGTTGGTTCATGCCCTTGACCTCTGTTGATGCGGTTGGTGATTATCGAGTTCGCTTGATTGGAGAACTGACTTGAGAGCTGACAGACTGGATCCTTGTCCGCCGAGCTCGTGCCGTGTTTGGTTGTTTGCTGGACTTGGTCATAATCTAAGTCCAGGTTGATTGTAGAGTCCATAATGTCCGCTGGTTGACCGAGCGGGTATGCCTGTTGGTCGTGGACTTATGTTGCGGGCTAGTGTGGCGTCTGCGGGATGTGCGGGCTGTTGATGTGTCCGCGTGTAGCTTGCGGACTGGTGTAGTATGTGGGCTGTTGTTGTATCCGTGTGATGTGCAATGTGTAGACTGGTGCGGTGTCCGCCAGATTGTGGACTGGCTTCTAGCCTTGGTGCCAGGCGGGCTGGCTGGTGTTCGACTGTCCTTGCGGACTAGGCAGACTACTTGATGCTAGCTGTGAGCTGGGGTGGTGATTCTATCCACTAGGGCGGTGACCACACTCCTCTCCGCGCCTATAAATACGACCCCCCGACACTTCATTTGTAACTGAATGAACAGTAAGCCGTATCGCATTTAAGTTACTGCGGACTGGATTTTGGTATTCTCCTGGGTTGAAGAGGTTTACCAGTTACTTATTGTGCAGGTTGCGCAGACATCGCTAAAGGACTAGGGATTTGGTTCTGAGTTAGTGAGAACTTGGCAGCTACAACATGCGATTACTGTAGGTCGCGTGTGACTAGCCGTAGTTACTCTGCTGTAACTTTCTCTTCTATTCAATAAGTTGTCCGCCTCTGGGCGGCTTGTTCAGTTGGTGGCAGCATTCCGCGTGTCCTGGCAACTAGGCGACCTTACAGTAAGGCAGTCTGCAGTTCGGCAAATAGAGTTCCTTTCAACACTGGAATAACGGGTAGTCCACACAGTTTGTTTCGGTCTCGCGACCTGGTGACCTGAGCGGATTCCTTCAGCAGTTAGCAACAGTTCCGGCGGTCACTCATTGAGTCCGCAAGGTTTGAGTGTGTTGTACTTTTCTGCTTTCTTTAGATTCTTTGGCAAGCATGTCTTGCCATGTATGCCTAACATTGTAAATAAGATTTTTCAATAGTACAAGATTCTTGCTTTTGCTCTTTGCTTCTGGTTTACTTGCTCAAGAGTGTTGTGTGGTCCTGTTCCTGGTTCCCTCTTTCCGCTATATCAAATTTCAATATTTTCTAGAGATCTTGTAGAGTCTTTTGGCCAAAAGACCCATAAGATCTTCATATTCTGGAAGGACTTCTGCTTTTTTTGTTGCTTGGAAAGCTATGCTCTTCTACTTCTTTACTAAAGGTGAAGTCCTTGGTTCATCTTCTCTGGTTTTGATGAGTTTCTCATAAGATTTGAGCTCGCCCAACAAAGTCTCTGTAGAAATCTCATTAACACTTCTGGCTTCTTTAATTGGCCAGATTCTTGAAACCCATGTGCTAGGGAAACACATGAGAATCTTATCACTGACCTCTGTCAATGTAATATCTTTTTCCAAAGATTTTAGCTCATTAATAATGAGACTGAGTCTTGTGTACATCTCAGCTACTGATTCACTTTCACCCTTCTTGAAATTCTCATATTGAGAAATCATGTGGGATCTTCTGTCCTTTCTCTCATCAGCTGATCCAGCAACCATTACTGTGAGGGAGTCCCTGATGTCTTTTGCTGAGGTACATTCAGCAACTTTCTGGAAGATGTCATTAGACATTGTCTCGGCTAAAATGTTCATAGCCTTGACATCAGCAATTTTAGCTTTATTCTAGGCTTCTGTCCATTCTGGAGGTGGTACTGCCCTGGTGCTTGTTGTTGCTAATGGTAGAGGTGGACCTGCCAAAATTGAGTTATAGATATGTTCATCAATAGAATTCATATAAAGTCTAATCCTTGCTTTCCATAATGCAAGCTTATTTAGATTGCATATAGGAGGTCTAGTGCTTGCATATTCTTTATTTTATGCCATGATAAATGATACAAACTCTCAGTGTAATAAGATCTATCATGGCCTTTGTTGGTTCAGGTGTTAGCCTGTAAAAACAACCAACCTCCCTCTGATACCAATTGAAAGTGAGGGATAGATCTATTTTACGCGGGGGGGGGGGGGGGGGTGAATAGTGTATATTTAAAATTTGATTTATTTTTAGAGTAGTTTAGAAAATAAGTGATATATTACTATATAGATAGATAAATTAAAAATCACAACACACAAATAAAAGAAAAACATCAAACACAGATGACACAAGGAATTTTATAGTTGTTCCCCAATAAATCTGGGTACATCCACTCTTCCACCACCCTGATAGGAATCCACTACAAGTTTTTGATCAGGTGCCCTGCCACCGGAAGATCTATTTTCTAAGGGAGATCTAACAACCCTTTGAGCTTTTGATCAGGTGTCCAAAAACCAAGCTATGTCTTTTGATCAGGTGACTTATAAACCAAGAGATAACTTTTGAAGGGAGTTATAACCCTGTACACAGTTTGGAAATTAAATAAAAATTGATGTTATCCTCTGTGTCAGCTATCTCTGAGAAGACTTTAGTGGATGTTGTTGAAGCAAAAAGCTCCCCCTGAGTTGAGTAGAGATTTGAGATCAGGAGGGGAGACTTTTCTTCAGGGTGTAGGCCTTCAAGTTGCTGATTAATTGAAGATGTTGCACTAGAAGATTGAAGCAGAAAATCTGATAAAAATATGTTGATCTGAAAGAATATATCCCTTAAACTCTAAGTCAGTATATTGTAAGTGTGTAACCCATTTGAGGCAGTAATCTTCTGAATTTATAATCTCTGAAAAGAATTCAAATGTAACACCCCCTATCCGTCACATAGCATATAGAAGTAGGTCCGGCCGGGGCCCGACGCCGTATGCCACAGACAGACCGGGTGGTTACTTATGGAAACCATCCAACCAATCTCAACGTCCTACACAGAGCATTCTAGCGGAAGCAGTTTATAAAAGTTGCAATAAAGAACCCAGCATTAGAGCATGAATGTCCACTAATACCAAAAGAGGAATGTTACAAAAATACACCCGTACAAGCCTTAAGGCCTTACAAAATGTTTCACTTCAAATTACATGTTTTACAAACCACGGCACGCAGGCCGGTCACACATGAATAAAGCAGTAAACACTTCCAATTAGGCCTTCAAGGGCCGGCTTCGCATTCGGGCTTTAGCCCGCTATTGACCGCTTGGTCCAGCTGCATCTGCAAGCAACATACCACCACACGGTGGCAAAACAAGGCAACGGTCAGCAATGCTGACCAAATTATAACGGTCCCGCCCCCAACTCGGGGCGGCGATGCTCCTTCCCTGCATTTCATTAGCATAAGCGAGCAATATATATAATTTGCCATTTAATCACAGACGTTGGCTCGCACGGCCACACGTCCCGTGCTCTCAGGGCACATTCACGGTGAACCGGTCGATGTCACGTCAATTAAAGCCATAGACATTCCGGACTCACCACCGCCACTTTGACGGCCAAACCTATGAGCAATTTGTCTTCCTGGCCTGGGTCACGACAATTTAAGCCATTGACCGCCGAAGACCCTAATCTATGCCAACGACAAGTGCCACGTGCCTTTAGGTCTCTTTAACCGAACGACATAGAACGGGTACGGTTCCATCTAACCCGTGCTCACATCGCAACGACAATTTAAGCCATTTGCGCGGGTCAAACTTCCACCGAGTCCCATTTCCATCACAAGTCACATAACCCGGTTATGTTCAAGTTGGCTCTCAGGCCACCAAGTTGGCAAGATCTTGTATCCGCCCAGTTTTCCGGGTGCACCTTTGGGTTAGTCCCCAAGGCTCCCTACTGCAATCTACCGCGTAGAAAACCCGAAAAAAACAGCCCATAGCACGAAGTCTTCTCCGGCATTTATGCAATGCAACATCACCGATCTAGACCAACATGTCCGGGTAGGCTTCACACATCATGCCTATGTCCGTTCTCGCTTACGGACTCTAAACAACGGGGACTTCACATATCTACCCGAAGGAACGCCTCCAACTCTCCGCAAACTCGCCAGAGCGGGCTTCCTATGCAAAGAAAGAGAGCTACTCATGCTCAAGATGAGGATCGTTACCCTAGAGTTCCTCTTTGGCGCCATTGAAAAGTAATCGGATGAAAAGCACCGCAATAGCTTTGCCTCCGTGGATCCGGAGTCGGCTCGCGATTTGGAGCTTCGAAGCTCCTCCAATGGAGGGATCTAGCTCCTTCTTCCTCCCTTGGCTCTCTACTTTCTCTAAGGTTTTAGAAAGCTAACCACTCATGAAAAGTGAGGGTTTCTAAGTCCAATCCTGGGTATATCCCTTCAGGAACAACCCCCAGCCGTTGGATCTCAAAATAAAGAAACGAACGGCTTTGATTCGGGACTGAAATGCCCAATCTGGACCGAACACGGCCTGGCACACGCCCGTTTCCAGGGCCGTGTGCCTCATTCACCGTCAAAATCGGCTCGCCTGGAACCTCACACGGGTATCGAACACGCCCATGTTCGAGCTGACACGCCCGTGTTCCATGTGACACGACCGTGTGGCCGACCGTGTACCCCTATCATTTTTCCCCAAAATCAACCCGAGCACTGCACGGGTTCTAGGACACACCCGTGTCCTTGCCCGTGTCACCTCAACACGCCTGGACCCCAGGCCGTGTACACGGCCTCGACACTCGACACTTCGTCGAGCGAAGATCGTCGACCTGATGACACGGCCTTGGACACGCCCGTGTCCGAGGCCGTGTGCCTTGTCTCGACACAATGTCGAGACCAAAGTGTCGACTTCCCAGGACGAGTGTCGACACGGGTCGACACTCCCTGCGACACGCCCGTGTCGCAGGCCGTGTGCCATGTCTCGACACTTCGTCGAACGCAGAGTGTCGACTTCGCGGCTAAGTGTCGATACGGGTCGACACGCCCTGCGACATGCCCGTGTCGCAGGCCGTGTGCCCAGTCTCGACACAATGTCGAGACCAAAGTGTCGACTTCCCGACAGAGTGTCGACACAGGCTTGACACGCCCTGGGACACGCCCGTGTCCCAGGCCGTGTGCCTGCTGCCAGAACCCAAACTGGCCCAAAATGTCCCCCTTTGCTCCTTTGAGTTTCGGGGCGTTACAACTCTCCCCCTCTTAAAAGAATTTCGTCCACGAAATTATATAAAGGAAGGACATGTACAAAACCAAAATCTGTACCTGAGCGGAACAACTCCGGATACTCGTCAAGCATAGTCTGCTCTCGCTCCCAAGAGAGCTCCTCACGACCGTAATTGTCCCACCGGACCTTGACCATCCTGATCTCTTTATTGCGTAGCCGCTTGACCTCCGAGTCCTCAATCCGCACGGGCTTGACCTTTGTCGTCAGCCCACTATCCACCGGTACTTGATCAACCGCGATCACTTGCATAGGATCTTGCACCGCCTTCTGAAGCACTGAAATATGGAATACATCATGTAAACCACTAAGCTCCACTGAAAGCTTCAACCGATAGGCCGCTTCACCAACTCGCTCCAGAACCTCAAACGGTCCAAGGTACCTCGGGTTTAGCTTTTTCAATCGCCGCACCTGCGAGACATCCTTGAACGGCTTGATCTTTAAGTATACATAATCGCCCACAGCGAACTCCACATTTCTGTGCTTGGCATTATAGTACTTTGCTTGCCGGTCCTGAGCGATAAGCAACCTCTCCCGAATGGTTCTCACCAAAGAAGTAGCATCCTCCACTTCCGATCGCTTATACAACTTTGACTCACCCGTTTCTAACCAAGACAACGGCGTGCGACATTTTCTACCATATAGGGCCTCGAAGGGCGCCATTTGGATACTCGCTTGGTAGCTATTGTTGTATGCGAACTCCACCAAATAAAGGTGGTCTTCCCGTTGCTTTCCGAAATCCAAGACACACATGCGGAGCATGTCTTTCATAGTTCTATTGACCCTCTCGGTCTGCCCATCCGTTTGCGGATGCAAGGCTGTGCTGAAGTTCAGCTTTTTTCCCAACATTTGCTGCACCAGCCTCCAATCATTGGACGTAAACCGCCCATCTCGGTCACTCACGATGCTGCGGGGCACACCATGAAGCCGTACTATGTTATCCACATAAAGTTTTGCCAACTTCTCCACCGGATCATCCTTCCTATGCGGAATAAAATGCGACACCTTCGTTAATCGATCAACAACCACCCAAATGACGTCGTTTCCCTTCTGCGACCTTGGCAAACCGTGCACAAAGTCCATAGAGATGTCGTCAAATTTCCACTCCGGAATAGGCAAGGACTTAAGAAATCCTCCCGGCTTTTGGCACTCCGCCTTTACCAAGGCGCAAGTTTGGCACTTTGCTACGTATAGCGCCACATCCTTTTTCAAACCCGGCCACCAAAACAGTTTCTTCACATCATGGTACATCTTCGTGCTCCCCGGGTGAATCGAGTACTTGGTACGGTGTGCCTCGTACAACAACTCCACACGCAAATTGCCCACACTTGGGACGCACAAACGACCGTCTTTCCAAAGCAATCCGTCCTCCACGACGAATTGGGAATTTGACCCATCCGGAGCCTCTACCATGAACTGCTTCATATGAGCATCCATATCCAAAGCCTACCGAATACGATCAGCCAGGTCATATTGGACTTCAGTCCAATTCAGAACTGCTTCAGCACTTGATTGCCTGTCCACACAAACAATCTCCAACGCCTCCAACTCTCGCACCAACCGCTCATCATGCACCAATAGCCAATTGGCTTGAGCTGGGGCTCGGTGACTCAGCGCGTCCGCAACCGCATTCCCCTTACCAGGCATGTAATGGATCTTGAATGTATAGTCCCCCAGGAACTCCATCCATCTACGCTGCTGCATATTCAGATCTTTCTGATCAATAAGATACTTCAGGCTCTTGTGATCGGTGTAGATATCAATCTTCACACCGTACAAGTAGTGTCTCCACAGCTTCAAGGCAAAAATCACGGCCGCTAACTCCAAGTCATGGACCAGATAGTTCCTTTCATGCACTTTTAGCTGTCTCGAGCCATAAGCTATTACACTTCCGTGTTGCAGTAGCACGCAACCCAAACCGCTGCCCGAAGCATCGCTATAAATCTCATAGCCTTCGGTTCCACGTGGCGAACTCAGCACAGGCGCCGTGGTCAACCGACACTTCAACTCCTCAAAAGCTCGTGCGCACTCCGGCATCCAAATGAACTTATGCTCCTTCCTCGTCAAAGTAGTGAGAGGCAAAGCTATCCGTGAGAAGTTCTCTACGAAGCGCCTATAATAGCCGGCAAGCCCCAGAAACTCCGGACTTCCGCTACCGTAACAAGCTCAGGCCACTCCCGTATCGCAACAATCTTTGCCGGATCCACAGCAATACCCTCTCCACTCACTATATGCCCGAGGAACGCCACTGAGGATAGCCAAAACTCGCACTTCGAGAACTTGGCATACAACTGATTTCTCCTTAGCGTCTCCAACACCAAATGAAGATGCTTGAAGTGATCTTCCTCACTTTGCGAGTACACCAAAATATCATCGATGAAGACGATCACGAAATGATCCAAGTACTCCCTGAAAGTCCTGTTCATCAAATCCATGAACACTGACGGCGCATTAGTCAGCCCAAACGGCATGACCGTAAACTCATAATGCCCGTATCTCGTACTAAATGCTGTCTTCGGGATATCACTCTCCCTTATTCGCAGCTGATAATACCCAGCCTTGAGATCCAACTTCGAGTACACCGTCAACCCGACTAACTGATCAAAGAGATCATCAATCCGGGGGATCGGGTACTTGTTCTTCTCCGTCAGCTTGTTGAACTCACGATAATCAATACATAGCCTCAAGCTTCCGTCCTTCTTCTTAACAAAGAGGACCGGTGCGCTCCAAGGCGAAGAACTCGGGCGCACATAGCCTTGCTCCAACAACTCTTGCAGTTGAACTTTCAGCTCCGCCATTTCCTTAGGCGCTAGCCGATAAGGAGATCGTGACACAGGCTTTGCTCCTGGCACTAGCTCAATCGTAAAATCTATCTCCCGCTGAGGCGGGGCTCCAGGAAGATCTGCGGGGAACACATCAGGGTATTCCGATACCACTGAAATACAATCCAACGCGGGCTTCGGCTTTGCAACCTCCACTAGTGTAAAGAACAGTTTTGCACCGGCACGAACCGCCTTCACCACCTGAAGAGCAGACATCAACGTCTTGCTCGACCCCTTTAAGCCCGTAAAAATCGTTTCACGACTTGCTCCCAGCTTGACTTCCTTACTACTGCAATCTATATGGGCCAGTTGCTCCGAGAGCCAGTCTATGCCAAATATGACGTCGAACTCCACCGACGGAAGTAAAGATGCCCGCAGGTCGAACTCCTGCTCCCCAATACGAATCTTAACATCGCAGATCCGATCCGCTCGCATAGAACACCCATTGGGCAATAACACATCCAACTTATCCTTCGCCATCGAAGAAGGGACTCCGATGCGTGATATAAATCCTTCGGACAAGAAGGAGTGTGAAGCTCCCGTATCGAAGAGTGCTCGTGCCGGATTTTCACAAATCAATACAAATCCTAAACAAGCAGTGGTAAGGTAACATGTGCATAACAAGTATTTATAGAAATGGACTTGCTATAAATTAAACCGTACATGTCACCACATCAACCTGTTTGATGGCCTCCTGTTGGCCAAGATTGTAGACCCTTGGTTGGGCCGGAGCATAATGGGATGCGGTCGAATCCACCGCCTTTCCCTTCTCTTCATAGGTAGCTCCCGGCTTCCTCTCGGACTTAGGACTTCCGCTCCAACAGTCACGGGCAAAATGCCCCGTCTTTCCACATGTAAAACACGTGCCCGGGGTCTGACTCGTAGTCGCCCCAGAAGCACCAGAAGGAGCTGGACCCGAAGACCTATGCTTCTTGAAAGCCCTCCGATAGCCGGACTTTGAAGTAGTCGGCACTTTAAATTCAGATTTCTTCTCACCCAAGCTTTTCTTTGCTTGTACATTCTTCATGTCCTTCTCCAAAGATCGGGCAGTATTGACCAAGGTTAAGAAACCCTGCGTCATCGGCCCCGAAAGTAGTAGTCTCAACTCATCTCTCAAGCCTTCATAGAAGCGATTAGTCTTGCGCTCCTCATCCACGATGGTGGAGCTAGCATAACGACTCAAATGAGTGAACTCATGGAGATATTCATCCACGCTTTTCTCACCCTGAACCAACTTCAGAAATTCGTTCTCCATCGAAATCCTCTGAGTAGAAGGGAGGTATCTTGCTAAGAACAATCACGAGAACTCTTCCATCGGAACGTCTATAAGTTGTCTACCTCTCAAATGATGTAGCTCCAATCCTTCCCACCACATTCTCGCTTCACCGTCCAAAAGGAACATAGCGATGGTGGTCATTTTCCAGTCCTCCGTCTCCGTTGCTGTCATGACTCTCTTCACCCTGGAGAGCCAGTCTTCAGCCTGAGATGGGGTTCCCAACCCCGAGAATAACGGAGGGTTAAAGCTCATTACATGCTTGAGCTGCCTCTCAGTCGCCCTCCTTGGCACCACCAGTTCCACAACCACTTGCTCCACCCTCCTCGGCTCAGCCTCTTGAAGAGGTTCCTGCTCCATCACAGGAGCGGGCTGCTGCGTTTACCTTGCAGGCTGCACATTTATCACGGCCAACACCGCTTCAGCCACCAATCGAATATTCTCAGCTGACAGAGGTGTTGCAGGAGCAACATCCGGTGCACTACTAGCCTCATAAACTCGGCGTTCTGACGGCCCAACACCACTTCTGGTCACCTATAGTGGTACAAAACACCGTTAAGCGACCAAATAAATTGCAAACAGCAATTATAGGAACACGCAGGTTCCTCAAACACATGTATTTTCATTCCTAAGTGGATATTCATGGGTTCTTTTACTGTTATAACGATGACGCACACAATGGGCTCACCACCCCTTAAAAGAATTCGCCCACGAATCCACTTTAAGCCCGACCAAAACCAGTAGTCTGATACCAAATTGTAACACCCCCTATCCGTCACATAGCATATAGCAGTAGGTCCAGCCGGGGCCCGACGCCGTATGCCACAGACAGACCGGGTGGTCACTTATGGAAACCATCCAACCAATCTCAACATCCTACACAGAGCATTCTAGCGGAAGCAATTTATAAAAGTTGCAATAAAGAACCCAGCATTAGAGCATGAATGTCCACTAATACCAAAAGAGGAATGTTACAAAAATACACCCGTACAAGCCTTAAGGCCTTACAAAATGTTTCACTTCAAATTACATGTTTACAAACTACGACACGCAGGCCGGTCACACATGAATAAAGCAGTAAACACTTCCAATTAGGCCTTCAAGGGCCGGCTTCGCATTCGGGCTTTAGCCCGCTATTGACCGCTTGGTCCAGCTGCAGCTGCAAGCAACATACCACCGCACGGTGGCAAAACAAGGCAACGGTCAGCAATGCTGACCAAATTATAACGATCCCGCCCCCAACTCGGGGCGGCGATGCTCCTTCCCTGCATTTCATTAGCATAAGCGAGCAATATATATAATTTGCCATTTCATCACAGACGTTGGCTCGCACGGCCACACGTCCCGTGCTCTCAGGGCACATTCACGGTGAACTAGTCGATGTCACATCAATTAAAGCCATAGATATTCCGGACTCACCACCGCCACTTTGACGGCCAAACCTATGAGCAATTTGTCTTCCTGGCCTAGGTCACGACAATTTAAGCCATTGACCGCCGAAGACCCTAATCTATGCCAACGGCAAGTGCCACGTGCCTTTAGGTCTCTTTAACCGAACGACATAGAACGGGTACGGTTCCATCTAACCCGTGCTCACATCGCAACGACAATTTAAGCCATTTGCGCGGGTCAAACTTCCACCGAGTCCCATTTCCATCACAAGTCACATAACCCGGTTATGTTCAAGTTGGCTCTCAGGCCACCAAGTTGGCAAGATCTCGTATCTGGCCCAGTTTTCCGGGTGCACCTTTGGGTTAGTCCCCAAGGCTCCCTGCTGCAATCTACCACGTAGAAAACCCGAAAAAAACAACCCATAGCACAAAGTCTTCTCCGGCATTTATGCAATGCAACATCACCGATCCAGACCAACATGTCCGGGTAGGCTTCACACATCATACCTATGTCCGTTCTCGGTTACGGACTCTAAACAACGGGGACTTCACATATCTACCCGAAGGAACGCCTCCAACTCTCCGCAAACTCGCGAGAGCGGGCTTCCTATGCAAATAAAGAGAGCTACTCATGCTCAAGATGAGGATCGTTACCCTAGAGTTCCTCTTTGGCGCCATTGAAAAGTAATCGGATGAAAAGCACCGCACTGGCTTTGCCTCCGTGGATCCGGAGTCGGCTCGCGATTTGGAGCTTCGAAGCTCCTCCAATGGCGGGATCTATCTCCTTCTTCCTCCCTTGGCTCTCTACTTTCTCTAAGGTTTTAGAAAGCTAACCACTCATGAAAAGTGAGGGTTTCTAAGTCCAATCCCGGGTATATCCCTTCAGGAACAACCCCCAGCTGTTGGATCTCAAAATAAGGAAACGAACGGCTTTGATTCGGGACTGAAATTCCCAATCTGGACCGAACACGGCCTGACACACGCCCGTGTCCAGGGCCATGTGCCTCATTCGCCGTCAAAATCGGCTCGCCTGGAACCTCACACGGGTATCGAACACGCCCGTGTTCGAGCTGACACACCCGTGTTCCATGTGACACGACCGTGTGGCCGGCCGTGTACCCCTATCATTTTTCCCCAAAATCAACCCGAGCACTGCACGGGTTCTAGGACACGCCCGTGTCCTTGCCCGTGTCACCTCAACACGCCTGGACCCCAGGCCGTGTACACGGCCTCGACACTCGACACTTCGTCGAGCGAAGATCGTCGACCTGATGACACGGCCTTGGACACGCCCGTGTCCGAGGCCGTGTGCCTTGTCTCGACACAATGTCAAGACCAAAGTGTCGACTTCCCGGGACGAGTGTCGACACGGGTCGACACGCCCTGCGACACGCCCGTGTCGCAAGCCGTGTGCCATGTCTCGACACTTCGTCGAACGCAGAGTGTCGACTTCGCGGCTAAGTGTCGACACGGGTCGACACGCCCTGCGACACGCCCGTGTCGCAGGCCGTGTGCCCAGTCTCGACACAATGTCGAGGCCAAAGTGTCGACTTCCCGACAGAGTGTCTACACAGGCTTGACACGCCCTGGGACTGAAAGATATGGTACCTAAACACCTAGAGGGGGGGGGGGGGGGTGAATAGGTGACCTAATCCTTTTCTAATTTTATCGGCAGCAAACAGTTTATTATCACAGATTTTTACCTTTTGCACAACAATCTCAAAGTATTCACAGCATACACAGCACAATCACAGCACAACACAGTGGTTTATAGTGGTTCCCCAAGATATGGGTACATCCACTTTCCCCCTTCGCCTATCTAGCAGTGTACTAGATTCGACCAAACTCCTCCACTGTCTCAGAACCCAAATTGGTTCCTACACCTCAGGCCCAAAGCCTTACAACTCAGCTTTATCCCAAAGCCTACACTCAGCCAATCAAGGCCTACACTCAGCCAACCAAGGCCTACACTCAGCCAACCAAGGCCTACACTCAGCCAACAAGGCCTACACTCAAAGATCTCTATCTCCTACACTCAGGCTAACAAGCCCTACCCTCAGCCTTTATAAATACAGGCTTACAAATCACTCAGATCCAAAGGATCCTACAAGTTAAAATGTATTACAAATAATAACTCTACAACTCAGAAATAAAAGAGGGGAGTTGAGAGTTTCTTGATGAGTTCTTGGAAGAACTCAGCTGGATTCACTCTGACTTAGCTTTCTTCAAAGCTTCTTGAGTAGAACTGAATAAGACTGAATCCTCCTGCAGTAGTTCCTTGACCTCTGCTACTTAAGATCCAGAATTGTATCTGAATCCTTCTTCTCAGCCTAGTTCCAGAGGCTGATTTCTTGGAAGGAGCCCTCTCTCTCCAACTTCTTAGATCTGCACTTGGACTGCAAGATCTTCTTGTGTTGATACTCTTGGTACCACTTCAATAATTTGTTTTTCAACAAACTAAACTTTTGAACAATAATCTGATCCACTTGAACAACAATCTGGACCACAGTTTCTGTAAACTATAGGTGCCTATTTATAGGCCTTCTTCATGGTAACCGGCTGGTCCGGTCCATAACTGACTTCTGATATCTCTGACAGGTGCTGTAGACTGGCTGGAACGGCAGCTGTCAAGTCATCCAGTCATTTCTTGAAAATCTCTAACTGTCTGTAAGTGTCGAGACTTTCTGTCTTTAAGTGTCGACACATGTTGTGTAAGTGTCGACACAAGTCTACAAGGTGTTGACACATTTCCTTGTATGTCTCGACACAGATTCTTCTGCATGTGTCGACACTGAAATTGAGTGTCGACACAAGTACTTGTTCTTCTAGCTTTTGCTGAATTCTTCTAAGTGTCGACACATCTCCTTTGTGTCGACACAACTTCTTGTGTTGTATCTGTTAAGTGTCGACACTGCTTATTGGTGTCGACACATAGTCTTCTATGTTGATTCTTGCTGAGTGTCGACACAGCTCCTTGTGTCGACACACCTTCTTCTTGTTGAGACTTCAGCTGAGTGTCGATACATTCCTTTAGTGTCGACACTTGTACTTAGAATAATTTTGTTGATCTTTCTGATCTTTGCTAAGTGTCGACACAGCTCCTTGTGTCGACACTTTCTTCAAGTGTAGAGTCTTTAGCTGAGTGTCGACACATTGTGCTGGGTGTCGACACTTACTTTATGTGTTGAATCTTCTGGTTGTGTGTCGACACATTGTGCTGGGTGTCGACACATTCTTCAAGTGCTGACTCTTCTGTTGAGTGTCGACACATTGTTCTGAGTGTCGACACTTTAACTTAGTCTCTGCAGACTTTTGCTGAGTGTCGACACAACTCCAAATGTCGACAATTTCTGGTGTAGACACAGCTTCACTGGGTGTCGACACAGCTCCTTGTGTCGACACTTTCTGTCTGCACTTTTCTTCACTGAGTGTCGACACAGCTCCAAGTGTCGACACTTTCTGTCTGGTGTCGACTCTGCATTCAGGTGTCGACACAATGACTCCAAGTGTCGACACTGCTTGTCTGGGTGTCGACACAAGTCTTCTTAAGTGTCGACACTTTCCCTCTGTGTGTCGACACATGGACTTAGAAACTTTTTGCTTCAGTCCAGTGATTTTTAACCTGCACAAGTAAACTCAACATACATCAAATACATTATGATGTATATCATTGAGTTGGGTGAGGCTTCTTCAAATCAGGTACATTTGACCAATGTACCCAACAGGGACACGCCCGTGTCCCAGGCCGTGTGCCTGCTGCCAGAACCCAAACTGGCCCAAAACGTCCCCCTTTGCTCCTTTGAGTTTCGGGGCGTTACATCAAATATTTGAATTAAGTCCATTTTTTGAAACATCTGAAGAATTTTTGAGATTTGTAACTGCCCTTGGGAATTAATTAGAATAATAACTCCGTGAAAATTCATATTTAATGCTACCAGAAAATGACTATATTCATTAAGAATATTTGACATAAAATATCAGAGTTGTAACTGATGTAATTAAGCCATTAAAAATATTCTGCCTTCAGTAAATAACACTGCATGAACACTACAAAGAATTAGTCAAACTGAGCCTGGAAAACATTGAACTGTGCATGGAGTTCGTCGAACTGAGCCTGGATTTCATTGAGCTGAGCCTGGAGTTTGTCGAGCTGAGCTGCTGAGTTGTGATCATCGTTCGTCGAACGGAGCCCAAAGTTCGTCGATCTTAACTCAGAGGTAGAACTCTGAGTTCGTCGAACTGGGTTCGACGTTCGTCGAACTGAGATCAGCTTTCGTCGACCAGAATTCTGCATTCGTTGAACTGAACTTCTCTGGAATCCTTTTGAAGGTGCAACCCTGGAAATAAACCTATGACCCTAGACTATACATATTGGGTCAAACTAATCATCCTAAACAAATAATAATGATCCTAGCCCAAATCAGTAATAAGGTTCCAACACAAAAGGATACTACAAGAAGAGTAGTTGGATGGTGTGATTGATTTGACACCAAAGATATTTCTTTGCACCTGCCTCCTGAGCTGAGTTAATAGCCCTAACTTTCTTCATAGCAATAGAAAAAATATCTTCAGTAAGAAGCTGCATGTGCTGAAGAAACTCAGAAACTTGTTTCTGAACTTGCTGAAGAAGACTGAAGATTTTACAGTTCTTGTGTTCTTCAAACAGCTAACCTAGATCTGTAGAAAACTGAAAGCTCTGTTCCTCATTCTTTATCAGATACTTATCTAAACTTGCTGTAGCAGAAGAAATTAGCTACAGTAACTTGAAAGAACTTTTAGATCAGCTTATTTAACTTCAAGCTTCAAGCTCGACAACAATGACGAGGAAGAAGAAGTTCAGCCGCAACTTTTCAAAATGAGAAAAACCTAAAAGTTAAAGTTCCTTCAGTCCATCTTGTCCTTTTTATCTTCCTCTGATTAACGGCTCCAAGAAGTAGTGGGTACCACCTGGGGTTGGTAGCTGCACCTTGCTTTAAAGGAAGAAGATATAAAGTAGACCTCATACGCTATTTGTCATGTTCTATAACTTTCTCGCAACTAATTTGAACACTGTTGACTTTTGTTGACTTTGACTGACATCAATATTTGTGGACTTAGCCAAATCTTCAGATCTAATCTAGGCGATGAGTGCGTTGAGTGAATGATCTTCACTCAATGAATCTAGGCTTAGATAAATTCTCTGAACCATCAGGAGTTGAGTACGTTGAGTGAATTAGCTTCACTCAACGCCTCTGGACTTAGCCAATTCTTCTACACTACCAGGCGTTGAGTGAATCTTTATCACTCAACGCCCTTTGACTTAGCTGCAACTTTCTTTATCTGCTAGGTATTGAGAGCATTGAGTGAAGCTTCATTACTCAACGCTTTTGTATTTAGCCGCTTCTCTGAAGTCTGCTATCTTGCAGAGGCATAGAGTGCATTGAGTGTGCTGTCATCACTCAATGCTTCTGGACTTAGATTTTTCTATCTCTTTCCTTAGGATTTGGCTGATTGTTCATCTATCGATGCCTTTCTGCTTTGGCATTGAGTGAACTGTCCTCACTCAACGATTCTGTACTTAGCCAAATTTCTTGATAGAATCTTCAACTGCTTGAGCTTGTCTCAATGCTGCTTGGTATATGGCATTGAGTGAACTGGCTTCACACAATGTCTGCAAACTTAGATAGATATCTGTCTCTCCAATTCTTTACCTTGTGACCACCTGTCACAACCACTTAGACAACTTGTCAAAACTTATTCCATGAAACATCCTGCACATGATGAGCTTGAACAACATCATATACAACTATGCTCTTAGTACTGATTGTGATGCCTATTCAAATTTAGGGAACATTGAGTGCAATATTCCCAACAATCTCCCCCTATTTGAATAAGGCAGAACACACGACAATACTAAGAAGCATTAACATAAAAAGCATATTAATTTAATGTAGCTGTAAGTTATATCTGCTAGCTTATGCTACTTGAATTACCGGTATATCAATTCAATGCACTCCATTTAACTACATTGACTCAACATGTCAAGTCAATGCATTCTCATACCACTTGAACAATTGTTCAAGTAACATGCGCTCTGCTTATACCACTTAATACTTAAATGAAGCACCACTAGAAGCAATTTCCTCATAATATACACTGACTCAACAAGGCTCAACATGTAGTCATTATATTCTTCATATTACTTGAATCTTTCCAAGTAATATGCACTGACTCAACATGACCTAATCATGTCAAGTATTGCTTCTAGATCTACATCTACCCCTTTCCAAGTATTTCCACATATTGATACAATCTCCATCTTTCTAGTTTCTTCTATAGGCATATATCTATTGAGGGAGGTGATAGGATCATGGAAGAATTTATCTCTTGATCCTATCCTACTTCTACTACACTAGTGATCAAACTAGTTGACTAAAGAACATACCTCTTATGTTGATACCACTGATACAACACATCACTGCAACCACACTTAAGTGCTCTATTGATCCACTTGAGCTAGCTGCTATCATTGATCCACATGAGCTAATGCCACTCCTCCCTTTTTATGACTTCTGCAGAAACTGTTATAGTCAGGGAGGTGCTAGCTATTCCTCTTCTCCTGCAGTAACATTGTCCTTTTAGCAGTAGTAGTGACTTCACAACAATAGTAGTGATGATCTAGGATCTATTGTATCAGCTGCTGGACTTGCTCCCCCTGAACAGGAGCATCTTGACTTGCTCCCCTCAACAGGAGCATCTAGTCTTGCTCCTCCTTAACAGGAGCATCTTTTATCATCTTTCCTAGTAGAAACTTTAGTCTATTCCAGTCTGGATAGAACTTGAGCCACTTAAAAAACTTGATACCAATGAAGGTATACAAATTGAAAAATCTTAGTAACACCAAAGGTCTTTTCCACCTACAAGAAGTAGTACAACCTACAATAATAACAACATAAGGAGCAACTGAAGCTATACCAAGTTCAACATACCCAACTCAAACTTGAAGGTATTGAACTTTGCTTCATCCAGTAGCTTAGTGAAGATGTCATCCACTTGCTCGTTTGTAGGGACAAACTCAAGACTGATATCTTCACATTCCACATGCTCCCTAATGATATGATACCCAATCTCAATGTGCTTAGTCCTTCTATGATAGACAAGATTCCTAGTAATTGAGATTGCACTTGCAAAATTATAATACAAAGAAGTTATACTTATCTAAAAATTATAGTCCTGGAGCTGATGCTGGATCCACAGTAACTGTGCACAACAACTACCTGCTGAGATGTTTTCTGACTCAGTTGTTGAGATTGCAACACTGGTCTGCTTCTTGCTGCTCCAAGACACTAGTCTTCCTCCCAAGAACTGACAGGTGCCTAAAGTGCTCTTCCTGCCCTCTTTGTAGCCTACAAAATCTGCATCTGAATAGCCTGTTAGTTCTAAACCACTATTTTTACGGCACCATAGGCCAAGATCTGGTGTGTAATACCCTCTTTTTTTGCTACGCTATCGAGTCTTATGCCCAAAACCATCATTTTGCGGTGACACCGACACTCGGGAGGGTCGTCACTACAAAACGCCGATTCTACCGACATTGATGATCATCGAAGAAGTAGAAGCAAAATCAAGTCAAGTCCACAAAAAATCACTTATATATAAGTAAAGTGCTATAGTCCACAATGAGTACAAGGTATGAAAGAGAGTAGAAAATAAATGGGCTTAAGCCAGGTATATGTCTAATACAAATAATCTCTCTCTCACCACTCACAACATCTAAGCGGAAGCAAACTGAAATCCATCTTTGACCTGTCATCGTATAGTATTTGTAGTGCGCAGCAACTGCTCCTCATGTCATGCCTCCTTGTCTTGCCGGTGCTGATGCTCCTGCTTCTCAGTTCCATAAAATGATGTGGTCCACTGACCGTTAGTCAAAAGACTAAGCCACTATCATCCTCGCCTTACCCCCGTGACTCCTAGGCACTGTGTGGGGAGGATGAAAGAGGAGGACAATAAAGCAGAGTGCAACAAGCAGGTGACAACTACCCTAGTAGGTGTTTGTACAAAGAACTATGACAGAAAAAGCAAGCTAGCAGTTCTATAATAAGGAAGTAGTAATGCAAACAAGTAGAGTAGAGCAGTAAGTGTATGAAAAGTAAACTAATAAATAAGTAACCTTAACTTATATGAATGCTCATACAAACTTATAAGTTAAGGGGTCTTTTGCACGGCTCCCATCGTATAAAACGTCCCATACCAATTCATACAATGAGGTATCGGGTTTAATGCAGGTATGAGTGTAGTGATATGTTATGTCATGATTCAGCAAATGCAACACACACACACACGACTCTATGCCCATAGACCTTTAGTTCCCCCTATTTGGAAGCTAGCATGACTCCCAGGAGCCTCCGTCGTGGCAAATCGAGAAGATGGGTCGGGCCACCCCACTCCTAGGCTTGTATCCGCACTACCAGGCGTAGACATTACATATACCCCTAAAGGACACACCAGGGTCTCCACGTACTATGCTGACCCACAACCAGTCTTTCCCTTGGCTAAGTGTCCACCACACCCGCCGAGTTAACGTATCGACGTTGGTTCAAACGACCGTCTAATACTGAATACCGACCACATTTATGCACATGTAATTATGATAGATATAAATCTCTGAGCCGTCGGATCCCCGGACTAACCCATCCGTTACAACTACCTTCCAAGCCTTCGGTTTGTCAGGCTAACTTGCCCATTTCCACAACCACCGAGCCTACCGCTCGGATATCTAAACCAAACTAACCTCCCGAGTCACCGGGTTGAGTGAAAGTGATGACCTAGTATATTGCTAATTACTCTTGTATTCTTTTTAGTCTTACAGTTTAGGTTAGCCTTGGACTGCCCAGGACATTCCCTGCCAAGGGCTCTTGGGGGCACTAGGAACTGCGATGGGCTGAAGCCCAAGATCCCTTTCGCAAGGTACTTATTATTGTTGGTATCTACCCATAACAAATCCCATTTAATGTTATACAAAATCTAACCCTAGTGTATGTTGACTCTCTCTCTCTCCATAGGAAAGACGATTTTTTGTCGATCTAGAACACCACTTAACACTTGTCATACCAACACCCTCCCCATCATGACTCCTAATGATGAATTCATTTTCACCTTACCAAATCAGTATACTATAAACCCCAACTCCCTATGTCCATCCTACACGCTATCACAATTCTGCGATTTTACTATGTGCAGACCAACCTAAGCTATATGATGAGCATGAGTGGTGACCCTTACAATATTCATCTAAATGCCCTATGATTATTACTGAGGTCTATCATGACATATTTAGACTAAATCCATAAACTTGTAATTTTCCTAATTAATTTGGCATTTATTAAATTTTCTCCAAAATTAGACCATGGGAGGTTTTGAACATGAAGTACTGAAATTCCTTAAGTTATGGCCACTCAAGAATTATTAACACTATATGATGCCAAAATATCAGAGAATACCAAGTTTTACAAATTTTCATATATGTATTAGCTCCTAATTAATTAATTCAAGATAATTACAGTAATTAAAGGTAAAGAAGGAAGTACCACCAAACATTACACAAAAATTATCAGAGCTTTAATATGATCATAAAACATTACTGACTAAGTTTCATTCAATTTCAATGTAAGTAAATTATATAAATAAATACTTCAAATATATCCCTAATAGGGCACTATGTGAATAAACATAAATGTAATCTCTTCCAAACAACATGAAATAATTTTCCAAGCTTTAATATGCCCTAAAAGGTTCTCTGGTCAAGTTTGCATGAATTTAAAATGAATAAACACCTCATAATATTTTCTTAAGTGATTAGGGCAACTATTAGGTTTGTGAAGGAAGTACCATAAATTCTAACCAAAAATTTACACTAAAATTTTCAAAGCTCGCTAGCAACAATATATGATTAGATCGTAACTTTTATTATCATTCATGATCATATGATTAAGTAATAAAATCATGATTAAAAGTACACTAATTGGTCCTAAGTAGTTTCCAATTGATTAAAGTTGTGTGCATATGTCTAAATGTCACCAAATTTCTTCCTAGGGCTATTCCCAACCCTAAGATCACATGGACTAAACTCCAAGTCCATACAAGGACATATAACCCAATGTCCTTCACAAACCCCCAAAGTTCAAACTTTGGCATTGAACTAGGGTCTTAGGGCAAATCCACCCTAATCCACCCCAAACTCCAAGTGAGGGTGTTTTAACTGACCTTGAAGCTCTAGCCAAAGTCCCATCCCTTTTAGGTGAGAATTGTCCCCTCCACTCCCCAAGCACCCTTTTGCCCTAATTTATCCTTAATGGACCAAACTTTGGTCATACCAATACCTATTCAAATCAATCCAAAATGGGATGAGATTTATATCCGCGATATAAAATGACCCTAAGTATCATCCATCAAAATTTTGGTGAATTATGAGGTAATTAAACCCTTTAATTAAATCATACATGATCTATTAAATGTTTATAAAAACTATAGGAAAATATTTTCCAAAAATTCCCATTTTTGGATATGTTAGAGATGTAGGCAAGAGTGACCCCCATACCAAATTTCAAGTCATTTAGATGGATGAATTGGTGAGGGCACTCAATTTAGTCTCTAGTCATGCCTATGTACAGCCTGCACCATATTGAGTGTTGCGGTCACACCACTGAGCTAAATGGGTCGAAACCAATTTTAAATTAACAAAGACTTCAAGTCCTACAAAAGTTGTCGCAGGAACATTTTGGGTTTACGGAATCTAAGGGCCTCATTTTACAGTATTAAAAAGTACATGATAAAGGGCTAATTAATCATTATAATATAATATAAGTATAATAATAAATTAGATGCATTGTTCATCTTCTTCCCAACCAAACTAGAACAAACAACATCCTGTACCGTTTTCCAAGCTTTAATGCCGGCCACCCGGCCACTTCGCCGACCGGCCACCTCCACCACCACCTCCGACGAGACGGTGGCTATCGCCCGACGGTGGTTCGACCGCTAAAGGTGGTGGTTTCCGGCGAACCCGCTGCCACGAAATTTCAGAAAATCTCCATTTTCCTCACTTGGATCGGCTCGTTTGAGCCCGATTTCTCAGCCTAATTTGATCTAGCATACTAGCAGAAGGGGAGAGGAGGAGAAGCGGACCTTGTTTGGGTTCGATGACGGCGACGACAGCGGTTGGCCGCAACATTTTTCCTCTCCGGCGAGCTTGCCCGATTCCTCGTTCCTCCATCAAAACATTTGATCCAATACATTATTTTAACTTCCAATGACATTTTGAAGGTGATGGGATGGTTAAAAGTGGAAATGGGGGCTGTATAGGGGGATTTATATTTTTCCATGGGAGGGGAGGTGACGGGGTGGTTGGCCATGGTGATTGGATTCTTCCATTGATGGTGGCTGATGAGAAATTGATGGAAATCTCTTCCCAAGGGTCAGGAGGAATGAATGGAGGCTTGGGGAGGTGAATGGGGTGGCTCATGGTCTCCCTCCATAACTCATCTCTCTCTTTTCCACTTTCTCACTCCTCCATTAAGGGGAAAACTCCCAGTTTCTCTCTCCTAGTCACCCCCTCCGAAATTTAGGTGACATTCCACATAAATATCAGCCTCCTAAAGTTAATGGGCCACTAAAATTGGGCTTAGCCCAAGTGTCTTGGGCTTGGTTAGGTTATTCAGGCTAGTTTGACCTATTTTAGGGTTGAGTTGACTTTGGTTATTTGACCCTTTTGGGTTGACCCCAATGAGTCCTTGGTGACCCATTGGCCTCCCCTAAGGTATAAGAACGCTTGGGTAGGGTTGGTTTGACACTTTGATGGTCACTTGACCCTTATGTAGGGTACTTTGAGCACTTTATGGTTTAAGTTGACTTTGGTCAACTTGACCACTTGGGTTGACCCAAATGGGTCCTTAGTGACCCAATGGACCTCTTAAAGGGTTAGGGAGGTTTAGGCGGGGTCATCTTGGCAAGTTGGAGTTCCATTGGCCCTAGATATATCACTATGACCATTTTAGGGTTAGGGTTGACTTTGGTCAACTTGACCACTCTGGTTTACCTCAATGAGTCCTTTGTAACCCAATGAACCTTCTAAAGGGTTAGGAATGGTTCAAATATGAAATGCACCAAGGATAGCATTTGCTTAGCTTGCCAAAGGGTAAGCAGATCAAATCTTCCTTTAGAAGCACTAGTTCCAAACACTCTGTGAGGTGCTTATACCTCTTACATATGGACCTATTTGGTCTTATGCCTGTTCATAGTCTTGCTAGGAAAGTTTATAACCTTGTGGTGGTTGATGACTGTTCCAAGTTTCCTTGGGTGTTCTTTCTAAAGAAAAAGAATGAGACCCTTGACATCTTCATCAAGTTTGTCAAGCAAGTTCAGAATGAGTTTAACAGTTCTATGGTCAAAATCAGGAGTGACCATGGAACTGAATTCCAGTTTGAAGGCATGACGAAGTTCTGTGAAGAGCAAGGAATTCATCAAGAATTTTGTTCCCCTAGAATTGCTAGTAAAATGGGATTGTTGAGAGGAAAATAGAACTATCATAGAGGCTGGAAGAACCCTGTTGTGTGACACATCTCTCCCATAATATTTCTGGACTGAGGCAGTAAATACTGCATGTCATGTCCTCAACAGAGCCTCTATCCCCAAAATCCACAAGATGAGTCCCTATGAGATCTTGAAATGCAGAAAACCAAATCCGGGCTATCTCAAAATCTTTGGTAGTAAGTGTGTTGGGTATTGTATCCACAATAACCCAAATTTGGTGAAGTCACCCTTGAACTAAGATGAATTAAGTTGTATTTGATGTCTTGTTTGAGTTATGTGTTTACAGGACTATATTACCAAGTGTAGACCAATGTCAGTCTACATTGGTCACCAAACATAAGACCATACAATGTAATCCCTCATTGTGTGATCCATGGTGTTGACTCATGTGTAGTCTCTCTATTGGGATACACTTCATTTTCAAGCACAAGGACTGATTGGAGAAAGAAATGTTGCTGAATTTATTGAAGAAGAGAAAATTCTGTTGAAGAAATTTTTGCTAAGTCTTTTACTCGAGTAGTAGCTTATATACTCGAGTGAAATACTTACTCATTACTCGAGTAAGTACATTTGTACTCGAGTAAGGGAATTAACTCTCGAGTAGTCAAAATATAGCTCTCGAGTAGCCAAGTAAATTACTCGAGTAGATCCTCTCTTATTATCGAGTTAACAGAATTTCCTCTGAAAATTTTTCTAAGTCATTTACTCGAGTAGTCATATTAGTACTCGAGTAGATTAGTCTTTTGTCTCGAGTTACAGAAGAGAGGATTTTGTGTTGTTTTACTTCACTCGAGTAGTCAAGTTCATGTACTTGAGTAGTCTATCTACTACTCGAGTAGTCCAGGTTTAATACTCGAGTGATAGGATTTTCATCCCTCAGAAGTTTTCGAAGTCCTTTACTCGAGTAATAATATTCATATACTCCAGTAGTTTATCTCCTCTCGAGTAGTCTAGTTCAAGTACTCGAGTATCCCGTATTCTTTTCCCGGAAATTTTTCTAAGTCTTTGACTCGATTAGTTCTTATACTTCCCGAGTAATATATCCAGTACTCGAGTAGTCTATTTCTACCACTCGAGTAGTTCAACTCCACGTCTCGAGTAATTATATTATCACTCGAGTAAATCATTTTGTACTCAAGTAATTACTCATTCTTTCTGAATTTATCTCTAAGTCTTCTACTCGAGTAGTCTCGGTTTATTCTCTCGAGTATTGTTATTAAGTACTCGAGTAAAACAGTCGGATTTTTCCAAAACATTGCTAAGTCCAGATTTGACGGGAATTTCAAATGCTGTGACGTGATTGGTCCACGTGTACGTCATTAAGGCTAATTATGACCGTTAGGGAGATCTTATATAAGATTTTGTCAAAACCGACTAACCCTAAGTGTTGTCAAGCATTATTCTAAGAATTTCTGAATCCTATTCTCTCTGTCCAAAAACGGAAGCCGCCGCCGATCTTCTTCGTGCAAATCGCTAGGGCTTTTGATTCAAGAGATTCAGATCAAGAAGATTCACAAATTGAGATTGCTTTTAAATTCTTCATCATCTCTCGAATCGTGTGTGTCCAAGAAATTTCAGATCTAGTTTGCCGAGATTCTACTTCAACTTTTCTGATAGGGCCGCAAGGATCAAAGAAGAAGAGACAGGCGGAGATTTCCAGATCTGAGAATATCTGTTTGTATTTTCATATATTCTCAATTTAATTCTTGTAGGAGATTTCTCTCCGAGTGTAGGAGCTTTTCCTCCGAGTTGTAGGAAGTTTTTTTATCTTCCGAGTGTAGATCCCTGTTGTGGATCGACATTGTAGGAACGTTGTTCCGAGGCGTATGATTGGTTTTCAATCCGAGATAGTGGAGTAGCCGAGTCTAGTTCTTTGCTAGATTGGTGAGGGAAAGTGGATGTACCCAAGGTTGGGGAACCACTATAAATCTTTTATCGTCTGTGAATGCTTGGTAGATAATTGTGTGTATAGATCTCTAAATTTTTATTCTGCAGAGAGACGCACAACTCACCTATTCACCCCCCTTTAGGTGATTTAGGTAGACAACTGAACACTTTCAATTAGTATCAGAGCGAGGTTGATCATTAAAAGGTTAACACCTTGATCAAATCTTCCTAGTTGTCTTTTGAGAATTTTCCAAGCATGAACAAGGCTAAAGATTTTGCCAAGCTTCCATTGTGCACCAAGAATAACTATCCCATGTAGAAAGAAAGAATCAGATTTTTCATGGAAGCTGTGGATCCAAGGATCTTCATGATCGTTGAAGAAGGTCCTTATATTCCCATGACCGTCTCCACAATAGATCCTACAAAGAAAGTTCCAAAGAAATTGATGGATCTGGACAAAGACGAGATTGCATTTGTGTCTTTAGATAAGAAGGCCAAGAATATTATAGCAAGTGTAGTCGATGACTCCATGTTGCAAAACTTGATCCACTGCCAGTCTACTAAGGAGATGTGGCAGTCCCTCGTCACTTTGATGGAAAGCACAGAAGAAGTTAGGGATGATAGAAGATCCCTTTTGAATCAGAAATATGAAGCCTTCCGACAAGGACACAAGGATACCATTGCTGACACTTTTGAGAACTTATTCAAGATAGACAACGACCTAAGGGTCTATGGCCGAGTCTTCACAAACAGAGAACTAAATGATAAGTTCTTGAGATCCCTAACCAATGAATGGAACAACATGGTTTGTGCCATCTGGGATTTTGGAAAGCTAGCTGAGACAGACCAGCACAATCTCTTCGGGAAGCTTATATCATATGAGCTTCAACTCAACACAAGAAAGGCTGAAGAAGAGAAGAGCAGGTCTGCATCCAAGGAGAAGTCTGTTGCTCTAAAGGCAGACACCTCAAGGAAGTCAAAGGCTGCCTCTTCTGCCCCAGCACAAGAAGTGAGTGAAGAAGAAACCTCGGAGCCAAGTACCTCAGGCTCTGAGCTATCTGAAGGAGAGTTCTCTCTACTCTCACGACAGTTCAAGAAATTCTTGAACAAAAGTAAGCAATGGAAAGGCAAGGATGCCTCTTACAGAATATCACGACATGATGGTGATCGACATAGAAAAGGCTCAAGCAGCCATGACAGGTATGCTTCTAAACCGAACAAACATATTTCTACATACATCGTTTGTTACTGTTGTAATAAGCCAGGTCATGTCATCGCTGACTGCCCCCACAAGAAGAAGGAGGGTGGAAAGAGAGAAGAAAAGAAGTCCTCATATAATAAGAAGAGGACAGAGAAGAGCCTGATAGCCAAGAAGAGAAAAACGCTTAGTGACTCCGACTCATCTGAGTCGAGTGAAGAAGAAGAAGCCTACTTTGGGCTTATGGATTAGACAGATGACGAACAAGAGCCCCAATTCATTAGGAAGGTAAACTCTCAAACTCCTCTTTCAGAATCTGAAGCTTCTGAGCATGATAATGAGGACAACTCTTATGATGATGAGTCTGAACTCATGGCCCGGTACAAGGAGTTAATCAAGGATTACGACAAATGTCGACGAGTCATGAAAACTCAAGCTAAGAGATAAAGTCTCTAAAAGCTGAAGAGAGCACCTTGAGAGAAGAAGTCGTTAAGACTGGCTCACTCAAAGAAAACTTCAATGCTGCTATTGAAGAATTCAATAAGGCTCTCGCGCACCTTGACTTAAAAGAGAAAATCATCAAAGTGTTGGAAGAACAACTCGCTCCTAAAAAGAAACTTGTTGAAAGTTTCTCGAAGCCTAAGACTGTTCTTCCATTTGTTACTGAATTTTCAGTTAAGGCCAAGGGTGCTGGACTAGGCCATGTAGAAGCTCCTAGTAAATCTTCTAGGAGGAATAAAACTCAAAGAAAGAATAAGGCCACAAAGAAGGCCTTGGCCAAAGAGAAGGGGAAAGCCCCCTAAGATCAAACTTCGTTCAAGAAAGTCATATTTCCAACAAATGAGTTTGATCTTGACTCATCCTACGGTCACTTGACCAGGCCTACCTATGTAGAGCCAAAGTCCCATTACCAAGGATGGACTCGCCCCAAAAACGTTGGTGAGAGTGTCTTTAAGAAACCTTATGAAGAAGTCATTCTTCAGAGCTATGGCGCTTATAATCATGGTCATAACTTCAAGAAAGCAGCAAAGGTAAAGCCCACTGTGGAAAAGCCTCAGAAGGAGAAGAAATCATGTGACTGCCATCACCACGAAGCTTTTTCCTCCAAGAATGCTGCCCCTGCTTTACCACCATCTCAAAAGGTCAAGCAGGAGAACTTAAGGCAAAGATACAACATGTTTGACTGTTGGTGCTGTGGTAGAATTGGTCACTTTGCCATTGACTGCTGGTTTAACTCCAGAAATTTTGCAACTCCTCAAGTTGGCAATATGAGAAAGACCACTCATAATGCTAATACTCGTAGGGGGAGTGTTCTAACAAGAGACCAAGGACCCAAACGTGTTTGGGCTCCTAAGGCAAACTGATTCATAATTGCAGGTATGTCCAAAGGCCACCAAAACACCTATCTGGTATTTGAACAGTGGATGCTCTCGGCACATAACCGGGATAAGAAGCCTACTTCAGAACTATTCTCGAGTCTTGAACGGGCCAAAGGTCATCTTTGAAGGTTCAGACCGAGGAATCACTAAAGGCTATTGTATGATCACTAACGGTAGTGTATCCTTTTCAGATGTAGCTTATGTTGAAGGATTGGAACACAATCTTATAAGCATAAGCCAACTCTGCGATAAAGGATACATAGTTCAATTTCATGCTGGTAAGTTCTTGATAAAATACGTTGACAATATGGAAATGATTCTATCTGACACTCGAAGTAGAAATATATTATGTTTAAATTTCATCTATATAGACTCTTCTACACCAGTGTGTTTTTTAGCAAAAGATACTGCGTCTCTTGGTGACCAATGACACAAGAGACTAACACATATTAATTTCAAAACCATTAATAAATTATTTTCACTGAATTTAGTACGTGATGCCCCAAATGTCAAGTATGTCAAAGATAGACCCTGTCATGCATGTGTAAAAGACAAGCAAACAAGGGCTACCTTTAAAAGCATTATTGGCAAAGATTCTAATAGATGTTTACATCTAGTTCATATGGACTTGTTCGGTCCACTGCAAATTAGAAGTTTGGGAGGTAAGGATTATACATTGGTAATTGTTGATGATTACTCGCGCTTTGCGTGAGTGTTCTTTCTGAAACACAAGTCAGATACCTTCGACATCTTTACTAATTTTGTCAGGCAAGTCCAGAATGAATACAACTGTTCTGTAGTCAAAATCAGAAGTGACAATGGAACAGAGTTCAAGTCTGGGGCCAAGACAGAATTCTGTGAAAGCTTGGGTATCTTTCATGAGTTTTCCTCTCCTCGTACTCCATAACAGAACGGAGTGGATGAGAGAAGGAATAGAATACTCATAGAGGCCTGCAAGACCATGTTGAGTGATGCCTCACTTACGAAATACTTCTGGGCTGAAGCCGTCAACACTGCATGCCACGTGCAAAATCAAGCACTCATAAACAAAAACCATGATAAGACACCTTACGAACTTCTAAAGGGAAGGAAACCGACTGTCTCATATTTTAGAATTTTTGGTTGTAAGTGCTTCATGCTTAACAATGGCAAGTATCATACTACCAAGTTTAGCAAAAAGAGTTTTGAAGGTATTTTTGTGGGTATAGTAGCCATAGTAAGACATACAAGATATTTAATAGAAAAACTCTAGTTTTAGAAGAATCAATACATGTTGTATTTGATGAGACGAGCTTGCTGCAAGGTAACTCTTCTAGTGTGTTCATTGAAGATGCAGGTACAAAGTTGAAAGAACTTAACTTGGATGAATCAACTGAAGATAAAGGTGAAAAGTTCATCAAGATCACCAGTCCAACCCCTATTGGAGAGGTTGATGATCAAGATTAATAAATCGTCCAAGTTGATGAAGTCGCTCCGGTGATTGAAGATATTCTAGATGCAAGGACTCTAGAGCTCAGACATCTGAACGATCACCCCATGGACCAAATCATAGGAGATCCTCGGGATGGTGTCAGAACTAGTCGAGGTACAACTAACAAGAATTTATATTTATGTTTATCTCACAGGTTGAACCAAAGAAGTTTGAGGACGCAAAATCAGACGCATCTTGGATAATGGCGATGGAAGAAGAACTAAATCAGTTCAAGCGTTGCCAAGTATGGAAACTTGTTCTAAGACCCAAAGGTAAGAATGTCATTGGGACAAAATGGGTCTATAGGAACAAGATGGACAAGGATGGAATGATCATAAAGAACAAAGCCAGACTCGTCGCCAAAGCATATCATCAAGAAGAAGGAATCGACTTTGACCAGATGTACGCTCCAGTGGCAAGGCTGGAGGCAATCAGGTTATTCCTAGCATATACTGCTCTCAAGGGTTTCATTGTCTATCAGATGGATGTGAAGTCTGCCTTCCTTAATGCTGACATAAAGGAAGAGGTATATGTGGAACAACCTCCAGGTTTCGTTGATTCTAACTTTCCCGATTATGTTTACTTATTACATAAAGCTTTATATGGTCAGAAACAAGCTCCTCGAGCTTGGTATAAGATGCTGTCTAGCTTTCTTCTTGAGAACAAGTTCACAAGGGGAAAGATAGATAAGATATTATTTCTTAGGGAAATAAAAGGCAAGATTTTGCTAGTACAAATCTATGTCGACGACATTATTTTTTTGCTCTACTGACGACAACCTCTGCAAGAAGTTTTCAAAACTTATGCAAGGGAAGTTTGAAATGAGCAGTATGAGCGAGCTGAAGTATTTCTTAGAGCTTCAGGTGAAACAATCTGAAGATGGAATTTTCATCTCGAAGACTAAGTTCACCAAAGAGCTAATTAAGAAATTCGGAATGGAGAACGCAACCTCGATGAGGACTCCAATGGGTTCAGCTATGTCTCAGGACAAGGATGAGAAAGGGAAACCTTTTGATGAAACCAAGTACAGAAGCATATTGGATCCTTGCTCTACCTTACTTCTAGTAGACTTGACATAATGTTTTCAACATATGTATGTGCTAGATTTTAGGTGAACTCTAAGGAATCTCACTACGCTGCTGCAAAGCAGATTTTGAGATACCTTAAAGGTACACCGAATCTTAGCTTATGGTACCCAAGAAGTAATGATAGCGAGCTAATTGGTTTTTCAGATGCAGATTTTGCAGGTAGCAACGACAACAGGAAAAGCACTTCCGGGACTTGCCAATTCCTTGGAAGAAGGCTCATTTCCTAGAGTAGTAAGAAGCAGAACTGTGTTGCAATCTCAACGACTGAGTCAGAGTATATCTCTGCAGGCAGTTGCTGTGCACAGTTGTTGTGGATAAAGAATCAATTTGAAGACTGCAATATGAAGTTTCAGAACATTCCTTTATTTTGCGACTCTTCCAGCACAATTGCAATAGCCAACAACCCAGTCTTGCACAGCCGGACAAAGCACATAGAGCTGGGGTATCACTTCATCTAGGAGCATGTGGAGCATGGGGATATACATCTACAGTATGTCTCTACAGACAGGCAGATTGCAGATATTTTCATGAAGCTGCTGGATGAGACCAAGTTCTCGTTCTTCAAAATAGAACTTGGAATGCTCAACGAAGAAGATTAGAGAAGGTGGACTCACCAGAAGGCCCAGAGATTAAAAATCAGTCAAAAGTTTAAATTTTCTAAGTTTTAGACTTTATGACTCGAGTAAGACAAAGACTACTCGAGTAAGAAGTAAGGCACTCGAGTACCTCCTAGACCTACTCGAGTATTTCTACAGCCACTCGAGTAACCTACTCGAGTAGTAGATAGACTACTCGAGTACTAAAGCTTCACTCGAGTACTTCAATATAATTACTCGAGTACTTCCAAGTCATCACTCGAGTACTTCTGTATTTCTCACTTGAGTACTTCTATATCTTCACTCGAGTACTGCCATCCCTCTCGAGTATCAGGAAGTCGAGTTTTCTCTCTTTGATTCAAATTTTTTTTATTCGCAACCTGAGGCTTATGCCGCCAATTCCAAGGTATGTTTGCTTTATTTATTTCTTAATTAGAGATAAATTAGGGTTATATAAATCGAAAAGTCCGGAATTCTTTTTCTACATGAATCAAAATCCTCTCTCTCGAGTAAGCCGAACACGCTTCATCTTCCGCCAAAAGTTGCAGAGCCAGCGCCTTCTTCTTCCCCGCCGCAGATTTTTCTCAAATCTCTGGATCATGGTGCCCTCTTCTAAGATTAGAATCAGTTAAAAACTTGTTGCCATAGGAATCACCGACATATCAGATGATTTTTGCAACCTTCTGATTCTCCTCGACACCGCCGACCTCACATTCGTTCTTCAGTAGCCATGTAAGATTCTGTTTCCTGAAGTTGAAGAGTTTTTCAAGAATATCAAGGTCAAGATAAATGGGACAGTTCTCAAGTCCAAAGTTAAAGGAATCAAGATCAAGCTAAACAAAACTTCTATTTCTACACTTCTTCGACTACCAGCCGTTGATGAAGAAGATGACCTAGGTCCAGAAGATTCTGACATGACATGTATGTTTTGTGGAGTTTCTCCAGATGTACTCACCATCAAAAGATCTGAACTGAATCCAGAAGGAAAGCTTTTGGTGGATATCATTGGGAAGATTCTTCTCTGCATGACAAGTTCTATAAGGGATATCTCACTCGGCCTCTTTGACATCATGACAGAAATAATTTGCAGGAAAAGGTACCAGTTTGGGATGTTAATTCTGGACAAGATCAAGGACAGCATAAAGGCTCCAAGTTTTGCTAGGATTATTTCTCTTCTCCTCCATGAGATCAATCCTCAAGTATTCAACTTATCCAAAGGGACTATTCTCCATCACATGAAGAAAGTCTCCATTTCATCCATTCAGAGATGGGACTTGAAGCTATTGAACCCTGTTCAATCTGCCAAAGCTCATGACCTTACAGCTACAGAGGACAGGACCCCATCTCCCTCTCCACTTCAGGTTGCCAACACATCTGGTGCAACTGTTGAGGGGGAGCTAGCTCCTTCTATTTCAGACAGAATTCCTACCCCTCCAGCTGTTACCTCTCCTCCACCTCCTACTCCTGAAGAAGTTCCATTAGAAGTTCCAACAAAAATGCTACTCTCCACTGAAGCAACAATCAATCAGATGATTGAAGAACTCACTGCTGATGAACCTCTTCCCCCTCTTCAAAAAGAACAAACTGCTGAAGTTCCCAAGCAATCCACTCAAGTACCATCTCCAGCACATACTCCATCATCTCCCATTTAGTCTCCTGCTGCTAACCTAGAGCAGGATGACACTGTGTTGCTTTCTGATGAGCCAAACCAATCTCCTGAACCAGCTGAAGCTCCATTGAGGAACCTGGACTTCACCACCCCCATAGTCACTGATGAAGGGGATGCCCTGATTCATACTACCAGAGCTGAGAGCTCTGTAGTAATGGAAGAGATAACTCCATGGTCTACACCTCCTCCTCCAGTTCCCTTTGTTGCTCCTCCTGCTGCTGCTACTGCCAGTGATTTGATGGGTCAGTTTGTACATCTCCTTCAAGAACAAAGGAAGTATTTTGATGATTCTCTCAATGCTGTGACTGAGAAAGTAAATGCTCCAGGGAAAGAGATGAGCATGGGATTTGCTGAGATTCAACACAACACTGATCAACTCAGACATCTATTCCAGATTGGTGGAAAAGCTCTAGATCACACTATCACTAGTGTTGGTCATGTCATGGAGCAAGGTGTCACTCTTGCCAACAATCAGATTGAATTAGATAAGAGTGCAGAAGCAACCAAAATGAAGATCTGTGAAGAGGTAGGCACATTCAAAGAAGATGCCATCAATAAACTGACTGTAGAAGTCAAAAAGGGGGAGGGTTTAGTCAAGGAATATCTTGAGAAATCAGATACAATCAAGCAGACTCTATGGGAAGAGAAGATGAAAGAGATTCATGATGATGTGTTAGGACAGATTCAGAGTGTGAAATTCCATACCTATGACAAAACAGTTTGGATGCACAATCAGATTCTTCCAGAGTTTCCAACTGATCCAAACATCATTCCTCACATTCTGAAACCCTTAACTACTGCTGCTCCTACTCAAGCTCAACAACCTTCTTTCTTTCCTAGGCCTGAATGCTCAGATGCTCCTCCTCCAGACTCTTGTGCTCAAGTCTGGGAGGCTGACCCAGTAGATATATTTCTCCATGCGCCTCCAGAAATCCATATTCACAAGAAAAGAAGATATAGTGATGGTTCCTCAGCTAGCAGATCAATCCCAGTTCCAGATACAGAAAAGAGGAAAGCTCCAGAGTTTGCAGAGATCTGGTCTCCAACTTCAAAGTCCCTCATTCTAGATACTCTCAAGCTTGTCTTGGACTTCAATGAAAACAAGAATGATCATTACAACTCCCAGGAATGGGAATTGTATGAAAAGTCAATGATAAAGAGAAGGCTTTATGACATAGAATTTGGAAGGAACAACCCTGCTGCTCCTCCAAAGCCTCCAAAGTACTATCTGTAACGGTCCAGGCCCATCAACATGGGACCTAGCCAGACCGCCGGCCTACCAGAGTCCAGACCCGGGCCCACTACTGGTAGTCAGCCTATCACATTCAAGCCTGCAGGCCATGCACCCCAACCCCTCTCCGACCTGTTTATCAGCACGGTAGGTTGTTGCCACTAGGTCTCGAACCCAGGACCTTGATAAGAGATCTTTCCACCACTCCCTCATCACCAACTGAGCTGCAGCTCAGTTGGTGATGAGGGAGTGGTGGAAAGATCTCTTATCAAGGTCCTGGGTTCGAGACCTAGTGGCAACAACCTACCGTGCTGATAAACAGGTCGGAGAGGGGTTGGGGTGCATGGCCTGCATGCTTGAATGTGATAGGCTGACTACTAGCAGTGGGCCCGGGTCTGGACTCTGGTAGGCCGGCGGTCTGGCTAGGTCCCATGTTGATGGGCCTGGACCGTTACAAAAAGTGCACTTTTTATTGTAACACCCCTAGCCGATCCAACGTGACAGCATCACGGCTCCGCTCTAGGCGATGCTACCGGGCTGCAGCCCAAGCACCCCAACCCCTCTCCCTCCACAGGCGGGTTGTTGGTGGCCACAGCCTCCCTTTGATGAGGTAAACTCGATAGTCAAGCCCGCACTACGGGGACTTCCCAGGAGGTCACCCATCCCAGTACTACTCCAGCCCGAGCACGCTTAACTATGGAGTTCTTTCAACTCTCATCAGCAATTGATCTGCCTGTGGAGGGAGAGGGCTTGACTATCGAGTTTACCTCATCAAAGGGAGGCTGTGGACACCAACAACCCGCCTGTGGAGGGAGAGGGGTTGGGGTGCTTGGGCTGCAGCCCGGTAGCATCGCCTAGAGCGGAGCCGTGACGCTGTCACGTTGGATCGGCTAGGGGTGTTACATTATCCCAAGCCCTACAACTACCAAAGAAGACAGCAAGAGAAGAAGGACAAGCAACACCATTAAGTCTCAGCATGAAGAGAATTATGAGAGTGTGGATATGATTTATGTAGAAATGATATTTTGGACAATTTTATTTATATAATTCTCAATTTTGATCATTTACTCCTTGATTATATTCTTATGCTTAGTGCACTGCTTTCTCTATTGCATATCTAGTTCTTTATGTGTCTATATAATTCACCTTAGTGTAAAGGGTTCTGACTTCTACAAATAGGGGGAGATTGTTGGGTATTGTATCCACAATAACCCAGATTTGGTGAAGTCATCCTTGAACTAAGATGAATTAAGTTGTATTTGATGTCTTGTTTGAGTTATGTGTTTGCAGGACTATATTGCCAAGTGTAGACCAATGTCAGTCTACAATGGGTCACCAAACACAAGACCATACAATGTAATCCCTCATTATGCGATCCATGGTGTTAACTCATGTGTAGCCTCTCTATTGGTATACACTTCATTTTCAAGCACTAAGTCTGATTGGATAAAGAAATGTTGCTGAATTTATTGAAGAAGAGAGAATTCTGTTGAAGAAATTTTTACTAAGTCTTTTACTCGAGTAGTAGCTTATATACTCGAGTGAAATACTTAGTTATTACTCGAGTAAGTATATCTGTACTCGAGTAAGGGAATTAGCTCTCGAGTAGTCAAAATATAGCTCTCGAGTAGCCAAGTCATTTACTCGAGTAGATCCTCTCTTATTCTCGAGTTAACAGAATTTCCTCTCTGAAAACTTTTCTAAGTCATTTACTCGAGTAGTCATATTAGTACTCGAGTAGATTAGTTTTTTGTCTCGAGTTACAAAAGACAGGATTTCGTGTTGTTTTACTTCACTCGAGTAGTCAAGTTCATGTACTCGAGTAGTCTATCTACTACTCGAGTAGTCCAGGTTTAGTACTCGAGTGATAAGATTTTCATCCCTCAGAATTTTTCTATGTCTTTTACTCGAGTTATAATATTCATATACTCGAGTAGTTTGTCTCCTCTCGAGTAGTCCAGTTCCAGTACTCCAGTATCATGTATTCTTCTCCCAGAAATTTTTCTAAGTCTTTGACTCGAGTAGTTTTTCTACCTCTTGAGTAATATATCCAGTACTCGAGTAGTCTATTTCTACCACTCGAGTAGTTCAACTCCACATCTCGAGTAATTATATTAGCACTCGAGTAAATCATTTTATACTCGAGTAATTACTCATTCTTTCTATATTTTTCTCTAAGTCTTTTACTCGAGTAGTCTCAGTCTATTCTCTCGAGTATTGTTATTAACTACTCGAGTACGTAACATTTTACTCGAGTAAAACAGTCGGATTTTTCTAGAAAATTGTTAACTCCAGATATGACGGGAATTTCAAATGCCGTGACGTGATTGGTCTACGTGTACGTCATTAAGGCTAATTATGACCATTAGGGAGATCTTATATAAGGTCTTGTCAAAACCGACTAACCCTAAGTGCTGTCAAGAATTATTCTAAGAATTTCTGAATCCTATTCTCTCTGTCCAAAAACGGAAGCCGCCGCCGCCGATCTTCTTCGTGCAAATTGCTAGGTCTTTTGATTCAAGAGATTCAGATTAAGAAGATTCACTGATCGAGATTGCTTTTCAATTCTTCATCATCTCTCGAATCATGTGTGTCCAAAAAATTTCAGATCTAGTTCTTGCCGAGATTCTTCTTCAACTTTTCTGATAGGGCCGCAAAGATCAAAGAAGAAGATACAGGCCGAGATTTCAAGATCTGAGAATATCTGTTTGTATTTTCATATATTCTCAATTTAATTCTTGTAGGAGATTTCTCTCCGAGTGTAGGAGCTTTTGCCTCCGATTTGTAGGAAGTTTTTTATTTTCTGAGTGTAGATCCGTGTTGTGGATCGAGATTGTAGGAATGTTGCTTCGAGGCATAGGATTGGTTTTCAACCCGAGATAGTGGAGTAGCCGAGTCTAGTGCTTTGCTAGATCGGTGAGGGAAAGTGGATGTACCCAAGGTTGGGGAACCACTATAAATCTTTTGTCTTCTGTGAATGCTTGGTAGATAATTATGTGTATAGGTCTCTAAATTTTTATTCCGCAAAGAGACGCACAACTCACCTATTCACCCCTCTCTAGGTGATTTAAGTAGACAACTGAACACTTTCAAAGTGCTATGTACTCCATAATGAAAAGTCCTATGTGACTAAGTTTGCTGCCAAATCCTTTGATGGAATTTTTGTTGGGTACAACAATCATAGTAAAGACTATAGGGTAAACAACTTGAAAAGCCAAGTTGCAGAAGAATCTGTGCATGTAGTCTTTGATGAGTCTAACATGATTAATAGGGAGCTGTCAAGCTCCTCTTCCAGTACTATATGTACAAAATAGATGATGGATAACCTGACAATCAAGGAAGCTGCATCAGTTATCCAAGATGAGGTGGATACTACATAAGGTCTACCAGAAAAACTTGGATCAGAGAATAATCAGCAAGAGGCTGTTCCAGAGGCTGTTGCTGAAAGAAGATTACCTCCAGCAATTAGGCATTTAAGAGACCATCCTACTCACCAAATCATTGGTGAACCAAGCCATGGAGTAGTGACAAGAAGCAGAAATCTAAATACAAATATGTATGCAAGCTTCCTGTCATAAGTGGAGGCAAATAAGTTTGAGAAGGCCAACACAAATCAATTCTGGATAAGGGCTATGCAAGAGGAGCTGAACCAGTTTAAAAGATGTAAAGTCTGGAAGCTGGTTCCCATACATCATGAACATAATGTCATTGGATTCAAGTGGATTTATAGAAACAAACCTGATGAAAATGAGATTATAATAAAGAACAAAGCAAGATTAGTAGCTAAGAGGTACATGCATGAAGAAGGCATTGAATTTGATCAAACCTTTGCCCCTGTAGTAAGGTTGGAGGCCATAAGATTATTCCTTACATATGCTGCACATAAGGGATTCAATGTCTACCAGATGGATGTGAAGTCAGCCTTCCTGAATGGTGACTTAAAAGAGGAAGTTTATGTTGAGTAGCCTCCAAGTTATATAGTTTCTAACTCACTTGATTCTGTTTATAGACTTAAGAAAGCTTTATATTTGCTAAAGTAAGCCCTTAGAGCATGGTATGAGACTTTGTCTAGCTTCCTCATCGAGAACAAATTCTCAAGGGGGAAGATAGATAAGAACCTATTCCTAAGTGAATCTAAGGGTAAGATCATCCTAGTTCAGATCTATATAGATGAAATCATCTTTCGATCTACTGATGACAACCTCTGCAAGAAGTTTGCCTACCTTATGCAGGGGAAGTTTGAGATGAGCAGTATGGGTGAGCATAAGTTCTTCTTGGGTCTCCAAGTAAGACAGACTAATGATGGCTTTTCCATATCCCCGTCTAAGTTCACTAGGGAGTTAATAAAGAAATTTGGTATGGAAAATTCCTCCACCATGAGAACTCCCATGAGATCAAGTATGCCCATATGCAAAGATTAGGCAGGGAAACCTGTTGATGAGACTTTATATAGGGGGATAATTGGTTCTCTTCTCTATCTAACTACAAATAGGCCAGACATCATGTATGCTACATGTGTTTGTGCTTGGTATCAGGCTTGCCCCAAAGAATCTCATTAATCTGCTGCAAAGAAAATTCTGAGGTATCTTAAGGGCAAATCAGATCTTTTCTTGTGGCATCCTAGGAATGGTGAGTTTGAACTAACTGGCTATTTAGATGCAGACTTTGCAGGCTGTAAAGAGGACAAGAAGAGCACTTCTGACACCTGTCAATTTCTTGGTGGAAGACTAGTTTCTTGGAGCAGCAAGAAGCAAACTAGTGTTGCAATTTCAATTGCAGAGTCAGAGTACATCTCAGCAGGTAGTAGATGTGCTCAGTTGCTGTGGCTCCGACATCAGCTCCAGGACTACAACCTTCAAATAAGTAGAAGTCCCTTATTTTGTAATTCTACTAGTGCTATTTCAATTGTTAGGAATCCTGTCTCCCATAGTAGGACTAAGCACATTGAAATCAGATATCATTTCATTAGGGAGCATGTGGAATGTGAAGATATCAACCTTGAGTTTGTCTCAACCGACAAGCAAGAGGCTGACATATTCAATAAGCCACTAGATGAAGTAATGTTTAACACCTTCAAGTTTGAGTTGGATATGTTAAACCTGGTATAGCTTTAGTTGCTCCTCATTTTGTTGCAAGTTATTTTGTATTTTGCAGATGAAATTGTTCTTCAGAAAAATGAAGACTATTCAAGAAATATACCTTCAGTGGCATCATGATCAACTGCTATCCAGACTGGTGTAGACTAGATTGTCTACCAAGAAATATGCCAGATGATGCATCAGTTGAGGGGGAGCATGTCTAGCACTATTGCAGCAATTCACTACTGCATATTTGAGGTGGAGTAGATCATAAGAACCCTACCAACTATTTGCTGAAGTAAAAAAGGGGAGGAAAAGATGATCAGATGATCAGATGAATGATCAAGAATGGTAGTAGCAATTCAGATAGAGCAGGTGTAGTAATGCTCACCCTACAAGCAAGGAGGTGTGGTAACTATTGATGCGTGAAATGGAACCACCCAGTTAACGGGTGTTCAAATCTCACAGGGGAAATGAGCAATTGGGAAGAGAGACTGCTGAGCAGCTGGTTACTCTGAGTCATGCATGAAGATAGAGTGAAAGAGAAGAAAAGAGGGCCGCTAGCAGTGGCAACAACAGACTTCACCCGTCGTAGCTTAAATGCCACTCTTGCGGCGAGCTTTTCCTTTATATAAAAACCTGTATTACAGCTGAGCTTAAGTTCTCTTACATGGAAAGGAGAATAAAGGTAAAAATACAATAAAGGACAAAGGAGAGACGAGAGCCAGCGGCTAGAGAAGATATGGCCGCCCAAGATGCGTGGATCGATGGCCCAGGTCGCGAGAGCTGCTTGCGGTGTCCGCCCGGACTGGCGATCAGCCCGCTGATAGAGGCGGCAGACAGGGAAGTTCTATCCGCATCCAAGTTGCCCCCTCCTGGCCGTCCCGTCAGTGTATCCCAAATGAGAGGTATGGGTGGGGGGGGGGGCATTTATAGGGCCGAGGACGTAACAGTCTTGGTAACGTCACCCTCGGTATGACAGTGATTTGTGCGAGTAGAGCTTCGAGTCCGCCGAGTCCGCACCAGGTTGCGCGGTTAGGATCTGGATCTGATCTGTTGTTGGCAGGATGAGGAGGCAGGTTGTCATCCTCTAGGCGTCCTGGAGACAGGTCGTCATCTTCTGGGTGACCTGGAGGCAGGTTGTCATCCTCTGGGCGACCTGGCGGACTAAGGTCGGGTCTGTGGGCTGAAGGAGCAGGTCGTGCAGGTCGCCCCCCCATTGATGAGGTCCGCCCTATTGGAGGGACAAGCTAGTTGCTTGGGCGACTTGAGTTGTCACCCTCTGTTGGGTGACCTGGCGGCAGATCACCTGGTGATGAGGCGGTTTGCCTTGCTTTCTATGCGACTTGCAGGTGGGCTGGTGAAGACCGTGACTCTTACCGAGTATGCTGCTACCTGGCGGTCTGTGGGAATAGCTATGGGGAGTCCACGATATAGTTGGATGGCCCGCACATGTCGGAGTAGAGAGAACCACTGCGCGGTTAGCTAGCCTAACCGCGCGGCCTGCAAGGGCAGACTGAGGAATCAGTCCGCAGCCCCTGCAGAACATGCGGCTACTGCGCGGCCTAGACAGTCAGGCCGGGGAGACCGCCCTAGCCGCGCGGCCTGAGCGGACAGAGAATTTTGTTCGCCCATCCTTAGAGGACTGGTCGCGACCTACAGGGGGAACCTGGAGCAGGCCGCGACTAGCAAGCGAGCTACCTTGGGATAGATCACCGATTTCTGGGTTAACAATAACTATAAATCATTCTCCAGTTATATGCTTTTAAAATTCTTATTATTCTTATTGCTGCATAATGCTATGTATATCATTGACTCATTATTGACTCATTTGATTAAGGGTTTTGACTTCCTCAAATAGGGGGAGATTGTTGAGTCCATTGCCCACAATGTCCTAGATTTGAGTGAAGTCAATATTGTCAATGATATACATAAAGCTGTATGCCTGAGTTCATGCATGCAGGATGTCCTAGTAACAATGATGAGATAGGTAGCCTAAGTGTCTAGGTCAGGTAAACACTTACCTATGGTGTAAATAGATAGAAAAATATCTATGTCCACAGGCGTTGAGTGAAGGTCATTCACTCAACGCTAGATGACTTATAGCTCTGAGTGAAGGCTATACATTCAAAGCCAAGTAGTGGAAATCTGAGAAAGTCTCTAATTCCACAGGCATAGAGTGACGTCAACTCACTCAACGCCATACAATAAAAGGCTGTGAGTCAGGCTAATGCAGTAAAAGCCTAAGGAGAAATGGGAAGAAAAGTGGCGAAGTCCACAGGCGTTGAGTGAGTATAACTTACTCAATGCCATACTTTATATTCTTTGAGTATTGCATTATAAGGCAAAGCCATAGAAAAGCTGTGCTGATATTTGACTAAGTCCATAAGCATTGACAGAGGCAAGCTCACTAAATGCCATATGATAAAGCATTGACTGTATCTCATACAGTCAGTATCTGTGTTTTTTAGACACAAAAATTTGGCTAAGTCCAAATGCTTTGAGTGGAGCTTACTCACTCAACGCTAGTTAAACAGAATAATATCTGTTAAGTAGTTTGGTGTTGAGTGGAGCTTACTCACTCAATGCCAAGGAGAAAGAAGAATCTGGCTAAGGCAGAAAGCGTTGAGTGAGGCGTGTTCACTCAATGCTCTTAACGCTTAAGATGCTGAAGAAGCATAAAATTGGTTAAGATAGAAAGCATTGAGTGGGCCATTCTCACTCAATGCTCTCAACGCCTAAATTATGGAAAGCATGATAATGGTTTAAGGAGTTGAGTAAGGAGTGCTCACTCAATGCTCTCAACGCCAAGCATGCAGAAATGGCTGAATAATAACCTGAGGCATAAAGAGTTGAGTGAGGCTTTCTCACTCAATGCTGTCAATGCCTAGATAGACAGATTTCTGTCTAAGTACTTTGGCATTGAGTGAAGCTCATTCACTCAATGCTTATTCTCTTGATGCTCAATTTTTATCAAGTCCACAGGTGCTGACATTAGCAATATCTACAAAATCGATAAAGTAAACTTATGTCAAATCAAGTACGGAGAAGCTACAGAACACGAAAAACTTTACCGCAAAGCTACTGTATGTCTTCTTCCGTTAACGCAAGGCGCAACTGGATAATGCAAGTTGGACCAACTAATTTCTTAGAGCCGTTGATCGGCGAACTACAAAAGAAAGAAAGTGGCCAAGACGACAACAACTTTTAGGGCTTTATCAATTTCAAAAAGTTGCGGCTGGACTTCATCTTTCTCGCCATTACTGCGGAGACAAACCTTGAACTCTTCCTGCAAGAACCAAAAAGTTCAGTTAGTTGTGTGTTTTCTTCTTCGACATCAGCAAGATCAGAGCAAAACTCTGAGGAAAAGACAACAAGTTTGCTGGTGCCTTCTTCACCTGCACCAGCAAGATCAAAAGGTCTTCCTTCTGAGGGAGAAGTAGAAATAAAGAAGAAGTTTCTGCAGATCAAGTTGCTTCTCAGTTCATTAAGCTCAAATTTGAAGATCTACTTCTGAAGCTGAGAAGAAGGAAGAATAAAGTTACTGATTCTGTCCTGGGAAGGAAGAGAAAGCAAAGCAGTTTTACTGCTAGTTACTTCCAGCTCAAGATCCTTGTAGCTGTGAAGAAAGTTTGAGCTGAGATAACTCAGCTCAAGGTGCTATCATAGAGAAATTTCCTTATGATAGATATACATCTATTTCACTCTAATAGGATCCTTTTGGATCTGAGTTGTAGGGCTCTCTGAGCCCGAGGTAGGGCAAATTTGCCTGAGCTGTAGGATCTAGTTTGGATCTGAGGTAGGTGGTCAATTGATCACTGAGCTGTAGGATCCAGTTTGGCCTGAGGTAGGTGATATGCTGATCACTGAGTTGTAGGCCTTGTGTCTGAGCTGTAAGTCTTGGAGTAAACTGAGAGATCCTAAGGGATCTGAGGTGTAAGTTCTATGGAGCAGAAGTTGGAGAAGTGCCATGACTAATAGGAAGTTTGCAAGGTGGGAGGAGAGTGGATGCACCCAAAAGTTGGGGAACCACTATAAATCTGTGTGTGCTTGTCTGTTTTGTTTTATTTGTGCATTTATTTGAAAGCTAATTACTGCCAATACATTAAGTACTAAAGAAGATAAAATCAAAAGCTAATAAAATCAGTCATACAATCTATTCACTGCCTAGGTTGTTAGTTACCTCTAAAATAAAGACTTTCAAGTGGTATCAGAGGAGGTCACGGGTTCGAAACCCCAGGGTCATTTCTCGGGGGGGGGGGGGGGATTATTGGGGTCCAGCATGTAACGCCCCGAAACTCAAAAGAGCGACGGGGGACATTTTGGGCCAGTTTTGGATTCTGGCTGCAGGCACACGGCCTAGGACACGAGCGTGTCCCAGGGCGTGTCAAGCCTGTGTCGACACTCAGCCGGGAAGTCGACATTTTGAGCTCGACATTGTGTCGAGACAGGGCACACGGCCTGCGACACGGGCGTGTCGCAGGGCGTGTCGACCCGTGTCGACACTTAGCCCGCGAAGTCGACACTCTGCGTTCGACGAAGTGTCGAGACATGGCACACGGCCTACGACACGGGCATGTCGCAGGGCGTGTCGACCCGTGTCGACACTCGTCCCGGGAAGTCGACACTCTGCTCGACGATGTGTCGAGACAAGGCACACGGCCAAGGACACGGGCGTGTCCAAGGCCGTGTCATCAGGTCGACGATCTTCGCTCAACGAAGTGTCAAGTGTCGAGACCGTGAACACGGCCTAGAGCCCAGGCGTTTTGAGGTGACACGGTCAAGGTCACGGGCGTGTCCCAGAACCCGTGCAGTGCTCGGGTTGTTTTCGGGGAAAAATGATGGGGGTACACGGCCGGCCACACGGCCGTGTCAGGTGGAACACGGGCGTGTCAGGTCGAACACGGGCGTGTTCGATACCCGTGTGAGGTTCCAGGCGAGCCGATTTTGACGGCGAATGAGGCACACGGCCCTGGACACGGGCGTGTGCCAGGCCGTGTGCGGTCCAGATTGGGCATTTCAGTCCCGAATCAAAGTCGTTCATTTTTTTAATTGATGATCCAACGACTGGGGGTTGTTCCTGAAGGGATATACCCGGGATTGGACTTAGAAACCCTCACTTTTCATAAGTTATCATCTTTCTAAAAGCTTAGAGAGAGAGGAGAGCCAAGGAAGGAAGAAGGAGCTAGATCCGGCCATTGGAGGAGCTTCGAAGCTCCAAATCGCGAGCCAACTCCGGATCCACAGAGGCAAAGCTAGTGCGGTGCTTTTCATCCGCTTATTTTTCCATGGCGCCAAAGAGGAATGCTAGGGTAACGATTCTCTTCTTGAGCATGAGTAGCTCTCCTTCTTTGCATAGGAAGCCCGCTCTCGCGAGTTTGCGGAGAGTTGAAGGCGTTCCTTCGGGTAGATATGTGAAGTACCCATTGTTTAGAGTCCGTAAGCGAGAACGGACATAGGCATGATGTGTGAAGCCTACCCGGACATGTTGGTCTGGATCGGTGATGTTGCATTGCATAAATGTCGGAGAAGACTCCGTGCTATTGATTGTTTTTCGAGTTTTCTACGCGGTAGATTGCAGTAGGGAGCCTTGGGGATTAACCCAAAGGTGCACCCGGAAAACTGGGTGGATGCGAGATCTTGCCAACTTGGTGGCCTGAGTGCCAACTTGAACATAACCGAGTTATGTGAAATGTGATGGAAACGGGACTCGGGAGAATTTTGACCTGCGCATATGGTTTAAATTACCGTTGCGGGAGCATATGGTTTAAATTACCGTTGCGTTGTGAGCACGGGTTAGATGGAACCGTACCCATTCTATGTCGTTCGGATTAGAGCCATTGGCATAGATGAGAGTCTTCGGCGGTCTATGGTTTTAATTACCGTGACCCATGCTGGGAAGACAAACTGCTCATTGATTGGCCGTCCAAGGGGATGGTGGTGAGTCGGCAGACTTAGACTGCGTTCACCGAGAATGTGCCCTCAGTGCACGGGGTGTGTGGCCGTATGAGCCTACTCCTGTGATGTAATGAGTATTGTTATATTGCTCGCCTATGCTAATGAAATGCAGGGAAGGAGCATCGCCGCCCCGAGTTCGGGGCGGGATCGTTATAATTTGGTCAGCATTGCTGACCGTTGCCTTGTTTCGCCACCGTGCGGTGGTTTGTTGTTTGCAGGTGCTGCTGGACCAAGCGATCACTAGCGGGCTAAAGCCCTTTTTGCGGAGCCGGCCCTCGAAGGCCTAATTGGAAGTGTTTACTATTTTATTCATGTATGACCGGCCTGCGTGCCGAGGTTTGTAAAACATGTAATATGAAGTGAACAATATTTGTAAGGCCTTAAGGCTTGTACTGGTGTATTTTGTAACATTCCTATTTGGTATTAGTGGACATTCAAGCTTTAGTGCTGGGTTCTTATTTGCAACTTTTATAAACTGCTTCCGCTAGAATGCTCTGTGTAGGACGTTGAGATTGGTTGGATGGTTTCCATGAGTAACCACCCGGTCTGTCTGTGGCATACGGCGTCGGGCCCCGACCGGACCTACTGCTATATGCTATGCGAAGGATAGGGGGTGTTACAATTTGGTATCAGACTACTGGTTTTGGTCGGGCTTAAATTGAATTCGTGGGCGAATTCTTTTTAAGGGGTGGTGAGCACATTGTGTGCGTCATCGTTATAACAGTAAAAGAACCCATGAATGTCCACTTAGGAATGAAAATACATGTGTTTGAGGAACTTGCGTGTTCCTATAATTGCTGTTTGCAATTTATTTGGTCGCTTAACGGTGTTTTGTACCACTATAGGTGACCAGAAGTGGTGTTGGGCCGTCAGAACGCCGAGTTTCTGAGGCTAGCAGTGCACCAGATGTTGCTCCTGCAACACCTTTATCGGCTGAGAACATACGCTTGGTGGCAGAAGCTGTGTTGGCCGTGATAAATGCGTAGCCTGCAAGGCAAACGCAGCAGCCCGCTCCTGCGATGGAGCAGGAACCTCTTCAAGAGGCTGAGCCGAGGAGAGTGGAGCAAGTGGTTGTGGAACCGGTGGTGCCAAGGAGGGCAACCGAGAGGCAGCTTAAGCATGTAATGAGCTTTAACCCTCCGATATTCTCGGGATTGGAAACCCCATCTCAGGCTGAAGACTGGCTCTCCAGGGTGAAGAGAGTCATGACAGAAATGGAGACAGAGGAGTGGCAAATGACCACCATTGCTACGTTCCTTCTGGATGGTGAAGCGAGAATGTCGTGGGAAGGATTGGAGCTGCACTTACTTAGAGGTAGGCAACTTGGTGATGTCTCGATGGAAGAGTTCTCGAGATTGTTCTTGACTAGATACCTCCCTTCGACACAGAAGATAGCATTGGAGAATGGGTTTCTGAAGTTGGTTCAGGGTGAGAGAAGCGTGGATGAATATCTCCACGAGTTTACTCGTTTGAGTCGTTATGCTACCTCCACTATCGCGGATGAGGAGCGCAAAACGAATCGATTCGACGAAGGCTTGAGAGATGAGTTGAGATTACTACTCTCGGGGCCGATGACGCAGGGTTTCTTAACCTTGGTCAACACGGCCCGGTCCTTGGAGAAGGACATGAAGAATGTGCAGGCAAAGAAAGGCTTGGGCGAGAATAAATCTGGGTTCAACGTGCCGACTACTTTAAAGTCTGGCTATCAAAGATTCTTTAAGAAGCATAGGACTTCGGGTCCAGCTCCTTCTGGTGCTTTTGGGGCAACTATGAGTCGAACCCTGAGCGCGTGTTTTACTTGTGGAAAGACGGGGCACTTTGCCCGTGACTGTTGGAGCGGACGTCCTAAGTCCGAGAGAAAGCCGGGAGCTACTTATGAAGAGAAGGGCAAGGCGGTGGAGTCGACCGCATCCCACTATGCTCCGGCCCAACGAAGGGTCTATAATCTTGGCCAACAGGAGGCCATCAAACAGGCTGATGTGGTGACAGGTACGGTTTAATTTATAGCAAGTCAATTCTTTTAAATACTTGTTATGCACATGTTACCTTACCACTGCTTGTTTAGGATTTGTATTGATTTGTGAAAATCCGGCACGAGCACTCTTCGATACGGGGGCTTCACACTCCTTCTTGTCCGAAGGATTTATATCACGCATCGGAGTCCTTTCTTCGATGGCGAAGGATAAGTTGGATGTGTTGTTGCCCAATGGGTGTTCGATGCGAGCGGATAAAATCTGCGATGTTAATATTCGTATTGGGGATCAGGAGTTCGACCTGCAGGCGTCTTTACTTCCGTTGGTGTAGTTCGACGTTATATTTGGCATGGACTGGCTCTCGGAGCAGCAAGCCTATATTTACTACGGTCGCAAGGAAGTCAAGCTGGGAGCAAGTCGTGAGATGACTTTTACGGGCTTAAAGGGGCCGAGCAAGACGTTGATGTCTGCTCTTCAGGTGGTGAAGGCTGTTCGTGCCGGTGCAGAACTGTTCTTTACACTAGTGGAGATTGCAAAGCCGAAGCCCGCGTTGGATAATATTTCAGTGGTATCGCAATACCCTGATGTGTTCCCCGCAGATCTTCCTGGAGCCCCGCCTCAGCGGGAGATAGATTTCACGATTGAGCTAGTGCCAGTTGCAAAGCCCGTGTCACGATCTCCTTATCGGCTAGCGCCTAAGGAAATGGCGGAGCTGAAAGTTCAACTGCAAGAGTTGTTGGAGCAAGGGTATGTGCGCCCGAGTTCTTCGCCTTGGAGCGCACCGGTCCTCTTTGTTAAGAAGAAGGACGGAAGTTTGAGGCTATGTATTGATTATCGGGAGCTCAACAAGCCGACAGAGAAGAACAAGTACCCGATCCCCTGGATTGATGATCTTTTTGATCAGTTAGTCGGGTCGACAGTGTACTCGAAGTTGGATCTCAAGGCTGGGTACTATCAGCTGCGAATAAGGGAGAGTGATATCCCGAAGACAGCGTTTAGTACGAGATACATGCATTATGAGTTTACGGTCATGCCGTTTGGGCTGACTAATGCGCCGTCAGTGTTCATGGATTTGATGAACAGGACTTTCAGGGAGTACTTGGACCATTTTGTGATCGTCTTCATCGACGATATTTTGGTGTACTCGCAAAGTGAGGAAGATCACTTCAAGCATCTTCATTTGGTTCTGGAGATGCTAAGGAGAAATCAGTTGTATGCCAAGTTCTCGAAGTGCAAGTTTTGGCTATCTTCAGTGACGTTCCTCGGGCATATAGTGAGTTGAGAGAGTATTGCTGTGGATCCGGCGAAGATTGTTGCGATATAGGAGTGGCTTGAGTTGTTACGGTAGCGGAAGTCCAGAGCTTTTTGGGGCTTGCCGGCTATTATAGGCGCTTCGTAGAGAACTTCTCGCGGATAGCGTTACCTCTCACTACTTTGATGAGGAAGGAGCATAAGTTCGTTTGGACGCTAAAGTGCGCGCTAGCTTTCGAGGAGTTGAAGTGTCGGTTGACCACGGCGCCTGTGCTGAGTTCGCCATGTTGGACCGAAGGCTATGAGATTTACAGTGATGCTTCGGGCAGCGGTTTGGGTTGCGTGCTACTGCAACACGGAAGTGTAATAGCTTATGGCTCGACACAGCTAAAAGTGCATGAAAGGAATTATCCGGTCCATGACTTGGAGTTAGAGGCCGTGATTTTTGCCTTGAAGCTGTGGAGACACTATTTGTACGGTGTGAAGATTGATATCTACACCGATCACAAGAGCCTGAAGTATCTTATTGATCAGAAAGATCTGAATATGCGGCAGCGTAGATGGATAGAGTTCCTGGGGGACTATACATTCAAGATCCACTATATGCCTGGTAAAGGGAATGCGGTTACGGACGCGTTGAGTCGCCGAGCCCCAGCTCAAGCCAATTGGCTATCGGTGCATGATGAGCGGTTGGTGCGGGAGTTGGAAGCGTTGGAGATTGTTTGTGTGGACAGGCAATCAAGTGCTGAAGCAGTTCTGAATTGGACTGAAGTCCAATATGACCTGGCTGATCGTATTCGGCAGGCTTTGGATATGGATGCTCATATGAAGCAGTTCATGGTGGAGGCTCTGGATGGGTCAAATTCCCAATTCGTTGTGGAGGATGAATTACTTTGGAAGGACGGTCGTTTGTGCGTCCCAAGTGTGGGTAATTTGTAGGTGGAGTTGTTGTACGAGGCACACCATACCAAGTACTCGATTCACCCGGGGAGCACGAAGATGTACCGTGATGTGAAGAAACTGTTTTGGTGGTCGGGTTTGAAGAAAGAAGTGGCGCTCTACGTAGCGAAGTGCCAAACTTGCGCCTTGGTGAAGGCGGAGTGCCAAAAGCCGGGAGGATTTCGTAAGTCCTTGCCTATTCCGGAGTGGAAATTTGACGACATATCTATGGACTTTGTGCACGGTTTGCCAAGGTCGCAAAAGGGGAACGACACCATTTGGGTGGTTGTTGATCAGTTAACGAAGGTGTCGCATTTCATTCCGCATAGGAAGGATGATCCGGTGGAGAAGTTGGCAAAGCTTTATGTGGATAACATAGTACGGCTACATGGTGTGCCTCGCAGCATCGTGAGTGACCGAGATGGGCGGTTCATGTCCAATGATTGGAGGCTTGTGCAACAAATGTTGGGAATAAAGCTGAAATTCAGCACAGCCTTCCATCCGCAAACGGATGGGCAGACCGAGAGGGTCAATAGAACTATGGAAGACATGCTCCGCATGTGTGTCTTGGATTTCGGAAAGCAATGGGAAGACCACCTTTATTTGGTGGAGTTCGCATACAACAACAGCTACCAAGCGAGTATTCAAATGGCGCCCTTCGAGGCCCTTTATGGTAGAAAATGTCGCACACCGTTGTCTTGGTTAGAAACTGGTGAGTCAAAGTTGTATAAGCGATCAGAAGTGGAGGATGCTACTTCTTTGGTGAGAACCATTCGGGAGAGGTTGCTTATCGCTCAGGACCGGCAAGCGAAGTACTATAATGCCAAGCACAGGAACGTGGAGTTCGCTGTGGGCGACTATGTATACTTAAAGATCAAGCCGTTCAAGGGTGTCTTGCGGGTGCGGCGATTGAAAAAGTTAAGCCCGAGGTACCTTGGAACGTTTGAGGTTCTGGAGCGAGTCGGTGAAGCGGCCTATCGGTTGAAGCTTTCAGTGGAGCTTAGTGGTTTACATGATGTATTCCATATTTCAGTGCTTCGAAAGGCAGTGCAAGAGCCTACGCAAGTGATCGCGGTTGATCAAGTGCCGGTGGATAGTGGGCTGACGACAAAGGTCAGGCCCGTGCGGATTGAGGACTCGGAGGTCAAGCGGCTACGCAATAAAGAGATCAGGATGGTCAAGGTCCGGTGGGACAATTGCGGTCGTGAGGAGCTCTCTTGGGAGAGAGAGCAGACTATGCTTGACGAATATCCGGAGTTGTTCCGCTCAGGTACAAATTTTGGTTTTGTACATGTCTTTCCTTTATATAATTTCGAGGACGAAATTCTTTTAAGAGGGGGAGAGTTGTAACGCCCCGAAACTCAAAAGAGCGACGGGGGACGTTTTGGGCCAGTTTTGGGTTCTGGATGCAGGCACATGGCCTGGGACACGGGCGTGTCCCAAGGCGTGTCAAGCCTGTGTCGACACTCAGCCGGGAAGTCGACATTTTGAGCTCGACATTGTGTCGAGACTGGGCACACGGCCTGCGACACGGGCGTGTCGACACTTAGCCCGCAAAGTCGACACTCTGCGTTCGACGAAGTGTCGAGACATGACACACGGCCTGCGACACGGGCGTGTCGCAGGGCGTGTCGACCCGTGTCGACACTCGTCCCGAGAAGTCGACACTCTGCTCGACGATGTGTCGAGATAAGGCACACGGCCTAGGACACGGCGTGTCCAAGGCCGTGTCATCAGGTCGACGATCTTCGCTCGACGAAGTGTCGAGTGTCGAGACCGTGTACACGGCCTGGAGCCCAGGCATGTTGAGGTGACACGGGCAAGGTCACGGGCGTGTCCCAGAACCCGTGCAGTGCTCGGGTTGTTTTCGGGGAAAAATTATGGGGGTACACGGCCGGCCACACGGCCGTGTCAGGTGGAACACGGGCATGTCAGGTCGAACACGGGCATGTTCGATACCCGTGTGAGGTTCCAGGCGAGCCGATTTTGACCGCGAATGAGGCACACAGCCCTGGACACGGGCGTGTGCCAGGCCGTGTGCGGTCCAGATTGGACATTTCAGTCCCGAATCAAAGCCGTTCATTTCTTTAATTGATGATCCAACAGCTGGGGGTTGTTCCTGAAGGGATATACCCGGGATTGGACTTAGAAACCCTCACTTTTCATAAATTATCATCTTTCTAAAAGCTTAGAGAGAGAGAGGATAGCCAAGGAAGGAAGAAGGAGCTAGATCCGGCCATTGGAGGAGCTTCGAAGCTCCAAATCGCGAGCCGACTCCGGATCCACGGAGGCAAAGCTAGTGCGGTGCTTTTCATCCGCTTATTTTTCCATGGCTCCAAAGAGGAACGCTAGGGTAACGATTCTCTTCTTGAGCATGAGTAGCTCTCCTTCTTTGCATAGGAAGCCCGCTCTCGCGAGTTTGCGGAGAGTTGGAGGCGTTCCTTCGGGTAGATATGTGAAGTCCCCGTTGTTTAGAGTCCGTAAGTGAGAACGGACATAGGCATGATGTGTGAAGCCTACCCGGACATGTTGGTCTGGATCGGTGATGTTGCATTGCATAAATGCCGGAGAAGACTCCGTGCTATTGATTGTTTTTCGGGTTTTCTATGCGGTAGATTGCAGCAGGGAGCCTTGGGGATTAACCCAAGGTGCACTTGGAAAACTGGGCGGATGCGAGATCTTGCCAACTTGGTGGCCTGAGTGCCAACTTGAACATAACCGAGTTATATGAAATGTGATGGAAACGGGACTCGAGAGAAGTTTGACCTGCGCATATGGTTTAAATTACCGTTGCGGGCGCATATGGTTTAAATTACCGTTGCGTTGTGAGCACGGGTTAGATGGAACCGTACCCGTTCTATGTCGTTCGGATTAGAGCCGTTGGCATAGATGAGAGTCTTAGGCGGTCTATTGTTTTAATTACCGTGACCCATGCCGGGAAGACAAACTGCTCATTAATTGGCCGTCCAAGGGGATGGTGGTGAGTCGGCAGACTTAGACTGCGTTCACCGAGAATATGCCCTGAGTGCACGGGGTGTGTGGCCGTATGAGCCTACGCCTGTGATGTAATGAGTATTGTTATATTGGTCGCTTATGCTAATGAAATGTAGGGAAGGAGCATCGCCGCCCCGAGTTGGGGGCGGGATCGTTATAATTTGGTCAGCATTGCTGACCGTTGCCTTGTTTCGCCACCGTGCTGTGGTTTGTTATTTGCAGGTGCTGCTGGACCAAGCGGTGAATAGCGTGCTAAAGCCCTTTTTGCGGAGCCGGCCCTCGAAGGCCTAATTGGAAGTGTTTACTGTTTTATTCATGTATGACCGGCCTGCGTGACGAGGTTTGTAAAACATGTAATATGAAGTGAACAATATTTGTAAGGCCTTAAAGCTTGTACTGGTGTATTTTGTAACATTCCTATTTGGTATTGGTGGACATTCAGGCTTTAGTGCTGGGTTCTTATTTGCAACTTTTATAAACTGCTTCCGCTAGAGTGCTCTGTGTAGGACGTTGAGATTGGTTGGATGGTTTCCATGAGTAACCACCCGGTCTGTCTATGGAATACGGCGTCGAGCCCCGGTCGGACCTACTGCTATATGCTATGCGACGGATAGGGGGTGTTACACAGCAATTCCCCAATGTTGGGAGGTACGACACGAGGCACTATAGCCCACACTAGTCGAACAGAAGGGCGTGTCCCCTGGGCCTAACTGGCCGCCCTGTGGAACCTGCCTAGGGTAGCCAACTCCATAAAGGAGTGGTAGCACCATCCTCGAACATTCTGAGCTTTTGGGAGAGTTGGTTGCGCCATGTCCCTACAGTGTACGTGAGCCGATTCTTCAACAACCAAAGTTCTTTTATTACAGACCCTATAAATATGATTAGTACTAGAGAATCCTAAGAAGTTGCCATGGTCTGATTTTTCATCAAATTTTCCTAAGTGATCCTTAGTGTTTAAAATGAAGCACGAACAACCAAAGACTATGAAATATGATACAGAGGGCTTCTTATCAAAGTATAGCTCATATGGAGTTTTCTTAAGAATGGGGTGAAGTATGATCCGGTTCATCGCATAGCTTGCTGTGTTAACTGCTTCACCCCAAAAATACCGAGGCAAGCTGAACTCGGCGAGCATTGGGCGTGCTAGTTCTTGAAGTGTATGGTTCTTTCTCTCTACTACCCCGTTCTATTGTGAAGTGCATGGGACAGAGAATTCGTGCTTAATTCTTAGATTTTTACAGAAGTCCGTGAGGTTTTCGTTCTCAAACTCTCCCCTATGATCTGAACTTATGCATTTTATTTTTAGTTCCTTATCATTTTAAATTCTAGTGCATAGATTTGTGAATTCAACGAATGTTTTAGATTTATTTGTAAGAAAGATTGTCTTGCAGAAACAAGATTAGTCATCTATAATAACCAACATTTATTGTTTTCCACCTAGACTAAATGTACTAAGAGGACTAAATAGATCCATGTGTATGAGTTCAAGTGGTCTAGATGTGGAAATGCCATTTTTACTTTTGAATGAGGTTTTGACAAATTTTCTTTTTTGACAAAGAGTGTATAAAGAGTTCAAACCACCCTTAATTTTGAAAGTCCACGAACAAGTATGTTTTGATAGTTTGACAATTAGTTTACTTCCAGAATGTCCTAGTCTTCTATGCCAAAGATCTAATTCCTCATTCTTGGTAATTATGCATTTCAAATCAAAAGTAGATATATCTTCAAAACTAACAGTGTAAACATTATGAGTCCTATAAGCAGTGAGCAAAACATTATTCATTTTAACCACTATAACATTGCAGGTGTTTGTAAAGGATTTAAATAGAACGTTTAAGCCTTTATCATAAAGTTGACTAATTGAGATTAAGTTATGTTTAAGTCCATTTACATGCAATACATTTGAAATTGAAAATGCTTTGTTACCTATAATGCTGATTCCAAGAATGCATCCTGTGTTGTTGTCCCCGAATGTCACCATGCCCCCTTATTCTTCTACAAGCTAAGGAACTTGTCTTTATCTCCTGTCATGTGCTTGGAACACCCAGAGTCCAAGTACTATATATTCTCCTTGTTCTTAGTGTGTCAACACACCTAAAAGGAAGATGAGGGTGAAAATCTGGTTACCCAAGTTGTCTTACCCATATGATAGGTAGAAAACTTTAGTAGCCAGAATTGCATAGTTTTCTTGGCATATTTCCTAAGAGATTAGACAGATATGTGACTAAACTTTTGGCAGTTTGCATATAGAGTATAAGCATTGGATGCTGTATTTTTCGTATTCCTAGAGCTCGTGCTGGAGGATGGGGATAGACTTTCAGAATTATTGATTTTATTTTGTGATTTTTTATATAAAGTTTTGGACTTAGCAGGAAATCAGTTACTGCTCGGTGGTAGCATTGGACTTACGTACCAGTGTCCAAACTTTCCAAATCCGTGACACTGTGCTCCCAGCAGCATATTCAGAGTTGTTTTTCCTATTCCAAATTTTTGGACAGCACAGTTAAGATCACGGATCCTCGCCTTTATGGCAGTGTTTTCCGTGACTAGCATTATACAATGATTTGCGAATTGCTTTTTTACCTTCTATTTTAGCAAGAGATATTTGAAGCCTTTTCTCCAATACATTCTTTTCATAAATTAGATTGCTCATTTTCTAAGGTGCATGGGAGAGACTTACTTTTAGATCTTCGATCATTGCCACTGAGTGAGTGCACTCTTGGCACTCGATCTTCTTTTTGTCATATTTAATTAATTCATTCTTCATATTTTCTAATTCCTTTTATATTTTCTTCCTTTCAGTTCTAACGGACTTTTTCTCAAGTATTACACTATCTAGCTTATCACAGAGATGTTCGTAAATTTCAAGAAGTTCATTATAAGAAGGTGGGGTTACCTTAGTGTCACTCTAAACACTATACTCATCGTCTGACTCATCCTGATTCTTCTCCATGGGCACAGATTTGCCTCGTCTTCACTACTTGTGCCGGAAATGCTTGACTCGTCAGATCTATCTTCGTCCCATGTTAGCGCCTTCAACACTTTCTTCTTTCCCTTGTGCTGGTTTAGTTTCTCCTTTTCCTCCTTCTGGAGCCTTGGACACTCCCTCTTAATGTGCCTAGGCTTGTTGTAGTGGTAGCTGTTGGGTCCATTGATCACAATGTCCTGGATTGGAAGAAGGCCTAGCAAACAATGTATACACATGTTGTGATCTAACTTGTGCTCAAGTTTAATGATTGCAGGATGTCCTAGTAATAATGATGGGACATATAGCCTAAGTGACTGGTAAACACTTACCTAAGGTGTGGAAAGACAGAAAACTGTCTAAGTGCACAGGCATTGAGTGAAGGTCATTCACTCAACGCCAGATGACTTATAGAGCTGAGTGAAGGCTATACAGTCAAATCCATGAAGACGTAAGCTGAGAAAGTAGATAGGTCCACAGACCTTGAGTGACGTTAACTCACTCAACACCATACAGTAAAAGGCTGTGAGACAGGTTAATGCAGTCAAATACTAAGATGAAATGGACAGAGAAGTGGCCAAGTCCATAGGTGTTGAGTGAAGATCATTCACTCAATGCCATAGCTCCATAATCGTTGAGTATAGCTCAGTCAGTCAATGCCATAGGAAAACTGTGAAGATTTACTACGTCCACATACGTTGAGTGAGGCAAGCTCACTCAACGCCATGTGATATTTGCATTGAATAAAGGAATTGTTCATCTTAACACAGAAATTTGTCTAAGTCCAAATGCGTTGATTGCTTTCACTCTTCGTCGAGCTAAGCTCAGAGTTCGTCGAATTGAGCTTTGAGTTCGTCGATTTGAGATTTCACTTATTCGTCGAGCTGAACTCAAAGTTCGTCGAACTAAGTACGGAGTTCGTCGAACTCGAACTGAGTTCTGAGTTCATCGAGCTGAGCTCTCAACGCCATAAGGCAAAAAAGTTTCCTAAGTGATATGGCATTGAGTGAAGCTTACTCACTCAATGCCAATTGGATGACAGACTTGAACACACTCAGCGCTCTCAACGCTTAAGATGCTGAAGAATCAGGAATGGCTAAGGCAGAAAGCGTTGAATGAGGCATGCTCACTCAACGCTCACATTGCCTAAATTACAGAATATGGCTAAGGCACATGGCATTGAGTGAGGTGTGCTCACTCAACTCTCTCAATGCCAGGCATGCTGAAAAGGCTGCAAAAATGGTTAAGGAAAAAAGTGTTGAGTGAGGCTTGGTCACTCAGCGATGTCAATGCCTAGATAGATTGAATTGCCTATGTACTTTTGCATTGAGTGAAGCTCATTCATCAATGCCTATTCTACTGATGTTTGATTTTTGACTAAGTCCTCAGGTGCTGATGTTAGCAAGTCAAAAAGTCAACCATATTCAAATTGTTAGCCACAAAGCCACAGTACATGACAAAAGGCACCACATACCTACTGTACGACAGTTTGAAATTAAAGAAAGGATGCAACCAACATTAAATGTATGGGGCCCATTGCTCAAAGAGACGTTGGGGCATAAATGATAAAAGGAAAAGCCTTTTAGAGAAGAAGAGAACTTTGGGAAGCATAGCCGTTGAGATACTTATTCTTCATCGCCATTGTTGCTGTGAAGAGAAGAACATAGAGCAAAAAGACTAGAGGTCTAAAGGCTCAGAAAGTCAGTTGTTGGTCTTCATCCACGACTCTAGCAAGATCAGAGAAAATCTCTGAAGAAAGTTAGTTGGTGGCATTTTCCATCTACACCAGCAACTTCTACACAGATCCAGAGGCATAACACTGAAGAACTTCTACTGGAGACTGTGGAGAAGAAGTTAGGGCTGAACTTCCTCATCCTAGGAAATAAAGAAGAAGCAGAAATCTTTCTGTCAGGTACTTACAGCACAAGCTAAAGCAGTCTGTATCATAGTTGCTGTGAATTAGTTGAGCTGAGAATACTTCAGCTCAGGTAGCAGTAAGCATTGTTGTAGTTACTTTTATAAATCCAGCAGGAAAAATCCCTGGTGCTGTGAAGAAGAAGCTAGGACTGAGTGTATCTCAGTTCAGGTAAAGGTAGTGTTGGGTATTGTATCCACAATCACCTGGATTTGAGGAAGCCACCTGTCAAGCTAAGATGAATTCACAATGTATTTGATGAAACCTCTTAAGTTGTGCTTGCAGTTATTCCACGCTAAGTGCACACCAATGTCAGGGTGCAGTAGGTCAATATACACGGGTCTGCACGACGTAATCCCTCGTTGAGCAGATCAGTGTGTTGGCCTACGTGCACTCTCTCTATTGGAGTGCACTTACCTTCAAGTACAGGGCCGTGTTTATGCAAGAGAAGACAAGGAGCAAGGATGGGTCAAGGAGCAGCTCTTGGGTGGAAAGACGAAAATTCGTCTAAGTGTAATTCGACGAGAATCACCAAGTGATTCTCGCCGATTCGGCGAGAATCACTAGTGATTCTCGCCGAATCGTCGAGAATCATTAGTGATTCTCGCCGACTCTTTCCGACTGCCTCAAAACGGTGCCAAGTAAGATTCGGCGAGAATCACTAGTGATTCTCGCCGAACCCATCGCAGAGCAGATCCTGAATACCAAGTTATATTCGTTGAGAATCAAAAAGTGATTCGGCGAGAATCATTAGTGATTCTCGACGAATCGTTGAGAATCACTAACTGATTCTCGCCGATTCGTCGAGAATCACCTGCGATTCTCGCCGATTTTTACTTAGTGATTTCTCTGGAAGCTGCTGGACTGGATTCTGCCGCTGGACTAGTTTGAACCGGATTTCGGGTTTCTACTTGTGGGACCCACAACAGTCATATTGTTAGTATCTACAGTGTATAAATACACAGGTATTTTTGAACAGTAAAGCAGCGAAGAATAAAAGAAAAACGCGAGCCGTGATTTGACCTAGATCGCCGTTACCACTCCGCCGTCGCCGCCGCTCGCGCCAAGTTGGTCGCCGTTTGATCGTGGTTTCGCCCAGATCCTCCTGCGATAGAAGCCTAGCTAAGCTCAGCGTCTCACGTGTCTAACCGGAGATCTCTTGTCTCTCGATTTGTAGATCGGGAAAATCTTCCCCATCCGAATCGATCGAGACGATTGATCCTAGTGTGACCGTTGGTAGACCTAGCTTGCTTCGCTACGAAGTTTGGATCTCAAAGTACAGCAGCCGCGCACCGTCATTGCCGCCGATCCCGAACCAAGCCGCCGCTCGTATTGCCGCCGCCGGTTCTGGGGAGATCCTCTCCAAGAGAGATCTAGGGTTGTAAACTCTTTGTTGACTTCACGAACACGTCGTCGAACGAAGAGGAACACCGTAGTCTCCAAACGAAGTTTGTATCTCGTGTACATTCTAGATTTACTTTAGTTGTAAAGGAACGTTTGTTCCGTGTTGTAAGGGATGGGTGCAACCCGGTTTGTGGGAGTGTTGACTCCTATGTGTGGAAGGGTTCCTTCCGATAGTGCAAGGATTGGATTTCAATCCTGTTGGAGAAGTGACCGAGTCGTCCCTTGTTGGGAGATAGGTCGAAGGGGGGAAAGTGGATGTACCCAAGTAGGGGAACCACTATAAATTGCCTGTGTATTCTGTGTGCTGTGCTGTTTATTTTTATTGTGCAGGTACAATCTTAAATTCCGCAAAAACGCTGCACGTCACCTATTCCCCCCCCATAGGTGAACATAGTTGATACTAGGTGGACTTTCAAGTGGTATCAGAGGGAGGTTACTCATCAAAAAGGTTTACACCTTGAGTAGTATCCTGCCACCAGTGTCAGAAGCATGGAGCTGGATTATGAGATATCGCCACTAAGACTCCCCGCATGCACAAAGGAGTATTATCCCGTCTAGAGGATGAGGGTGTCATGTCACCTGGAGGCCATCGATCCTCGAGCATATTTCATCCTGGAAGAGGGTCCTTTCATTCCTATGAAGACCTCCTGCTCTGGAAAGAATATCGAAGTGCCCAAGTGCATTGCAGAGATGTCAGAGACGGAACTATCACTCTTTAACTTGGACAAGAGGATTCGTCAAATTATCTTGGATATATGGTCTAGAGCTTCTCGCTCTAGATTGGAAAAATGTAGGACGGCTAAATCTATATGGGTGATGATCTCTGAGCTGATGGGGGGGTCAGAGAAAGCTGGAATCTGCTGTCAACCAGAGGATGAAGCCTATGTGGGAGTCCTCACCTCTGAGGATGAAGGCATGGATCTCTCGGACAACATCAGAGCTCCAGTGTCCATGTCAGAGACTGAAGAGGCCAGTGAGGAAAGCAGCTCTGATGAGGATGAGACAATGGTCACTGGATCTAATGACAATAACACAGAAGAGCAGGTAACCTCTTCATCCTGCCCCGTATCTCTTGAAATTTCTGAAGACAGGAACTGCTTTCCTTCAGAAGATTCTGATTCCCTGAAGAGAGCCCTTCAGAAAAGCAACCTACTTGCTGAGGAGCAAGCTCAAGAGATTGCTCGACTGAAGATCTTGTTGGTTCTCTAATTGGCGTTCAACAAGGTCAAGGACTCTAAGATCTCAGCTCTAGAGAGTAGTTTAGAGAATGAGAAAAGAATAGTATCAAACTTTTCCAAGGTTGATGCTATAAAGAGAAAGCAAGAAAACGGGTGGATCTCCCGGATTATTAATTCGTGGAGAAATGGGGAAACGGTATTCCGACCCCCCACTCCAAGCAGGAAGGCAACTCATCATGCCTTCAGGTATGACCACAGGAACAATCGTGGTCACTGTAAGGGTGATCTGTCCTCATGTGGAGACACCCGTAGTGCAAGGGCCGTCGTGGTCACCCATGAGAGAATACCTAAGGCTCCTTCTGAGCCCTTTGTATTCACTGCCACTGCCTCAACTCGGTTTGAATCTGCATGTCCCAGCTCACAGAACACTTCTCACCACCCGAGGACACAGGACAGGGAGGTTAGAAGTCATGGTGTAAGTTTTTATGGGGCCTCAGGAAGGGGGATGCCTGAAAGGAAGGCACCACCTCCCCGGCCTCATGACACTTGCAACATGCATTCCTTCCACCCTTCCACGTGTCACGGTGGAAGAGGAAATGTTGTGAGGAGATCATGCCCTATCCCGTTTAGACCCAGGACCGTGTCTACCTCAGTCACTAGATCAGGTCAGAAACGGCGATACAATATTCACCTGTGTTGGTGCTGTGGCAAAGTGGGACACTTTGCCATCGACTGTTGGCACAACCCCTCTGTGTCAAGGGCAAGGGCCTATCCACATTTTCTGAGCAGAGGTAGCCTTCCTAACAGGTTTTCTGAAGGAAGGCAGTCGAGTGCTTATGCTAACAGGAACCTATGACCCAAAATGATTTGGGTTCCTAAGGTAGAGTAATTCTTTATTGCAGGGTAGTCTAGGTTCCCGTGAATATGATGGGAACTAGACAGTAGGTGGCTCAAGACTAAATTGGAACAAGCGTCTGGAATATCAGATGTTATATCTACTTGAGCATATCCACATTGAGCTCCTAAAATGTTATACCTAAGGGACTAAATGATAACTCTCATAATCCCTGGTACGTTTAATCAATTCCAGGACTTGAGTCATATTGTATCCACATTTACATATATATCTTTATATATGTATATTTATACTTATGCTTATACATATATGTGTGCACATCTAAGGATAGGTTAACTCGATACGTACAAACCTTTTATACATCAATAAAGAGTTAACGAAGATATGTCATTGTGAATCTCGATAACTCACAATTGACATCAAGAAGTGTTTGGAAAAGCCCCGTTCAAACCCAAATAGATTGGCTTTAAGATATATATATATATATTTATAATTTTTAAATTGACTTGACATCAGAAGAATTCGAAAATGCTGCAATGCCTCTTAACTTGAAGATTCCTAGTAAAGAAACCTTTCGATTTCAACTTAGACAAAGAAACCCTTCGATTACAACTTAGACAAATTCCCACCGACTCTTAGCAAAGGGATCCCGTTATAACTTGTTAAACCCTTATTAAAACCTGTCGTTAATGCAAAGGAATCCCGCCGACCTTTCATTTCCATGGGAAACTTACCGCAGCATACTCGTCGAATGAGCAGAAATCCCGCCGACCCTTCACCTTCCATAGGAATCCCGCCGAAGGAGCAAACTATCCGAATCTCGCCGAACTTCACAGGAAACACGCCAAATCCCGCAAAGATCTTCGCCGAATCGTCTTCCCGTAGGGTTCTCGCCGTTCTCGCCAACTCCCGCAGAACTCCGCAGGACTCCGCAGGGAACTCACCAAGAATCGCGCAGGCATCCGTCGAATCTAGTCGAATCCCCGAAGGTCTCCTGCAAGAATCCCGCCGAAGGTCTCACCGACGATCTCTCCCGGTTTCAATTCCTCCCTCCAGAAATTTCTCCGCGTGCACTCATCAGGTGTCCCTCGTCTTCATCGAACTAACTCACCATCTACACGTTTAGGTAACCACCCCCTCACCCTTACTTGGACTTGATCACTAGTGTCGCTTCCTTTTTGATTTTTGATTAAGCGTAGAGTAGGGTTTCTCTCCCTAGATCTGCAATGGCTCCAAGGACAACCGCTGGGCTAGTCACTGGTTGCGAGCTAGTTCGAACAAGGATCTCTCACGCCTCTGACGAATTCCGAAACATCATTCTGATGCTGGAAGAGGCTGGACTCTCATTCGTCCTGGAGCACCCGTGCAAAATCTTGGACAAAGAGGTGCTGGAGTTCTTCGCTACCGCAAAACTCCGGAATGGCGACTCTCTAATCAAAAGCAAGGTGGCTGGGTCGAAGGTCAGGATGTCTGCCAGCAAGCTGACCCGCTTCCTGCAGCTCTCTAGCTCGGAGCACGAGGACTATCTGGAGGATGAAGACAAGACCAGGACTCTCTTATTCTGCGGTCTCCCACGAGGAACTCGATCGATCAAGCGCAAGGATATGAATGAAGAAGGGAAGCTTCTGTCTGACATAATTGGAAAGGTACTCATCTGCAAGCCAGGATCTCATGACCATATCTCTGCGGATATGTTCAAGATCCTGGTGGCTATTGTCTGCCGAAGAAGATTCAACTGGGGGTCATTGCTGTTTGAGAAAATAAAGGACACCCTGAGATCTCCGAGCTTTGGCCGAATCATAAGTCTATATCTCAATCCGCTGAATGGAGGCAAGTTTGACATGAGTACAGGTGTTCCTCTACACTACCTGAAGAAAATGGATGCAAGTGTTTTTGACAGATGGGAGAGGCGAATTGGGCAGGCTGCCATGGAAGACCAATAGGAAGTATCTCCAGCAGTAATCCCCAGTGAAATTCCTGATGCTTTGACTGCAGGAATTGAGGGGGAGACTCTACCCACTCATGCTGATATAGTATCTGACATCTCCCAGATGGTCCGGGATGCTGTGGCAGATATACAAGAAGACAGTGAAGCTGTGCCGGAGAATGAGGAGGCCCTGAACCGGAACGATCAAGGAGCCGAAGCTGATGTACAGGGGACTGCTGACCAAGAGTTGGAAGAGGATGCTGATGAAGATGATTTCATGGATGATGAAGGAGAGGATGATGGCAATGAGGGACAAGAAGCCTTGGAGACTCGGGATCTCATAGAACCTCCATCTGACAAGCACGCACCTGAAATCATTCCTGAAAACATTGGTGCACGAGTGGAGGGGGAGTCAGAGAAATCTACAGAGGCCGCCAGCATTCCCCCATTAGAGACTGTGATGGTGTCTAGCTCTACAGGTGCTTCTGCTGACGAGCACGGCCAAGAAGTGCCTCAGAATATTCCTCTACGAGATGATATAGCCACTCACACCGTGAATATCATTCAGGGCATAGTGGATGAGCTTAAGACCTCTTTTGAAAAAGCTCAAAATAAAATGCTGAAAAGGATTAAGGAATCTGAAAATCTCATGCTCAAGAATATGGTGGAGATCAATCATAAACTTGACGTGATGGAAAAGAAATTTGAAGAAAAGTATACCGCGGCCGGCCGAGCGGTCACTCTTCTTATGGACGGGTTGAAAAAGAACACCGACACTCTTGTCGTGGTAAATCAGAATGCTCATGTTGTAGCAAACAACATTCAAAAGTTTGACGGTAATATGGTAACTCTCAACGCCAATCAGCAAGCCTTAGTCAATGAATTCTCCAGGACTTCAAAGCATATTGATGAGTCACTGCATTCTTATGCAAACTCCATAGCGGTCGAAGCCAAAAAAGGGGGAGAAAGAGTATATAGCTAAGATGGCCGAGCTTCAAGAAATCATGATCACAAACTTCGAACAGTCAAACAAATATGTCTATGAGAGCTGCTGGTGGATGCTCCAACAGGCGTTAGGCGCGTTAGGCGTCATTTTGCCTGACAATCCTACAGGTATTCATGCTCCTGAGACTTCTACGGCTGCTGCGGGAGTAAGTGCTGCTGAGGGAGTAAGTGCAGCAGAGGTTCCCATGAGTGGAGATGATGCTAGGGCAATTTCTAAAGCAAAACTGATGAGCATGTTTGACCAAGAGGCCCTAGCAAAAGCCAGGGGGAAGAGAAAAGCTCAAGAAGGGACCTCCAAGGAGACACATGCTGAAAAAAGAACTCGACTGAGTGAGGAGGAAGTAAGAAATGAAAAGTGGAGTCCAGTTTCAAAGAATATCATCTTGGACACCTTCTGGCTACAGGAACAAGGGGAAATCAATCGAAAGGAGGTATACAGCCAATATGAATGGGAGATGCATAAGACATATGAAGCCAAAAGGAACATCTTCTTCAGAACCAATACTGTGGTAGATAAAGCTCCTCCTCCCAGATATTATCCGAAGCCTAAAGAGTATATGGAGAGGCAAAGGAAGAAGTATTTGGCGCAAAAACTCAAGGATGACTTAGCTAAGGAAAAATAGTCAACAATTTATAGCTTGTCATTCTCTCTCAAGAACATTTAATGCTTATTGTTATTATATGAACAATTCTGAGATTATACATGTATATATATAGATTGGTATATATATTTGAATTTGTGAATGACTCAAGTCTTGATCTGTTTGCTTATATTCTCTTGTGCTGCATGTTTAAATTCTGAATGCTGTTTTTATTATTTGATTAGTGCTATTCATCTTAGCTAGTAGGGTTTTGGCTTCGTCAAATAGGGGGAGATTGTTGGGTATTGTATCCACAATCACCTGGATTTGAGGAAGCCACCTGTCAAGCTAGGATGAATTCACAATGTATTTGATGAAACCTCTTAAGTTGTGCTTGCAGTTATTCCACGCTAAGTGCACACCAATGTCAGGGTGCAGTAGGTCAATATACACGGGTCTGCACGACGTAATCCCTCGTTGAGCAGATCAGTGTGTTGGCCTACGTGTACTCTCTCTATTGGAGTGCACTTACCTTCAAGTACAGGGCCGTGTTTATGCAAGAGAAGACAAGGAGCAAGGATGGGTCAAGGAGCAGCTCTTGGGTGGAAAGACGAAAATTCGTCTAAGTGTAATTCGACGAGAATCACTAGTGATTCTCGCCGAATCGTCGAGAATCATTAGTGATTCTCGCCGACTCTTTCCGACTGCCTCAAAACGGTGCCAAGTAAGATTCGGCGAGAATCACTAGTGATTCTCGCCGAACCCATCGCAGAGCAGATCCTGAATACCAAGTTATATTCGTTGAGAATCAAAAAGTGATTCAGCGAGAATCATTAGTGATTCTCGACGAATTGTCGAGAATCACTAACTGATTCTCGCCGATTCATCGAGAATCACCTGCGATTCTCGCCGATTTTTACTTAGCGATTTCTCTGGAAGCTGCTGGACTGGATTCTGCCGCTGGACTAGTTTGAACCGGATTTCGGGTTTCTACTTGTGGGACCCACAATGGTCATATTGTTTGTATCTACAGTGTATAAATACACGGGTATTTTTGAACAGTAAAGCAACGAAGAATAAAAGAAAAATGCGAGCCGCGATTTGACCTAGATCGCCGTTACCACTCCGCCGCCGCCGCCGCCGCTCGCGCCAAGTTGGTCGCCGTTTGATCGTGGTTTTGCCCAGATCCTCCTGCGACAGAAGCCTAGCTAAGCTCAGCGTCTCACGTGTCTAACCGGAGATCTCTTGTCTCTCGATTTGTAGATCGGGAAAATCTTCCCCATCCGAATCGATCGAGACGATTGATCCTAGTGTGACCGTTGGTAGACCTAGCTTACTTCGCTACGAAGTTTGGATCTCAAAGTACAGCAGCCGCGCACCGTCATTGCCGCCGATCCCGAACCAAGCCGCCGCTCGTATTGCCGCTGCCGGTTCCGGGGAGATCCTCTCCAAGAGAGATCTAGGGTTGTAGACTCTTCGTTGACTTCACGAACACGTCGTCGAATGAAGAGGAACACCGTAGTCTCCAAATGAAGTTTGTATCTCGTGTACATTCTAGATTTACTTTAGTTGTAAAGGAACGTTTGTTCCGTGTTGTAAGGGTTGGGTGCAACCCGGTTTGTGGGAGTGTTGACTCCTACGTGTGGAAGGGTTCCTTCCGATAGTGCAAGGATTGGATTTCAATCCTGTTGGAGAAGTGACTGAGTCGTCCCTTGTTGGGAGATAGGTCAAAGGGGGGAAAGTGGATGTACCCAAGTCGGGAAACCACTATAAATTGCCTGTGTATTCTGTGTGCTGTGCTGTTTATTTTTATTGTGCAGGTACAATCTTAAATTCCGCAAAAATGTTGCACGTCACCTATTCCCCCCCCCATAGGTGAACATAGTTGACACTAGGTGGACTTTCAGGTAGTCTCAGGAAAAATATTCCTGGAGTCAAAGTTAGGCTGAGTCTATCTCAGTCAAGGTAGATTGACACAGAGAAATTTCTCTTGTGTCAAATCAAAAACCTCACCAAATCACTTCAATCCCGTAGGATCCTTTTGGATCTGAGTGGTAGGAGCAAATTTGCTCTGAGGTAGGATCCAGAAGTGGATCTGAGTTGTTGGGTTGTTTAGCCCGAGTTGTAGGAGAGGAATAGTCTCTGAGTGTAGGACCTTTTGGTCAGAGTTAGGATCCCTGGTGGATCTGAGGTAGGGCTGTTCTGTAATGCCCCCACTCGTCACATGCATTCCGCTCAATTCCATTCAAGCATCAGCACCTGCAGTTCATTTTCCACCCGAGAGCAACAAATAAAGTAACGGTCAGCTTTATCTGACCACTTATAACGACCCTACCCCTTACCCGGGGCAGTGGTTCCTTCCCTGTATGCATTGCCATCACAAGCTATCAATCTACCAATCACAAACATATCACAAACGCCGGTATTCACCATACGCTTTGTGCACTCAGACCACCTTATTGGTGTACTGGATATACTAGTCGTATAACACCGATCTGAGGCTCTTCACTTGTTGGTTGGCCGGTTCCGTCCTATTCCACCAATCTCCCTATTGGCGACATTCCGTCCATACCACTCAGAGGTACTACCTCACGGCATCCACAAACAACCAGAGTAGATTGACCCACACCATGTGGTGTAGCAGCCAGGTTTATCGAGGCACCCCCAGCATTACTACCCATCGACCCCTCACCTATTTCCGATCGACCCACACTATGTGGTGCAACAAGTAGGGTCCACCTCACTTCCTCCCAAACATTTCCACCCATCGATCCCCACTAATACAGATCAACCCACACCATGTGGTGTAGCAAGCCAGGGCTATCTCGCACTTCCCAAGCATGCTACCAATTGATCTCTCACCACAACCAGGAGCTTATTCAAAGCCTCCATACATTCATTCATCAACAACCATACAATCACACAGCCATACCATAAAGCATAAAACTTTCATATAATCAAATCCACGGATTCTTCTCCGATTTACTCATAATCATCACCAATCTAGACTACCCGTCCAGATGGGCTTCACACAGCATGCATATGCAGTACTCCACACTTCCGGCTCTGGATGCAAGCTCAACCAAGGAATCACTTCCACGATCCACCTCTTGGTGGAGGATTCCATGCACAAGCATAAAGAAAGGACTTCGATGTCCAAGAAGGAGATCGTTACCCTTGAAGATCGCTTCGACGCCATGAAGTAGCCGGATGGAAGTCACCGCCTTGGCTTAGCCTTCACGAATCTGCTCTCGGATCTTCACTCCGCACTCCGCAGCTCCTCCAGCATCTGGTTTCCCCTTCCTCCTTTCCTCCTTAGATCTCCCTCTCTCTTTCTCTCTCTTGGAAATGAGAAGAAGAAGAAGGAGATGAAAATGAGGGATTTATACCTCATTCTCGGCATTATAACCATATGGAAGGAGCCTGTCCATTGGATCCAGGATAAGGGCAACAAACGGCTCAGATTTGCCCAAGAATAGGCTGAACACGGCCTGACATGCCCTGTGACATGCCCGTGTCACAAGTCGTGTCACTTAAGCTGTAGGCAACCAACTCAAATACAACCAGTACACGGCCGTGTGACCCGCCCGTGTCACACCCTACACGCCCGTGTCATGCCCGACATGCCCGTGTCTACCAGTCGTGTACAACACACAACACAAGCTTCCCTCAACCCGAGAAGAACACGGCCATGGGACACGCCCGTGTCCCAGGCCGTGTACACCACGACACACCCGTGTCCAGTAGTACACACACTCATGCAAGGGACACGCCCTATGACACGCCCATGTCACAGGCCGTGTACTCTCTTTGATCGACACTCGACGACCGTCGAGCACATTTCGTCGACTGGGGAGGGGGACACGCCCTCTGACACGCCTGTGTCGCCGGGCGTGTTCCCTCCAAAAACTTCATCGACCAAATTTCGTCGACCATTCGACCAACTACTCAACCCAAGAACGACACGCCCTGGGACACACCCGTGTCCCAGGCCGTGTTACCCAAGCTTTACCCAAACTAGGCTTTGGGGTGTTACAATCCTCCCCTCCTTCAAAAAAATTTCGTCCCCAAAATTTGGCTCGATTACAACCAGCAGCATAACCACTCACGTTGCACCATACACAACTGCACACTCAAATAAAGCGAGCCGGGTTCGAGCTCAGAGGCCGTATCTTGTCTTGCCCCACGACCTCGCACAACCCAAACCCAAACAACACATGCAACACATACACACATACACAACTCTCCACATGTGCACATTTATCCACAAAATTTATCAAGTGCAAGATATTCATATATGTATCCACCATGATATAACACCAAATATGCACCAAGACTACATTATTCAACATAATATATATGTCCATACATCACAACATCAATATGCACATCATCTATGTACAACCAACATCTATATACATCCCCAAAATCACATAGTTTACTCTTTCATGTTTTATTGCTGCTTACCAGCATCATTTTGCACATATCGCTTCATAGCTTCTTGGAGTGCTAAATGAAACACACGAGGCTGAACCTCACCAACCGAGTTTTGCGGCTCTTGCACTTCCAAATTATGCAGTCGAGGTTGCGCCCGGGATGCAGATGACTCGGCCACTGCTTTACCCTTTTCATTATACGACGCACCTGTCTTTTTCTCATTGCCGAAAGGGGCATTCCAACAAAATTTCGCTATGTGTCCCTGCTTCCCGCAGTTATAACATATACATGTATCAACACGTCCTTGCCCATACATGTCCCCAGAAGAAACAGTCGACGGAGCTGATTCAATAGGCCTAAATCTTTTCTTCTCTCGTTTTCTAAACTCCGATTGCTCCGACTGCGGCACTTTGAATTCTGGCTTCTCCACTGTGATGAGTCCATATTTTACACTGATTTTTGGACTCATCTGGGCTAGTTTTATCGTCTTAGCACTACACTTGAGAGCCTTTATTGCTTATTTGTGCTTATGTACCTATTTCACGATTAAGTGCACTGTAGGCCCGCTTCTGTGTGCTTTCTGTGTTTCCATTTTGTTGTTATTCTTTAGCCCTATCTCGGGGATGTGGTGTGCACGTTCTGGTGGCCTTTCTGCCCCTTCTGCTGGTACAGTGGTCGTGTGCGTGCTCCGGAACTGCTCGGGAGACCCCGACGATGCAGGAATACTGCGCACGACCACTGGACTTACTACGCATGACCACTGGTCGTGCGCCACTGTTCGTGCGCATTACATCCCCTTTTTCATAACCCTGTCTCGGTAATCGCACGAGCACTGGCCATAGTGCGCACGACCACTGGTCGTGCGCCACTGCTCGTGCGCTTATATGCTGATGCTTCTTGTCCAGGTTGCAGGTTTATTTGGAAAAGCCGCACGATCATCGACCTACAGTGCGCACGACCACTGGTCGTGCGCCACTGATCGTGCGCACTGCTTCTGCTGCCTCCGTATATAAGGACCTGCTCCGCATTTTAGGTCAACACCTGTCATTTGCTGCGATCAGAGAGTGCGCGGGAATCGCCTCTTCACTCCTCCAGCTGCTCCATCACTTCCACCTTCGTCGGGAAGCCATTTCCAGGTACTACGAAGCTTTTCAACACTCCGGCGAAGCCCTCGACCATTGATGACTTCAACTCCAAGCTTTCCTGCAGAGTTGGTGAAGTAGATAACCTAGAGAACGGACTTAAAGGCCTTCGAGGTGACAGATCGTTGGTACCAGAAGCCTCCTTGGACTGAGCCCGGAAGCGGATTGATAACTCGCTACTCCGGCCACGACCCGCGGTGGATCTTCATTCTCTTTTGGTTTACCCTCTTCCCCTTCCTCTGTGTTATGAATGTTTTGAGCAGTGTAATGAACATTTCCATCCCTGAATATCAAGTTTACTTTCTAGTTAATGGAATGTTAGTTTCTTCTTATGCTTGTGAGTTCTGTCTATGAATGCGACTCACTCACCCCACATCCACTTCATTCCTGTGCCTTGTCCGATTGCAATCCACACAAGAACGCTGCAATCCATTAGCTTCTCTTCCACTCGCCCAACTGAAGTTCAGCATAGCGGCCGACAAACCCACTTCACCTTGCGAAGCGGTGCCGTCGACCCGCATAGCTTTTACTAGTTCAGTAGATCAAACATCCACAATCTCCCTAGTCCGCTATTTCCTTTTTGTTCTATTTTTAACTCTCATAACGATATTCTCGGTACTGTTGCCGTTCTACGCTAATTGCATTCCTCAAGAGACCGACACTTGGGGATTTATTCCCAAAACTTTATTACTTGTGCGACCGGTGCGCTTGCCGATTTACACGCATCAAGTTTTTGGCGCCGTTGCCAGGGAATGCAACAATAGAGCGACTCCAGATGACTGCGAATGTCGTTATACGAGTTGTTTTGTTGTTTTTGATCCATTTACTCTTGTGTTGTTATTCCGTCAGATGGAAGTGTTAGTTTTATTCGCAGAATCTTTGCCAAGTAGTTGTATCCCTGATATTTACAGTCGCTGCAATGTGGGCCAATTTCAATATCAATTGCCGTCATTGTGGAGACATCTCTCATGTTAGCGACAGATGCCCTCAGAAGTATAGTAGCCAGGAAATTCATGAATTGACATATCGTCGACATAAGCCGGTTAGCTACCGACCTGCGGAGCCATTACCACACTACTTTTATTCAGCTTCAGCACCAGTTGCACCGCGGAAGCCGGTTAAGCAGTGCCTTTTTTGTCGAAGCTGGGATCATGCATTGAAGGATTGCGCCGCGTACCTAGCTGAGCTAGCGGTGGATGACGAGCTGGATTTTCGGATTATCTCCACTTCACCCTTGGGCAACATCCCTTCCGTATCGGGGTATGTACCATTGCCATCTCTAGGTTATGGAGAAGACATCCCAGGTATGTGCACCAATACATGTGCTTATCCCCATTCCGACACTGCTATTTATACTCCTGAAGTGCATACTTCACCTAGCATAGAATCTTTTAGTTGTGAAGAGCCAGCGCTCAACGTCCTACCAAGCTTCGTATCTTCACCTTCTTCTTTGCATAGCATTCTTTCTTCTTCTGACAGTGCTGTTGAGATTAAATCATAGGTGGAAATTAGCATTTCCCGCATTCTGTTAGATCCAGTCGAGGAGGATGACTCCGTGGCAGAGGTTGTGACCTCCATCCCATGTGAGGATGCCCGAGGCATGGACGAGGCAGATGCAGCTTCAGAACATTCCTGCACTAGCGTAGACAGCTGTTTGGAAGCATCCACAATTCCGCCGACGGGGGATGACTCCGGGATCATCCCCAAGATCGAGGTCCGTTTATGTTATTCTTCTAGTTTATTTCTTGACCCTGCTCTCGTGTCTACTCCCATGCAGGACCACATTGTGGAATTGGTCCAATCAGTACAAGGGCCTGTAATGCGGCCTCGGACTTATTGTAACCGGATGCAGGTGGAGTTGGAGCCGATGAGTTTCCCAAGTGACTTTCTGCCCATGCCTGAAACTTCCGATAGGTATACGTATACAGGTATTGGGGCTTATGTTCTATCTCCATTCCGGTACCCGCTACCGCAGCGTGACCATGAACCTCTGCCTGAGCATTTCCAGTTTCATTCGCCCATCAGTTAGGAGATGCTCAGATTTTGTATAAGTCCTGTTGGGAGACAATAAACCCAACAATTATCTATGATAGTGTTTCTTTTGTTACAATTTTTGTTTGTATTTCATTATTTGGGTGTGGTAGCCCAGCTGTGTGTTGAGCTCTCTGTTGCACCACGTGGTCAGCAGTGTGAAATAGACTGAAAACTCAGGCGTATGAAAATTTCACGGCGCACGACCACTGGTCGTGCGCACTACTTATAATCACACGACCACTGGTCGTGCGCATGCCCGATTTCTTTTTATTTTCCAGCCGCTGTCCACTGTGCGTGCCCCCTAATCTCCCGCTTGGTCCGCTGCACGTGCGTTGTCGGCGCTCATCTTCTTCCGATTCCTCCCCGGTGGTTCGTCTCTCTCTCCTCCGGTAGGATCCCTTCAACCACCGCCCACTCGTGTCGCCCCATCAGCACCTGGTCCACGTCCGTCGCCCATCGAGATTAACGACAGTGATAGTGAGGGGGAGTGAGTGGAACGCACAACAGAGCTAGTCTACCATGCCTTCTGTTTCTTTTCTATTGTTTATATTTTCTGAGCTAGACAGCTACTATATATTTTTTTGTGAGCGCCCATCTGGGAGCCGACTGTTGTCTTTTTTTTTATGTATCGAACTCTCTATTTGAACTGCTAATACAGGTATTTGGTCCACCTTAAGGACGGTAAACAAAAGGGTTTTCGGGAGACAACCCAAGTTGGACCGTTTGGTCCTATGCTGTGTTTTGAGTTCTGTTTATTTCTTCATATATATATATCTGTCCATATTTTGTTTCGCTTGCATCCTTTAATCGCAGGTGCAGGAATATTTGAGGCGTGGCAACTTGGCCGCACTTGGACATCTCATTTCCCGACTGGTATGTTCAATTTTGAGCATAGGTACTTCCTACCCTAGCTATTTCTCCTATTTGGAATGCTTATTTTTATTCGTTGTCAACTTTAAGTCTGGGGGGGAGTATGCCTGTGGTCACTACACCGCACTTTCTGTTGCATTCCAGTTTCTTATTTACTTATTTCTTGTTTTTTGGGTGCATACACTGAATCACCCACACGAGTGCGCTCTTACCCACGCGCACAACCCGAGTTAAATTTATTGCTTTTGTGTAAACTTTAAAATAGTGGTACTGGCTTAGGATTTCAGGATTGAGTAGTTCGAAACTCATGCAGTGCTCCTAATCGAATACTCATGGTTTGTGTAGAGTTAGGATATAACTAATTTTTCTTTATGCTCGTAGATTTATTCTTTTCTGCACACGTAAATATTGTTTGTACTGCTCAAAATCTGAATCTGGGATAATCAAACGATAGTGTAGGAATGTGTGTAGCCGCCACTAGACTCGTATTGCTCGAGTCGGGGGGAAGGATCATCTTTCTCGGTGGCTAAGAACTTGCCCTAAGCTACTCTCGAAGCATTGGTGCACGGTTCGTTAAGCGTGAGCATGACGTAGGCCTTCTTTTTGGCTAGTTTGAGCCTTGTTTAGCCATTCCTACCTGTTAACCATTGCATTCCAAATTTGTGCCTACCCTTCCTTTGATCCAGCTCCACTCACTTTCACCAAGGCCTGAAGCTAAACCCACCTTCGCAATCAAATGCTTGAGATGATTTGTATTTACTGTTTTGCCGAGGTTGTGATTAGTGGACATTGTTTTTGGGGGTGCTGATTATATTCCCGTTTTGATTGCTTCGTTTGGGGATTGCTAGCGCAGAAAAGAAAACAACAGTTTACGCAAATAAAAAGCTGATTCGCGCAATAGATATATATATATATATATATATATATATATATATATATATATATATATATATATATATATGAAAGAATTGCTTTGAGATCTCGATCCCCATCCTCTTTATTGAATTTGGTCGGGTTCAGCCGTGTTCACACTCGGATTTCAAGCTAAGTCTGGGGGCGTGTGCCCCATTCTTTTCTAAGTGGCTATTTTGGTTTGGGTTGTTTTCGCTCGCTTTGGTTGCATAAAGCCTTCATGTTTATCTTTGACCACCAAGCCGTCGCCTAAGCCCCATTTCCTCCTACAAGTCCTACTGATTCACGCTTGAGTCTAACCCGCGCCGTGGAGAGAGTGTGAATGTGCAAGCGTATGGTCCCCGACATTGGTGGATTCCTTTGGAGGTGATCCTGAGTCCCGAACTTTGGCAATGCTCACCTTAGTGGCCTGCCTACTTTCTTCCTACACATGATCGCACGATTCTCCAGAATTCTAATTTTGAGCAATTACAATATTTATTTACGTCTGTCGAATAGTTTAAACTACGTTGTATAATTAAAAAGTTTTTCTATTATATCTTCTATACTCATGATATATTTGATTTCTCGTCTTACTTCTTTTTGAAATTTCTGAGCCAGTTAGCTATCTTCGAGTCCATGGAGTGATGATTTGCTCGGGACGTGCAAATGGTTAAGTCTGGGGGTGTGATGAGTCCACATTTTACACTGATTTTTGGACTCATCTGGGCTAGTTTTATCGTCTTAGCACTACACTTGAGAGCCTTTATTGCTTATTTGTGCTTATGTACCTATTTCATGATTAAGTACACTGTAGGCCCGCTTCTGTGTGCTTTCTGTGTTTCCATTTTGTTGTTATTCTTTAGCCCTATCTCAGGGATATGGTGTGCACGTTCTGGTGGCCTTTCTGCCCCTTCTACTGGTACAATGGTCGTGTGCGTGCTCCGGAACTGCTCGGGAGACCCCGACGATGCAGGAATATTACCTACGACCACTGGACTTACTACGCACGACCACTGGTCGTGCGCCACTGTTCGTGCGCATTACACCCCCTTTTTCATAACCCTGTCTCGGTAATCGCACGAGCACTGACAATAGTGCGCACGACCACTGGTCGTGCGCCACTGCTCGTACGCTTATATGCTGATGCTTCTTGTCCAGGTTGCAGGTTTATTTGGAAAAGCCGCACGATCATCGACCTACAGTACGCACGACCACTGGTCGTGCGCCACTAATCGTGCGCACTGCTTCTGCTGCCTCCGTATATAAGGCCCTGCTCCGCGTTTTAGGTCAACGCCTGTCATTTGCTGCGATCGGAGAGTGCGCGGGAATCGCCTCTTCACTTCTCCAGCTGCTCCATCACTTCCACCTTCGTCGGGAAGCCATTTCCAGGTACTACGAAGCTTTCCAACACTCCGGCGAAGCCCTCGGCCATTGATGACTTCAACTCCAAGCTTTCCTGCAGAGTTGGTGAAGTAGATAACCTAGAGAACGGACTTAAAGGCCTTCGAGGTGACAGATCGTTGGTACCGGAAGCCTCCTTGGACTGAGCCCGGAAGCGGATTGACAACTTGCTACTCCGGCCACGACCCGCGGTGGATCTTCATTCTCTTTTGGTTTACTCCTCTTCCCCTTCCTCTGTGTTATGAATGTTTTGAGCAGTGTAATGAACATTTCCATCCATGAACATCAAGTTTACTTTCTAGTTAATGGAATGTTAGTTTCTTCTTATGCTTGTGAGTTCTGTCTGTGAATGCGCCTCACTCACCCCACATCCACTTCATTCCTGTGCCTTGTCTGATTGCAATCCACACAAGAACGCTGCAATCAATTAGCTTCTCTTCCACTCGCCCAACTGAAGTTCGACATAGCGGCCGACAAACCCACTTCACCTTGCGAAGCGGTGCCGTCGACCCGCATAGCTTTTACTAGTTCAGTAGATCAAACATCCACAATATCCCTAGTACGCTATTTCCTTTTTATTCTATTTTTAACTCTCATAACGATATTCTCGGTACTATTGCCGTTCTATGCTAATTGCATTCCTCAAGAGACCGACACTTGGGGATTTATTCCCAAAACTTTATTACTTGTGCGACCGGTGCGCTTGCCGATTTACACGCATCACACTGCCAGTCTCTTCTTCTCTTGTACATGTTTCAAATCCTTTTACAATGCACGGGCTGTATCAACCAACGCTTGGAAGACTTGGTTCACCGAATTCGGGAGTGCCAACCTTAACTCATCCCGCAGTCCCTCATAAAATCGATTCGTCTTTCACGCTTCCTCCGCAAAGGTAGACCCCGTATATCGCCCTAGTCTGGTAAACTCATGCAGGTACATATCAATATTCATCTCACCCTGCACCAGACATTGAAAGTCGTTCTCCATCGCAATCTTCTATGACACCGATAAGTACTTGGTGAGAAACAATCGGGAGAATTCATCTATTGAGACCTCCGCTAAATCTCGACCGGCCAAGTGATGTACTTCCATATCATCCCACCACAATCTTGCATCGCCTTCCAGCAGAAAATTGGCTAAGGTCACTTTCTGCTCCTCCATAGTCCTGATTGCCATCAGGATCCGCTTCACTCTAGACAACCAATCTTCTGCCTGCGTTGGGGAAGTCGCCCCACCAAACATAGGTGGATGAAACTCCATAAAGTGCTTCAAGGACTCATCCATTTCTTGCTCATCCACCGCAAATACAACATGCTATTGCCTTGCACCAGGCTATACTGGCACTCCTGCAGGCCTTGTCTGCCCATTAGGCTGTGCCTGTAGCACTGCAAGCACCATCTCCGTCACCATCCGTATGGTCTCCACCGAGGGAGGCGTAGGCGCTTCAACGGGTGCTGCACTCTCATTGGATCGCTGGGGCTCCGACTGCCCAGCACCACTCCTCGCCACCTAGCAATGTACAAGATACCATTAATCATCCATATCATAATGGTAATGATACATTGACTACACACTCACGCACTTTACGTGCATGAAATACATTCCTAGTGGACATTCGTGAGTTCAATTATGTTCTTCCTCCCAAATCATCTAAACCGGACTCTGATACCACTTTGTAACGCCCCCACTCGTCACATGGAATATAACGGTGGGTCCGGCCGGGCCCCACGCCATATTTCACGGACAAGCATTGGAATTATGTGTGGAAATCAAATCTACTCGTACCCTAACTCAAACCATTCTAGTGCAACATTTTATGTTAGATGAACTCAGCTCAGTGAATGCCCACTAATATACAAAATCCACATTTATATATCATAACAGGAATGTATACAACTCACACACCCATGGCCTTATGGCCTTACAAATTTCTCTTTACACAAATACATTTTCGTACATCGGCACGCAGGCCAGCAACACATGAAATCCAAACACGCTTTTCACACGGCCTTCAAGGGCCTTTAGCAGTAAGCCTCCATTCCGCTCAATTCCATTCAAGCATCAGCACCTGCAGTTCATTTTCCACCCGAGAGCGGCAAACAAAGTAACGGTCAGCTTTAGCTGACCACTTATAACGGCCCTACCCCTTACCCGGGGCCGTGGTTCCTTCCCTGTATGCATTTCCATCACAAGCTATCAATCTACCAATCACAAAAATATCACAAATGCCGGTATTCACCATACGCTTCATGCACTCAGGGCACCTTATTGGTGTACCGGATATACCAGTCGTACACCACCGATCCGAGGCTCTTCACTTATTGGTTGGCCGGTTCCATCCTAGTCCACCAATCTCCTTGTTGGCGACATTCCGTCCGTACCACTCAGAGGTACTACCTCACGACATCCACAAATAACCAGAGCAGATCGACCCAAACCATGTGGTGTAGCAGCCAGGTCTATCGAGGCTCCCCCGACATTACTACCCATCGACCCCTCACCTATTTTCGATCAACCCACACTATGTGGTGCAGCAAGTAGGGTCCACCTCACTTCCTCCCAAACATTACCACCAATCGATCCCCACTAATACAGATCAACCCACACCATGTGGTGTAGCAAGCCAGGACTATCTCGCACTTCCCAGGCGTGCTACCAATTGATCTCTCACCATAACCAGGAGCTTATTCAAAGCCTCCATACATTCATTCATCAACATCCATAGAATCACACAGCCATACCATAAAGCATAAACCTTTCATATCATCAAATCCATGGAGTCTTCTTCGGTTTACTCATAATCATCACCAATCCAGACTACCCGTCCAGATGGGTTTCACACAGCATGCCTATGCCATACTCCACACTTCCGTCTCTGGATGCAAGCTCAACCAAGGAATCACTTCCGCGATCCACCTCTTGGTGGAGGATTCCATGCACATGCATAAAGAAAGGACTTCGATGTCCAAGAAGGAGATCATTACCCTTGAAGATTGCTTCAGCGCCATGAAGTAGACGGATGGAAGTCACCACCTCGGCTTAGCCTTCACGAATCCACTCTTGGATCTTCACTCTGCACTCCGCAGCTCCTCCAGCAGCTGGTTTCCCCTTCCTCCTTTCCTCCTTAGCTCTCCCTCTCTCTTTCTCTCTCTTGGAAATGAGAAGAAGAAGAAGGAGATGAAAATGAGGGATTTACACCTCATTCTCGGCCTTATAACCACATGGAAGGAGCCTGGCCATTGGATCCAGAATAAGGGCAACGAACGGCTCAGATTTGCCCAAGAATAGGCTGAACACGGCCTGACACGCCCTGTGACACGCCCATGTCACAGGACGTGTCACTTAAGCGGTAGGCAACCGACTCAAATCCAACCAGTACACGGCCGTGTGACCCGCCCGTGTCACACCCTACACGCCCGTGTCATGCCCTACACGCCCGTGTCATGCCCTACACGCCCGTGTATACCAGTCATGTATAACACACAACACAAGCTTCCCTCAACCCGAGAAGAACATGGCCATGGGATACACCCGTGTCCCAGGCCATGTACACCACGACACACCCGTGTCCAGTAGTACACACACTCATGCAAGGGACATGCCGTATGACATGCCCGTGTCACAGGCCATGTACTCTCTTTGCTCGACACTCGACGATCGTCGAGCATATTTCGTCGACCGGGGAGGGGGGACACGCCCTCTAACATGCCCGTGTCGCCGGGCTTGTTCCCTCCAAAAACTTCATCGACCTAATTTCGTCGACCACCTGACCAACTACTCAACCCAAGCACGACACGGCCTGGGACGCGCCCGTGTCCCAGGCCGTGTCACCCAAGCTTTACCCAAACTAGGCTTTGGGGTGTTACATGTTCTCCCAACCTGAGTGTCGGGCCTTTGGCCTGAGGTAGGTTGTGTGCTTACCACTGAGTTGTAGGCCCTTTGTGGCTGAGTTGTAGGTCTTAGAGGAGATTGAGAGATCTTGAGGGATCTGAGGTGTAAGCTCTTAAGAGCATTGTTTTGGAGAAGTGCCTTGACCAACAGGAACTTGGTAAGGTGGGAGGAGAGTGGATGTACCCAAAGATTGGAGAACCACTATAAATCTGTGTGTACTTTATTGTGTTGGTTTTCTTTATGCAGGTAGCTTGTCTTGAAAGCAGAACTTAATCAACCAATAAAGCAACAAACTAAAAGAAAAGATAAGATAGTCAATAAGGAGTAATAAACCTATTCACCCCCTCTCTAGGTGATTTAGCTATCCTTGAAATAAAGATTTTCAAGTGGTATCAGAGGGAGGTTACTCATGAAGAACCTAACAGTCTGAGTAGACCTTAAATGATTGCTAAAAATGTTCTAACTTATGTGTTCAAAAGAGAACCAGAAGGTGTGGAGATCAATGGTGCTTCAAATCAACACAAATGACAAGAAGACTATTGTACTTTTGGCAGCTCTTGAAGAAGACAAAGTCTATCCAGATACAGGAGCAAAGATAAGGACCCCTCTGTCAGATTCAGATAGTGACTCAGAGGTGGATGAAGCTGATGAAGGTGAATGCAGAGGTTATGAACTGACAGCTACACTAGAAGAAGAATTCTGCTAGGAGAAGCCTGGACAAAGTCATGTATATTCCCCATCTAGCTCATCCTCAGAATCTGGATATGGATCCTGCTCAGGCTCTAATGCATCCTCATCAAGTGATGATGAGAGTGCTCCCTCAGAAGATAATATTAATTGTTGGGTCCATTGTTGTCACAACCCGCAATTTTCACCGCTTTTAAAGATGTATCAGAGTAAGGGAAAATGCACGTCATGATGCCACGTTAGCAGGGGAAAACTGCAGATGCTCAGGAAAAACTCCTACTTATCACAAAAAAAGATCTTTAAGTAATTTAGAGACAACTTCAGTTTAAGTGAAGCAGTTATCTACATCCCTCGGCTTAGTGGCTCATCTAGTCAACAAGAAAAATAGTTATACGATGCGGAAAATACATCTTTTACAAGGTTAGACATCCTACATGTGTATAAAGGTCCCCATAGGACAACTCACGATATGTAAGGCTCTAGGTTTATAATAGTAGTAAAAATAACTTTTTGCAGTTGCTAAATATAGTGATTTAGAATTTCAAAACATGCAATGCACGAAGTAATGATAGTAGTTTTTATACATGAAAAATACCTATCATGTAGTCCTAACATAAGACATCCCAGAGAGCAAGTAATCCCAATGGTTAGAAAGAAAACAAACTAGCAGCTAGCAAGCATCCAAAAAACAATTACCCTGTGTGCGTAAACAATCTGACATAAACCCACATAATACAAAAGTATGTCTAAACTAGGTAAAGTAAATTAAAACAACAAACTACCTCACAATGACGAGGTCAAAACCACAGTCAACACTACTTCTCAGGAACTCCAAAACCAGCTCCACTACCGACTATAACTCTGATACTGAGACATTCCAAAGACAGAACACCTCAGCAAGAAAGTACAAGTGATGACAGAAAAAAGTAAGACAAAGTAAACAAAGGTCAAAGGGGTACCAGCCCAAGACCAAAAATGTTGAAATAAAGTACAATAGTAAGGTACAAAAATCGGAAAGGAACACTTGCGTGAATTGTCACGTACAACAAAAGTCCACAGATGCTCAAAATTATAAGGGGAAAAAATCACGATTAAACCATCAGGAAGAATTGCATAACTCTATTAGCCACATGTGGTCAACTTGACCAAAAACAATACGGGCGAGGTGGTCAACTCATCCAGACACACCCCCACAGACATGTTATCCGTCTAATTGCGGGGAGACTCAAACTCTCCACCATTCACCGCAAATGCCCAAACTTTCGGTAGAGTTCCACATGGTATTAATAGAGGGATCAATCATTGCAGCGGTGGTTTTGTCCACTAATAACAACCGCAAAGAAGAAAAACCATGACCATCACATTCAATAACGACCCGGGTTTAGAGCTCAGAGGCCCACCACAACCCTTCCTGGGCCTGGCGGCTTGTATCGGCCTACGACATCACTTCGAAGGAAACCATGATATATATCTCAAGACATGGCACAACGGATTCTACTAAGCATATCTAGATTTAAGAAACGGTTGATCAACCTTTAGGAAGGATTTACAATCCTAGATAAACTCTAACACGTCCTATATAATAGTTAAGGGACGGTAAAAAGTTCAAGATTCAATCACATCATCAAAACATATACTACTTTACATGGTTAGATTAACAAAAATCAAGAACACGTAAATACATGTCAATTTAAACAAAGGATTAATACATCACTATAATAAGCAAGTTATTAATGATAGCGACAACAAGAAGTTAGAAATTTCAGCAGATCGGGAGAAAGAAGGGAAGAGGGGAGTAAAACCATCACTTGCCTTGGTTTGCCGAAGGAGGCCTCCAAATCGCACCTCAGCGTAGATCAGGACTAGGGAAGATAGGGGAAGTCGACATCTGAACAGAAATGGACAAAATAGAGGTTAGGGCCAAAAAACCTAACGAGAAAAACTCAAGGAATAAGGAAGATTTTACCACGATGACGTAGCTCTCGTTGAGAGCTTTCCGGATCTATGTTCGGTTCAAGATTTCGAGAACCGGAGCACCATCGGCGGCCATCGGAAGAATCACGAAAGAACTTTGTCTCTCTCGCTCACGCCGCTCTGCTTCTGGAAAATGAACAGAAGTTCGGTTCCAAGGAGGAAGAAGAAGTACATATATATATATAAGGTATAATTATAATATTAAAATAATTTTTACCTATAACAGTTATATTTCTAAGAAAAGAACCGGGGGAAAGGGTTAGATGGACCGAACCTCTCGAGAAGAAGCCAGGATTTCTCGAGTGGAATGAAGGTTTCTTGATAATAGAAGGGGGGCATCTCAAGAATTGACGAGGACATCTCGAGAACTAAAGAATATTCTCGGGTACAAGAGAAAGGTATCTCGAGAACTGATGAATACCTCTCGAGAACTAATGAAGGTATTCTCGAGAACAAAAGAAAACTTCTCGGGAACAAGAAGTCTTTTTCTCCAGAACAAAATAGGGCTTTCTCGAGATCAAGACAAGGCTTTCTCGAGAACAAGGGCAGATCTCGAGTACTAAAATGGATTTCTCGAGAAGAGTATATGGACCTCTCGAGAAGAGCTTCTGGGCATCCTGAGAACAACAAATAGATTTCTCGAGAATAAAAGAGGATTTCTCGAGAACAAAAAGGGGCACTTCTCGAGAGCTTCAAGACCTTTCAGGAATTAAGGAGGGATATTCTCGAGAAGAAGCAAGGCTTCTCGGGAACAAAACATCATTTCTCAAAGGAGTATAAAATTCTCGGGAACAACTTCCAGCTTCTCGAGAAATGAGAATGGTCATCACGAGTACAAGCAGGGTTTTTTCCGAGAATTAAGCAGGAAAATATCAGAAATTAAGATTTGACTAATATTTCGGGATAAATGACTAACTCTATGGATTTAGCAGCGAAGACAACACTAGAATCCGACGTACCATTCTTGAGTCACTAACATCAAGTGCTTACTATAAGCACACATGCCACAAATTTAATTCTTCCAAAAAGAAATCAGTCAATCTCATCAAAAACTCCAAAACCTGGTCAAACAGACTCAACGGATGCGAAAACGCACTAGCGGTGCAGCTCCGTCAACATGACGTAAAAAGGTAATGCCCTGACATAATAATTTTGACGATACCAAATCAAATAATATCACCAGAATATCGAGGGCGTTACAGTCACTCCCTATAAAAGAAGTTTCGTCTCGAAAATTATCACAACTTTAAAACCAAACCAAAATGAATACCAAATCACCAAAAACATGAAGACATACCAGAATTAAGGGAAGAGATGCGGATGAGATTCCCTCATTGCTGACTCCAATTCCCACGTCGTGCTCTTGATGTGTTGATTTCGCTAGAGAACTTTAACCATGGGGATGGTCTTTCTCCGCAACACTCGATCTTGAGATTCCAAAATATGGACAGGTTCTTCCACGTATGTAAGGTTGGGCTGAATCTGGGGCACCGAGTCAAGGACTTGACGATCACTACGAACACACTTCCGCAACTGGCTCACATGGAACCCATCATGGACACCAGGGAAGGTAGCAGATAAATTCAGTCTATAACCTGACACTCCGATGCGCTCCAGTATCTGAAAAGGTCCCACATACCGGGGGTCTAACTTATGGTTCCATCCAAATATTTTAACACCAGGCATCGGAGAGTCTTTCAGAAAAACTATGTCCCCAACGACGAACTCCAGATCGACACTTTGTCGATTAACATATTTCTCGTAACGTTCTTGCGCTACACGGAGCTTCTCTTGAATATGAGTTATAACACATTTCATCTCTTCAAGGGCTTCTGGACCTAGTAACGATCTCTCACCAACCTCGGCCCAAAACAAAGGTGTTGGGTACATTGTAATATATGTACCAGATTTGAAGAAGCCTCACCCTACTCAATGATATTCATCAAGATGTATTTGATGTGCTTTGAGTTTATATGTGCAAGTTAAGTAATTGCAGGAAATGCAGAAAAGTTCTAAGTCCATGTGTCGACACTTAGAGGTGAAGTGTCGACACTTATGAAGGCTTGTGTCGACACCTAGAGAAGCTGTGTCGACACTTGGAATATTTGTGTCGACACCATGAAAGGCAGAGTCGACACCAGAAGAAAAGTGTCGACATATACAGGCAGTGTAGACACACTGTGAAGAATTATCAACATAATCTGTGTCGACACTTAGAGGCAGTGTCGACACCCAGAGAAACTTCGTCGACATCAAATGTGTCGACACCAGGAGGCTGTGTCAACACTCGGCAAGCTTCAACAAAGTTAAAGTACTTTTTTCGACACAAAGGAGATGTGTCGACTCTTAGCAAGTTTCAACACAAGAAGGCATGTGTAGACACAAAGGAGATGTGTCGACACTCAGCAAGATTCAACACAAGAAGGCATGTGTCGACACAAAGGAGTTGTGTCGACACACAGCAGAATTCAACTAAGTATTAAAGAAGAAGTATTTGTGTCGACACACTCAACCAGTGTCGACACATTCAACAGAAGGCTTGTGTCGACACACAGAATCAGTGTCGACACATTCTGAAGAAGCAGTGTCGAGAAGCTGTTACAACAACAAAAGGAGTTGTGTCGACACCATCAAGGCTAGTGTCGACACTTAGTCTACTTGTGTCGACACTTAGTCTATTTGTGTCGACACATAATGACTATCTGTCTCCACACTTTCAGACAATGACAATGATTTAAAGAAGTGGCTGGATGACTTGACAGCTGCCATTTCAACCGGTCAACTGCAACTGTCAGAGCTGCCAGAAGGTTGTTAGAAACCGGATCCGCTGGTTACCTTGGAGGAAGACTATATAAAGACCTTTCTCCTTCAACAGAAAAAGAGAGATCACGAATTGATCACAATTAATCAAGAGATCTAACAACACAAAAGAAGAAGACCTTCAACAGAAGATCTAAGAAGTTGGAGAGAGAGAGCTCCTTCTAAGAAGAGCAGCTGCTGAACCAGGCTGCAAAGTAAGATTCAGATTGAGATCTGAATCTCAAGACAGAAGTTGATTGAAGATCATCTTCACATGAGATTCAACCCTACTGAGTTCTAATTCAAGAAGCTTTGAAGAAAGCCAAGGGAGGTAGATCTCTGCCAAGTTCTTCCAAGAACTCATCAAGAAGCCAGTCAACTCATCTCTCTCTGTCAGGGTTGTGGTTAATCACTTTGTATTATCAAATTTCTGTAGGATCTTATATAGATCTGAGCTGTATGCCTATTCTATAAAGGCTGAGTGTAGGATACTGTGTGCTATGAGTGTAGGTCTTATTGAAGACTGAGTTAGGGCCTTGTGCCTGAGTTATAGGAGACCTTATTCTCTGAGTGTAGGTCTTGTTGAAGACTGAGTGGTAGGGCTTTTTGCCTGAGTTGTAGGAGTAGGGACACTTTGAGTTGTAGGAACCTGTTTGGGGTTCTGAGCTGTAAGATCTGAGGATCTGAGGAGAAGTGCTGAAGTTAGGACGAATCTAGTACACTACTAGATAGGAGAAGGGGGAAAGTGGATGTACCCAGACCTTGGGGAACCACTATAAAATCTGTGTGCACTCTGTGTCTGTTTATTTCTGTGATTGCTGAGCTAGCTGTGCTGAATTGCTATAAAAAATTGCAAATACAGGTTTAATTGTTCAGTGTTTCTGCCTTAAATTTAAAAAGATAAAGTTCACCTATTCACCCCCCCTCTAGGTGGTTAGACACTATTTCTTTCAAGTGGTATTAGAGGGAGGTTACTCAAAAATGGACATAACAGTCTGAGTAAGATCCTATAGGCAGATTTAGAACAAACAAGAATCAAGAAAATGAGTTCTAGTGAGAATCACAAAGAGCTGGGGTCCATGAAATTGCCAATATGTAGAAAAGAGATATTTGACATTTGGAAAGAAAGGGTTAGACTCTTTTTGGAAACATCTGACCCAAGGATATACATTACAGTTAAAGAAGGCCCATATGTGCCAATGAAGATATCCATTCTGGATGCAAATCAGAAAACTCCCAAGGACTTCTCTGAAATGACAAAAGATGAAATCATTCTGGCCACTATGGACAAGAGAGCCCAGAATATAATTGTTAGTGCTATTGATGATGCAACATTTCAGAACTTAATTCATTGTAAAACCTCTAAAGAAATGTGGGACACATTAATAGTTTATATGGAGGGATCAGAAGAAGTAAGACAAGATAGGAAGTCCTTATTAAATCAGGAATATGAAAGCTTCAAACAAGGAAAGTCTGATAGCATTACAGAATGTTACAAGAAGTTCTATAGGATAGTCAATGAATTGATGTCTTATGGAAGAGAATTCATCAACTATGAGCTGAATGACAAGTTCTTAAGATCCCTGACTAAGGACTGGGACACCAAGATTTGTGCCATTAGGGAAGTGGCCAAACTAGCTGACATACCTCCTCCAACTTTGTTTGGAAAACTGTTATCTTATGAGATGCAGTTATTGGCTAGAAAGGAGGAAGAGAAGACTACTAAAGTGGAGCACAAGGAAAGAGCTGTGGCCTTCAAGACTGAAGCCACTAGGAAGTATAGAAGCAAGTCTCCATCTCCACCTCAAATAGTTGTTGAGGCTGTGACAGATAATTCAGAAAGCAAGAATTCAGATAGTAGTGAAAGTGATGAAGACTTTGCTGCTTTTACTAGGCATTTTCAAAAGTTTCTGAAGAAGAAGCAGTGGAGGTCTAAGCCTACCACTTCTCAGCCAAAAGATGATTACTATCAAAAAAGGAGGTCATCAAGGAATGACAGAAGCAGATCTAAGTCAAGCAAATCTACATCCTCAAAGATTGTGTGTTATTGCTGCAATAGACAGGGACATGTAGTGGCTGACTGTCCTGAAAAGAGGAAGGAGTCAGCTGACAAAAAGAAGACTCAGTTTAAGGGCAAAAAGGAAAGGTCCTTTGTTGCTAAGAAAGATAAGAGTCTGACTGATCAGTCATCTTCAGAAACAGAATCAGAAGCTGAAGCCTATATTGGATTATTTGCTGAAGAGGAAGAAGATGAGTTCATGCAGCTAATAAATTCAATTTATGAGCATGAGGACAATCAGTGCAAGGGACTGATGGCCTTATCTGAAGGAGACAAGAACCAGGATCAGCCTGGACCAAGTAAGGTACAAAGTTGTTCTTCTAGTTCAATTTCTAGTACTGAGGTAGAATCAGATACATCTGCATCAAGTGATGTGGGTGGGTCTGAATCTGAAGGAGATATTCATCAGTTAATTGATGAATATAGGGACTTGTTGCAGGCCTTGAAGAAAAGCAAAACCTTGGCCAAAACTCAGGTAAAGGAGATTGTTAGTCTTAAATTGGCTGCTGCTGATTCAGACAAGTTGTTTGATCAGAAACTGGATGAAATAGCCAGTCTGAAGAACATTACTGTTATTCAGATGGGTACTATTATATTTAAGAATGATCAAATTAGAAATCTGGAGGTTAGACTTCAGAAGAAGAGAGAGATTGTAGTAAGTTTTTCTAAACCTAAATCTATTTTACCTTTGATAGATGAGTTTGAACCTCAAAAGGGTAAGACTGGATTGGGGTTTACAAAACCTGCCTGGACAGCTACGTCCAAATCTAAGGGCAAAGACCCAACACTAAACAAGAAGCCTGCAGTAGATAATCCAGCCAGGGTTGTACCTAAACAAAGGTACAACAGGTTTGAGTGCTGGTGTTGTGGCAAGATAGACCACTTTGCCTTAGATTGTTGACACAATTCAAGTGTCAAGGAGAGTAGCAAACTGCCTGCTAGAAGAGCTACATGTAGTTTTGTTAAAAGTCAGACTAACCTGCAGCAAGGAACCAAGAGTTATTTGGGTTCTAAGGTTAAGTAATCTATTTTGCAGGTGAGTCCAAGTGGTCATGCCCCTATATGGTACTTGGACAGTGGATGTTCCAGGCACATGACTGGAACTAGGGGGTTGCTGAAGGACTATACACCTATCAAGGATGGCCCTAAAGTAACCTTTGGTGGTTCAGAAAAAGGAATCATCAAAGGCTTTGGTAACATTTCTAGTAACCAAATTACAATTACTCAAGTTGCTTATGTAAAGGGTTTGAAACATAACCTCATTAGCATAAGTCAGCTGAGTGATTTAGGATATGACATCTCATTTGTCAAGAATGGTTGTCATATCAAAAGGTCAAGTGATCAAAAGATCATTCTGACAGGATATAGGAAGAGAAATGTCTATTGTCTTGACTTTGTATGTGAGAACAATGTTTCTCCTATTTGTCTTGTAGCTGATGAGAAAGTCTCACATTGTGTTAAATGGCACAAGAGACTAGCTCATCTTAACTATAAGACAATTGGCCAACTCTTTAGCAAAGAGTTAGTGAGGAATGGTCCTCAAGTTAAGTGTATAAAGGATGGGATATGCTTAGCTTGTCAAAAAGGCAAGCAGACCAAATCCACCTTTCATAGCCTTGAGAACAAGGATTCTGTGAGGTGTCTATATCTCTTGCATATGGATCTTTTTGGTCCTATGCCAGTTCACAGTCTAGGTAGGAAGGTCTACACATTTGTGGTTGTAGATGACTATTCAAGGTATTCCTGGGTGTTCTTCCTTAGACAAAAATCTGAAACCCCAAGTATCTTATATAGTTTTGTTAAACAAATTCAGAATGAATTGGACAGTACAGTGGTCAAAATCAGAAGTGACCATGGCACTGAATTTCAGTCTGAAAATATGACAAAACTGTGTGAAGAATTTGGGATTTTTCAGGAATTTTCTTCACCTAAAACACATCAGCAAAATGGTATTGCTGAAAGGAAGAATAGAACCTTGATAGAAGCTGGTAGAACCCTATTGAGTGACACTTCTCTCCCAGAATATTTCTGGGCTGAGGCAGTAAATATTGCTTGTCATGTGATCAATAGGGCTACTATCACCAAGAGCCACAAGAAGACCCCCTATGAGATTGTGAAGGGCAGAAAACCAAATCTATCCTATTTCAGGATCTTTGGTTGCAAGTGCTATATACTTAACAATGGAAAGTCTTATCTAACCAAGTTTGCTGCCAAATCCCAAGAGGGGATCTTTGTTGGGTACAATAATAATAGTAAGGCTTATAGGGTCTACAACTTGGTTACTCAACTTGTAGAAGAGTCTGTACATGTAGCTTTTGATGAAGAAATGCTCATTAACAATGAATTGACAAGTAGTGTTTGCAGCTCTACAGGTGTAACTGAGAAGATGGACAAGCTTACCATTGCAGAAGGTTCTACTGCAAGTCAGAAAGTGGAAGATGGTGGCTGCTATCCAAAGGGAGTACAAGATACTCCTGATGCTGAAGAAGACCAAGAGGTGCAGCTAAATGAAGAGACTGAAGGTGTACAACCTGAAGACAGGCTGCCTCCAGCAAATAGACACTTAAAGGATCATCCAGCCAATCAAATAATTGGAGATCCCAGACAAGGAGTGCAAACAAGAAGCAGGAATCTGAGTATAGTTCTTTACTCCAGCTTCCTATCCCAAGTTTAACCAAAGAAGTTTGAAGAAGCAATCCTAGACCCTCATTGGATTGAGGCCATGTAAGAGGAGCTGAATCAATTCAAAAGATGCAAGGTCTGGGAGCTAGTTCCTAAACCCAAGGACCACAACATTATTAGAACTAAGTGGATCTTTAGGAACAAGTTGGATGAGAATGGAATCATCATAAAGAATAAAGCTAGACTTGTTACAAAAGGATATAGGCAGGAAGAAGGTATTGATTTTGATCAAACCTTTGCTCAAGTAGCAAGACTGGAAGCAATAAGGATGTTCCTTGCCTATGCAACATATCAAGGATTTAAGGTATATCAAATGGATGTAAAGTCAGCTTTTCTGAAAGGAAATCTGAAGGAAGAAGTCTATGTAGAGCAGCCATCAGGTTTTGTTGATTCTCTTAAACCTGATTATGTATATAGATTTAGGAAGGCTTTGTATGGGTTAAAACAAACCCCAAGGGCTTGGTATGAAACCCTGTCTAGTTTCCTCATTGAGAATAAATTCTCAAGGGGGAAAATAGACAAGACTCTATTCCTTAGGGAATCTAAAGGCAAGATTATCTTAGTCCAAATATATATAGATGACATAATATTTGGGTCTATAGAAATTAGTCGTTGCAGAAAGTTTGCAAAACTCATGCAAGGACAATTTGAAATGAGCAGTATGGGGGAACTTAAGTTCTTCTTGGGTCTCCAAGTTAGACAGACTGAAGATGGCTTGTCCATATGCCAGTCTAAGTTCACCCTAGAGTTGATAAAGAAGTATGGTATGGAATCATCCACTACCTTGAAAACTCCTATGGGGTCAAGCATGTCTCTAAGCAAAGATGATGCATGGAAACCTGTAGATGAAACTTCGTATAGAGGGATAGTTGTCTACCTACTGTATTTGACTGCTAGTAGACCAGATATCATGTATGCTACATGTGTCTATGCTAGGTACCAAGCTTGCCCTAAAGAATCTCATCTGACAGCAGTCAAAAGGATTTTGAGATATCTTAAGGGCACACCTTATCTAGGCCTTTGGTACCCTAGGAATGGAGATTTTGTACTGACAGGTTATTCAGATGCAGATTTTGCAGGCTGCAAAGAAGATAGGAAGAGTACTACAGGAACCTGTCAATTTCTAGGTGGAAGGCTGGTGTCATGGAGTAGTAAGAAGCAGACCAGTGTGGCTATCTCCACAGTTGAGTCAGAATATGTGGCAGCAGGAAGTTGCTGTGAACAACTTTTGTGGATTCATCAACAACTAGAAGACTATGATATTCAAGTAAGTAGAACACCTTTATTTTGTGATTCTACAAGTGCCATTTCTATTGCAAATAATCCTGTCTCCCATAGTAGGACTAAGCACATAGAAATTAAATACCATTTTCTTAGAGAACATGTAGAAAAAGGAGACATTTCACTAGAATATGTTAAGACAGATAGTCAGATAGCTGATATGTTTACTAAGCCCCTAGATGAAACCAAATTCAATAATTTTAAAATTGAATTAGGAATGTTAAACTTAGAATAGTTTCAAAAATTGGCTAAGTAAAATAGTAGCGACACACAGAGTTGTTTGTGTCGACACATAGAAGTGGTGTCGACATTTTAGAGAAATGGTGTCGACACATCTAGACAGTCTATGTCGACACTTTAGAGAGTTAGTGTCGACACATGCAGAGTAGGTGTCTACACATCCAAGGTGTTGTCGACACTTAGGATTTACACAGAATTCGTCGAGTAGAGTTTCGACTAATCGTCGAGCTGAGATGTATAAGTGTCGACACATATATTCTGTCGACTATATTTGTGTCGACACATAGTTGTCGAGACATTAGAAGTAAGTGTCAACACTTTTCAACAGTGTCGACACATTTCAAGTATTTTGACGTGCCTTTTCACCTTCGATTTTAGAAAGGTATAAATAGGTCTTCACCATTGTTTGTCGACACGCTCACCATAGTTTCGAGACCAAACTTATGTGTCGATATCTCTCTTCTCTAAATTCAAAATTTCTCCAAACCCTAATTACGCCCAAGCTAGAAGAGAACATCAATGAAGGTTATGAGCTCGTGCGACACGCCTTTGATGATGCAGAACCAGAAATTCAAGGTGTGGTAACCCTAGTTGCAGAGACTGGGTTAGAGTATCTTGTTTCAGAACCTATCAAGATTTGGAAGAAGGAGGTCCTTGAATTCTTTAATGCAGCTACTCTTGATGAAACTGGACTCAAGATTAAGTTCAAAGTCCATGGGGCAAAAGTCAAGATCACCCAGAAAAGTCTAAGAAAAGTTCTACATCTCCCTAGAACTAAAGAAGAGGAAGCTGTACCTGCATCAAAGACAAGGGAGGCACTGCAATGGTGTGGTTTAGATTCAAGTATGAAAATTGGATCAATTTTTAACAGGAAAGGGATGAACATACAAGGAAAGTTTTTATCTGAAATAGTAGGCAAAGTAATTCTGAGCAAGCCAGGTGGGCATGATAGGATATCAGCTCACATGTTCAGTTTGATGACAAGGATAATTTTCAAACTCAAAACTGATTGGTCAGCAGTGATGTTTGACAAGATAAAGGAAAGTCTGAAGAAACCCAATCTGGGTAGGATTATGAGTTTATACTTAGCTAGAAGTATTCCTGAAGTCATGAACCAAGCTGCTGGTTCTAAGATAAATCATATGAGGAGAATGGATGTTAGGATTATCTCAAGGTGGGATAGGGTGTTGACAAAAGAAATGCCTACACCAGAGAAGGAAACACCTCAGAAGAAGAAGAAGAAAGCCATTATGGCTCCTGAATCCTCAAGTAGCTCAGAAGAGCAAGTGGTTTTTTAGTTCTGATGATGGAGAGGATGGCAATGCTGAACAGTCACCAGCAAGACATGAAGATGCCCAGAGGTAGGGAGAGCTACCATCTACTAGCCCTATTCACCTGGATCCACTCCAGGGGGAGCCTCAACATGTAGATGAGCCAACTCACTTAGATAGTGAAAGGGCAACCCAAATAATTCTTGAGGTATAAATGAAGTTAATCAATCTATTTTAAATATTGAGGATGAAGTATTGACTGAATCATTACTTGATGTTGATCAGCCAACTCAGATACATAGTCAACCACAAGATGTTGTCATGGAAGACACATCAGTTGCTGACAATGCTCCTGAGATAAGAGACTCTCCAGACCATACTCAACAGGAGTTTACACTAGAAGAGCTATTCCCTGATTTATTGCAGACTGTTTTTCAGGGAGAGAGAGCAGCTTTTGAGGGGGAGCAGGTAGACCTTGAGGGGGAGCATGTAAGATCACAGGAGGAGACTGCTAGAAAAGAGACTGAGGAGCAAAGGAATGCTGATGAGCTACCAAGAGCAGAGAAGGAATTGCCCCTACTCCAAAGGATAGAGTATACATTGCTAGTACATCTGACTCTGAAGATGAAGAGGCTGCTAGAGCCAAAAAAAGAAAACTACAGGTTTTCAAGAGAAGAAGCCAGACCTACAAGAAAGCACTGCAAACCATTGTTCCACAGCCTGCCTCAACTGCTGATTATAGTTCGTTGATGGTGGCTTTGCAGATCAAGCTAAATGAGCAAAGAAAGGCTTTACAAACTTATATGGATGAAGGACATAAATCCCTTCAATTTGATCTGGCTCAAGATCTAAAATCTATTAGATTTGAAGTAAATCAAAACAAGAAGGAAATGACTGACTATTTTCATAAAGGAGGCAATGCAGTGATATATCTGGCTACACATCAAGAGCAGATAAAAAAATAGGTTGATGACATGGCAGTGAAATAAGGATATGTCTTAGAAAATCAAATAAGAATGAATGAAAACTTGACTGAATCACGTAATGTGATTGTCACAGAAATGAAAAATATAGCTACTGCTCAAACTGCAGCAAGGAATGCTGCCAAGGCTGAGTTTGACAAGCACTAACAAGAAAGCCTAACTGCTGTTAAAACTGCCATTGAAGATTCTCAAAAGGCTATTACTAACAAGCTTCAAAGGTTAAAACCTTTTTATAAAGATGAAGTTAACTATTTGAATGCTCAAATCAGATTTCAGAAAGATGATCTTAGGGATCATATAGAAAGAGAAGTCATAAAGGAGGAGAGGGTACTAGTCAAAGCAGGCTCTGACCATGCTAAATGGATTTCAAACAGCATCAGAGCTACTCTTGGATATCCACCCTTGTGTGATGATGATAATGTAGCAGAATCTGGGGGAAATCCTGCATATTTTGGAGGAGAACAAGCTGAAGTAGCTCAGGTGATCTACCCTCCTGCAGATTTTGACATGATACATCAGGAGGGACAATCTATGTATAGTCCTCCTGAGGGTAATCAGAATATTATCTTTGAGAAAGTAGTACAGCCTGTGCCAGAGGCAGTACTAAAAGAGCAAGAGGCAGTATTAAAAGAGCAGGAATCCCAATTATCTAAGAAGAGCTTCAGAGAGCAGGCTGAATTAAGGCCAGATTTTTAGCAATGGAGCCCAACTTCCAGAAATATTATTCTGACTGCTTGGAAGGCTGCAAAGGATAATATCCTAGAAAGGGGCAAATGGTATTTTGAGCAAGAGTGGAGAAAACATGAAGCTAGGCAAGAGGCCATTGTACAGTACAGAAGAAAGGCTAAATTAGGGAAGCTACCTCCTAATGCGCAGGAGCCTAGCAAGTATTTCCCTAAGCCTTATCATTATTTTGAGAGACAGAAGATAAGGGCTGAAGAACAGAAGAAGAAACATCTTAAGGGAAAGAAGCCTACTGATGACAATGATGCTGCAGTTAAAGCCAAGATTCAATCTGGGAAGGGTATTGTTTTCAAGGAGTCAGAGCAGCCATAGGATAGAATTTCTTAAGTTTACAACTTTGTAATCATTTGCATTAAAACTTCATGTAAACTTTTGATTAATAAAACTTTTAGAAGTTGTAAAAACAATGTTTAATGTTCAATCTATTACATTGTTATTCTGAGATAATTGTTTATACATGTTTTGTTTATACATGTTTAGTTTTTACCCTGTCATATAATACTGTTATACATCATATTGAGTATTTGTTATGAATGGTGTATATCATTGACTAAGGGTTATGACTTCTCCAAATATAGGGAGATTGTTGGGTATATTGGAATATATGTACCAGATTTGAAGAAGCCTCACCCTACTCAATGATATTCATCAAGGTGTATTTGATGTGCTTTGAGTTTATATGTGTAGGTTAAGTAATTGCAGGAAATGCAGAAAAGTTCTAAGTCCATGTGTCGACACCTAGAGGTGAAGTGTCGACACTTATGAAGGCTTGTGTCAACACCTAGAGAAGCTGTGTCGACCCTTGGAGTAGTTGGGTCGACACCAGGAAAGGCAGAGTCGACACGAGAAGAAAAGTGTCGACATATACAGGCAGTGTCGACACACTGTGAAGAATTGTCAACATAATCTGTGTCGGCACTTAGAGGCAGTGTCGACACCCAGAGAAACTTTGTCGACATCAAATGTGTCGACACCAGGAGGCTGTGTCAACACTCAACAAGCTTCAACAAAGTTAAAGTACTTATGTCGACACAAAGGAGATGTGTCGACTCTCAGCAAGTTTTAACACAAGAAGGCATGTGTCGACACAAAGGAGATGTGTCGACACTCAGTAAGATTCAACACAAGAAGGCATGTGTCGACACAAAGGAGTTGTGTCGACACACAGCAGAATTCAACTAAGTATTAAAGAAGACGTATTTGTGTCGACACACTCAACCAGTGTCGACACATTCAACAGAAGGCTTGTGTCGACACACAAAATCAGTGTCGACACATTCTGAAGAAGCAGTGTCGAGAAGCTGTTACAACAACACAAGGAGTTGTGTCGAAACCATCAAGGCTAATGTCGACACTTAGTCTACTTGTGTCGACACTTAGTCTATTTGTGTCGACACATAATGACTATCTGTCTCGACACTTTCAGACAGTGACAGTGATTTCAAGAAGTGACTGGATGACTTGACAGCTGCCATTTCAACCGGTCAACTGCAACTGTCAGAGCTGCTAGAAGGTTGTTAGAAACCGGATCCGCCGGTTACCTTGGAGGAAGACTATATAAAGACCTTTCTCCTTCAATAGAAAAAGAGAGATCACGAATTGATCATAATTAATCAAGAGATCTAACAACACAAAAGAAGAAGACCTTCAACAGAAGATCTAAGAAGTTGGAGAGAGAGAGAGCTCCTTCTAAGAAGAGCAGCTGCTGAACCAGGCTGCAAAGTAAGATTCAGATTGAGATCTGAATCTCAAGATAGAAGTTGATTGAAGATCATCTTCACAGGAGATTCAACCCTACTGAGTTCTAATTCAAGAAGCTTTGAAGAAAGCCAAGGGAGGTTGATCTCTGCAGAGTTCTTCCAAGAACTCATCAAGAAGCCAGTCAACTCTCTCTCTATCAGGGTTATGGTTAATCACTTTGTATTATCAAATTTCTGTAGGATCTTGTATAGATCTGAGCTGTAAGCCTATTCTATAAAGGCTGAGTGTAGGAGACTGTGTGCTCTGAGTGTAGGTCTCGTTGAAGACTGAGGTAGGGCCTTGTGCCTGAGTTTTTAGGAGACCTTGTTCTCTGAGTGTAGGTCTTGTTGAAGACTGAGTGGTAGGGCTTTTTGCTTGAGTTGTAGGAGTGGGGACACTCTGAGTTGTAGGAACCTGTTTGGGGTTCTGAGCTGTAAGATCTGAGGATCTGAGGAGAAGTGCTGAAGTTAGGCCGAATCTAGTACACTACTAGATAGGCGAAGGGGGAAAGTGGATGTACCCAAACCTTGGGGAACCACTATAAAAATCTGTGTGCACACTGTGTCTGTTTATTTCTGTGATTGCTGAGCTAGCTGTGCTGAATTGCTATATAAAATTGCAAATACAGGTTTAATTGTTCAGTGTTTCTGCCTTAAATTTAAAAAGATAAAGTTCACCTATTCACCCCCCCTCTAGGTGGTTAGGCACTATTACTTTCAAGTGGTGTCCTACAACTCCTTCCGTACAATGCCTCAAATGGTGCCATCTACAGACTCTCTTTGTAACTATTATTGTATGCAAATTCTACGAGTCTGAGATGCTCATTCCAAGCACCGCTGTGATCAAAAATGTAACACCTAATCATATCTTCCACGATATAATTTACCCTCTCCGCCTGACCATTTGTCTGCGGATGATAGGTGGCGAAATACCTTAAATCGGTACCCAACCCCTCCTGTAAACTCTTCCAAAAATGAGACTTAAATCTGGAGTCTCGATCCAATACAGTGCTAACAGGCACTCCATGTAATCTGATGACCTCATCAAGGTATAACTCAGCTATCTTCTTCATGGAATACACATTCTTAAAGGGGACAAAGTGAGCACACTTAGTCAATCTATCAACTATCACCCAAATAGAGTTGTGCCTACGGGGAGATCTTGGTAAACCGGTGATGAAATCCATCAAAATAAATTTCCACTTCCAAGTTGGAATATCAAGCGGCGTCAGTTTACCACCATGCCTTCTATGGTCAGCCTTAACACGCTGACACGTATAACATTCCAACACAAACTTTGCTATATCATTCTTCATTCCTGACCACAAAACAATTTCTTTAGATCTTTATACATTTTTGTGGAACCAGGATGGTAAGCAACACTGGAACCATGAGCTTCATTACAAATTTTAGCCAGAATGTCACAAAAAGCGGGAATACAAAATCTACCCCGATATTTCAAAGTATCAAACTAGTCCAAAGAGAAATCGAGTAGCTCTCCCCTCTCTGTTCTATTCTAGAGATGCAATAAATCTGAGTCATCTTTCTGGTGCGCTCTAGTAAGGGAAATCTAAGAGGGCTCTTCTGCTTCCAAACTAGTAGGCACAATACTACTCCCAACTTCAATGTCCATCAACAAGAATTCTTCCACCAAGGACTGTACAGATAGATTAAAAATTTTGGCGGTCTTCCTACTCAAAGCATCGGCTACTACGTTAGCCTTCCCCGGGTGATAGAGGATCTCCACCTCATAATCGACCACATACTCTAACCACCTACGCTGGCGCAAATTTAGCTCCTTTTGAGTGAAGACGTACTTCAAGCTCTTATGGTTTGTGAAGATCTTGCACAGCGCGCCATATAATAAATGTCTCAAAAGCTTCAGCGCATAAATTACAACAGCAAACTCTAAATCATGCATAGGATAGTTTCTTTCATGAATATTTAATTGCCTTTATCCGTACACGATCACCATTCCTTCTTGCATCAAAACACAACCAAGCCCAATGTGTGATGCATCAACATACACAGCGTACTCAACTCCTTCAGTAGGCAGGGTTAAAACTGGTGCAGTACACAATCTCTTCTTCAGCTCTTGGAAAGCTTCTTCACACTTATCGCTCCAAATGAATGCGTTGTTCTTCTGGGTAAGTCTAGTTAGAGGAGCAGACAACACCGAAATCCCTTCCACGAACCTTCTATAATAGCCGGCCAGAGCTAAGAAGATCCTAATATCCTTAGGTGTAAAAGTTCTCTTCCATTCCATCACAGCAGAAATCTAGGTCGGGTCTACAGAGATATCGCCCTCACTTATAACATGACCCAGAAAGGACACCTGAGGTAGCCAGAACTCACACTTGCTCAACTTCACATATAAATTATGCTCCCTCAGGGTTGACAAAACCAATCGAAAATGTTGAGTATGCTCTTCAACACTGTGGGAATACACGAGGACGTCATCTATGAACACAATCATAAAATGGTCCAAGAAATTTTTGAACACTCTATTCATTAAATCCATGAAAATAGAGGGTGCATTTGTCAAACCAAAGGATATCACCAAAAACTCAAAATGTCTATGCCGCAAACAGAAAGCAGTCTGGGGAATATCTGCCTCACGAATCCTACACTGGTGTTAGCCTGAACGAAGATCGATCTTTGAAAACACCGAGCTACCACGCAACTGATAGAACAAATCATCAATCCTCGGCAAGGGATATTGATTCTTGATGGTCACCTTAACAATTCTCTATAATCGATGCAAAGCCTCATCGATCTATCCTTTTTCTTTACAAACAATACATGAGCACCCAACGGAGAAGAACTTGGCCTAATAAATCCACACTGCAGTAACTCATCAAGCTGAGTACGTAACTCATCCAACTCATGCGGATCTATACGGTACGGTTCCTATGAAATAGGACGAGTACCTGACTCGAGGTCTATCACAAACTCTACCTCTCTCACAGGAGGAAGTCTTGGAAGACTATCAGGAAAAACATCTGGAAACTCTCACACCACCGAGATATCCTCAAGACATGGTGTAATAAAAGCTATTTCCAAAGTAGAAATAAAAATAAGATATGCCTCACAACCAGACTCTATAGCACGACAAGTACGTACAGCAAAAATAACAGGGGAAACCTTGTCCTGAAAACCATAAACACTCATAGTTTGGCCATTGTCCATCTTGAAGTCCAGTCGCTTTGCCTTGTACTGGATGACCGCATCATACTTGGACAGCCAGTCCATGCCCAAAATCACGTCGAAGTCTGCCAGATCCAACACCATCAAATCCGCAAAGGCTAGGAAATCACCTAGACAAATAGGGCATCTATGAACTCCTTGATTTGTTATCACCAGATCTCCGGAGGGAAACTTGACGTTGAAGGAATCTTCTAACTGATCCATTTCCAAATGATGTCTATCTACAAAACTCCGAGCTATAAAGGAATGGGTGGCACCCGAATCAAAAAGAACGCGCACCCACCTATTCTTCACCTTAAACTCCCCTAAAACTGTAACATACATAACTAAACGAATGAAAACTAGGGAAAACAATGGAGAGTAGAAGTTAAACTAGGATCAAACCTGTGATCACTTATGCAGATGTCTGAGCTTCCTCCCTGGTCACGATGTTTAGCTTTCCTTTCCCTTTGTCCTGGTTTGGTGGCTGCGTCAGAGCCAGAAGTGGGGCAGACAGCAGTGGGGACTGAGCCTGGGGGATGAAGACTTCTGGTGCCCCTTCTGCCTGCACTGGAAGAAAGCCATTTTCTTCGACCTGCAATGACTCACGTCATGTCCCTTCTTTGTACAGAATGTGCACACCAGATCTCCCTTGGGTGTACCTTACATGGCGAGCACCTACTGCTGCTTCAGGGTGGCAGTTTGTTTGAGACACCTTTCATAAGGGTGGCCAGATCGACCACAGAAGCTACATATATCTCTACTTTTCCTCTCTGAAGAAGGGTCAGTTGCCCTAGAGCTTCCATCCTCATTAACTTTCCTCTTCTCTTTTCTGGCCGCATCACCTCGATTCTTGGCATTTTAAATCGCCTCAACTTTCAGAGCGGCTTCCACTACCTCTGGATAACTTTCCGCTCTATAAGCACATGCAAACTGTTGGACATTGCTTCTAGACCTCCGAGAAAGTGCTTCACTGAAGCTACCATATCAGGAGAACCGTGAGCTGTCTCTGCTTCTTCATTAGGCGGTCCTCTTAGAAACTTCTTATGCGCATCTCTTAAAATATTTCCACGAGAGGCTCTACTTTTCCGAATCCACCACCATGCCAGGACTTTTAGCAGGTAGCCGCAATCACAAATCGAATATCTCCTCGATAGCATGATCCAATCATCCAAAACTAAAGTCGGCACTCATGTCTCCCAATCGCTGGAAATCATATCTTGGCAGTAGAGCTAGGGGCCACCGCTTGATCTTGCGCTGTCTGGCAGACTAAGGACTGAATTTCAGATGTAGTCTCGGAGCCTCATTATTGACACATCTCTTCACCGCACTTTGGCGGCCCTGCTGGGGAGTCGACCTCACAGGACGAGGAAAAGTAGAAACTAGATTACAACTCTAGTTTAGACAATATAAAAGCAGCATGCTGCAAACTTCTTATGTCCTACTTAAGATTTCCACGAGTATACATGTGTCCTTAAACCTTAACTTAGCACACAGCTTATGCGATGTTATCTACTTTTCTCTTAATGAATCCACCAGCTCTATGCCAGGACTGCACCCATTTAGCAGGCCTCCTATGGTGGCCATATTATGCATCTCAATCATAATATCTGTATACCTTTTCGTTACTATCTTTTGCAATCCCCGAATACGAGATTGGCTGGTTTGACCAAGTCAATCCAACATCTCACAACCCCTCAACGCCTTTAAAGATGTATTAGAGTAAGGGATAGTAACAAACCCCATCCATTTACGATGATCGACCGGGCCCCACCAATACCACAAAACATCCAAAACCATAAAGTCGCCCCCACCTGCACTCATATAATGTCATCACAGACAAAGCGACGGAAAGTGGGAGGTAGCGCCCAATCAAACCAGAATGTCCACCAAATATAAATACCTGGAAATGCGCCTTAAAGTTCCTCTTTAAAATGGTTTTCATCTGGCCACACATGAAATCCAACCACGAATCTTCACATAGCAGTAGAGTCATAGGGGCAATTCATCATCCAAACCAACACAGAAAACACTAGAGGACCCATTATAAGAAGGAGTGGTTCCTTCCCTGTAGTGCTTCCTTTCTCATGGCAAACATCACCAAATCACATCATAACTAGATTATTCTCTTTATTCCACTATCTAACAAACACATCACATACGTCCACCAACGCTTGACCCACAACAAAATCTTGTGCTCCCGCCCAAGCCAAGGGTCACAGCATCACAAACAGAGCTGCACGTGGTGTAGGGGGTGCTCCCCATGCAGACAATAAGGACTGCAGCAACCCGGGAACTCGGCTCCCCTTTGCCACCCATCGATTGATCAACCCACCCATCGCAACTAACTGATCATCTCATATCTCGCCTCCTTACAATTATCACATCCATACATAGAGCCTCATTCAAAGCCACGGAGTCTTCTCCTCTGACACAATCTCTCGACGCCGTCCTCACCGCACTTTGCAAATCCACCTCGCACCAGATAAAGGAAGGACTCACCAAGAAGGGGATCACTGACTGGGGAGTCGACCTCATCGCAGGACGTCTAGCTGGCATTTCTAGAAAAGTAACGAACCACTCATCAAAAAACCTAGATTACAACTAGGCCACACAACTAGTTTAGACAATACTTAAAAGACACTTGCTTATGCTGCAAACTTGCTCTGGAATTTTATAATGATGCTATGTCCTACTTAGGATGATATACTCTCATCCTATTAACTCATGTGCCTATGATATGAATGCATGGATTCTTTATTCTTATTTAAAATCAGGTGTATACATGTGTCATCATGTAAACCTTAACTTAGCACACATGCTTATGCGATGTTATGCTATGTATGTAGTGCTATGCATTCTAAAAAGACCTTAATGTATGTATGAGCGGCGTACACATGAAATGTTATGCATCCCATACTACATGACATCACATGCAACGAGAAAATAAAAATGTGATAATGGGCACCCATGTGGTGATGGTTATGCACCCATACTACATAACCATCACATGTTGCCTCCTATGGTGGATCCATATACAAACACATATTATGCATCTCATACTACATAATATTCCCCGTATACTTCTTATCATGCTATGAGTGTAGTTACTATGCTTCAGTTAAGACGTACTGATGACACATCAGTGTGTGTATGCAAATGAATGAAGGGAAAGAATCTATACGAGATTGGCTGGTTTGACCAACTTGTCAATCCAACCTCCCTCTGATACCAACTGTCACAACCCGCAATTTTCAACGCCTTTAAAGATGTATTAGAGTAAGGGAAAATACGTGTAACAACCCCATCCATTTACATAGTATATACTAGAAGGTTCGACCGGGGCCCCACAGCATATACCACAAAACAGGCGGTGACGTCACAGTATGATACCCGAGTAGCGCAACGCACCCTAACACATTGCATTCTAGCGGAAGCCTATAACACTACACTTGAACTCCACACCTAAATGTCCAACATATAAAACCTCCACCTTTTATACATCATAGAATGTCTTACAACACACATAAACAGTTGGCCTTATGTCCTTACAGAGCTTTCAAACAACGACATCAAACATTGGCACGCAGGTCGGCCACATCAAAAGAAAACATAACACTTTCATTTCTTGTAGCCTTCGAGGGATAGCAGCGGCAGCAGCAAAAGCAGCAGGGACTTCAGCCCTTATGCGTCCCGCTCGGTTCTCCAACACCTACATAGGGACATTCCACCCAAGGGTGGCAAACAGAGGCAACGGTCAGCATTTAGCTGACCAAATTATAACGACCCTACCCCTTTCTCGAGGCAGCGGTATTCTTCCCTGCAGACATAGCATATCACAAGCATGTATATATATCTCATATAATGTGCTTTCACACACACATGCTGTAACACTCCCCTATCCGTCCCATAGCATATAGCAGTAGGTACGGCCGGGGCCCGATGCCATATACCACAGACAGACCGGGTGGTTACTCAATGGAAACCATCCAACCAATCCAACGACCTACACAACATTCTATCGAAAGCAGTTTTATAAGTTGCAATTAAAAGAACCCAACACCAAGCATGAATGTCCACTAATACACCAAATAGGAATGTAGTACATACACAAGTACTGACCTTAAGGCCTTACAAATGGTTTACTTCAAATTACATGTTTTATAAACCATGGCACGCAGACCGGTCATACATGAATAAAAGCAAGTAAACACTTCAATTAGTCCTTCAAGGGCGGGCTTCGCAATTTGGGCTTTAACCCGCTATTGACCGCTTGGTGCAGCAGCACCTGCAAGCAACAAACCACCGCACGGTGGTAAACAAAAGCGACGGTCAGCAATGCTGACCAAATTATAACGATCCCGCCCCAACTCGGGGCGGCAATGCTCCTTCCCTGCATCTTATTAGTATAACCAAGCAATATAGTATTGTCACAACATCACAGGCGTAGGCACGCACGACCACACACCCCGTGCACTCAAGGCACATTCTCGGTGATTACGGTCAAGTCCGTCGGCTCACCACCATCCCTTTGGATGGCCAAACAATGAGCAATTTGTCTTTCAGGCATGGGTCACGATAATTAAAACCATAGACCGCCGAAGACCCTCATCTATGCCAACGACTCTAATCCGAACGACATAGAACGGGTACGGTTCCATCTAACCCGTGCTCACATCGCAGCGGTATTTTATACCATATGCGCAGGTCAAACTTCTCCCGAGTCCCATTTCCGTCACACACTTCACATAACCCGGTTATGTTCAAGTTGGCTCTCAGGCCACCAAGTTGGCAAGATCACGCATCTGCCCAGTTTTCCGGGTGCACCTTTGGGTTAATCCCCAAGGCTCCCTGTTGCAATCTACCACGTAGAAAACCCGAAAAACAAACAATCGCACGGAGTCTTCTCCGGCATTTATGCAATGCAACATCACCGATCCGGACCAACATGTCCGGGTAGGCTTCACATATCATGCCTATGTCCGTTCTCGAATACGGACTCTAAACAACAGGGACTTTACATATCTACCCGAAGGAAGGTCTCCAAATCACCGCAAACTCGCGAGAGCGGGCTTCCTATGCAAAGAAGGAGAGCTTCACATGCTCAAGAAGAGAATCATTACCCTAGCGTTCTTCCTTGGCACCATGGAAATGTAAGCGGATGAAAAGCACCGCACTCTCTTTGCCTCCTTAGATCCGAAGTCGATTCATGATTTGGAGCTCCGAAGCTCCTCCAAAGACCGGATCTAAGCTTCTTCTTCCTCCTTTGCTCTCCTCTCTCACTATACTTTAGAAAGAGAACCTCTCAAGTGAAATGAGGGTTTCAAGGGTTCAATCCTGTGTATATCCAAACACTAACAGCCCCCAGCCGTCGCATCCCAAATTAAAGAAATGAACGGCCACGATCCAGATCTAAAATGCAGAATCTGGGCCGAACACGGACTGTGACACGCCCGTATCCAGGGCCGTGTCCCACATTCGCCGTCAAAATCGATGCTTCCGGAAAAACACACGAGCATCCGACACGCCCGTATTCTACCTGACACGCCCGTGTTCCAACTGACACGGCCATGTGGTCGGCTGTGTGCCTCCATCGACACAACCCCGAAAACAACCGGAGACTCACACGGGTCTTGGACACGCCCGTGTCCTATGTGACACGCCCGTGTCACACCTGAACATGCCTGGGCTCCAGGCCGTGTTCACGGTCTCGACACTTCGTCGAGCGAAGTTCGTCGACCACCCGACACGGCCTTGGACACGCCCGTGTCCTAGGCCATGTACCTTGTCTCGACACATCGTCGAGCGAAAATGTCGACTCCCGGGCCGATCGTCGACATAGGCTCGACACGCCCAGAGACACGCCCGTGTATCAGGCCATGTTCACTGCTCGACGATCATCGACTCCAAATTTTGTCGACATCGCGGCCAAATCGTCGACTCGAGCCTGACACGCCCTGGGACACGCCCGTGTCCCAGGCCGTGTGCCCCCTATCAAATACCAGATTTGGCCCAAAACGCCTCCCGTCGCTCTTTTGAGTTTCGGGGCGTTACAACTCTCCCCCCTTAAAAGAATTTCATCCACAAAATTACATAAAGGAAGATAAGTACAAAACCAAAATTTGTACCTGAGCGGAACAACTCCGGATACTCGTCAAGCATAGTCTGCTCTCGTTCCCAAGAGAGCTCCTCTCGATCGCAATTGTCCCATTGGACCTTGAATATCCTTATCTCTTTATTGCATAGACACTTGACCTTCGAGTACTCAATCCGCACGGGCTTGACTTTTGTCGTCAACCCACTATCCACCGGCACTTGATCAACCGCGATCACTTGCGAAGGTTCTTGCACCGCCTTCCGTAGCACCGATATATGGAATACATCATATAAACAACTAAGCTCCACTAAAAGCTTCAACCGATAGGATGCTTCACCAACCCGCTCCAGAATCTCAAACGGCCCAAGGTACCTCGGGCTTAGCTTTTTCAATCGCCGCACCCGCGAGACACCCTTGAACGGCTTGATCTTTAAGTACACCCAGTCGCCCACAGCGAACTCCACGTTCTTGTGCTTGGCATTATAGTATTTCGCTTGCCGGTCCTGAGCGATTAGCAACCTTTACCGAATGGTACAAACCAAGGACGTAGTATCTTCCACCTCTTGGCGCTTGTACAATTTTGACTCACCCGTTTCTAAGTAAGACAATGACATGCGACATTTTCTACCATATAGGGCCTCGAAGGGCGCCATTTGATTACTCGCCTGGTAGCTATTGTTGTACGCAAACTCCACCAAATAAATATGGTCTTCCCATTGCTTTCCAAAGTCCAAGAGGCACATGCGGAGCATGTCTTACATAGTCCTATTGACCCTCTTGGTCTGCCGATCCGTTTGCGGATGGAAGGCTGTGCTGAATTTTAACTTTATTCCCAACATTTGCTGAACTAGCCTCCAATCATTGGATGTGAACTGCCCATCTTGATCACTCACGATGCTGTGGCGCACACCGTGAAGCCGTACTATATTATCCACATATAGTTTTGCCAACTTCTCCACCGGATCATCCTTCCTATGCGGAATGAAATGCGACACCTTCGTTAGCCGATCTATGACCACCCAGATGGCGTCATTTCCTTTTTGCGACCTTGGCAAACCGTGCACAAAGTCCATTGTGATGTTGTCGAATTTCCACTCCGGAATAGGCAAGGACTTTAGAAATCCTCCCAGCTTTTGGCATTCCGCCTTCACCAAGGCTCAAGTTTGGCACTTCGCCACGTAGAGTGCCACAACCTTCTTCAAACCCGGCCACCAAAACAGTGTCTTAACGTCGCGGTTCATCTTTGTGATCCCCGGGTTAATCAAGTACTTGGTATGGTGCGCCTCGTACAATAAGTCCACCCGCAAATTTCCCACACTTGGGACGCACAGATGACTGTCTTTCCAAAGTAATCCGTCCTCCACAATGAATTGGGAGTTTGACCCATCCAGAGCCTCTACCATGAACTGCTTCATATGGTCATCCAAATCCAAAGCCTGCCGAATCCGATCAGCCAGGTCATATTGGACTTCAGTCCAATTCAGTACTGCTTCAGCACTTGCTTGCTTAACTACACAGATAATCTCCAATGCCTCCAACTCCCGAACCAACCGCTCGTCATGGATCGACAGCCAATTGGCTTGAGCTGGGGCTCGGTGACTCAACGCGTCTGCAACCGCATTACCTTTACCAGGTACGTAGTGTATCTTAAATGTATAGTCCCCCAGGAAGTCCATCCATCTATGCTGTTGCATATTCAGATCTTTCTGATCAATCAAATACTTCAGGCTCTTAAGATCGGTGTAAATATCAATCTTCACACCGTACAATAATGTCTCCACAGCTTCAAGGCAAAAATCACGGCCGCTAACTCCAAGTCATGGACCAGATAGTTCCTCTCGTGCACCTTCAGCTGTCTCGAGCCAAATGCTATAACGCTTCCATGCTGTAACAGCACACAACCAAAACCACTGCCCGAAGCATCTCTATAAATCTCATAACCTTCGGTCCCACTCGGCGAACTCAGCATAGGCGCCGTGGTCAACCGACATTTCAGCTCCTCAAAAGCTTGCGCGCACTCCGACGTCCAAACGAACTTCTGCTCCTTCCTCGTCAAAGTAGTGAGAGGTAACGCTATCCGCGAGAAGTTCTCTCCGAAGCGCCTATAATAGCTGGCAAGCCCCAGAAAGCTCCGGACTACCGCTACCGTAGAAAGCTAAGGCCACTCCCGTATTACAACAATCTTCACTGGATCCACTGCAATACCTTCCCCACTCACTATATGACTGAGGAACGCCACTGAGGACAACCAACACTCGCACTTCGAGAACTTGGCATACAATTGATTCCTCATTAGCGTCTCCAAAACCAAATGAAGATGCCTGAAGTGATCTTCCTCACTCTGCGAGTACACCAAAATGTCATCGATGGAGACGACCACTAAATGGTCCAAGTACTCCCTGAATGTCATGTTCATCAAATCCATGAGCACTAATGGCACATTCGTCAGCCCAAATGACATGACCGTAAATTCGTAATGCCAGTATCTCGTACTGAACGCTGTCTTCGGGATATCACTCTCCCTTATTCGCAGCTGATAGTACCCGGACTTGAGATCCAACTTCGAGTACACCGTCGACCCAACCAACTGATCAAAAAGATCATCGATCCGGGGGATCAGGTACTTGTTCTTTTCCGTCAACTTGTTGAGCTCCCGATAATCAATACATAGCCTCAAGCTTCCGTCCTTCTTCTTAACAAAGAGGACTGGCACGCTCCAAGGCGACGAACTTGGACGCACATACCCTTGCTCCAACAACTCTTGCAGTTGAACCTTCAGCTCCGCCATTTCCTTAGGTGCTAGCCGATATGGAGAGCATGACACAGGCTTTGTACCCGGTACGAGCTCTATCGTAAAATCTATCTCCTGTTGAGGCGGGTCTCCAGGGAGATCTCTAGGGAACACATCGGGGTATTCCGATACCACTGATATTCTATCCAACGCGGGCTTCGGCTTTGCAACCTCCACTAGCGTAAAGAACAGTTCTGCACCGGCACGAACCGCCTTCACCACCTGAAGAGCAGACATCAACGTATTACTCGACCCCTTCAAGCCCGTAAAAGTCGTCTCACGACTTGCTCCCGGCTTGACTTCCTTGCTATCGCAATCAATATAGGCTCGCTGCTCCGAGAGCCAGTCCGCGCCAAACGTAACGTCGAACTCCACTAGCGGCAGTAATGACACTTGTCAGTCAAAGTCTTGACTCCATCACCACACCTAAGCGCAACAGATTCTACCCGCGCGCATTGAGCACCATCGGACCATAGCGCGTCCCATTTGTCTCTTACCATCGAAGGAGGTACTCCGCCGCGTAATATAATTCCTAAATAAAGGAATGTGAAGCTTCGTTTACACGAACGGTGCTCTGGTCGGATAAACGAAAATCAGAACAAAGCTTAGCACAAGTAGTTCTAAGACAACATGCATAAGGGTGACAAGTATTTAAGGCTAAACTATCTTTAAACCATACCTGTTCTCACGACGGCGTGCTTCCTCCAGGGCTTTAGGCACTCACGGGCATAATGCCCCGACTCCCCACAGTTATAACATGCGCCCGGGGTTTGGCCTGTAGATGCCCCCGAAGCACCAAAAGGAGGGACTAGACCTAAAGTCCTAGCCTTCTTATACCACCTACGATAACCAGACTTTGAGGTGTTCGACATTTTGAACGCCGTTTCTTTTGCACTAAAGTCCTCAACTGCTCCTGACATAGCTTTTTTAGTCTTCTGAACACCATTCTAACACCTTCGGGCAAAGTTCCCTTTCTTTCCACAAGTACGACAAGTGGAAGTAGCTTTGCTAGTCGATGTCGTAGCCCCCTTCTCCAGCATTCTGCCGGATGTAGCTCTTATGGGGCTTGCATAGTTCGATACCATGGTCGCTGACATCGGGTGAGTCTTCCTCAAATCTGCCTCCAAAGATCTAGCTGATTCCACCAAGGCTCGGAATCCCAATAACTTTGGTCCTAGCAATAGAACTCGTATGTTGGGTACATTGGAATGAATGTACCTGATTTGAAGAAGCCTCATCCCACTCAATGATATACATCAAAATGTATTTGATGTGTTTTGAGTTTAGTTGTGCAGGTTAAGTATTTGCAGGGAAAGCTGAAAAGTTTCTAAGTCCATGTGTCAACACCCAGAATAAAAGTATCGACACTTAAGAAGACTTGTGTCGACATCTAGAGAAGCAGTGTCGACACTTGGAGTAATTGTGTCGACACCAGGAATGCAGAGTCGACACCAGGAGGAAAGTGTCGACACATACAGGATGTGTCGACACTCATTGAAGAAATGTCCAGTGAAGAAGTGTCGACACTCAAAAGCAGTGTCGACACCCAGAGAAACTTTGTCGACATCAGAAAGTGTCGACACTTGGAGGCTGTGTCGACACTCAGCAAAAGTTCAACAAATTCTAAGTACAAGTGTCGACACAAAGGAGATGTGTCGACACTCAGCCAAAGTCTCAACACATGAAGAATGTGTCGACACAAAGGATCAGTGTCGACACACAGCAGAAGTCTCAACACATGAAGAAAGTGTCGATACAAGGAGCTGTGTCGACACTCAGCAAATTTCTATGAAGACAAAGTACAAGTGTCGACACCAAGCAGATGTGTCGACACTCAGCAAAAGTATCAACACTGAAGGCATGTGTCGACACTTAACAAGTTCAACACAAGAAGATGTGTCGACACAAAGGAGTTGTGTCGACACTTACAAGAATTCAACAAAGTACTGAAGAACAAGGAGTTGTGTCGACACACATTATCAGTGTCGACACATGTTGAAGAAGCAGTGTCGAGAAGCAAATTCTACAACACAAGGAGTTGTGTTGACACCATGAAGGCTAGTGTCGACACTTAGTCTACTTGTGTCGACACTTAGTCTACAAGTGTCGACACTTAAAGACAGACTGTCTCGACACTTTCAGACAGTTACAGATATTTCAAGAAGTGACTGGATGACATGACAGCTGCCATTCCAGCCGGTCTACTGTACCTGTCAAAGATGTCAGAAAGTCGTTAGGAACCGGATCAGCCGGTCACCATGAAGAAGGCCTATATATAGGCTTATTCTGTCAACTGAAGAAGAAGATTAACAACAAAAAAAGAAGAAGATCAAGCAATTCATTGAAGAATCAATTCAAGTGAAGATCTAAGTAGTTGGAGAGAGAGCTCCTTCCAAGTAGACAGCTGTTGAACCAGGCTGTGAAGAAGGTTTCAGATCAAGGTCTGATTCTTAAGTTGTAGTGATTAAAGATTAGCTGCAGAGAGTATCAACCCTATTGTGTTCTACATTTAAGAAGCTTTGAAGAAAGCCAAGTGAGGTTGATCTCAATAGAGTTCTTCCAAGAACTCATCAAGAAACCTGTCAACTCTTCTCTCTTATTCTGAGTTGTAGGTATATACATTGTATTCTTTATTTCTTGTAGGATCCTTAGGGATCTGAGTTGTAAGCCTGTAATTATAAAGGCTGAGTGGTAGGGCCTGTGTGCCTGAGTGTAGGAGATTCATATCTCTGAGTGTAGGCCTTGTGGCTGAGTGTAGGTCTTTGGAGAAGACTGAGTGGTAGGGCTGTTGAGCCTGAGTTGTAGGAGTGGGATCACTCTGAGCTGTAGGAACCATTTGGGGTTCTGAGTGTAAGATCTGAGGATCTGAGGTATAGTGGAGGAGTTTGACCGAATCTAGTACACTACTAGATAGGCGAAGGGGGAAAGTGGATGTACCCAAACCCTGGGGAACCACTATAAAACTGTGTGTACTCTGTGTATGTGTGTGATTCTGTGATTGCTGTTTATAGTTCTGTGAAATCTGTGGTATAATCTGCCTAAAAGTTTAAAAAGATTAAGTCACCTATTCACCCCCCCTCTAGGTGATTAGGGTACAATTTCTTTCAAGTGGTATCAGAGGGAGGTTCCACAAAAAGGACATAACTGTCTGAGTAGATCCTGTTGGCAGATTCAGTGAAATCAAGGATAGATTCAGCATAATCAAGAAAATCAAGAAAATGGGTTCAACAAAGAATCATAAAGAACTTGGATCCATGAAGTTGCCAATTTGCAGAAAGGAGATCTTTGGCATCTGGAAAGAAAGGGTTAGGTTATTTAGGGAAGCCTCAGACCCTAGAATCTACATCACAGTTAAAGAAGGGTCATATGTGCCTATGATGGTATCTGTGTTAGATACAAATCAGAGAACACCTAAGGACTTTTCTAAAATGACAAAAGATGAGATTATTCTGGCCACCATGGACAAGAGGGCTCAGAATATCATTGTAAGTGCCATAGATGATGCTACATTTCAGAACTTGATACACTGTAAAACATCAAAGGAGATGTGAGATACTCTGATAGTGTACATGGAGGGTTCAGAAGAAGTTAGACAAGACAAAAAGTCTTTGTTAAACCAAGAATATGAGAGCTTCAGACAAGGCAGGTCTGATAGTATAACAGAATGCTACAAGAAATTCTATAGGATTGTCAATGAGTTAATGTCCTATGGAAGAGAATTCAGCAATTATGAGCTGAATGATAAGTTCTTGAGGTCCCTAACAAAGTACTGGGACACCAAGATCTGTGCCATAAGGGAAATGGCCAAGTTAGCAGATATTCCTCCTCCAACATTGTTTGGAAAGCTGTTATCCTATGAAATGCAGCTAATGGTAAGGAAAGAGGAGGAGAAGACTACAAGAATTGAGCACAAAGAAAGAGCAGTGGCATTCAAGACAGAAGCCACTAAGAAATATAGAAGTAAGTCTCCATCTCCACCCCCAAAAGTTGCTGGATCTAAGACAGATGAGACAGAATGCAGGTATTCTGAAAGCAGTGAGAGTGATGAGGATTTTGCAACCTTCACAAGATACTTTCAGAAGTTTCTAAAGAAGAAACAGTGGAGGTCAAAGCCATCCACTTCATAGGGAAAAGATGACTATTATCAGAACAAGAAGTCATCAAAGAAAGACAGGAGAAAGTCCAAGTCAAGCAAAGCAACTTTATCAAAAATTGTATGCTATTGCTGTAACAGACAAGGACATATTGATGCTGACTGTCCAAAGAAAAGGAAAGAGTCAACTGATAAGAAGAAGACTCAGATCAAGGGCAAAAAGGAAAGGTCCTTTGTTGCCAAGAAGGACAAAAGCCTGTCAGACATATCTTCTTCAGAATCGAATTCAGAAGCAGAAGCTTACATTGGACTGTTTGCAGAAGAAGAAGACGAGGAGTTCATCCAGTTAATGAACTCTATATATGAGCAAGAGGACAATCAGTGCCAGGGACTGATGGCATTATCTGAAGGTGATAAAATCCAGGAGCAGCCTGGACCTAGTCAGGTACAAAATTGTTCTTTAAGTTCAATTTCTAGTGCTAGTTCAGACTCAGTTTCATCTTCATCAAGTGATGAGAGTGCATCTAAATCTGAAGGAGACATTCATCAATTAATTGATGAATATAGTGTAATGTTGCAAGCTTTTAAGAAAAGCAAATCCTTGGCCAAGAGTCAGGCAAAAGAGATTGCTAGTCTCAAAGAGGCTGCAACTGATTTTGAGAAGTTGATTGATCAAAAACTAAATGAAATAGCCAGACTGAAGCACATAACTGTTATTCAGATGGGCACTATAACATTTAAGAATGATCAAATCAGAAATCTGGAGATTAGTCTTCAGAAGGAGAGAGATATAGTAGCAAGGTTCTCTAAACCAAAATCAGTTCTACCTTTGATAGATGAGTTTATACCTCACAAGGGTAAAACTGGATTAGGGTTTACACAAATTGCTAGGACTGTAAAGTCCAAGTCTAAGGGCAAAGCCCCAGTACTCAACAAGCCTGCTGTAGATAGAACAGCCAGGGTTGTACCTAAGCAAAGGTACAACAAATTTGAGTGCTGGTGCTGTGGCAAGGTAGGCCACTTTGCCATGTACTGTTGACACAATTCTAGTGCCAAAGTGAGTAGCAAACTGCCTGTTGGAAGATCTGCAGGTAGCTTTGTTAAGAGGCAAACTAACCAGCACCAAGGACCCAAGAATTCTTTGGGTTCTAAGGTAAAACTAATCTGTTTTGCAGGTGAGTTCAAGTGGCCATGCCCCAATATGGTACTTGGACAGTGGATGTTCCAGGCACATGACTGGAACTAGAGGATTGCTAAAGGACTTCACACCAATCAAGGATGGTCCTAAAGTCACCTTTGGTGGTTCTGAAAAAGGAATCATCAAAAGTTTTGGTAACATTTCTAGCAACCTTATAACAATTACTCAAGTGACTTATGTTAAAGGTTTGAAACATAACCTAATTAGTATAAGTCAACTGAGTGATTTAGGATATGACATCTCATTTGTCAAAGATGGTTGTCATATCAGGAGGTCAAATGATCAAGAGATCATTCTGACAGGTTATAGAAAGAGAAATGTCTATTGTCTAGACATTATGTGTGAGAACAGTGTTTCTCCAGTGTGTCTTGTAGCTGATGAGAAAGTCTCTCATTGTGTCAAATGACACAAGAGGCTAGCCCATCTCAACTACAAGATAATTGGACCAACTCTATAGCAAAGCGTTAGTGAGGAATGGTCATCTGGTTAAGTGTATTAAAGATAGAATATGCTCAGCTTGTCAAAAGGGCAAACAGAATAGATCCACCTTTAATAGCATTGAGAACAAAGATGCTGTGAGGTGCTTATACCTCTTGCATATGGATCTCTTTGGTCCTATGCCAGTTCACAGCCTAGGTAGGAAGGTCTACACATTTGTGGTTGTAGATGAATACTCAAGGTTTTTCTGGGTGTTCTTCCTTAGACAGAAATCTGAAATACTTAGTATCTTCTATAGTTTTGTCAAACAAATTCAGAATGAGTTAGACATTATAGTGGTCAAAGTAAGAAGTGACCATGGTACTGAATTCCAGTCTGATAGTATGACAAAGCTATGTGAAGAGTTTGAGATATTTCAGGAATTTTCTTCACCAAGAACACCTCAGCAAAATGGCATTGCTGAAAGGAAAAATAGAACCTTGATTGAGGCTGGTAGAATCCTATTAAGTGACACATCTCTCGTAGAATATTTCTGGGCTGAGGCAGTTAATACTGCATGCCATGTAATTAATAGGGCTACCATTACTAAGAGCCACAATAAGACCCCCCCTATGAGATTGTGAAATGCAGAAAACCAAACCTATCATATTTCAGGATCTTTGGTTGTAAATGCTATATACTTAACAATGGTAAGTCTTACTTAACCAAGTTTGCTGCCAAATCCCAAGAGGGGATCTTTGTTGGGTACAACAACAATAGTAAGGCTTATAGGGTCTACAACTTGACTACTCAAGTTGTAGAGGAATCAGTACATGTAGTATTTGATGAAGCTAGACTCATTAACCATGAATTGTCTAGAAGTATTTGCAGCTCCACAGGTGTGACTAAGAAGATGGACAAACTCACTATTGAAGAAGGATCTACTGCAAGTCAGCATGTAGATGATAGTGGCTGCTGTCCAGGGGGAGTACTAGATGCACCTGATACAGAAGAAGACCAAGGAGTGCAGCAAGTTGAAGAAGCTGAAGGAGTTCAACATGAAGCCAGGCTGCCTCCAGCTACTAGGCATCTAAGAGTTCATCCAGCAGATCAAATTATTGGTGATCTAAGACAAGGGGTACAAACAAGGAGCAGAAATCTAAGTTCATTACTCTACTCCAGTTTTCTATCCCAAGTTGAGCCAAATAAATTTGAAGAAGCCATCCTAGACCTTCATTGGATTGAGGCAATGCAAGAGGAGCTGAATCAGTTCAAGAGATGCAAAGTCTGGGAGCTTGTTCCTAAAACAAAAGACCACAACATAATTGGAACTACGTGGATCTTCAGGAACAAGATGGATGAACATGGAGTTATTATAAAGAACAAAGCAAGACTGGTTGCTAAGGGATATAGGCAGGAAGAATGTATTGACTTTGATTTAACCTTTGCTCTAGTAGCCAGACTGGAGGCAATAAGAATGTTCTTGACCTATGCAACCAATCAAGGGTTTAAAGTATACCAAATGGATGTTAAGTCAGCATTTCTAAATGGAAATCTGAAGGAAGAGGTCTATGTGGAACAGTCAACAGGTTTTGTTGATTCAACTCAACCTAATTATGTCTATAGACTTAGGAAGGCTTTGTATGGGTTAAAACAACCCCTAGGGCTTGGTATGAAACCCTGTATAGTTTCCTCATTGAGAATAAATTCACAAGGGGGAAAATAGACAAGACTCTATTCCTTAGGGAATCCAGAGGCAAGATCATACTAGTCCAAATATATGTAGATGACATCATATTTGAGTCTACTGAAAGTAGTCTTTGCAAGAAGTTTGCAAAACTTATGCAAGGACAGTTTGAGATGAGCAATATGGGGGAACTTAAGTTCTTCTTGGGTCTCCAAGTTAGACAGACTGAGAATGGTTTATCCATATGCCAGTCTAAGTTCACCTCAGAACTGATAAGGAAATATGGTATGGAATCATCCAGTACCATGAAAACTCCTATGGGGTCAAGTATGTCTCTTAGCAAAGATGATGCAGGGAAACCTGTAGATGAGACTTTGTATAGAGGGATAGTTGGCTCCCTATTGTATTTGACTGCAAGTAGACCAGATATCATGTATGCTACATGTGTCTGTGCTAGGTACCAAGCTTGCCCTAAAGAGTCTCATTTGACAGCAGTCAAAAGGATACTGAGATATCTAAAGGGCACACCTTATCTAGGCCTTTGGTACCCTAGGAATGGAGACTTTGAACTGACAGGTTATTCAGATGCAGATTTTGCAGGCTGCAAGGAAGATAGGAAAAGTACATCTGGTACCTGTCAATTTCTAGGTGGAAGACTGATATCTTGGAGTAGCAAGAAGCAAACAAGTGTGGCTATCTCCACAGCAGAATCAGAATATGTGGCTGCAGGAAGTTGCTGTGCTCAACTTCTATGGATACAACATCAGCTTGAGGATTATGGTATTCAAGTAAGTAGAACACCACTATTTTGTGATTCTACTAGTGCTATATCTATTGCAAACAATCCTGTTTCCCATAGTAGGACTAAGCACCTAGAAATAAAATATCATTTTCTAAGGGAACATGTGGAAAAAGAAGATATTTCACTAGAATATGTTAATACAGATAATCAACTAGCTGATATGTATACTAAGCCTTTAGAAGAAACCAAATTCAATAGGTTTAAAATTGAATTAGGTATGGTAAACTTAGAATAAGTTTACAGAAATGGCTAAGTAAAATAGTGTCGACACACAGAGTTGTCTGTGTCGAGACAGAGAATTGGTGTCGAAACTTCAGAGAAAAGGTGTCGACACATCTAGGAAGTTGGTGTCGACACTTCAGAGATTTAGTGTCGACACATGCAGGGTAGGTGTCGACACATCCAAGGTGGTGTTGACACTTAGACTTTATGCAGAATTAGTGAAGTAAAGTCTCGACTAAGTGTTGAGCTAAGTGGTGTCGACACATAAACAAGTGTCGACACATATATTCTGTCGAATATACTTGTGTCGACACATAGTTGTCGAGACATTATAAGTCTGTGTCGACACTTTTCAACAGTGTCGACACAATTTAAGTATTTTGACGCGCCCTTTCATCTTCGATCCTAGAAAGGTATAAATAGGATTTCACCATTGTCTGTCGACACGCTCACCAAAGTTTCGAGACCAAACTTGTGTGTCGACACCTCTCTTCTCTCAATTCAAATTTCTTCAAACCCTAATTGCGCCCAAGCTCGAAGAGAACGTAAATGAAGGATATGAACTGGTGCGGCACGCATTTGATGAGGTGGAACCCGCGATCAAAGGTGTGGTAACCCTAGTTTCAGAATCTGGATTAGAATTCCTTATTTCAGAACCCATCAAGATCGGAAGAAGGAGGTCCTGGAATTTCTGAATGGCGCAACCCTAGATGAATCAGGACTAAAGATTAAGTCAAGGGTTCATGGGGCTAAGGTGAAAGTTTCTCCTAAAATTCTGAGGAAGGTACTGCAACTACCCAGAACCAAGGAGGAAGAAGATGTTTCTGCATCTAAGACAAGAAAAGCTTTGAGTTGGTGTGGACTGGATTCCAACCTGAAGATAGGTTCTGTGTTCAACAGAAAAGGAATGAACAGCCAAGGCAAATTCTTATCTGAGATTGTGGGCAAGGTTATCTTGAGCAAGCCTGGAGGGCATGACAGAGTATCAGCTCATATGTTTAGTCTAATGACTAGAATTATCTTCACACTACAAACTGATTGGTCTGTAGTAGTGTTTGAGAAGATTAAGGAGAGCCTGAAGAAACCCAATATGGGTAGGATTCTCAGTCTATACCTAGCTGGTAGTATACCAGAGGTCATGAGTCAAGCTGCTGGATCTAAGATCAATAACATGAGGAAGATGGACATGAGAATCTTCTCTAGATGGGATAGGGTCTTGACCAAGGAAATGCCAACTCCTGAGAAGGTAACACCCTAGAAAAGGAAGAAGAAATCAGCCCCTATGGCTCCTGAATCATCAAGCAGTTCTGAGGAATAAGTAGTGTTCACTCCTGATGAAGAAGACACAAGAAATGCTGGAAAGTCTCCAGATAGACAAGAAGATGCACCAAGGCAGGGGGAGCTACCATAAGCTAGCCCAGTACACCAGGATTCCATCCAGGGGGAGCCTCTAATTGTGGAAGAGCCAACTCCACTAAAAAGTGAACAAGATACCCACACTATACTTGAGGTAATCACTGAGATTAATGCATTAGATTTCCATATTGAGGATGATGTTTTATCTGATTCAATACCTCATGTTAATCAGCAACCTCAAACACATAGCCAACCCCAAGATGTTGTCATGGAGGACACATCAGTTGCAGATCAAGTGGTATCTGATCAAGTTGTTGATGAGATAAGAGTTTCTCCACCTCATCCTCAACAGGAATTTACCCTAGAAGAGCTATTCCCTGACCTACTCCAAACTGATTTTGAGAAAGAAAGTGCTACTGCTGAGGGGGAGAAGGCCCATGTTAAGGGGGTGCATGTGGATATTGTTGAAGAAACTGCAAGCAAAGAGTCTGAGATGCCAAAAGCTGCTGAAGGCCTACAAAGCACTGAGAAGGAGCTACCTCCAAGTCCAAAGGACAGAGTGACTATTGATAGCACATCTGCTTCAGAAGATGAAGAGACTGCAAGAGCCAAAAAGAGGAAATTCCAAGTCTTTAAGAGAAGGAGCCAAACTTACAAAAAGGATTTACAAACAATTACACCACAGCCTGCACCACAGCCAGCCCCATCTGCAGATTTTAGTTCTCTGATGGTTGCCATGTAGATAAAGATGGATGAGCAAAGACAGGCTTTGCAATCTTATATGGATGAAGGGCATAAGTCTCTACAGTTTGATCTGGCCCAAGATATTAAGTCCATCAGATTTGAAATGAATCTGAATAAGAAAGAGATGACTGACTGCTTCCACAAGGGAGGGAATGCAGTTGTCTACTTGGCTACACATCAAGAAAAGATCAAAGCTCAAGTAGATGATATTGTAGTGAAGCAAGGCTATGTTCTGGAGAACCAGCTGAGGATGAATGATAATTTAACTGCTTCACACAATGCAATAGTCACAGAAATGAAGAATATAGCTACTGGTCAGACTACAGCTAATGCTACAGCTAAAGAGGAATTTGACAAAGCATTGCAAGAAAGCCTAACTGCTGTTAAACCTGCTATAGTAGACTCTCAAAAGGCTATAACTGACAGACTCCAAAGGTTGAAACCTTTCTTTAAGGATGGAGTAAACTATTTGGATGCACAAATAAGATTTCAGAAAGATGATCTGAGGGATCATATTGAAAGAGAAGTCATAAAGGGGGAGAGGGTGTTAGTCAAAGTAGCCTCTGATCATGCAAATTGGATATCAAATTCCATCAGAGCCACCCTTGGATATCCTCCATTATGTGATGATGACAATGTAGCAGAGTTTGGGATTAATCCTGTATATCTTGGACGGGAGCAAGCTGAAGTGGCTCAAGTAATATACCCTCCACCAGACTTTGATATGATACATGCAGATATACAGTCAATGTATAGCCCACCTGAGGGAAAGCAAAATGTCATCATAGAAAAAGTAGTTCAGCCAGTGCCTGAGGCTATACAAGAAGCTTTGCAGAAAGAACAAGAAGCCAAATTGTCTAAGAAGAGATTCAGGGAGCAAGCTGAACTCAGGCCTCACTTTGAACAGTGGATCCCCACTTCAAGGAATATTATCTTAACTGTATGGAAGGCTGCCAAAGACAATATTGTGGATAGAGGAAAATGGTATTCTGATGTGGAGTGGAGGAAGCATGAGAACAGGCAAGAAGCCATTCTTGCAATACAGAAGAAAGGCTAAGATGGGAAAGCTACCTCCTACTGCCCAGGAGCCTAGCAAGTACTTTCCAAAGCCATATCATTACTTTGAAAGACAAAAGATCAAAGCTGAAGATCAGAAAAAGAAGGATCTAAAAGGAAAGAAGCCTGCTGCTGCTGAAGATGCTGAAGCCACATTCCAAGCAAAGATACAATCTGGAAAGGGCATAGTGATCAAGGAGACTGAGAAGCAATATGATAGAATTTATCTTTAGTTTACAGTTGTAATCATTTAATTTTAAACTTTCTGTAAACTTTTGGATAATGATAATGTTGAAGTTCTTAGAACTATGTGATGTGTGATAAATCTATTACATTAATTGTTCTGAGATATTTGTTATACATGTTTTGCTTATACATGTTTATGTACTTACCCAGTTATATAATCCTGTTTTACATCATACTGTGATTTTGTTATGTATGGTGTATATCATTGACTAAGGGTTATGACTTCTCCAAATAGGGGGAGATTGTTGGGTACATTGGAATGAATGTACCTGATTTGAAGAAGCCTCACCCTACTCAATGATATACATCAAAATGTATTTGATGTGTTTTGAGTTTAGTTGTGCAGGTTAAGTATTTGCAGGGAAAGCTGAAAAGTTTCTAAGTCCATGTGTCGACACCCAGAATAAAAGTGTCGACACTTAAGAAGACTTGTGTCGACATCTAGAGAAACAGTGTCGATACTTGGAGTAATTGTGTCGACACCAGGAATGCAGAGTCGACACTAGGAGGAAAGTATCGACACATACAGGATGTGTCGACACTCATTGAAGAAATGTCCAGTGAAGAAGTGTTGACACTTAAAAGCAGTGTCGACACCCAGAGAAACTTTGTCGACATCAGAAAGTGTCGACACTTGGAGGCTGTGTCGACACTCAGCAAAAGTTCAACAAATTCTAAGTACAAGTGTCGACACAAAGGAGATGTGTCGACACTCAGCCAAAGTCTCAACACATGAAGAATGTGTCGACACAAAGGATCAGTGTTGACACACAGCAGAAGTCTCAACACATGAAGAAAGTGTCGACACTCAGCAAATTTCTATGAAGACAAAGTACAAGTGTCGACACCAAGTAGATGTGTCGACACTCAGCAAAAGTATCAACACTGGAGGCATGTGTCGACACCATGAAGATGTGTCGACACTTAACAAGTTCAACACAAGAAGATGTGTCGACACAAAGGAGTTGTGTCGACACTTACAAGAAATCAACAAAGTACTGAAGAACAAGGAGTTGTGTCGACACACATTATCATTGTCGACACATGTTGAAGAAGCAGTGTCGAGAAGCAAATTCTACAACACAAGGAGTTGTGTCGACACCATGAAGGCTAGTGTCGACACTTAGTCTACTTGTGTCGACACTTATTCTACAAGTGTCGACACTTAAAGACAGACTGTCTCGACACTTTCAGACAGTTACAGATATTTCAAGAAGTGACTGGATGACATGACAGCTGCCATTCCAGCCGGTCTACTGCACCTGTCAAAGATGTCAGAAAGTCATTAGAAACCGGATCAGCCGGTCACCATGAAGAAGGCCTATATATAGGCTTATTCTGTCAACTGAAGAAGAAGATTAACAACAAAAAAAGAAGAAGATCAAGCAATTCATTGAAGAATCAATTCAAGTGAAGATCTAAGTAGTTGGAGAGAGAGCTCCTTCCAAGTAGACAGCTGTTGAACCAGGATGTGAAGAAGGTTTCAGATCAAGGTCTGATTCTTAAGTTGCAGTGATTGAAGATCAGCTGCAGAGAGTATCAACCCTATTGTGTTCTACATTTAAGAAGCTTTGAAGAAAGCCAAGTGAGGTTGATCTCAACAGAGTTCTTCCAAGAACTCATCAAGAAACCTGTCAACTCTTCTCTCTTATTCTGAGTTGTATGTATATACATTGTATTCTTTATTTCTTGTAGGATCCTTAGGGATCTGAGTTGTAAGCCTGTAATTATAAAGGCTGAGTGGTAGGGCCTGTGTGCCTGAGTGTAGGAGATTCATATCTCTGAGTGTAGGCCTTGTGGCTGAGTGTAGGTCTTTGGAGAAGACTGAGTGGTAGGGATGTTGAGCCTGAGTTATAGGAGTGAGATCACTCTGAGCTGTAGGAACCATTTGGGGTTCTGAGTGTAAGATCTGAGGTATAGTGGAGGAGTTTGGCCGAATCTAGTACACTACTAGATAGGCGAAGGGGGAAAGTGGATGTACCCAAACCTTGGGGAACCACTATAAAACTGTGTGTACTTTGTGTATGTGTGTGATTCTGTGATTGCTGTTTATAGTTCTGTGAAATCTGTGGTATAATCTGCCTAAAAGTTTAAAAAGATTAAGTCACCTGTTTACCCCCCCCCCCTCTAGGTGATTAGGGTACAATTTCTTTCATCATAACTCGGCGCGCAGGCCATTATAAAATCTATCGACTTTAGCTTGCTCATTATCCAACTCGAAGCATGGGTAGCGGCTTATCATAAGAAATGCTTGCAAATATTCATCAACTGTGTGCGCTGTCACAACCCGCATTATCTCATTAATAAATAAATCAGAGCACAAGATAACTACGAGCTGTGATGCCACGTCAAGCAGGGGATAACTGCTGACGCTCAGGCGACACTCTAATCCTTCAAATCATAAATTAAAATGAATAGAAAACTGATTTTTAAATTAATTGACCGTATCCCTCGGCTCAGTGGATCAGATAGTCCACGGTTTGAAAACTATTTTTATACGTAGCGGAAAAATACTTCATTTATGCTTAACATCCTAAAAGAGCGCATAAGTGTCCTAAGAGGACAAATTACACTATGCAAGACCCTAGATTTCAATTTATAATATTTATAAAGAAAACAATCTTTTTACACATTTGGAAAATAATGATTGAGCTTTTATAAAACATGCTGATCATGTAATACATATAGTAGTTCTCTTTTATAGGTTTTAAAGTAACTAGCAACCTAACATAAAACATTCCCAGAGAGCAAGTGAAACTACCACAAAACAGGTAAACTAGCAGCTAAGCAAAGACTTAGTATCACAAAGGAAAATCACCAACGAGCGTCAACAATCTGACACGAACTCGCTGGCGAGCATGTATGTCTGTACTACTACAAAGCTAAAGAACTACCTCAACAAGTGAGGAAAACACTGTCACAACGCAGTCCACAAGGAAACTCCTGAAACTAGCCGCACAGCCGGCTACAGACCTGAACATGAGGCATTCAAAAGAAGAACACCTCAGCAAGAAATAATAAAACATGAGGCAAAGAAACATCAGATAATAATCGAATGAAAAGAGCAGAAAGAAAAAGGGTTACCAACCCTGCAAGAGAAATGCTGAAAATCTCAGCTAAAGAATCCAAAAAGGGACAAAATGTAAGTAAAACAGTCAGTAAAGTGAGAGAAATGCAACAAGTACTAAAACGTACCAAACTCCGCTCAAGCCTGCAGAGACAAAAAGGGAACCAATATGCATCAAAATAACAGTATGAAAGGAACTAACAGTCCTAAACTTGTAAATCGTTAGCACTGGCACAAATCCCAAACCTGTGTCGGAGACTAAGAACAGTCACAACCGAACAACCAGGTCCATGTGTCTCAAGAGTACTAAAGGGGCCGCCACAGGGTCCACACACATAGAGTTCCAAACTCTTACAGGAACCCAAAATGTCCAAAGGAGGGAATGGTGGTGGCCACGGCTCGAACTCCCTCGGTACCATACTCCTTCAGAAACCCAGCTACCACATGCTAAGGATCCACGATTCGGCACCAAAACTAGCCGACAACACCACTTAAAAACTACCAAGTTCTACAACCAAAACCCGCCGAATTATTTCCCCTACCCGCCGAATTCAACTTAAAATAACTACCGAAACTTCCTAGTTTAGGCCGACTACACGCCCTAACCTAGGAATATTTCTAGTCTCACCTATACTATTCCGGTATTCTACGACAAGGAGAGTTAATAAGGCGAAAAAAAATACAACCCATGGAGGCACGCAAGAGGGGAGAAACCCACTTGCCTCAAATCGCTCTTGAAAACGTCCACCCAAAATACTCCAACACGTAGATCCGTCCAAAAGTGGGCACGCGGAGACGAGATCTACAAAAAAACGGACAACCGGGGTTAGGGCCGAAAAAATTTAAGGCGAAACGGTCACCGAAACGGGAAAAGCTTACCGCGATCTCGAAGCTCTCGCCGAGAGCTTTCCAACGCCGCGATCGGATCGAAATTTCGTCCACCGGATCGGCGGTGGCGGCCGCCGGAAGATTCGCGAACGGAAGGGGTTCCGCACTCGGCAAAAAATTTCGCACGGGGGGCTGCTGGTTCGGGGAAGAAGAAAGGATTGCCTTTTTGTCTAAATCTTATATAAATAATAATATTATTAATATAATTATATAAATAAAAAATAGAAAAACGGGGGGGGGGGGGGGGGGGGCTGTTCGGTGAGATGATTCTCACCGAATTAATAATTCGGTGAGAATCATCTCACCGAATCTCCCCTTCTACTTTAAACTTTACTTTTTTTTATTTAATTAATTCTTTATATAAATAAATATATATACATAATATTTATAATTATATAAAAATGATATAACCTTAAATCGTTACGGAGGGCCAAACGCGCGCCGAATCGAACGAAATTCGCACCGTAGGCGAATGACGACGCTACGAATCCAACGGCGAAGTCGAAATCGAATTCCGACGCACCGTTTTCGAGATAATAATTTCTAAAGTTAACGGCGTACGCGAAAACATACAAACTACAATCGCGTGCTGAGGCTCCAAAAATGCTCGGAACGCGACGAAACTTGACGAGCAAGTCTAAAATTAGCCGATCTAATTTCCTAATATAAAATTTTCCACTCCCGACGCAAATCCCAAAATTTGGCCGGTCAAACCTAACGAACGCAAAACGCGCTAACGACAAAGTCGGTAACAAAATCCGACGAACAAAACTCGGGCAAAAACTCCCGAAGCCAAAACACAAGCATTCCCCAAGAGGCTCCACCGAGTCACCAAACAGACTCCGGCTCGCTAGGGAATCTTGCTACCAGGCATCACCAAGCCACGCAGGGAACCTAAAGAGCTAAAAGCACGCTCTAACAACGTCACCTGACCAACACGCGCTAACATAACGCTCTGACGTCATAATACGTCAAATAAGAAATTAAAAAAATCACTGGAAAATCGAGGGCGTTACATGCGCTCCCTGCACTAAATGCATATTCAGCTGCTGCCCTGATGGTCTACCAAAAGTCATCTGCTCCATCACGCAACCCGACGTTGAAGCCACAACAGGGGCACAGGGTTGTACATTTCTTCCATGTTGTGCACTCGTCATAGCGAACAACGCTTCAACGATCCTTCTTACGGTTTCATACGAAGGAGGGGTCTCAAACACCTCACCGGGTGCACTATACTCCTCAGAAACCAGACATTCTGGCGGCCCAGCACCGCTTCTGGTCACCTATAGTGGTACAAAACACCATTAAGAGACCAAATAAAATTGCAAACAACAATTATAGGAACACACAAGTTCCCCAAACACGTGTATTTTCATTCCTAAGTGGACATTCATGAGTTATTTTGTTGTTATAACGATGACGCACACACATGTGCTCACCACCCATTAAAAAGAATTCGTCCACGAATTCATTTTAAGCCTGACCAAAACCAGTAGTCTGATACCAAATTGTAACACCCCCCTATCCGTCGCATAGCATATAGAAGTAGGTCCGGTCGGGGCCCGACGTCATATACCACAGACAGACCGGGTGGTTACTCAATGGAAACCATCCAACCAATCCAACGACCTACACAGAGCATTCTAGCGGAAGCAGTTTTATAAGCTGCAATTAAAAGAACCCAGCACCAAGCATGAATGTCCACTAATACACCAAATAGGAATGTAGTACATACACAAGTACTGGCCTTAAGGCCTTACAAATGGTTTACTTCAAATTAAATTTTTACAAACCACGGCATGCAGGCCGGTCATACATGAATAGAAGCAAGTAAACACTTCAATTAGGCCTTCAAGGGTCGGCTCCGTAATTTAGGCTTTAACCCGCTATTGACCGCTTGGTCTAGCAGCACCTGCAAGCAACAAACCACCGCACGGTGGCAAACAAAAGCAACGGTCAGTAATGCTGACCAAATTATAACGATCCCGCCCCCAAATCAGGGCGGTAATGCTTCTTCCCTGCACCTTATTAGTATAACCAAACAATATAGTATTATCACAATATCACAGGCATAGGCACGCACGACCACACACCCCGTGCACTCAGTGCACATTCTCGGTGATCACGGTCAAGTCCGTCGGCTCACCACCATCCCTTTGGACAGCCAAACAATGAGCAATTTATCTTCCCGGCATGGGTCACGGTAATTAAAACCATAGACCGCCGAAGACCCTCATCTATGCCAACAGCTCTAATCCGAACGACATAGAACGGGTACGGTTCCATCTAACCCGTGCTCACATCGCAACGGTAATTTAAACCATATGCGCAGGTCAAATTCTCCCGAGTCCCATTTCCGTCACACACTTCACATAACCCAGTTATGTTCAAGTTGGCTCTCAGGCCACCAAGTTGGCAAGATCACGCATCTGCCTAGTTTTCCGGGTGCACCTTTGGGTTAATCCCCAAGGCTTCCTATTGCAATCTACCACGTAGAAAACCCGAAAAACAAACAATCGCACGGAGTCTTCTCCGACATTTATGCAATGCAACATCACCGATCTGGACCAACATGTCCGGGTAGGCTTCACACATCATGCCTATGTCCGTTCTCGAATACGGACTCTAAACAATGGGGACTTTACATATCTACCCGAAGGAACGCCTCCAACTCACCGCAAACTCGCGAGAGCGAGCTTCCTATACAAAGAAGGAGAGTTTCACATGCTCAAGAAGAGAATCGTTACCCTAGCGTTCTTCCTTGGCGCCATGGAAATGTAAGAGGATGAAAAGCACCGCACTTTCTTTGCCTCCGTAGATCCGAAGTCGATTCGCGATTTGGAGCTCCGAAGCTCCTCCAAAGACCATATCTAAGCTTCTTCTTCCTCCTTTGCTCACCTCTCTCACTATACTTTAGAAAGAGAACCACTCAAGTGAAATGAGGGTTTCAAGGGTCCAATCCCATGTATATCCAAGCACTAACAGCCCCTAGCCATCGAATCCCGAATTAAAGAAACGAACGGCCATGATCCAGATCTAAAATGCAGAATCTGGGCCGAACACAGCCTATGACACGCCCGTGTCCAGGGCTGTTTCCCTCATTCGCCGTCAAAATCGACGCGTCCGGAAAAACACATGGGCATCCGATACGCCCGTGTTCGACCTAACACGCCCGTGTTCCAACTGACACGGCCGTGTGGTCGACCGTGTGCCTCCATCGACACAACCCCGAAAACAACCCGAGACTCACACGAGTCTTAGACATGCCCGTGTCCTATGTGACACGCCCGTGTCACACCCGAACACGCCTGGGCTCCAGGCCGTGTTCACGGTCTCGACACTTCGTCGAGCGAAGTTCGTCGACCACCCGACACGGCCTTGGACACGCCCGTGTCCAAGGCCGTATGCCTTGTCTCGACACATCGTCGAGTGAAAATGTCGACTCCCGGGCCGATCGTCGACACGGGCTCGACACGCCCTGAGACACGCCCGTCTCTCAGGCCGGGTTCACTGCTCGACGATCGTCGACTCCAAATTTCGTCGACATCGCAGCCAAATCGTCGACTCGAGCCTGACACGCCCTGGGACACACCCGTGTCCCAGGCCGTGTGCCCCCTGCCAAATACCAGATTTGGCCCAAAACGCCTCCCGTCGCTTTTTTGAGTTTCGGGGCGTTAAACATGCCATCACAACCGTCAGCCACCCGGCCCGACAGTTCGTGCACTCAGGGCACATTCTTGGTGTACTGGCAAACCAGTTACCCACCACCGTATCAGGGTCATAGACCAACGACAACTCACTTGAGCATTTACTCCATGGCGTGCAGCCGGAGTTTTATAGTCTTAGTGAACCAGGATTGGCCCGTAGGCCCCCATTGTATCACGGCGCGCATGCCTAAGACTCTTGCTATGCGCTCCAACAGACCACACTTTCAGATCTCACGTCGGACGGACATAGCGCAGGTCGAATCCTCCACCCCCCGTTGCTCAAATCGCCTTGCCATCACCAAGCATAACATACTCGCGGCTAAATTAAAGACGTGGGTTGGTCTCACCGATCCTGTTCTAGCATTCAAGCCTGAGTGTTTTCTTGGGCGCACCAGTACTTATTATTATACCCACTCATCTCACACATCATTAGCGGATCTTTCCTGGGCGCACCAGTACTTCCTGCTACTCTCTTCGCAGGTATGACTCCACAATGTCAAGGGTCTTTCCTGGCTCACCATGCCAATACTTCCTGTTACTCTCTTCACATGTACCACCCGAGAACATCAAGCATCAAAAGGGTATTTTTTGGATGTCCAGTCTAGTATTTCCTGCTACTCGCTTCACAGGTATAACCCAATAGCACAAGCATAACACAGATATTTTCCTGGACTACCACTCCAGTACTTCCTGCTACTTTCTTTCACAGGTCCAATCCGTCGACTCCTAAACTACACGTTTATCACGGAGTCTTCTCCGGCTCGTATGCAACATCACCAATCCAGACCAACCTGTCCAGATGGGCTTCAAACAGCATGCCTATTCCATACTCAATTTTCGGATCTATATGCCAAACAAGAGGGGATTCCATGAATCTACCCAAAGACTCCCACAACAAGCCACCCTATGGTGGGGGAATCACGTGCATATGCCAAAAAGAAAGCCTTCACATGGCTAGGAAGAAAGGTCGTTATCCTTGAAGACCGCTTCGGTGCCATGAACTCCTAGCTGGCTAGAAAGAACCGCAACAACTTTTCCTTCGCAAAGATGGCCTCGGATCACAGCCTGACACTCTCAAGCTCCATCAGAGATCAGCCCCTCTTCTTCTTCCTCCTTCTTCCTTTCCCTTTCTCTCTCTAAAATTGTAGAAAGATGAAGGCCAACATAAAATGAAACTTTCCTTCTCAGTTTTCAGCCTTAAGGAAGCAGGAAGGTCTCTCAGCCCTTAGATCCCTGCTGAAGAAAATGAACGGCCACAAAAAAGCTGTAAAATCACTTTTCGGGTCCGACACGCCCTGTGACACGCCCGTGTCACAAGCCGTGTTCTCTAAGCGGTGCTCAAACCGCCTTATCCCGACACAGGTCACGCCCAGGGTACACGCCTGTGTCAGCCCAGACACGCCCGTGTCATAGGGCGTGTACCTCACACGAGTTATACTCGCGACCTACTCAAGAGGACTACTCGAGTAGTTAGTCCTGACACGCCCGTGCCACATGACCGACACACCCGTGTTCCTTAGGTACTCGAGACATTTCTACCCACTCGAGACATTTCCTCGAGATCTACTCGAGTCATCAATATAGAACGGACACGCCCGTGTACGAAGGATGACACGGCCGTGTCACCACTACTCGAGTCCTACTCGAGACCTACTCGAGATAATCACTCGAGTAGTCATTTGGGTCGGACATGCTCGTGACATGCCCCATGACACGCCCGTGACATGGGGCGTGTTCCTCCCGAACACTTCGTCGAACGCATTTTCGTCGAACTCTCGACGTCTCCGGACCCGAGCAGGACACGCCCTGGGACATGCCCGTGTCCCAGGCCGTGTCACCCAAAATTTCCCCATTTTGAACTTTGGGCTGTTACAATCCTCCCCTCCTACAAGAAATTTCGTCCTCGAAATTCGTATACAGGAAGGCAACCAACAACCAAAAAGTTATAACATTAAACTTTCATGTTACAACAAAATTTTCACTAAGTAATTGCTTTACAAAATAGCTCGGGAAACTCTGCTCGCATGGTCTGCTCTCGCTCCCATGTAAGCTCCTCACGGCCGCAATTGTCCCATCGGACTTTGACCATCCCGACCATCTTGTTCCGCAACTATTTTTCGGCTCGGTCCTCGATCTGAATGGGCCTCACTTTCGTTGTTAGCCCATACTCCACCGGCACACGATCATCCGCGATCACTTGAGCTGGGTCTTTAACGGCTTTCCGCAACATCGAGATGTGGAACACATCATGTAATTCACTCAAGTCTGCCAACAGAGCTAGCTGATATGCAGCTTCTCCGACTCGCTCAACCCATTCAAACGGACCCAAATATCTTGGACTCAACATTTTCATGCGTCGAATCCTGTATATGCCTTTGAAGGGTTTGATCTTCAAGTATACCCAATCGCCTACCGCGAACTCCACGTTCCGGTGCTTGGCTTTGTAGTATTTCACTTGTCGATCTTGAGCGATCAATAGCCTCTCTCGAATAGTACGTATTGTCGAATTTGCTTCATCGACTTCATTACACCTATAAACTCTGGCTTCGCCCGTTTCTACCCAAGCTAAGGGAGTACGGTACTTTCGTCCATACAGAGCTTCATATGGCGCCATGCCGATGCTCGCTTGGTAGCTGTTATTGTAAGCCAATTCCACCATATAGAGATGATCTTTCCATCTCTTCCCAAAGTCAAGGGCGCACATCCGAAGCATGTCTTCCATCGTTCTGTTGGTCTGTTCAGTTTGGCCATCAGTTTGGGGATGAAAGGCCGTACTGAATTGTAACTTCGTACCCAACAGTTGATGAACTAGCCTCCAATCATTTGATGTGAACCGCCCATCTCTATCACTTACAATGCTCTGAGGAAAACCGTGTAGCCGCACAATCTGATCAACATACAACTTTGCCAAAGTTTCCACCGAATCATCCCGTCTGTTTGGCAGGAAGTGTGCCACTTTCGTCAGCCGGTCGACAATCACCCAAATTGAGTCATTTCCGCGCTGAGAACTCGGCAACCCTTGCACAAAATCCATGGAAATATCGTCAAATTTTCACTCTGGAATCGACAATGACTTCAAATAACCGCCCAGTTTATGGCATTCCTCCTTCACCATAGCACATGTTTGGCATTTGGCCATATAATGAGCAACATCTTTCTTTAGCACTGGCCACCAGAACAGCTTTTTCATATCCCTGAACATCTTCGTGCTCCCTGGGTGGATTGAGTACTTCGTATAATGCGCTTCATACATCAGTTCTTCCCTCAATTTACCCAAATTCGGGACGTACAAACGGCCTTCTTTCCGCAAAAGACCATCATCCCAGGAGAACTTGCCCTCTGGCCCCGCTTTAGCATAGCGTAGGAGATCTTCATCTCACCCTGTTGCTCGTCGAAGCCGGTCTGCAAGGTCACACTACACCTCCGTCCAGTTCAAACATGCATCAGTGGTGGAATTCTTGTCAACACAAGAAATCTCTAACGCTTCTAACTCCTGGATGAGACGTTCATAATGCTTTTGCAACCAGCTCGCCCTTGCCGGAGCTCTCCGACTTAAGGCATCCGCGACAACATTCCCCTTCCTGGGAGTATATTGAATCTCGAAGGTGTAGTCCCCGAGGAACTCCAACCACCTTCGTTGTCACATATTCAAGTCCTTCTGCTCTACCAGGTACTTTAGGCTCTTGTGATCTGTATAGATCTCCACCTTCACACCATAAAGATAGTGTCACCACAGATTTAGTGCAAAGCTTACTGCTGCCAATTCTAAGTCATGGACGGGATAGTTTCGTTCATGCACCTTCAGCTGGCGGGAGCCATAAGCAATCACCTTTCCATTTTGCAGAAGAACGCATCCTAAGTCAGTCCCTGAGGCATCACTATAGATCACAAATCCATCGGTACCATATGGCGATGACAACACAGGCACCGTGGTCAACCGAACCTTCAGCTCTTCAAAAGCTCGCGTGCACTCTGGCGTCCAAACGAACTTCTGATCTTTTTGCGTCAGCGTGGTCAGCGACAAAGCGATCCGCGAGAAATTTGCAACAAATCTTCGATAGTAGCCCGCTAGTCCAAGGAAGCTCCTGACCTCGGCCACTGAAGACAACACTGGCCACTCCTCTATGACCCTTATCTTCGCTGGATCCACTGCTATGCCCGCTCCACTCACTACATGGCCCAGGAAAGCCACCGACGATAGCCAAAACTCGCACTTCGAGAACTTGGCATAGAGCTGATTATGCCTCAATGTATTCAACACCAATCGCAAATGCTTCTCATGATCGGCTCCTGATCTCGAGTACACCAGGATATCATCAATGAACACTATCACGAACAGATCCAGGTACTCGTGAAATATTCGGTGCATCAAGTCCATAAATACCGAGGGCGCATTACCTAGTCCAAATGACATGACCGTGAACTCGTAGTGCCCGTACCTTGTTCCAAATGCGGTTTTGGGAATATCTTCTTCCTGTATCCTCAACTGGTAGTAACCAGACTTCAAGTCCAACTTCGAATAGACGGACGATCCCACTAGCTGATCAAACAACTCATCAATCCGCAGAATCAAATATTTATTTTTCTCGGTCAGCTTATTCAGTTTGCGGTAATCAAAACATAGCCGCAAGCCACTGTCTTTCTCTTTCACAAAAAGCACAGGGGCGCTCCAAGGAGACATGCTTGGGCGTATATAACCCTGCTTCAGCAATTCTTGCAGTTGGACTTTCAACTCCGCCATTTCCTTTGGCGCGTCGTGATATGGCGAGCGGGTGACAGGTTTCGCACCTGGCACCAACTCGATCGTGAATTCAATCTCTCGCTGGGGTGGTAGCCCAAGGAGATCCTTGGGAAACACATCTTTAAACACCGACACGATTGGAACATCCCATATACTGGCTTTAGGCTCAACAACCTGAATTAGCGTGAAGTACAACTCTGCGCCCTTCCAAACAGCTTTGACAACTTGGAGTGCAGACATCAACGTCCCGCTCACTCCTCACATACCCGCAAACTTCGTCTCCTGCTCGGTATTCTGGCCCAACATGATCTCTTTGGACTAGAAATCAATCAAGGTATGCTGCTCCGCAAGCCAATCCATACCAAATATCACGTCGAATTCCGATATCGACAATATATATGCAGTCAAACAGAAATCCCTACTTACTATTTGGACCGCCACATCGTAAGCTCGATCCGTGAGCATTAAACAACCATTCGACAACACCACTCTGACGCTATCTGTCTTCACACGACTAGGTATCCCAAGCCGCGCTATAAACTCTTTAGACAGAAAAGAATACGACACACCCGTATCAAATAGTGCTCGCGCCAGTGTGTTCCAAATAATCACAAATCCTGTGATCATGTCACACATACAAACCGCATACACATATGCAATAATCAAAGCATATAAGCAATACAATGCGCAAAACTTAACTCGTACCTGTGACAATGTCACTCTGCTTGATGGCCTCCTGCAGGCCAAGATTATAGACCCGGGGCTGCGCCTGCGAGGCAGAGGACTCCACCATTGCCTTGCCATTTTCCGCATATGACGCTCCCGCCTTCTTTTCACTCGTGGGCGGCACCCGACAATCCTGGGCTATATGTCCCACCCGGCCACAATTAAAGCACGTACGAGTATTCGGCCTTGAGGTGGCCCCCGAAGTTGCTCCCGATGCAACTGAAGAAGGAGCTTATCCTGTCGTCTTGGGTCTCTTGCCCCATTTCTTCTTATAAAATGACTTCGTCGGTCGGGGCACCTTAAACTCTGGCTGTGTCACAGCCAAGGCCCTCTTCCCTTGCACCCTCTTCATATCTTTTTCCAGCGCGCAAGCAGTGTCAACTAATGCCTGGAAGCCTCGGTTCACAAAATTAGAAAGCAGGAATCTCAACTCATCCCGCAGACCTTCATAGAGCTTATTCGTCTTCCTCTGCTCATCAGCAAAAATTGAACCCGCATACCGCCCCAAGCGTGTAAACTCATGCAGGTAAGCTTCCACACTGCCATCTCCTTGCGTCAGCCTTTGGAATTCATTCTCCATGGTTATACGTTGTGCCACCGGGAGGTGCTTCGCCAGAAAGAGCCGAGAGAATTCTTCCATCGACACTTGTGTCAACGGTCTACCCGCCACATGATGTAGCTCCATCTCATCCCACCATAACCATGCCTCGCCTTCCAGCAAGAAGGTGGCTAAGGTGACTTTCTGATGCTCCTCTATTCCAATCGTTGTCATGATCCTCTTGACACGCGACAACTAGTCTTCAGCCTGCGCAGGAGATCCCACTCCCGAGAACGTAGGCAGGTGAAAACTTATGAACTGCTTTACCTATTTCTCAGCTGCTCAAGGATTCACAGCCGGTACAGTTTTTGGCCTTGCCGCGACCTGTTCTGGACTCACGGCCGGCTGCACCTGCCCAATCGGCTGTCCTTGAACTATAGCAAACAAAGCCTCAACAATTTGTCGCACAGTTTCTGCAGAAGGCGGAGGTGTAGGCACCTCAGCTGGTGCTGTACTTTCATCAGACCGTTGGGGATCCGATTGCCCCGCACCACTCCGCGTCACCCAACGGTAGACAAGACAGACACATGAGCGACTGTACACAAGCAATAACAACAAGTTAGGAATGCGCAGGTTCCTCAAACACATGTATTTGCATTCCTACCATGGACATTCAGGAGTTCAATCGTGTTAACTTGGTTCGCACAGACACGTGCTCGCCACCCCACAAAAGAAGTCGACCACGACTTCGAGAGGGAAAGACCAAGACAACTGATACCAAAAATGTAACAACCCCATCCGTTTACATAGTATATACTAGAAGGTCCGGCCAGGGCCCCATAATATATACCACAAAACAGGCGGTGACGTCACAGTATGATACCAGAGTAGCGCAGCGCACCCTAACACATTGCATTCTAGCGGAAGCCTATAACACTACACTTGAACTCCACACCTGAATGTCCAACATATAAAACCTCCACCTTTTATACACCATAGGAATGTCTTACAACACACATAAACAGTTGGCCTTATGGCCTTACAGAGCTTTCAAACAGTGGCCTCAAACATTGGCACGCAGGCCGGCCACATCAAAAGAAAACATAACACTTTCATTTCTTGTATCCTTCGAGGGCTAGCAGCGGCAGCAGCAAAAGAAGCAGGGAATTCAGCCCTTATGCGTCCCGCTCGGTTCTCCAGCACTTGCATAGGGACATTCCACCCAAGGGTGGAAAACAGAGGCAACGGTCAGCATTCAGCTGACCAAATTATAACGACCCTACCCCTTTCTCGGGGTAGTGTTATTCTTCCCTGCATGCATAACATATCACAAGCATGTATATATATCTCATATAATGTACTTTCACGCACACATGCCATCACAACCGTCAGCCACCCGACCCGACAGTCCGTGCACTCAGGTACATTCTTGGTTGTAGAAAGTAGCGAATAAGAAAGAACAAACGGATAGACTTTTGAATAATTGAAATTTTATTATCCAAAAAAGATATCATTTACAAAGGTATGACCTCCCTTATATAGAATGGAGGAGATATGAGAGAGTATAAACAAATAATGTGGGACTAAACATGTACAGGGCAGAGCGGCTAGAAATAAAGGAGACCGCACAGGCCGCGCGGTTAGACAGATGGGTTAACCGGACGGCAACTCCAGCAGGATAAGAACAAGCTGCACTGAGAGTCCGATAGACCGCCCGGTCTCCAAGCACCAGAGGAGACCGCCAGACCGCTCGGTCAACAAACCGCCAGACAAGACCGCAAGGCCGCCATGTCTAATACTTCAACACTCCCCCTCAAGCTGGAGCATAAATATCAATCATGCCCAGCATGTCACAAATGTGGAAGAAGGAAGTAGAGACCAGCTTGGTAAAGATATCTGCCAATTCCTTGTCAGAGGTGACAAATGGAGTACAAATCTGTTTCTTCAAAATCTCTTCCCGAATGAAGTGACAGTCAACCTCTATATGCTTTGTTCTCTCATGGAAGACCGGATTTCTGGATATGTATATAGCGGCCTTGTTATCACAGAACATAGAGAGAGGATAGTCATATACCTCGCCCAGGTCAAGCATGAGAGCCCGCAACCACTTTAACTCACACGTGGTTGACGCCATACTCCGGTATTCGGCTTCTGCACTGGATCTGGAGACAACAGACTGTTTCTTGCTCTTCCAACTCACGAGATTACCTCCAACAAAGGTACAAAAACTTGATGTGGATTTACGATCGCCTTTGTCATCCGCGTAACTTGAATCTGAGTAGGCCTCAACCCTCAGATGACCATTCTTCTGAAAGAGTAACCCTTTGCCTGGTGCTGCTTTGATATACTCTAAAATCTTCAGGGCAGACTGAAGATGGCACTCCCTGGGAGCTTGCATAAACTGACTGACCTTGCCTACAGCATAGGCGATGTCGGGTCTAGTCACCGTGAGATAGATGAGTTTGCCTACCAAACGTCTGTACCTTGTGACATCAGATAGAAGAGGCGAGTCATCCGTCCACGTTTTGTCTTCTCCAATAGCCATGGGAAACCGAGCCGGTTTGGCACCTGTCAATCCTGCTTCTTGTAGAAGATCAAGGGCATACTTCCGTTGGGAGAGAACCAACGAGTCAAGTTTCCGAGAGATTTCTATCCCCAAAAAGTATTTCGGGGAGCCCATATCCTTCGTGACCAAGTGCTGACGGAGGTGCTTCTTCGTCAAGTCCACACCATCTCGGTCATCGCCAGTAAGAAGAATATCATTCACATATACAGCCAAAACCACCATTCCCGAGGCCGTTTTGCGAATGAATAAGGAGTGATCGGCCGAACTCCTTTTAAAGCTGGTGGTAGCCACAATACCACTGAATTTGTCGAACCATGCCCGAGGGCTCTGCTTTAGGCCATAAATGGCCTTCTTCAAATGACATACGCGTGTCTCCCCCTGAGCAACATACCCAGGAGGTTGCTCCATATAGACGTCCTCCTGAAGATCGCCATAAAGAAAGACATTCTTCACATCAAGCTGGGAAATAGCCCAATCCCGGTTAACAGCCACAGAAAGGAGAACCCGGATGGTGCTGAGGAGAGCAACCGGAGAAAAGGTATCAAAGTAATCAATGCCGTAAGTCTGAGTGAAGCCCTTGGCCACCAGCCGGGCCTTGTAGCGATCCACAGTGCCGTCAGGGCGAAATTTCACAACGAAGACCCAGCGACAGCCAACCACATTAGTTCCCACGGGAGGAGGAACAAGGGTCCAGGTACCCCGTTCAGTAAGAGTAGCCATCTCCTCATCCATGGCAGACTTCCAATGAGGGAGAGCAAGAGCCTCCTGATAGGTGCGGGGAGTAGAAGTAGCAGAGATAGCCAAGGCAAAACACCTGCGAGAAGGAGAAAGCCGATCATAGGAAACAACTGCCGCAAGCGGGTGTTGAGTACACGCCCGCACCCCTTTGCGAAGAGCAATGGGAAGATCCAGGTCGACGGGAGCGTCAGCGACCGGAGCGTCCGTGGCGGAGAAGGCTGGCCCGGGACTAGAGAGAGACGGCGGCGGAGAGGAGGGTGGAGGGGTGGGTGGGGAGACGGACTGGGAAGGAGTCGGTGGAGGAGGAGATGGAGGTGGGAAAACGTCGAGAGGCGTGGAAGGAACGGAGAGATCAGAAGGAAGAGAAGAGGTAGGAGAGAAATAGGAAGCATTCTCGAAAAAAGTCACATCCGCGGAGACAAACTGCTTGCGGAGAAGGGGGTCAAAGCAGCAATAGCCTTTTTGAGTGGTAGAGTACCCCAAAAAGACACACTTGGTGGAATGGGGGGAAAGCTTATCGCGGGTAGCGGAGGGAGCGTGAACAAAGGCCGTACAACCAAAGACACGGAGAGGGAGAGGAAAAGGTTCCTTGTGGGGGTAGAGAATGGAGAAGGGGGTCTGGCCGTGGAGAACTGTGGAGGGAAGGCGATTGATGAGATAGCAGGCGAGGAGCACAGCGTAGCCCCAGTAGGAGCGAGGGACGTGCATCTGCGTCATGAGAGTACGAGCAACATCAAGCAGGTGACGGTTTTTACGCTCCGCCACCCCATTCTGCTGGGAGGTGTAAACACAAGTCGTTTGATGAAGCAGGCCATGTTGGTGAAAGAAAGAGAAGAACTCATGATTCAGATATTCCTTGGCATTATCAGAACGTAAAACTTTAATAGAAATAGCAAATTGAGTCTGAATCATAAAATAAAATGATTGCCAAACAGAAAAGAGTTCAGAGCGATCTTTTAACAGATACACCCAGGTACATCGTGAAAAATCATCTATAAAAGTGACAAAATAGGAACTACCCCGACCAACAGTGAGGGTAGGAGCCGGACCCCATACATCAGAATGAATAAGATCAAATGAGCGAGAGGAGCCACGACCTTGCTTCAGTGGGAAGGAGGAGCGATGATGTTTGCCAAGCTGACACGCATCACAGTTGAGCGGAGAACTGGTAGGAGGTAAGTGGGGCAGAAGCTGTCGAAGAATCCGAGGAGGAGGATGTCCAAGGCGAAGATGCCATTGAAGGAGATCTGTGGAGGAGGAGTAGGCGGACAGAGCGGAAACATCGTCGAGGAAGTAGAGGCCGCCGCTCTCAGTCCCAGTAGCAATCGTCCGCTGGGTCCTCGGGTCCTGAAAAGAACAAGTAGTAGGAGTGAATAAGACGGAGCACTGAAGTTGCCGGCATAAAGTAGTAACAGATAACAAATTGCACAGGAACTTCGGGACATAGAGGGTGTCCTCCAAGCAAAGCGAGAGGGTGAGTTGAACCAGGCCCGTTCCATGAACCGGGGATGGGGAACCATCCGCCACACGAACCGGGGGTAAGCGGTCATGTGTCTCAAGACGGGAGAAGCAATGAGGGTTGCCAGTCATATGATTTGTTGCACCGGAGTCAATCAGCCATTTACCTTGGGTAACGACGTGGGCACTACCTGACGTCGTGGCCATAGAGGCAGACGGCCGAGAAGAGGCGGAGGCCGAAGAAGGAGCATCACCGGAAGGGCGAAGATGAGGATGTTTCTGCCAGAAGCGGTCAACAGAGTGGGCGGTACGACCACAGTGAGAGCAGAGGAACCGGGATGAACCCCGTCCGCCGGAGTGGCCGCGGCCACTAGGTCCCCCCCTCTGAGCTTGGTGAGCAAAGGAGTCCTGGGAAGGGGGTGAGGCCAACAGAGGCCGCTGGAGCAGCGAAGTAACAGCGGCAATGCGAGCCGCAGTGGCATCCAAAGTAGGAGATTCTGCCTCACCCAGGATCTACTGGCGGATCATATCATAGGAATCGGGAAGACGAAGAAGATAACAAACAACCAGGAGTTCCTGAAAGTGTTTGTGCTGTTCGGCCAAGTCTGTGGAGAATGGGCGATTCTGGAGGATTTCAGCACCAAGAGCCTGAACCTGTTGATAAGCCAAAGCAGGAGACATGGAAGTGCGGGCGAAGAGGTCCGCATAGAGAGTATAAATGCGGGACATCTGGCCCCCCTTCGAATAGAGAGCAGCGAGGTGAAGCCAGACGGCCTTGGCTGTCTCATCATGGCGAATGACGGGAAGGCACTCATCAGAAAGGCTGTTGGCCAGACAGGTGCGGACAAGAGAATCACTCGCATCCTAGTCATCAAACTCAGGAGAGGTATGAGGAGGAGGGTCATTGGTGAGGTGATGACGCTTGCGTTGAGAGCGAAGGAGAAAAGTGAAAGAAACGCTCCAATCGGGATAGTTGGAGCCAACAAGCTTAGAAAGGGTGCCAAGGTTACCCGAAGGAGGAGGTGGAGAAGCAGCTGCAGGAGTAGTGGTGAGACCAGAAGTAGTCATAGAACCCAGCAAGAAACCGCAGCGGATAAAAAAGGAAGAAGCTGCGCGAACACAAGCGGATAGAAAGCAGTCAAAGGCACAACGGGGAAGAGGTCGCGCAGACTGAAAAGGCCGAGCAAAGAGAAGAGGAGGCAAGAAGCAGCAAAAACAACAAGTCGCAGGCCGGGCGAACAGAAACAGGCCGCAACGACTAGGAAGTCGGAGAGGCAAGAAGGAACCAGGAGCGCGGTGACAATGAAACAGGTCGCGGCGACGAATAGCAGCAGGAGAAGAGAACCAAGGAGAAGCAAGCCGCGCGAACAGGGCAGCGGATAGAAACAAGCCGCGCGAACAGGGCAGCGGACAGAAGAGAAGGCATGCCGCGAGACAGGTCGCGGAAAGCGGAAAACAAGCCGCGAGAATCAGAGAGCGCACACAATCAGGAGGAAACGACCGTGTCCTCTGATACCATGTAGAAAGTAGCGAATAAGAAAGAACAAATGGATAGACTTTTGAATAATTGAAATTTTATTATCCAAAAAAGATATCATTTACAAAGGTATGACCTCCCTTATATAGAATGGAGGAGATATGAGAGAGTATAAACAAACAATGTGGGACTAAACATGTACAAGGCAGAGCGGCTAGAAATAAAGGAGACCGCACAGGCCGCGCGGTTAGACAGATGGGTTAACTGCACGGCAACTCCAGCAGGATAAGAACAAGCCGCACTGAGAGTCCGATAGACCGCCCGGTCTCCAAGCACCAGAGGAGACCGCCAGACCGCTCGGTCAACAAACCGACAGACAAGACCGCAAGGCCGCCCGGTCTAATACTTCAACATTGGTGTACTGACAAACTAATTACCCATCACTGTATCAGAGTCACAGCCCAACGACAACTCACTTGAGCATTTACTCCATGGCTTGCAGTCGGAGTTTTATAGTCTTAGTGAACCGGGATTGGCCCGTAACCCCCATTGTATCACGGCGCGCAGGCCTAAGACTCTTGCTATGCGCTCCAACAGACCACACTTTCAGGTCTCACGTCAGACGGACATAGCGCAGGTCGGATCCTCCACCCCCCGTTGCTCAAATCGCCTTGCCATCACCGAGCATAACGTACTCGCGGCTAAATCAAAGGTGCGGGTTGGTCTCACCGATCCTGTTCTGGCATTCAGGCCAGGGTGTTTTCCTGGGCGCACCAGTACTTACTATTACACCCATTCATCTCACACATCATTAACGGATCTTTCCTGGGCGCACCAATACTTCCTGCTACTCTCTTGACAGGTATGACTCCGCAATGTCAAGGGTCTTTCCTGGCTAACCATGCCAGTACTTCCTGTTAATCTCTTCACAGGAACCACCCAAGAACATCAAGCATCAAAAGGGTATTTTTTGGATGTCTAGTCCAGTATTTCCTACTACTCGCTTCACAGCTATAACCCAATAGCACAAGCATAACACAGATATTTTCCTGGACTACCACTCCAGTACTTCCTGCTACTTTCTTTCATAGGTCCAATCCGTCGACTCCTAAACTACACGTTTATCACGGAGTCTTCTTCGGCTCGTATGCAACATCACTAATCCAGACCAACTTATCCAGATGGGCTTTACACAGCATGCCTATTCCGTACTCAATTTCCGGATCTATATACCAAACAAGAGGGGATTCCATGAATCTACTCAAAGACTCCCACAACAAGCCACCCTCTGGTGGGGGAATCACGTGCATATGCCAAAAAGGAAGCCTTCACATGGCTAGGAAGAAAGGTCGTTACCCTTGAAGACCGCTTCGGTGCCATGAACTCCTAGCTGGATAGAAATAACCACAACAGCTTTTCCTTCGCAAAGATGGCCTCGGATCTCAGCTTGACACTCTCAAGCTCCACCAGAGATCATCCCCTCTTCTTCTTCCTCCTTCTTCCTTTCCCTTTCTCTCTCTAAAATTGTAGAAAGATGAAGGCCAACATAAAATGAAACTTTCCTTCTCAGTTTTTGGCCTTAAGGAAGCAGGAAGGTATCTCAGCCCTTAGATCCCAACTGAAGAAAATGAACGGCCACGAAAAAGCTGTAAAATCACTTTTCGGGTCCGACACGCCCTGTGACACGCCCGTGTCACAGGCCGTGTTCTCTAAGCGGTGCTCAAACCTCCTTATCCCGACACAGGTCATGCCCACGGTACACGCCCGTATCAGCCCAGGGTACACTCCCGTGTCAGCCCAGACACGCCCGTGTCATAGGGCGTGTACCTCACTCGAGTCATACTCGCGACCTACTCGAGAGGACTACTCGAGTAGTTAGTCCTGACACGCCCGTGTTACATGACCGACACGCCTGTGTTCCTTAGGTACTCGAGACATTTCTACCCACTCGAGACATTTCCTCGAGATCTACTCGAGTCATCAACATAGAACGGGGCACGCCTGTGTCCGAAGGATGACACACCCGTATCACCACTACTCGAGTCCTACTCGAGACCTAATCGAGATAATCACTCGAGTAGTCGTTTGGGTCGAACACGCCCGTGACATGCCCCATGACACGCCCATGACATGGGGCGTGTTCCTCCTGAATACTTCGTCAAACGGATTTTCGTCGAACTCTCGACGTCTCCGCACCCGAGCAGGACATGCCCTGGGACACGCCCGTGTCCCAGGCCGTGTCACCCAAAATTTTCCCATTTTGAACTTTGTGCTGTTACAATACGCGTCATGATGTCACGTAAGCAGGGGATAACTGTGGACGCTCAGGCAAAACTCCTACTTATCACATAAAGAAAGATCTTTAAGTTATTTAGAGACAAATCCAGTTTAAGTGAAGCAGTTAGCTGCATCCCTTGGCTTAGTGACTCATCTAGTCCACGAGGAAAATAGTTATACGCTGTAGAAAATACTTCTTTTATTAGGTTAGACATCCTACATGAGTATAAAGGTCCCCATAGGACAATTCACGATTTGCAAAGCTCTAGGTTTATAATAGTAGTAAAAATTGCTTTTTACGGTCGCTAAATATATAGATTTTGAATTTCAAAACATGCAATGCATGGAGTAATGATAGTAGTTTTTATACTTGAAAAATACCTATCATGTAGTCCTAGCATAAGACATCCCAGAGTGCAAGTAATCCAAATGGTCAGAAAGAAAACAAACAAGCAGCTAGCAAGCATCCAAAACCAACAATCCTGTGGGCGTCAACAATTTGACACGAACCCACATAATATAAAAGTATGTCTGAACTAGGTAAAGTAAACTAAAATAACAAACTACCTCGCAACGGCGAGCTAAAAACCACAACCAACACTGCTGCTCTGGAACTCCAAAACTAGCTCCACTTCCGGCCACAGCTATGATCCTGAGGAATTCCAAAGACAGAATAACTCAGCAAGAAAATACAAGCGATGGCCTAAAAAGTGAGGCAAAGTAAATAGAGGTCAAAGGGATACCAACCCAAGACCAAAAATGCTAAAATAAAGTACCGCAGTAAGGTACAAAAATCGGAAAGGATCACTTACATGAATCGTCACGTACAACAAAAGACTACAAATGCTCAAAACTATAAGGGAAAAAAATCACGATTAAAACATCGGGAAGAATTACATAACTCTATTTGACACATGTGGTCAACTCCACCAAAAACAACACGGGCGAGGTGGTTAACTCATTCGGACACACCCCCACAGACATATTATCCGTCTAATTACTGGGGAGACTCAAACACTCCACCATTCACCGCAAATGCCCAAACACCTGATAGAGTTCCGCATGGTATTAATTAGGGACCGTCACATTCAGTAACGACCTGGGTTTAGAGCTCAGAGGCCCACCACAACCCTTCCTGGGCCTGGCGGCTTGTCTCGCCCCACGACATCGCTATGAAGGAAACCATGATATAAATCTCAAGACTTGACACATCAGATTCTACTAAACATATCTAGATTTAAGAAATGGTTGATCAACCTTTAGGAAGGATTTACAATCCTAGATAAACTATAGCACGCCCTACATAATAGTTAAGGGACGGTTACAAGAGCAAGATTCGACCACATCATCAAAACATATACCACTTCACGAGGTTAGATTAACAAAATCAAGAACATTAAAATACAAGTGGATTTAAACAAAGGACTAAGAGATCACTATAATCAACAAGTTATTAATGATAACAATAACAAAAAGTTAGAAATTTCAGCAGATCGGGAGAAAGAAGTGTAGAGAGGAGTAAAACCATCACTTGCCTTGGTTTGCCGGATGAGGCCTCCAAATCGCACCTCAGGGTAGATCGGGACTAGGGAAGATGGGTGAAGTCGAAATCTGAACAGAAATGGACGAAATAGAGGTTAGGGACAAAAAACCTAACGAGAAAAACTCAAGAAATGAGGAAGATTTTCCACGATAACGTAGCTCTCGTTGAGAGCTTTCCGGATCTATGTTCGGTTCAAGATTTCGAGCACTGGAGCACCGTCGGCGGCCACCGGAAGAATAACTGAAGAACTTTCTCTCTCTCTCTCTCTCGCTCAGGCCGCTCTGGTTCGGGAAAATGAATAGAAGTTCGGTTCCAAGATGGAAGAAGAAGTACACATTTATATAAGGTATAATTATAATATTAAAATAACTTTTACCTAAAACAGTTAATTTTCTAAGAAAAGAACCAGGGGAGAGGGTTAGTTGGACCGGACCTCTCGAGAAGAAGTCAGGATTTCTCGAGTGGAATGAAGGTTTCTCGGGAATAGAAGGGGGCATCTCGAGAACTGACGAGGACATCTCGAGAACTAAAGAATATTCTCGACTACAGGATAAAGGTATCTCGAGAACTGATGAAGACCTCTCGAGAACTAATGAAGCTATTGTTGGGAACAGAAGAAAAATTCTCGGGAACAAGAAGTCTTTTTCTCGAGAACAAAATAGGGCTTTCTCGAGATCAAGACAAGACTTTCTTGAGAATAAGAGCAGATCTCGAGTACTAAAATGGATTTCTCGTGAAGAGACTATGGATCTCTCGAGAAGAGCTTGTGGGCATCCCGAGAACAACGAATCGATTTCTCGAGAATAAAAGAGGATTTCTCGAGAACAAAAAGGGGCACTTCTCGAGAGCTTCAAGAACTCTCGTGAATTAGAGTAGGGATATTTGATAATACGGTTTGCAGTCAATTTTATTAGGATATTTTCGGGGTTTTAAAGCACATCATGTCTTGTAAAGTACTTATTTTGATTCCCCTTTTTATATATTTTTGTCGCTAATGCATTTTTTCTGCTTTTTGCAGGTTTTCACGGCTTTCAGCCGAATTTTGCTATGACACGCCCCAAGGTCACGCCCTACCCGGGCGTGTACCTAGGGCGTGTAACCTAGAGGAATGAAGCAATTGGTCCGAAACTGCATTCCGTGGAAACTTAGTGTACACGCCCTCTATCACGCACATGTCACATCCGACACGGGCGTGTTCTAGAGGCGTGTCCCTAGGTTCCAAGGAATCGCCGCAATGCGCTCGTTTTTCCCGCTCCACCGTCGCACCGAAAGTGTCACGCCCCAGGGTCACGCCTGACCCGGGCGTGACATATGGGCGTGTACTTCAGCAATTCCGCCCGTCACCTCCAGCATTCAATTTCAGCTCAACAAAGTCACGCCGCAAAGAACACGCCCCAGGTACACGCCCTACCAGGGCGTGACTTGTGGGCGTGTACTTCAACTACTTCGTCAGAATTAAATTCCAGCCCGAAAAAGTCGTGCCGAATGTGTCACGCCCCAGGGTCACGCCCGACCCGGGCGTGACAGGGGGCGTGACCCGACCCGAAAAATTCTATAAATAGAGCCAAACTCTAAGGGTTCAGGGACACTTTTGGATTGAGAGGGGAGGTTCTGTCCTTTGTATTTTTGAACTTTCTTAAGCATGTCTCTCCATTTTTAGTTCTTAGCTCTAGCTTTATGCTTTCCCTGTATTAGTTCCTAGCTTCGTTCTGTAGTATAATGTTAATGATAGTGTAGTTTACCTTTCCATGCACTTGTAATCTCTGGTTTTCAAGCTGTAAGATCCCTGTTTCCATTAATAAAAAGTGTTGTTTTCTTTTTTGTTTCTGCTCTGTTTTCATTATTCTTCTTCTACTCATCCCCCCTCTTCCACCTCACCATGATTAACTAATCCTCCATGTACTCGATCTTGATGATCCGAGGTTCGAGTGATTAGGTTATGATGCTTTGAATCTTACCTTTTCTTTTTAGGGTTTAGCTTTGAATTACTCTTGATTTATCACGGGTTGGAGGTATATCATCGATATATACTCTCCACCTTTGCTTTCATTCTGGGCTAGCCGAGAGGCCGAAAGTTTGAAATGAGCACTCAAGAGTAAAGGGAGTTGTTCGCACCCCTCGAGAGAGGCAGACGTTCAAATCTCCCGGATTAGAGTAAAATCCAATAGTGGGGTTCACCGCGTAAAGCGAGTTTTAGGCCTCCGATTTAGGCGAGAGTCGGTCGGACCTTCCTAAACTCAGTTAGGCACGACCTTCGAGAGAAGCGTGTCAATATTCATGGAACCTCCACGGTCAAGGACCTTTACCCTAATTAGCTTAGGTTTATTTATCATATTTTTCTAACCACTCTTGCCGAGGTGATTTCTGATCGAGTGCATTTTCCCCTCATCGTTACTAAGCTTAAGTTTAATCGCTCTTTTAGCTCTCTTTATCTTTTCATGCAAGTAGCTCTCTTTCATTGCAAGTATTTCTCTTCCTTTAGTATGTTCAGCTTTCTTCTAAAAAACCTAATTTTTCCGTCGATAAAATAATAGATTTCGTGTGAGTAAGCTTACTCAACTATTCCCGGATTTTAATACGACACTTGTGTCCCCTAGCTGCATTTCGATAGGTATACTTACCTTGTTGGATTGTTAGTTTGGTTATTTTCTCCGTGCAGATATCTAAGAGACAATCAAGTTTTTGGCGCCGTTGCCGGGGAAGAAACGCTCGTTGATAAATTGAAAACACGAATATATTAATTTTATCACTTCTCTTTCTCACCCTCCTTCTTAAAATTTTTCCGCCTACTCACTTGAGTTAAATGGCTGGATTTTGTTCAAGCAAGTGTGCGTATTTTTAATTTTTCCGCCTACTCACTTGAGTTAAATGACAGGCTTTATTTCAGTAGAGTGTGCGTATTTTTAATTTTTCCGCCTACTCACTTGAGTTAAATGGCTGGATTTATTTCAGTAAAGTGTGTTTACTTTCTGTAGAGTGGGTGTGTTTTAATTTTCTGTCGAGTGCGTGAGTGTAGCTTTTATTTTCCGCCTACTCGCTCGGAGTTAAATGGCTGGATTTTAATTACCGCCTACTTAATAGAAACCCACATCACAAATTTTTCTACACCACCTAACTCTCTCGAAAAGGGCAAAGTGGCTCTAAATGCCACTATCTTGTCTAGTACCTTGCGAACCCTTCACCGGGTAGCCCTTGGGAAGTTCGGGAGTTAAAACATAAAAAAATCTATTTCAAAAAAAAATTTTGAACTTCATTAGCTCTTTTATTTTCTAGTCTTTCTTCTCCTCTCTTCTTCTAGTGTATGACCCGCGGAAGTCCATCGGTTACTTTGGACCTGGACCACGAAATTGAGCGTACTCTTCCGAGAAGATCGCGATTTCAAGGCCCTACTACCCAAGTGCCGGTTGAGGATTCCGAGTCATTTTCTACCTTAAGAATGACAGAACCCAACGTGGAGGAAGCCGTGCAAAGGCCTATGTCCTATTATGCACGACCGAATCTCGAGGGTACAGAATCTAGTATAGTTCGCCCTGCAATAAATAATAATAATTTCGAACTGAAGCCTAGCATAATTCAAATGGTGCAGCAGTATGTGCAATTTGACGGGCTTCAAGATGAAGACCCGAACGCACACATAGCCAGCTTTCTTGAGATTTGTGACACCTTCAAGATAAATGGTGTCACAAATGATGCTATTAGGCTAAGATTATTTCCTTTCTCTCTTAAAATTAAGGCTAAGCAGTGGCTGAACACCCTTCCTAAAAATAGCATAACTACTTGGACTCAATTAACTGAAAAATTTTTGGCCAAGTATTTTCCGCCTGCTAAAACTGCAAAACTTAGGAATGACATTTCTGCCTTTGGACAAATAGACTCTGAGACCCTTTACGAAACCTGGGAAAGATTTAAAGAATTACTAAGACGATGCCCACATCACGCTCTGCCTGTATGGTTGCAGGTGCAGACGTTCTATAATGGGATAAATCAAAGCACAAAGCAAATGATAGACGCATCTTCTGGCGGTACTTTAAACCATAAGACCCCGGAGGCAGCTCTTGAGCTGTTTGAGGACATGGCCATGAACACTTAGCAGTGGAATGAGCCTAAGTCCCGCCAAAACAAACCTGCAGGTCTCTTTGAAGTGGACAACGTCTCCCAACTCGCACTGCAAGTTGAAATATTAAGCAAAAAAATTACGGAGATGACTGCTGCCTCCGCCCCTCAGGTATGAGAATCTGCAACTCCTCCCGCCGAACATTTGGATTATGTAAATAATATTCCTAGAACTGCTTTTAATAATTTTTCTGCTGCAAATTATCATCCTCCTGGTTTTAATTTTCCGAATAGTTATAATCCTGCGTTAAGAAATCATCCGAATTTTTCGTGGAGCAATCCATCGAATGCTGTGCACCCGCCACCGCAAAGTGATTTTTCTACACCACCACCACCTCCTCAAAGTTTTCCAAAACCTCCAAATTTGGAGGAAATGTTTTCAAAATACATGAATGCTAATGACGCTACGATTAGAACCTTAACCGGAAGTGTTAAAAATTTAGAAAATCAGGTAGGACAGCTCGCTAAAATGATTTCTGAGCGACCCGTAGGGTCTCTTCCTTCCAATACCGAGCCCAACCCGAGAGAGCAAGCGAAAGCTATAACTCTTCGGAGTGGGAAGAAAGTTCCCGATACGATAAGTGAAGAGCCCGAGGCAATCTCCGCTTCCGCTTTAAAAAATCAAAGCTCCATTCCCGTTTTAAAAATTCCACCCTCTGCCGAAGAAATTATCACTCCTATTTTAGAAAAACAACCCACTCCACCACCCACCTTTAAAAATAATCTATCCCCGCCATACCCTTCCGAACTTAATAAACAACGACAGGATGATCAATACACCCATTTTTTAGAAATGTTTAAACAAATCCACATAAATCTGCCTTTCCACGAAGCCATATCCCAGATGCCGAAGTACGCAAAATACCTCAAGGACCTCCTAACCAACAAGAAGAAGTTAGAGAACCTTTCTCATGTCACGTTAAATGCCGAGTGCTCAGCGGTTTTGACAAACGGATTACCGAAGAAAATCAGTGACCCGGGTAGTTTCTCTATCTCGTGTGTCTTTGGTGATCTCTTTGTCAAACACGCTTTAGCCGACTTAGGTGCGAGTATTAATCTTATGCCCCTCTCGTTGTTTAAAAAGTTAGGAATTTGTAGTCTCAACCCCACACGCATGAGTATCCAGCTCGCCGACAGATCAGTCAAATACCCGTTAGGAATAGTGGAGGACGTCCTAGTCAAAGTTAACAAGTTCATCTTCCCGGTGGACTTTGTCATTTTGGACATCAAAGAAGACGTCGAGGTTCCCCTGATCCTTGGCCGACCCTTCCTTGCCACCTCCCGAGCTATCATTGACGTAAGCAATGGTAAGCTCTTCCTTCGAGTGGGCGACGATGAGGTAACTTTCTCTATCACCCCCTCGATGAAGAACACACTAGCTAATGATGACTCCTGTTTTTTCATGGATACCGTAAGTGAAGAATCCTTCTCTCACACCTCTGATTTTGAAGAAGAATTTTCCAATTTTTGTTCCTCTCCTACTCCTCCAACTGAATCTCTACACCTAAGTGAAGAATCCTCCACCCGCCTTTCTGATTTTGAAAAAGAATTTTTTGATTTCTGTTCCTCTTCTACTTTTCCAACTGAATCGCTGCACGAAGCCTCCATGGCCGCTAGCAACACCCCTTTTAATTTTACATATAAAAAGTGTACGAGGACATAGTTTTTGAAAAAGAACAAATTTCCAAAATCTCGTATGATGACCCCCCTACCTTGCAACTGAAAGAACTACCAGAGCACCTTCGATACGCTTTCTTAGAAAAGGACTCCAAGCTGCCTGTCATAATTTCGGCCTACCTCACGGATGCACAAAAGGATAAACTTCTTTCAGTTTTACAAAAGCATCGCCAAGCTATTGCTTGGCAGATATCTGATATCAAGGGCATAAGCCGATCTTTCTGCACTCATAAAATCTTAATGGAAGATAATTCACGTAACTCTATACAACCTCAGCGCCGTATAAACCCAAACATGAAAGACGCAGTTAAGGGAGAGGTTATGAAATTGTTAGACGCAGGAATTATCTATCCTATATCCGACAGTAAGTGGGTTAGCCCAGTACAGGTAGTACCAAAGAAGGGAGGGATAACGGTCGTAAGTAATGAAAATAATGAATTAATCCCGACTCGGACGGTGACCGGATGGCGAATGTGTATAGATTACCGTAAGTTGAATGACGCCACCCGCAAGGATCACTTCCCCTTGCCGTTCATTGATCAAATTTTAGAACGACTTTCCGGACATAGCTTTTATTGTTTTCTCGATGGCCTCTCGGGGTATCTTCAAATCCCCATCTCCCCCGAGGACCAGGAGAAAACTATGTTTACTTGTCCCTTCGGCACCTTCGCCTACCGAAGAATGCCGTTTGGATTGTGCAATGCGCCAGCTACATTCCAACGATGTATGCTCGCCATCTTTGACAAGTACGTAGAAAGCATTATGGAAGTTTTCATGGATGATTTCTCCGTGTTCGGGAATTCCTTCGATAGTTGCTTAGAGAACCTTAAAAAAGTCTTAGAGCGATGCGAAGAAACTAACCTCGCCTTAAATTGGGAAAAATGTCATTTTATGGTGAGGGAAGGGTTAGTTTTGGGACATAAAATTTCTGAAAGTGGTATTGAAGTAGACGTTGCGAAAATAGAAGTTATCGAGAAGCTGCCGCCACCTACGAACATAAAAGCTATAAGAAGTTTCCTGGGTCATGCGGGTTTCTACCGCCGCTTCATAAAGGACTTTTCCAAAATCACCAAGCCCCTTACCCATCTCTTAGAAAAAGACGCCCCATTCATCTTTGATGACCTCTGTCTAGCTGCCTTCAATTTAATAAAAGAAAAATTAGTTAATGCCCCAATCATGATAGCTACGGTGTGGGATCTTCCATTTGAGATAATGTGTGATGCGAGTAGTTATGCGGTGGGAGCCGTACTAGGTCAACGTATTTCCAAAAACTTCCACCCCATTTATTACGCTAGTAAAACACTCACATCTGCACAGGAAAATTACACCACAACCGAGAATGAGCTCTTAGCTGTAGTATTCGCTTTTGACAAATTTCGCCCTTATATTACTCTTTCGAAAATTATTGTTTTTACGGACCACTCGGCGCTCAAATATCTTCTCTCTAAAATGGATGCCAAGCCTCGCTTGATTCGCTGGGTCTTACTCCTCCAGGAGTTTGAATTAGAGATCCGTGAAAAGCGAGGTGCCGAGAACTTGGCCGCCGACCACCTTTCGCGCCTAGACAACCCATTTATAGAACAATTAGATGAAAATTCTTTTCATTAATATTTCCCTGATGAGAAGCTGTTCATAATTAAAACATCTACTTCTCCTTGGTTTGCCCGCATCACCAACTATCTAGTGGCCCGTGTGCTCCCAAAAGAGTTTTCATCTCAGCAAAAGAAGAAATTCTTTTATGAGCTGAAAAACTATTTTTGGGAGGACCCGCATCTTTTCAGAATTTGTGCCGGCCAATTGATCAGGAGGTGTGTTTCGTTTGATGAAGGATTAGATATTATTAAACATTTGCATGAAGGACCGACAGGTGGGCACTATCAAGCTGCTTGCACCGCTCACAAAGTGTTAAGCGCGGGTTTTTACTGGCCCACCCTATTTAAAGACGCGCATGCCTTTGTGAGTAGGTGTGATAGTTGCCAACGGTCGGGGAATATTTCGAATAAAAATGAAATGCCACAAAATTATTTCCGAGAGTTCGAAGTTTTCGACCTCTGGGGGATTGATTTTGTCGGCCCTTTTCCTTCTAGCTTCGGGAATAAGTACATTTTAGTTGTCGTTGATTATGTTTCGCGTTGGGCCGAAGCCCAAGCTCTTCCTATGAATGACGCCCGAGTCGTAGTTAATTTCCTAAAAAAATTATTTTCTCGATTCGGTACGCCGCGCGCTATCGTTAGTGATAGGGGTTCCCATTTCTGTAACGCGCAATTTTCAAAAATCCTAACTAAATATGGCGTTACTCATAAGCTTTCCACTGCCTACCACCCCCAAACTAACGGACAAGTCGAAGTAGTGAATAGTGAAATAAAAAGAATTTTAGAAAAGACTGTTTCAACATCTAGAAAAGACTGGTCAGCCAAATTAGACGATGCTCTATGGGCCTACCGAACATCGTACAAAACCGCCCACGGATGTACGCCATATCGGTTGGTTTATGGAAAATCGTGTCATTTACCCGTAGAGTTAGAACACTGCGCCTTTTGGGCCTTACGATTTTTAAACTTCGATCCCCACTCTGTCGGCGATTTTAGAAAATTTCAACTTAACGAACTCGACGAGTGGCGCTCTTACGCATATGAAAATAACAGACTTTATAAAGAGCGGACGAAGCGTTTACACGATCGACATCTTAGGCACCCAAAAATATTTAAGCCAGGCGACCAAGTTCTTCTTTATAATTCTCGTTTACGTTTATTTATTCCCGGGTAAATTAAAATCACGTACGTCAACTGCCTTTTATTGTTTTAGAAGTCTTTTCTTATGGTACTGTTTTAATTTCCCACCCTGATAAGGGTACTTTCAAAGTGAATGGTCAGCGTCTTAAACTATATTTCTGTGATGATGTCAGTCTCAACCCTGTTAACTCTATCTTTCCGGTCCTGACATTTGATTAATCTGAACTTTATTTTTCTCATAAACTTTGAACTTTATTCGAACTTTATTTTTAAACAATATTTGGGACATTCTTATTTTGATGCGTCGAGCTCAAACGACGCTTTAAACAAAGGGCGCTCTTGGGAGGCAACCCAAGTTATCTTTTTCTGTTTTCTTTATTTCACAATTTTTACCCCGACTGGCTCCGGCAAGCTGAAACTTCTCTGATCGCCTGCTCCAACGGTTCTGATTCCATGACAAAGTCCACCAGACGACGTTTCCTGAAGATCCACAGCACACGCATGGAGGAGTAGCATCACTCAGCTTTCCCTGCCACATAAAACCGGGGAAGTACCTGTTTTTCAATTCTGTCTTTCATTTCTGTACTTTACTTTTCTCTCGTTCTCCGACCTCCTTCTCCATTGAGGACAATGTAGATTTTAAACTTGGGGGATGAGTTCCTCCTCTTTGCTTTTCTGTAAATATCCAACAAATCCAAAAAAATCCAAAAAATATATATATATAGCTGCATTTTGGTATTTCAATAAGTACCCCATGTTTATATTTTGTTTTTCTCAAACTTTTTTATAAACAACGTAGTTAATTATAATTTTTTTAATCATTTTTTTATCATATTTCACAAGTAAAATGTTGGTCATGCTGTGTTTCTAATTCACGGTAGCATGCTAAGGTGAAATATTTCTCTAAAACGTGCATTTCTATTATGGTTTTCCGTTCTTTATTTTCTTTACTTTCTCTAAAATTTATCATCCACTATTTTCCTTTTCGTCTTTTGATAATTTTTGTAAGAACAAATTTTGAATAACATAGTAGATATGAACGATCCAAGTCACATATTGTTTTTATTTTCAAGATAATTTCATCAATCTTCTTTTATTATCTCGAACTTGCTTTTTGAAATTTATCAACTCTATGTTTTAAATAAATTTTAAAAAAAAGCGTGAAAATGATTTAGGCCATTTTTGTTTACGTTTGAGCTTTCCTGCCAACCTAAAATCTTTTACTACTAGTTAGCTGCTTTTGAGCCTTTTTTCCAAATTCATTTGATAACTCCACATAGCATTTCATTTTCACCAAAGCCCAAATTCCTACCTATCTAATCACGCTAATTTTTTTTTTGAGCTTCATTCTAAAATTTTCATGATAGGAAATTTTGTGTTATCTTTGGCGAAATTGTTGAACAAAGTGTACTCAAAAGCAATGTTTTGAATAAAAAGGAAAAAAAATGAATGATGAAAAAAATAAAAAAATAAATAATAATAAAGAAAAAAAAGGAGAAAAAAAACATTATATATATATACATATTTTGTTTAAAATAAATTTTTGAAACTCGTTGTTTTGGTTTAGTGTGATTTTTAAGCCTCCATGTTTATATTTGAATTCCACTCCTATTCATAATCCTAAACCAAACGTTTCGGTCCCATTAAGTCCTTTTGATTCACGCCTTTTTTTTAATTTTATTTAACAACTAAGAAAAGAAGAAAAGTAAATCGGTTTTAGTTTTGGATTTAAACTTAGATTTTTGTTATTTAATTGATATAATTATAATGCGTTGCTTGGATCTAGTAATAACTCAATACGTTCTTTTCATTTTCATTGCCTTGCTTAAATCTATTTAAAGAATTTCGTCAAAATTCTGGATGATTTATTTTTATTAAGTAAAGTTTATAAAAGTTAAACCATACCAAAATAATTGTTTTAGATTTACGTTTTACATTCTCGCTACCTAGAATTTCGCATAGTACTTGTGTAAGTATGATTAAAACTTTTTGAATTAGTCACTTTTTATGATTAGCTAGTTTTATATCTTTGCTTGGGGACAAGCAAAACTTAAGCTTAGGGGAATTTGATAATACGGTTTGCAGTCAATTTTATTAGGATATTTTCGGGGTTTTAAAGCACATCATGTCTTGTAAAGTACTTATTTTGATTCCCCTTTTTATATATTTTTGTCGCTAATGCATTTTTTTTGCTTTTTGCAGGTTTTCACGGCTTTCAGCCGAATTTTGTTGTGACACGCCCCAAGGTCACGCCCTACCTGGGCGTGTACCTAGGGCGTGTAACCCAGAGGAATGAAGCAATTGGTCCGAAACTGCATTCCGTGGAAACTTAGTATACACGCCCTCTGTCACGCCCGTGTCACATCCGACACGGGCATGTTCTAGAGGCGTGTCCCCAGGTTCCGATGAATCGCCGCAACGCGCTCGTTTTTCCCGCTCCACCGTCGCACCGAAAGTGTCACGCCCCAGGGTCACGCCTGACCCGGGCGTGACATATGGGCGTGTAATTTAGCAATTCCGTCGGTCACCTCCAGCATTCAATTTCAGCTCAACAAAGTCACGCCGCAAAGAACACGCCCCAGGTACACGCCCTACCAGGGCGTGACTTGTGGGCGTGTACTTCAACTACTTCGTCAGAATTAAATTCCAGCCCGAAAAAGTCGCGCCGAATGTGTCACGCCCCAGGGTCACGCCCGACCCGGGCGTGACAGTGGGGCGTGACCCGACCCGAAAAATTCTATAAATAGAGCTCAACTCTAAGGGTTCAGGGACACTTTTGGATTGAGAGGGGAGGTTCTATCCTTTGTATTTTTGAACTTTTTTTAGCATGTCTCTCCATTTTTAGTTCTTAGCTCTAGCTTTATGCTTTCCCTGTATTAGTTCCTAGCTTCGTTCTGTAGTATAATGTTAATGATAGTGTAGTTTACCTTTCCATGCACTTGTAATCTCTAGTTTTCAACCTGTAAGATCCCTGTTTCCATTAATAAAAAGTGTTGTTTTCTTTTTCGTTTCTGCTCTGTTTTCATTATTCTTCTTCTACTCATCCTCCCTCTTCCACCTCACCATGATTAACTAATACTCCATGTACTCGATCTTGATGATCCGAGGTTCGAGTGATTAGGTTATGATGCTTTGAATCTTACCTTTTCTTTTTAGGGTTTAGCTTTGAATTACTCTTGATTTATCAAGGGTTGGAGGTATATCATCGATATATACTCTCCACCTTTGCTTTCATTCTGGGCTAGCCGAGAGGCCGAAAGTTTGAAATGAGCACTCAAGAGTAAAGGGAGTTGTTCGCACCCCTCGAGAGAGGCAGACGTTCAAATCTCCCGGATTGGAGTAAAATCCAATAGTGGGGTTCACCGCGTAAAGCGAGTTTTAGGCCTCCGATTTAGGCGAGAGTCGGTCGGACCTTCCTAAACTCAGTTAGGCACGGCCTTCGAGAGAAGCGTGTCAATATTCATGGAACCTCCACGGTCAAGGACCTTTACCCTAATTAGCTTAGGTTTATTTATCATATTTTTCTAACCACTCTTGCCGAGGTGATTTCTGATCGAGTGCATTTTCCCCTCATCGTTACTAAGCTTAAGTTTAATCGCTCTTTTAGCTCTCTTTATCTTTTCATGCAAGTAGCTCTCTTTCATTGCAAGTATTTCTCTTCCTTTAGTACGTTTAGCTTTCTTCTAAAAAACCTAATTTTTCCGTCGATAAAATAATAGATTTCGTGTGAGTAAGCTTACTCAACTGTTCCCGGATTTTAATACGACACTTGTGTCCCCTAGCTGCATTTCGATAGGTATACTTGCCTTGTTGGATTGTTAGTTTGGTTATTTTCTCCTTGCAGATATCTAAGAGACAATCAATATTCTCGAGAAGAAGCAATGATTCTCGGGAACAAAACATAATTTCTCGAAGGAGTATAAAATTCTCGGGAACAACTTCCAGCTTCTCAAGAAATGAGAATGGTCATCACGAGTACAAGCAGGGTTTTTCCGAGAACTAAGCAGGAAAATATCAGAAATTCAGATTTGACTAATATTCCGGGATAAATCGCTAACTCTATAGATTTAGCAGCGAAGACAACACTAGAATCCAACACACCATACTTGAGTCACTAACATCAAGTGCTTACTATAAGCACACATGCCACAAAATTAATTCTTCCAATAATAAATAAGTCAATCTCATCAAAAACTCCAAAACCTGGTCAAACAGATCCAACAGATCTGAAAATGCACTAACGGTGCAGCGCCGTCAACATTACGTAAAAAGGTAATGCCCTGACGTCATAATTATGATGATACCAAATCAAATAATATCATCAGAAAATCAGGGGCGTTACAATTGTTCCCAATGTCCCTGATTTGTGAGAAGTCAAACAGGTCAATGTCATACACATCAACTGTATTTGATGTGCATTTGATGTCTTGAGTGCAGGTTAGTCCATATAACATTGATTGGACATGTGGACATAATAATTGGTTGCTGGAGATAGCAAAAATCTTCTAAGTCCACAAGCGTTGAGTGGAGCAAGCTCACTCAACGCTAGAGGTAAGGATTCATTTTTGTATAGATAGAAATTTGACTAAGTCCACAGGTATTGAGTGAGGGCAGCTCACTCAACACCATATATCAAATAGCGTTGAATCTATCACAGCCTAATTGTTAGATAGCTAGAAATTTGGCTAATTACAAAAGCGTTGAGTGTAGTCTCCTCACTCAACACCATATAGTAAAAAGGCTGTGAGTTAGGATGAGTCAGTCAAAGCTTAGAGAAATTGGCTGAAAATATGGATATGTCCACAGGCGTTGAGTGTGGTCTACTCACTCAATGCCATACAACTTTTAGCATTGAGTGTTGCTGTGGCTGTCAACTCCACAGAAAAGTTGGGTAAAATTTTCACTAAGTTCACAGGCGTTGAGTGTAGTATACTCACTCAATGCCAGATGATAAAAAAGTTTTGTTAAGTAGTTTTGCATTGAGTGGAGCTTACTCTCTCAATGCCAAAGCGCAAAAATATTTGCTAAGGCAAACAACGTTGAGTGAGTCAAGCTCAGTCAACGCTCTCAATGCCATGACGCAGAAAATTTGGCTAAGGCCAAATGCGTGGATAGCTTGGCTTTTGTCGAGCTCAGCTTTGTCGAACCGAGCTTAGCTTTCGTAAAACTAAGTCTGGAGTTCGTTGAACTGAATCCACTCTTTCGTCGAACTGAGTTTAGCTTTCATTGAACTGAGTTTAGATTTCGTCGAACTGAGTTCATCAAATTGAATTTACGCTTTCATCGAACTGAGCTTGTCGTTCGTCGAATGGAGCTCAGTGTTCGTCGAGCTCAACGCCTAGAGAGATAAAATTTTTTCCAAGTGTTGTGGCGTTGAGTGATGCTTACTCACTCAATGCCTTTGCTTCTAATGATTGAATTTTGTCTAAGTATAGAGATGCTGAGTCATACTGACGTCAGCAAAGTCAAAAAGTCAACCAAAATTCAAATATTGCGGAAATGCTGCGAGAGATGTTGGAGGCCAACTGTTATCATCATCTGCACTTTCCAAGAAATATTTTCATCATTAAGTGCTGGGGACCACACTCAACAAAGAGCCGTTGAATCAAGTGTAAATGGAAAGCATGTGCTGAATGGCTAAATCTCAGCCATCAATATTGGTGGTGGGCCCACTGCTCGATTGGCATTCAGAGAAAAAAAAGAAGCAAATTGGCCAGAGAAAATCAATCGAATCCTTGTCTAGGTTTTCTGAAAATGAAAAGTGCGGCCGACCTTCATCTTCCTCCTCGTCATTCTTGTCGAGCCTGAAGAAGATATTCTACACATATAACCTAGCCGAGGAAAGAGATAGCTGAAGCAATCACCATCTGCAATAGAAGGTTCAGAAGCGATTCTGAGGAAGCAGATCAACAAGCTCTGTAAAGAAAAGAAACTTGTTTGAAGAAAGATTATACTGCCCACTTCATTGTCCTCAATAGGAAAACCTTGAACTGATATCTGCTCAGTCCAGGAAGAAGAAGACACAGAGTTCTTGCTCTGGTGTCTAATCATCTCACCCTTTTGTCTCTTCTATTAAGATTCTTAGTGAGTGTGGAGTTGTAAGCCTGTATTATAAAGGCTAAGGTCTTTGTTACCTGTGTTTGGCTTTGTGCCAGGTGAAAGGTCTTTGTGACCAGGGTTTGGCTTAGTGTATAAGTGTTAGGTCTGTGTGACCTGTGTGGTCCTGCGGGATCTGTGCTGTAAGCTCTTAAGGGGATGAGTTCTGGAGGGAGAGCCGAGTCTAACACACTATTAGATAGGCATAGAGGGACAGTGGATGTACCCAAGATTGGGGAACCTCTATAAAATTACTGTGTCGTTTGTGATTGTACTTGAAAGCTAAAAACTAACCTAATACAGAGCACAAAAATCTGTTAACTAGTAAGAAAATTAAAATAGAGACAAAAATCTATTCATCCCCCCTCAAGGTGTTTAGCTAGCCATGAAAATAAGACTTTCAAGTGGTATTAGAGGAGGTTACTCTTTAAAGGCTTAACAGTCTGACTAGATCTCCAAGGTTACCTAGAAGTCTATCTCTATGGGTTCAGGAATGACCAATAAGGAGCTGAGTGCTGTGAGACTTCCAGTCTGTTGGAAGGAAGATTTCGGCATCTGGAAAGCAAGGGTGAGGTAGTTCATGGAAGCCTCTGACCCTAGGATGTATATTACAGTTGAAGAGGGACCATTCATATGAAGGTCTCTGCACTGGATTCAAATGTCAAGACCCCCAAGACATATAATGGATGACCAAGGATGAGTTGGCCCTAACCTCAATAGACAAGAGGGCAAAGAATATAATTATGACTGCTGTTGATGACTCTACACTTCAGAACCTGATCCATTGCACAACATCAAATTAAATGTGGGAAACACTTGTGATCTACATGGAGGGGACATATGAAGTTGGAGATGATAGGAAGTCCATGCTTAACCAAGAGTATGTGGTTTTTCAGGCAATCCAGGGGGACAACATAACCATATGTTATGAAAAGTTCTTTAGGATTGTAAATGAACTGAAGACTTATGGAAGGGTATTCAGTCACTATGAACTGAATAACAAGTTTCTTAGATCTCTCTCTAGAGAGTGGGACATAAAGATTTGTGTCATCATAGAAGTGATAAAGCTGGGTGATACTGTTCCTCACATCATCTTTGGGAAGTTGTTGTCATATGAGATGCAGTTGGATGCAAGGAAATAAGAGGAGAACCACAACAAGTCTCAGGCAAGAGACAGGTCTGTAGCATTCAAAGCTGAAGGCTCCAAAAAGTGTAGAAGGAAGTCTCCTTCTCCACCAAGGAAAGATGCTGAATCTGATTCTGAAAGATCAGATAAAAGCATATCAGACTGCCAATGGTCTGATGAAGATTTTGCTGCCTTCACGAGGCAATTCCAGAAGTTCTTGAAGAAGAAGCACTAGAAAGGTCGGCCTTCCTCCTCCTCACATCCCAAGGATGACTACTACAAGTGGGGGAGAAAATCCTCTAAGGAGGATAGGTATGGTTCCAAAACTGGTAAATAGGTTTCCTATAACATGACTTGTTATCATTGCAGAAAACCTGGGCATGTAATAGCTGACTACCCAGTCAAAAGAAGGGAACATGGTGAGAAAATTGACCACCAGCTAAAAGGCAAGAAGGAGAAATCCTTCATTGCTAAGAAGCAAAGAAGCTGGACTGACTCCTCCTCATCAGAGTCAGAATAAGGAGAAGCCTACATTGGGTTGTACTCTACTGAAGATTGAGCTGCAGAAGCAGACTGCATTAAAAGGCTAGCTGCTTTATAAGAATAAGCTGAGAAGGCTCTCCCTGCTTTCAGGATTGAAGATAGGGCCCCTCTATCACTTTCTGATGGTGATTTAGAGGTGGATTATGAAGAAGACAGCTGCTGCCTTGGGCTGATGGCTAGGTCTGATGAAGAAATCAGCCAGGATCAGCCTGGTCGAAGCAAGGTAATCTCTGTTACTAGCTCTTCTAGTTTAGATTATGACTCTATTCCAGATTCTTGTGCCTCTGCCTCAAATGATGATGATGGCTCATAATCTGAAGGAGACATTAATCAATTGATTGATAATTATGGTGCACTACTGCAGGCTCTAAAGAAAAGCAAGCTCCTGGCTAAACAACAGGCTCAGGAAATTGCTTCTCTACATCTTGCTGCTTCAGAATTAGAAAAACTATTGGATCAGGAGATACAAGAAGTCAGAAAACTGAAGAATGTAACAATCCTTCAGATGAGCACCATAACCTTCAAGAACAACCATATCAGGAATCTTGAAGGAAAGCTCTAAAAGGAGAGGGAACTAGTGGCTTGATACTCTAAGCCTAGCACAGTGTTGCCCTTGATAGTCTCATTCTCCTTCCAAAAGGGAAAGAAAGGGTTGGGTTTCAAGGGAAGGACAAGTGCTGCTAATCCCAAGGGAAAGAGCAAAGCTCAAGTGGAGCCACTAGCCTCTAAGCCTCCTGTGAAATGTAATAAAGTGCAATTTCCTTCTAATAGCCATGACCATGAGAGTATTTATGGTCACTAGAATAATGCTAGACCCTCTTGTGTGAGCAAAGATGTTCAACAATATGGTGGTAGATACAACATGTGTGCAAATGCCTATGAGAAAATACAAATGGCCCTTCATAGACCATTTGCGTTTGGTGCAACAACCCCTTCAGTCAAGGGTAAAGCTGTCAGTAGAACAGACCTGGGCATCTCTGAGGCCATCAAGTGTATGTTTTCTGAAAAGAAAGCTGCTGCTAGAAGGGCTCAAGATTTCCCAAGCACTTCTACTGCCAGACCCACTACTTGTCAGAGTGGGGTTGGCAAACAAAAGAACAGGACTATTGCTACTCCTTCTAGACCAAGAGCAGCTGTTAACACAACCACTAGACCTGCTCCAAAAAGATGGTACAACATCCACGAGTGTTGGTGCTGTGGCAAGGTATGCCACTTTGCTGTTTATTGCTGGCACAATTACAGTATGCAGAGAGACAATGGTAGCTTACCTATCAGAAAAGCTGCAGACAGGCAGAATTATTTTCAGTCTAACATGCACCAAGGACCCAATAAAAATTGGGGTCCTAAGGTTAACTGATTTGTGTCCTGCAGGTTAGTCCAAGTACCCATACCCCTATATGGTACTTGGACAGTGGATGTTCCAGGAACATGACTGGAATAAGGAGTATGCTGAAGTATTATGTTCCTGTAAGGAATGGACCAAAAGTTATCTTTGGTGGGTCAAAAAAAGGGGTGACTAAAGGTTATGGTAAGATCTCTAATGGCATAGTCACTATCACTAGAGTAGCCTATGCGTATGTAACACCCCCATCAGTCACATGGCATATAGCAGAAGGTACAGCTGGAACCCGACGCCATATACCACAGACAGTTGGAAGGGTTACATAAGAATATTCAAACTATCCAATTAAGACTACTCGTCCTACATAGAGCATTCTAGCAGAAGCTTTTAAAGTTGAAAGAACCCAAAACTTAAATCCAATAAACATGAATGTCCACAACCACACTACTGGAATGAAACCCAAAATACACTGAAACGGTACATGGCCTTATGTCCTTACAATAGTTCACTTAATAAATAGTGTTTTCCATACATCGGATCGCAGGCTGGCCACACATGACAAAAGTAAAGTACAACTATTCTTTACGGCCTTCTAGGGCCAACACAGCAATATGGGCTCCATCCCGCTATTTGGTACTCGGCTCCGCAGCACCTGCAAGCACATTCCACCTCACGGTGGCAAACAAAGCAGCGGTCAGCCAAAAGCCGACCAAATTATAACGACCCCGCCCCTAGGTCGGGACGACGGTGCTCCTTCCCTGCATTTCATTAGCCTAGCTAAATAATAAAGTGCTACTATATATTTCGCCACAGGTGTAGGCTCGCACGACCAAACACCCCGTGCACTCAGGGCACATTAATGGTGAATCCTGACACTTCAGCGTCTTCACCCCCACCCCCAGGATGGCAACAACATGAGCATTTTAGCCTTTCTGACCCTAACTAGCCTAAGGATCCCGACTATGCCAACGGCCAGTCCCCTTTTCGGGTCTCTCGCACTGAACCACATAGCCCAGGTCCAATTCCACTTGCCCGTTGCTCAACCGCGTAGTTCACATTAAGACGTACGCACGAGCCAAGCTTCTCTCGGATCCCAACATTTTTCAAACAATCACATAACCCAGTTATGTTCAAGGCCGGTTCCCAGATGGCCAAGTTAGAAGAATAACGATTCCGCTCAGTTTTTTGGGTGTGCCTTGGAGCTAACCTCCAAGGATCCCTGCTGCAATCTACCGCATAGAAACCCGAAAACCCAAAGCACGGAGTCTTCTCCGGCAAAACATATCAAATGCAACATCACCGATCCAGACAATACACATCCGGGCAGGCTTCACATACAATGTCTATGCCCGTACTTCGATTCCGGACTCTATATGCAACACAAGGGGGACTATTCACATCAACCCCAAGGAACACCTCGCACTCACAGCACACTCGCGGGAGCGGGATTCCCTATGCAGAAAGGAAGAGCTTCACATGCTCAAGTAGAGAATCGTTACCCTTGTAGTCTGCTTTGGTGCCATGGAAAAACTACACGGATGGAAGTCTTCGAAACGACCTTTCCTCCACGGATCCGCTCTCAGATCTCAAAACAGTGCTCCGATGCTCCGCCGGCAGTCGGAATCCCTTCCTTCTTCCTCCTCTTTCTAACTCCTTGAGAGAGAGAATGGTTGGAGAGAAAATGAAGGATTAACTCCCCTATTCCCGGCCTTAATAGAGCAGGAAACCATCTGGGCCATTGGATCTTATTTAAAGAAAACGAACGGCTCAGATCTGCAAAAAATTCCCCAGACCTGGGCCGAACACAGCTTGGCACATGACCGTGTCCCCGGCCGTATGCCTCGATCCAGGCACAATCGTAGAATGACGAAAAGACACACGGGCAAAGATACGCCCGTGTCTCACCTGACACGCCCGTGTCGGGTTCCTCGACACGCCCGTGTCCGGGGGCTTGTTACCCATAACCGCCACGCCAGCAGACACGACCTAACTGAACACAGGTACTGACACGGGTAGGCACACGCCCGTGTCAAATGACACGCCCGTGTCTTTTAGCCGTGTTCCTGGCCGTGTCCTTCTCGGGATTAAAACGGCCAAAAAATCACCAGTAAGACTCGGCCTTGGACACACCCATGTCCTAGGCCGTGTACCCCTATACAGGCACCAAAATCCCTTTTTACGCGACAGACTCAAATACAATTTTTGGGGCGTTACAAATCTCCCCCACTTAAGGAATTTCGTCCCGAAATTAAGTAAAGGTACACAAATCTAAAGGTTACCTGAGTGTAATAACTCGGGATATTCCTCCAACATAGCTTGCTCTCGCTGCCATGAAAGCTCCTCACGTCCGCAATTATCCCAACGGACTTTAACCATTCAGACTTCTTTGTTGCGGAGTCGCTTGACTACAACATCTTCAATACGTACTGGCTTGACCCTTGTTGTCAACTCATAATCAACCAGTACTTGATTGTCCGCAATGATCTGCGAAGGCTCTTACACTGCCTTACGCAACACCGACATGTGGAACACATCATGTAGCCCACTCAATTCCGCCGACAGCTTCAATCTATACGCCGCCTCGCCAACACGCTCCAGGATTTCAAATGGTCCAAGGTGTCTCAGACTTAACTTCTTCAAGCGTCGAACCCGCGAGACACCCTTGAACGGCTTAATTTTTAAGTACACCCAGTCGCGAACATTGAACTCCACATTCCTATGTTTGGCGTTATAGTACTTTGACTGCCTGTCATGAGCGACCTTCAAACTTTCCTGAATTGTCCGTATCACTGAGGTGGCATCTTCCACTATTTGACGTTTGTAAAGCTTCGACTCGCCCGTCTCCAACCAGGACAACGGCGTGCGACACTTTCTCCCGTACAAGGCCTCGAAAGGCGCCATTCTAATACTTGCCTGAAAGCTATTGTTATACGCAAACTCCACCATGTACAGGTGATATTCCCACTGCTTTCCAAAATCTAGGACGCACATGCGAAGTATGTCCTCCATCGTCCGGTTGACCCTCTCGGTTTGGCCATCCATCTGCGGATGAAAGGCTGTACTGAACTTCAGCTTAGTACCCAACAGACTATGCACAAACCTCCAGTCATTCGACGTGAAGCGTCCATCTCGATCACTAACAATACTCCGGGGCACACCATGCAATCGTACAATATTATCCACGTAGAGTTTGGCTAACTTTTCCACCGGATCTTCCTTCCTGACCGGAATAAAGTGCGACACCTTTGACAACCTATCTACGACCACCCAAATGATGTCGTTTCCCTTCTGTGATTTCGGCAAACCATGCACAAAATCCATAGATATGTCGTCGAATTTCCATTCTGGGATAGGTAGGGACTTCAAGAAACCCTTGGGTTTCTGGCATTCCGCCTTCACCAATGCACAAGTACGACACTTGGCCACATAAAGTGCAACATCCTTCTTCAATCCTGACCACCAGAATAATTTCTTCATGTCTCTATACATCTTCTTGCTTCCCGGGTGGATTGAGTACTTGGTATGATGAGCCTCATACATCAACTCCTCCCGAATATTATCCGCACTAGGAATGCATAAGCGACCGTCCTTCCTTAGCAACCCATCCTCAACAGCAAACTGGGAATTTGACCCATCCAATGATTCATCCAAGATCTGCTTCATGCAGTTATCTTGAACCGAAGCCCGCCGAACTCTATCAGCTAAGTCACACTGCACCTCTGTCCAAAACAGTTTCGCCTCAACACTGAACTGTTTGTCGACACAAGATATCTCCAAAGCCTCCAACTCATGGACCAATCTCTCATCATGCACCGATAACCAGTTGGCCTGCGTCGGAGTCCTGCGACTCAATGCATCTGCCACTGCATTTCCCTTCCCAGGAACATAATGTATCTTGAAGGTGTAGTCCCCTAAGAACTTCATCCACCTCCGCTGCCTCATGTTTAGATCCTTTTGATCCAACAGGTACTTCAAGCTCTTATGATCGGTGTAAATATCGACCTTCACACCGTACAGGAAGTGCCTCCAAAGCTTTAGAGCAAATATCACGGCCGTTAACTCTAAGTCGTGGACCGGATAATTTCTCTCATGAGCCTTCAATTGTCGTGAACCATAGGTTATCACTCTCCCATGCTGTAGCAGAACACAGCCCAAACCACTGCTCGAAGCATCACTATAGATCTCGAACCCTTCAGTTCCACTTGCTAAACATAAAATAGGTGTCGTGGTCAACCTCCTCTTCAACTCTTCAAAAGCCTGTTCACACTCCGGAGACCACACAAACATTTGATCCTTCCTTGTCAACATCGTGAGTGGAAGTGCAATCCGTGAAAAGTTCTCTACGAAGCGCCTATAGTAGCCGACAAGCCCCAGAAAGCTCCGGACTTCCGCCATTGTAGTCAAAGTAGGCCACTCCCGTATTGCCACTATCTTCGCCGGATCCACATCTATCACTTCTCCACTGACAACATGACCAAGGAACGCTATCGAGGATAACCAGAATTCACACTTGGAGAAATTAACATACAACTGATTCCTCCTCAACGTCTCCAACACCATGTGCAGATGTTTGTAGTGATCCTCCTCGTACTGAGAGTACGCCAGGATATTATCGATAAATACTATCACGAAACAATCCAGGTACTCTCTGAACGTCCTGTTCATCAGATCCATAAATACGGATGGCGCATTCGTCAACCCAAACGACATGACCGTGAACTCGTAATGCCCAAACCGCGTACTGAATGCTGTCTTTGGCATGTCGCTCTTCCTTATCCTCAACTGGTAGTACCCGGACTTCAGATCTAACTTCAAATACACTGTTTACCCAACCAACTGATCAAATAGATCGTCAATCCTCGAAATCGGATACTTATTCTTTTCCGTAAGCTTGTTCAATTCCCGGTAGTCGATACAAAGCCGCAAGCTCCCATCTTTCTTCTTAACAAAGAGAACTGGTGCGCTCCAAGGCGACGAACTTGGAAGCATATAACCTTGCTCTAGCAACTCTTGCAGTTGCACCTTCAACTCTGCCATCTCTCTTGGCGCTATCTGATATGGAACGCGTGACACCGGTTTGGCACCCGGTACAAGCTCAATGGTAAAATCAATCTCCCTCTGAGGAGGGGCTCCTGGTAGATCATCTGGGAACAAATCGGGATTCTCAGACACAACTGGGATACTGCCAAGACTTGGCTTAGGCATCAAAGTCTGCACTAATGTGACAAACAGCTCTGCCCCAGACCGAACTGCCTTAAACACCTGAAGGGCCGACATTAAAATCTTACCCGACCCCTTCATGCCTGCAAAAGTAGTTTCCCGATCAGTGTTCATACCCAACCTAACTTCCTTACGGTTGCAATCAATGCATGCACCCTGCTCCGAGAGCCAATCCATACCGAAGATTACGTCGAACTCTACTAACGGTAGAATCAACGCTCGCAAATCAAACTCCTGGTCTCCAATCCGAATCTTCACCACACAAATCCTATCCGCGCGCATTGAGCAACCATTGGGCAACAACACATCCAACTTGTCTTTTGCCATCGAGTACGGAACCCCGATGCGCGATATGAAATTTTCGGACAAGAAGGAATGCGATGCTCCCGTATCAAACATGGCTCTCGCTGGAAACTCAAAGATCAACACAAAGCCTAGCACCAACAAAATTAAGCTAACAAATACGAAGGTAACAACTATAAAAGTTAAACCACTGTAATTTAATTCATACCTGTCACCACGTCCGCTTGCTTTATGGCCTCTTGCAGACCAAGGTTGTAGACTCTAGGCTGGGCTGGAGCATGATGGGACGCGGTTGATTCCACCACCTTCCCTTTCTCCTCATAAGTCGCTCCAGACTTCCTCTCGGACTTTGAACGTCCGCTCCAACACTCACGAGCAAAATGCCCCGTCTTCCCACAGTTGTAGCAAGCTCCTGGGACTCGACTTGTTGTTTCCCCCGACGCATCAGCCGACGGAGCTGAGTTCGAAGTCCTCCGCTTCTTATTTCATCTACGGAATCCTGACTTGGTATTTGGCACCTTGAACTCGGACTTCTTTTCTCCTGGGTCCTTCTTCTCTTGAACTTTCTTCACAACTTTTTCCAAAGACCGGGCCGAGTTGACCAAGGCTAGGAAGCCTTGCGCCTTAGGCCCGGCAAGTAGTAGCTGTAGATCGCCGTGAAGACCCTCATAAAATCGGTTGGTCTTCCTCTCCTCTTCCATAAACATAGGCCCAGCATACCGACCCAACCGTGTAAACTCGTGGAGGTACTCGTCCACGCTTCTGGCTCCCTGAGTCAACCCAAGATACTGATTCTCCATCTCCAACTTCTGAGCAGAGGGTAGGTATCTGGCCAAGAATAGTCTAGAGAATTCCTCCATCGACACATCAGCAAGTTGCCTTCCCACTAGAAGATGAAACTCCAACTCATCCCACCATAGCCTCGCTTCCCCCGCCAAAAGAAAGGTCGCTATGGTGGTTTTCTGCCACTCCTCAGTTAATGTGGCTAACAAGACCCTCTTTATTGAAGAGAGCCAGTCCTCAGCTTGAGCTAGCGTTCCAGTCCCGTCAAACACTAGGGGATGAAAGCCCATTACATGTTTGAGTTGCTTCTCCGTAGCACTCCTCGGCTCTACCAGATTCACTACTGCGCGCTCCACCACTCTCGGCTCTGTCGCCCTAACTGGTTCTTGCTCATTCGCAGGAGGTACGCGATGCATTTGCCCTGCAGGTTGGGCATTTATCATTACAAATACGACTTCAGTCACCATCCTGATGGTTTCCGCTGAAGGAGGTGTTGTAGGCACGTCCCTTGGTGCACTACTTTCTGCTGATTGCAGATGCTCTGACTGACCAGCACCGCTCCTAGCTGCCTATAGTAGCAAAGACACACGATTAGACGACAAATAAATTGCTAAAAGCAATCATTGGAACACTCAGATTCCACAAAATAAGTGTATTTTTTCATTCCTAAGTGGACATTCATGGGTTCTTTTTGATGTTATAACGATGACGCACGCATGTGCTCACCACCCCTTAAAAGAATTCGACCACGAATTCATTTAAGCCTGATCGTAACCAGAAGTCTGATACCAAATTGTAACACCCCCATTCGTCACATGGCATATAGCAGAAGGTCCAGCTGGAACCCGACGCCATATACCACAGACATTCGAAAGGGTTACATAAGAATATTCAAACTATCCAATTAAGACTACTCTTCCTACACAGAGCATTCTAGCGAAAGCTTTTAAAGTTGAAAGAACCCAAAACTTAAATCCAATAAACATGAATGTCCACAACCACATTACTGGAATGAAACCCAAAATACACTGAAAGGGTACATGGCCTTATGGCCTTACAATAGTTCACTTAATAAATAGTGTTTTCCATACATCGGCTCGCAGGCCGGCCACACATGACAAAAGTAAAGTACAACTATTCTTTACGGCCTTCTAGGGCCAGCACAGCAACATGAGCTCCAGCCCGCTATTTGTTACTCGGCTCCGCAGCACGTGCAAGCACATTCCACCGCACGGTGGCAAACAAAGCAACTGTCAGCCAAAGCCGACCAAATTATAACGACCCCGCCCCTAGGTCGGGACGGCGGTGCTCCTTCCCTGCATTTCATTAGCCCAGCTAAACAATAAAGTGCAACTATATATTTTGCCACAGGTGTAGGCTCGCACGGCCAAACACCCCGTGCACTCAGGGCACATAAATGGTGAATCCTGACACTTCAGCGTCTTCACTAACACCCCCAGGATGGTAACAACATGTGCATTTTAGCCTTTCTGACCCTAACTAGACTAAGGCTCCCGACAATGCCAACGGCCAGTCCCCTTTTCGGGTCTCTCGCACCGAACCACATAGCCCAGGTCCAATTCCACTTGCCCGTTGCTCAACCGCGTAGTTCACATTAAGATGTACGCACGAGCCAAGCTTCTCTCGGATCCCAACATTTTCTAAACAATCACATAACCTAGTTATGTTCAAGGCTGGTTCCCAGACCGCCAAGTTAGCAGAACAATGATTCCGCTCAGTTTTCCGGGTGCACCTTGGAGCTAACCTCCAAGTATCCCTGCTGCAATCTACCGCGTATAAACCCAAAAACCCAAAGCACGGAGTCTTCTCCGGCAAAACATATCAAATGCAACATCACCGATCCAGACAATACACGTCCGAGTAGTCTTCACACACAATGCCTATGACCGTACTTCGATTCCGGACTCTATATGCAACACAAGGGGGACTATTCACATCAACCCCAAGGAACACCACGCACTCACCGCACACTCGCGGGAGCGGGATTCCCTATGCAGAAAGGAAGAGCTTCACATGATCAAGTAGAGAATCGTTACCCTTGTAGTCCGCTTTGGTGCCATGGAAAAACTACACTGATGGAAGTCTTCGAAACGACCTTTCCTCCACGATTCCGCTCTCAGATCTCAAAACGGTGCTCCGATGCTCCGCCGATGGCCGGAATCCCTTCCTTCTTCCTCCTCTTTCCAACTCCTTGAGAGAGAGAATGGTTGGAGAGAAAATGAAGGATTAAATCCCCTATTCCCGGCCTTAACAGAGCAGGAAACCATCTGGGCCGTTGGATCTTATTTAAAGAAAACGAACGGCTCAGATCTGCACAAAATTCCCCAGACCTGGGCCGAACACGGCTTGGCACACGGCTGTGTCCCCGGCCGTGTACCTCGATCCAGGCACGATCATCGAACGACGAAAAGACACACGGGCAAAGACACGCCCGTATCTCACCTGACACGCCCGTGTCGGGTTCCTCGACACGCCTGTGTCCGGGGGCGTATTATCCATAACCGCCATGCTAGCAGACACGACCCAACTGAACACGGGTACTGACACGGGTAGGCACACGACCGTGTCAAATGACACGCCCGTGTCTTTTAGCCGTGTTCCTGGCCGTATCCTTCTCGGGATGAAAACAGCCAAAAAATCACTAGCCAGACACTGCCTTGGACACGCCCGTGTCCTAGGCCGTGTACCCCTATACAGGCACCAAAAATCCCTTTTTACGCGACGGACTCAAATAGAATTTTTGGGGCGTTACAGCGTAAGAGTTGCAAATAAATCTGATAAGCATTAGCCAACTCTGTGATTTGGCTATGACATAGTACTCCATAAGGATGAGTGTTAAATTATGAGGTTAAGTGACCAAGAGATCATCTTAACAAGCACTAGGAGTGGAAATGTGTGTTGTTTAGATTTTCTATGCTTTAGCAAAGAAGCACATGTATGCCTAATTGTAGATGAGAAAGCCTCTTCCTGCATCCAGTGGAACAAGAGGCTAGCCCATCTAAATTATAGGACCATAGGCAAGCTATTCAATAATGAGCTAGTTAGGAATGGACCTAAGTCTATATGCACTAAGGAGGGTATCTGCTCTGCATGCTAAAAGGGCAAACAGACTAAGACCTCCTTCAAGAGCATTGACACCAAAAACTTAGTGAGGTGCTTATACCTCTTGTATATGGATCTGTTTGGTCCTATTCCAATTCAAAGTCTACGTAGGAAAGTATAACCCTTGTGGTTGTTGATGACTTTTCCAGATTTGCCCGGGTATTCTTTCTAAGGAAGAAATCTGAAACCCCTGATGTCTTTTAGACATTTGTCAAGCAAATTCAGAATGAATTCAATAGCACTGTGGTCAAAATTAGAAGTGACCATGAGACTGAGTTTTAGTCTGAGTACGTGACAAGGTTATGTGAAGAGCAAGGGATTCATCAAGAATTTTTCTCTCCTAGAACACCCCAGTAAAATGGAATTGCTGATAGGAAAATTAAGACTCTCATAGAGGCTGGTAGAACCTTGTTAAGTTACTCATACCTCCCATAATACTTCTAGGCTGAGGCAGTTAACACTGCATGCTATGTCCTTAACATGGCTTCTATCACCAGGAGCCATAAGAAGACTCCCTAAGGGATCTTGAAGGGCATAAAATCAAACCTGAGCTATTTCAGGATCTTTGGTTGCAAGTGTTATGTGCTCAAAAATGAAAAAGTCCATTTAACTAAGTTTGCTGCCAAATCCTATGAATGGATCTTTGTTGGGTACATCACTCATAGTAAGGCATATAGAATCTACAATTTAACTAGCCAAGTTGTAGAAGAGTCAATGCATGTTGTGTTTGATGAATCCAACATTATTAACTGTGAGCTGCCAAGCTCCTCCTCTTATAGTATTACAGGTACAGAGTAGATGATGGACAAGCTGACCATCAAGGAAGCTACCCCCACAGTCCAATATAATGATGATGGACTGCCTATTCCAAGATAATGGCAAGGCATACCTGAAGAAATTGAAGACTAACTTTAAATACCCTGAAGATCAGCAAGCTGCAGCTAGATTACCTCCAGCTACCAGGCATCTAAGGGACCATCCAGCACACCAAATCATTGGTAATGCAAATTATGGAGTGCAGACTAGAAGCAGGAGCATGAATATAACTCTCTACTAAAGCTTCCTATCTCAAGAAGAGCTAAAGAAGTTTGAAGAAGCAATCAATGACCAGTTCTGGATTGGAGCAATGCAAGAAGAACTGGGCCAATTTAAGAGAAGTAAGGTCTGGAAGTTGGTTCCCCGACCTCAAGGACAAAATGTCATAGGGACCAAGTGGATCTACAAGAATTAGTTGGATCAAAATGGCATTATTGTTAAAAATAAGTCTAGACTAGTGGATAAAGGCTACAGACAAGAAGAGGGCATAAAATTTGAACAGACCTTTGCCCTAGTAGCTAGATTGGAAGCAATAAGGATATTCCTTGAATTTGATGCCTATCAGGGATTTAGAGTCTACCAGATTGATGTCAAGTCAGTATTTCTGAATGGAGACGTAAAAGAGGAAGTATATGTGGATCAGCCTCCAGGTTTTGTAGATCCTAACTCTCATAATTTTGTATATAAGCTTAGGAAAGCTCTATATGGGCTAAAGCAAGCCCCTAGGGCTTGGTATGAAACCTTCTCCAACTTCCTCATTAAGAACAAATTCTCAAGGGGAAGATAGACAAGACCCTATTCCTAAGGGAATCAAAGAGCAAGCTTATCCTAGTCTAGATATATGTCGATTACATTATCTTTAGATCTACTGATGACAAACTTTGCAGGAAGTTTGCTAAACTTATGTAAGGGAAGTTTGAAATGAGCATCATGGGTGAGCTCAAGTTCTTCTTGGGACTCCAAGTAAGACAAACTGATGATGGGTTGTCCATATCCCAGTCCAAGTTCACTAGGGAGCTAATCAAAAAATATGGTATGGAGAATGCCACCCCCATGAGAACTCCCATGGGGTCAAGTATGCCTATAAGAAAATATGAGGTAGGGAAACATGTTGATGAGTCTTTGTATAGAGGGATAATTAGCTCCCTTCTATACCTGACTGCTAGTATGCCTGACATCATGCATGCTACATGTGTATGTGCTAGGTATCAGGCCTGCCCTAAAGAATCTCATTACTCTACTGCAAAGATAATCTTGAGGTATCTTAAGGGCACACCAGATCTTGGCCTATGGTACCCTAGAAATAGGGATTTTGATCTACCAGGATTTTTAGATACAGATTTTACAGGATATAAAGAAGACAGGAAAAGCACTATTGAAACCTATCAGTTCTTAGGAAGAAGGCTAGTTTCTTGGAGCAGCAAGAAGCAAACTAGTGTGCCTATATCCACTGCTGAGTTAGAATATATATTAGTAGGAAACTGCTGTGCTCAACTACTCTGGATCCAACATCAGCTCCAGGATTACAACCTTCAGGTAAGTAGAACTCTTCTCTACTGTGATTCTATAAGTGCTATTTCTATTGCTAGGTATCCTGTCTCACATAGTAGGACTAAGCATATAGAAATTAGATATCATTTTTCAGGGAGCATGTGGAGAAGGAAGACATCAGTCTTAAGTTTGTTCCCATAGACAAGCAAGTGGATGATATCTTCATTAAGCCATTAGATGAAGCAAAGTTCAACATCCTCAAATTTGACTTGGGTATATTGAACTTGGCCTAGCTTCAGGCACTCCCTTTTGCATTTTTATGTGGTGCAAGTATTATTCCTCTTGTTGTAGATAAAGACTCCCGAGTGGTATCAGTTCACTGATGCTTCTACTGAGGGGGAGTAAGTTATTCTGGAAGGGTCAGCCCCTATCTGCCTATTCTGCAGAAGTCAAAAAGGGGGAGAGAAGAGAGAAGGTCTTAGCAAGGGGGATACATAGCAAAGGGGAGAGATGGCAAAGGGGAAAGACGGACATGTGGTACTCAAGTAAGAACAAACACCATGCAGCAAAATTGGGGGTGTAAGTGATGCTCACCATACAGGCAGAAAATAAGGTACACATACTTATAGCTTATCAGAATTTCAATATTTATTTTGCTGTATAGGTTGTGTGTGTCATTGACCAAGGAAAGAAAACATTTTTTTTAATTTTTGATAAGGGTTTTAACTTCTTCAAATAAGGGGAGATTGTTGGAACCATTGTTCCAAATGTCCCTGCTTTGTGAGAAGTTAAAAAGGTCAATGTCACACACATCAATTGTATTTGATGTGCATTTGAGGTCTTGAGTGCAGGTTAGTCCATATCACATTGATTGGACATGTGGACACAATAATTAGTTGCTGGACATAGCAAAAATCTTCTAAGTCCACAGGTGTTGAGTGGAGCATGCTCACTCAATGCTAGAGGTAAGGATTCATTTTTGTCTAGCTAGAAATTTGACTAAGTCCACAGACATTGAGTGAGGATAGCTCACTCAATGCCATATATCAAATAGCGTTGATCTATCTTAGCCTAACTGTTAGATAGCTAGAAATTTTGCTAAGTACAAAAGCGTTGAGTGTAGTCTCATCACTCAACACCAAATAGTAAAGAGGCTGTGAGTCAGGCTGAGTCAGTCAAAGCCTAGAAAAATTGGCTGAAAATATGGCTAGGTCCACAGGCATTGAGTGTGGTCTACTCACTCAACGCCATACAACTTTTAGCATTGAATGTTACTGTGGTTGTCAACTCCACAGAAAAGTTGAGCAAAATTTTCACTAAGTCCACAGGAGTTGAGTGTAGCTTACTCACTCAACGCCATATAACAGAATAGTTTTGTTAAGTAGTTTGACGTTGTGTGGAGCTTACTCTCTCAATGCCAAGGCATAAAAATATTTTCTAAGGCAAATAGCATTGAGTGAGGCATGCTCACTCAACAATCTCGATGCTCTCAATGCCTTGACGTAGAAAATTTGGCTAAGTCCACATGCGTGGATAGCTTGGCTTTCGTCGAGCTCAACTTTGTCGAGCTGAGCTTAGCTTTCGTCGAACTAAGTTTGGAGTTTGTCGAACTGAATCCACTCTTTTGTCGAACTGAGTTTAGCTTTCGTCGAACTGAGTTTACTTTTGTCAAAATGAGTTCATCGAACTGAATTTATGCTTTCGTCAAAATGAGTCTGCCATTCGTCGAACGGAGCTCAGCATTCGTCGAGCTCAACGCCTAGACAGATAAAATTTTGTCCAAGTATTTTGGCGTTGATTGATTCTTACTCACTCAACTCCTTTGCTTCTAATGATTGAATTTTGTCTAAGTCCAGTGATGCTGAGTCATGCTGACGTCAGCACAGTAAAAAAGTCAACCAAAATTAAAATGTTGCGGAAATTCTGGCAGAGATGTTGGCGGCCAGCTATTATCATCTTCTGCACTTTCCAAGAAATATTTTCATCATTAAGTGCTAGGGACCACACACAACAAAGAGCCATTGAATCAAGAGTAAATGGAAAGCATGTGCTGAATGGCTAAATCTCAGCCATCAATCTTGGTGGTGGGCCCACTGCTCGATTGACATTCAGAGAATAAAAAGAAGCAAATCGGCCAGAGCAAATCAATCGAATCCTTGTCTAGGTTTTCTAAAAATGAAAAGTGCGGCCAAACTTCTTCTTCCTCCTTGCCATTCTTATCAAGCCTAAAGAAGCTATTATGCACAGATAACCTAGCTGAGGAAAGAGATAGTTGAAGCAATCACCATCTGCAACAGCAGGTTCAGAAGCAATTCTGAGGAAGTAGATCAACAAACTCTGCAAAGAAAAGAAAGTTGTTTGAAGAAATATTCCACTACCTACTTTATTGTCTTCAACAGGAAAAGATTGGACTGATATCTGCTCAGTCTAAGAAGAAGAAGACACAGAGTTCTTGCTCTGGTGTCTAATCATCTCACCCTTTTATTTCTTTTGTTAAGATTCTTAGCGAGTGTGGAGTTGTAAGCTTGCATTATAAAGGCTATGGTCTTTGTGACTTGTGTTTGGCTTTGTGCCGGGTGAAAGGTCATTGTGACCTGGGTTTGGCTTAGTGCCTAAGTGTTACATCTGTGTGACATGTATGGTCCCGCGGGATCTGTGCTGTAAGCTCTTAAGGGGATGAGTTCTGGAGGGAGAGCCGAGCCTAACACACTGTTATATAGGCGCAGAGGGACAGTGGATGTACCCAAGATTAGGGAACCACTATAAAATTGCTGTCGTCTGTGATTGTTCTTGAAAGCTAAAAACTAACCTAATCACAAAGCACATAAATTTGCTAACCAGTAAGAAAATTTAAATAGAGAAAAAAACCTATTCACCCCCCTCTAGGTGTTTAGCTAGCCTTAAAAACAAGACTTTCATCAATCAATTGATTGAAAATCATGGTGTGCTCCTAAAAGCTTTCAAGAAAAGCAAGATTCTTGTTAATAAACAAGTAGAGGAAGTTGCCTACCTACAACTGGCTGCTTCCCAGCAAGATGAAACTTCATCTTTGCTATATCCAAAAGTGAGGGAAGTAGCTCATCTGAAGACCATGGTAGATATCCATGTTGAGTCCATAAAATATAAGGACTCTGTTATCAAGGATCTTGAAGAGAAACTTGAAATGGAGAAGAGGATTGTGGCCAATTTCTCTAAGATAGATGTTATCAAGAGAAAATCTGAATCTGAGTGGATTTCTAAAGTTATCCAATCTCAAAGAAGAGGTCAAGCTCCTGTCAGGCCTCAATCAACCTTTCATAAGGTAATTCTACCATCCAACAGGCATGACCAAGGCTGTAAGTGTGGTCACTGGAGGAGTGGGAATCTTCCTTATAAGATTACAAAAGTACCTTACAATGGAAGAAGAGAGGTCATGGGATTGAGTGCATAGAAGACACCCCATGTAATAGTCCAAAAGGCCCATCCTGTACCTTTTGTATTTAGTGCCTCAGCCCCCTCATTCAAGGATAAGGCTGTGCTCTATTCTAAGGTTCTTCAAGCAAGAACACAACTCAAAAGTACTTCAGTCAAAAAGGCTTATTTGGCTACCTCTGAAGACATTAAGAACATGCCAACTGTAAAGAATGCTGTTACTAATGAAGTTCAGAGCAAGCCAAGTGCTCCCACTGGCAGATTCACTTTTGGTCATGCTCTTACTGAAAGAAACATGAAGAAAGCGACAGTTCTCCCCACTGAATAGGCAGCCAAAAATTGCTTGCACACTTCAAAATGTGTTCAGAAAAGGAGATACAACATTCATGAATGTTGGTGCTATGGCAAAGTGGGACACTTTGCCATAGATTGTTGGCACAACTCCTGTGTGCCAAAGGCAAGTCTATGTCTTCCTGACAGGACTCCTATAGGTAGACATATGTATTCTTATGCGAATAGGGACCTAGGACCCAAGTCAGCTTGGGTTCCTAAGGTAAGGTAATTTCTATTTGGCAGGATAGTCCAAGTGGCCATGCCCAATTATGGTCCTTGGACAGAGATGTACCAAACCTAAGTTTTAGTACAAGGAATGATTCAACTAATCATCATGCACAAGATGTCAAAGACAAGTGTAATTGTTGAGGGGGAGTTAGCAAAGGAAAGCCAGATGCTCATCAAAGGCTAAAGATCAGGAGCAAGGTTGCTGGTATGCTCAGAGACTGTGAATCCAATATGCACTTCAAGTCTATAGGGCATAAATAACTAGAATTCACCTAGCTTTTAATTCTACTAATTAATTGCTAAATTGATTATGCATGTTAGAGATAAGGTAATTGAAATTGATGTTTGAGAAGATGTGAAACATTTGTCTAAACAACTCTTCTCAATAAATATGTTAGTGGCTCGCATGCTCACTATGCCACAAGTTGTAATTAGATTTAACATCCTCAAAGTTGACTTGGTCATGTTGAAGATAGTTCAAATTGAACACAACTAGAACATATACTATAATGATAATTGCTGCTCATCTTAACCCATGCTGACTAAACATATTTCATATTACTAAAAGAGTCAACGATAATTCAATTACTAAAGAAATGGTCAATCAATTAAGACCAAAAAGGCAAAGGTTGAGGAAAATTAGCCTACTAAACTAAATCAATTGATTAATCAACCTACAGATAAAATACGGAACTCAATCCTAGCCATTGATCAAAATTGATCAACAAAATAAGATAATGACTTTTCGGCTTCTTTTAAGAAACAACTAAAAATAGAAAAGCTTGTGCATAAAGCAAAAGCACTGTTCCTTGCCCTCTCCCGCCCGTATTCACTGAATCGATGAAAAGCCGCTCTCGCTAGCCTTCTCAAATTCTCCAGCGAATGGCGCCCAAAGGACAAGATTTCCTATTCGAAGGTTCGGAATTGGTGAAAAATGGATTCAAGGATGCTCCTGAAGAGGTACAGTATGTTCTTCATATTCTCCGCACTTCTGACCTAGAATTCATACTGTCGGAACCCTATTTACTCTAAAAGCTGGAGGTTCTGGAATTATTCTCCAATGTCAGAGGAGATACTATAGGAGAGAAAATCAAAACTACTGTAAGTGGAACAAGAGTCAAGATAACACCAAGAAGGCTGTCCAAAGCCCAAATGCTGACAAAGTTCTCCACAACTGATGATGAAGATGAGTTGTCACAAGAAGACATAAAGTCTACAGTAAAATGGTGCGGGCTGTCTAAACATACCTCCGACTCCATTTTGAGAAAGGAATTGAATCTAAAGTGAAAGTTCCTGGCTGATGTCATTGGGAAGGCTTTGTTATGCAAAACAGGGTCCCATGACAAGATTTCAAAGAAGATGTTTGAGGTTATGGCTGGAGTCATTCTGACTAAAGAACTAACTGGGGCAAGGTAGTATTTGATAGGATAGTGGAATGCCTTGCTGAACCAAACCTAGGGAGAATTATTTCCCTATTTCTGCGACAGACTGTCCTAGAAATCTTGAACTTGAAGTTTGGAGCAAGAATACACCACATGAGAAGAATGGACATTAAAATGCTGGATTGATGGGACAGAATACTTCAACCCCATGGACCATCAGCTATACAGAGGAAAGTAAAGAAGATTACTGCTACTGAGCCCAGCTCCTCCAACAGCTCATCTGAGAAGGAAGGGCCTCATAATCCACAACTATCTTCTGCTGAAGAGTCCAAGAGGGACATGAATATTCAGGTATCAGCCTCTTCTGATCTTACCCCTCTAAGTCATGTAAGCAGACCAGAGTCAGATATTATCCCTAAAGATGATGAGCTTGCTGCTGAGTTGGCTGAAACAGTTGAAAAGGAAGCTGTTGATAGGATATCTGCACGGATGGTTGAAGATGCCCGCAGATTGGATGATATAGATAGGAATCTGCCTATGTCTGATGATGATGATGCTCCTAGGCCTCAGAGTGAGGGGGAGATCAAACTAGCTTCAGATAAAGAGACTGTTATGTCTGAAAAAGAGCTTCCACTGGATAAAGTTATGGAAATTCAAAGTGTAGAGGAAAGGAATGCTCCAGTTGAGGCGGAGCAACTGATAAAAGAGATAATACAAGATGCATTATTTGTGGCAGAGCAGCTAAAAGTTCCTCCAACTGAAGTACAGACTGCTGCAGGTAATGATAATGTTACTAATGCTGCTACTGACCTGCATGCAAATGAAATCATGGCAGAGGTTGAGGGGGAGATATCATCTGATCTTCCTGCTCATGAAGTACATGATTTAGTTTCCTCAAAATCTAAGAAAGAGGAATATAGCCATGAGAAATCACACTCCTCATCACATTCAGAAAATGAACAATTCAAGAGTGACAATGCTCAAGGAACATGGAGCAAGCCAATACAGGAAGCTCTAGATGAGGGCACATCTGCCAGAGTTGATCAGCTGCCACCAACATTCCTAGCCCAGCTAAAGGGGTTGTTGGACGAACATAGGAGTGATTTAGAAAATTATGTGGATAAAGCTCTGAAATATATCAAAAATGATTTAGCAACTGAAATCAAGTCAATCAAATTTGAAGTAAACCCGCTGAAAGGGGAAACTGTAAAATTCTTTAAAAGGGCTGCTCCAATTGTAGACTATACCATGGAAAAGTTGGATGTGTCAAGACAAAATATATCCATCATCATAAAAAATCAACAGATTCAGGCTAAGAACTCAATGACCATCCATGAGAATGATAAAGTTCTGAGAAGTGAACAGAACACTGAAATTTTTACAAAAATGGATGCCTGCACCAAGTTACTTGATGACCACATGTTGGAAGTCAAAAATCATGTCACTGCTGGAGTAAACTACCTGGAAATAGAAAGAAGTAAGGCAAGCACCTCCCAAACAACTAATTTAATTGAAGAAGCCAAAAAGGGGGAAAGTGATGCCATAAGGACTAACATAGAAAACATGGTCTAGGCAACTAATGTGGTAAGAGGCTCATTGGGATTAGAGCTAGTGTAATATGATAACATCCCAATGATGTCTGTTCATTTGCTAGAGGCCATGAACAAAGAACCTACTCAAGATAATCAGGACTATGGAGTATATATAGAAGAGTGTGATAGTGCTGATAATCAGTGGGGAGTGCAGTCCACTGCTATTGAAATTCTTTCCTTCAACCCCACTATAGACCAGGCACTACAGAAAAAAGTAATCATCACAACTGCTGACACTGAAGAAGAAATCAGGATGAGGAAAAGGAAATACAGAGAAGAAATGGAGAAAAGGCCTGATTTCGAGCAATGGTGCCCAGAGTCCAGATCAATTATTCTGCTTGCTTGGGACCAGGTCAAGAATAAGAGATCAGATAGAGGAAAATGGTACAATAAAATGTAATGGGACAAGATGGAAAAGAGGGACACATAAAGAAGAATCTACTGGAGAAACAAAAATGCCAACCATCTTGCTCCTGATGCTGTTGCACCCTCTAAGTACTTTCCCAAGCCTTATGGCTACTTTTAGAGGCAAAAAGAAAAAAGCAGAAGAAGAAGCTGAAAAGGATAAAGCAACTAAGGCTAAGGCTACTGATGATGCAGACAAAAAGGGAAAGAAGAGAGCTGGACCAGAAGACAAACCAACAAAGAAATCCAAAGGCAGTGGGATTATAATAAGGGAACCTGAAACTTGAAAATTTTCAGGTTCTGCTTGTAGGGCCAAGGAATGTGACAATTTGTTTATTGCACAAACATTAATTCCTTATATGTTAAATAAAATATCACTTGCTATAATTATGATTTGTCTAACTTATCATTTGTTGTGATTATGATTCATCTGATGTCTGCTGTGATAATATCTTTTGTATATGTAACATAAGTATGTTGATGTATACATTGTCTTAGGATTTGACTTCTTCAAATCGCCAATCCAGCCACGTAAATGCGCTTGAAACTTCCTGAGCAACACTTCCTGAAACTTTCAGGATGAAAAGGGGTCAAAACCGCATACCTAAACCTCTAAAAATCCAAGAAACTGGAAAAGCTTACCTTAGAAACCTAGATCTAGGCAAGATCTACACGGATCCACTCTCCAAAGAAGCAATCGAGCACCAAAACTCCAGAAATCGGCGGCCGAAGGCTTAGGAAGGTCCGCCACTCTCATTCTTCAGCAACAAGCCGACGGTTTCATGTGGGAGACAAATGAATACGGTTTGAAGCGATGGGGTTCTATTTATACTGCTTTTATCTGATTATTTTATTATAGGATAACATAATTAATTAAATAAAACGTCAAAACGACCCGAAAACCAAACTTACCCGAAACTTTACGAAAATTGCACCGTAGCTAAATACCAATGCTACGAACCCAACAACGCAGTAAAAATTAAGATTTGATGAACCAAACTCGGGTAAACACCTCCCGAAGCTAAAACACAAGCATTCACAAAGATGCTCCACCAAGTCACCAAAACAGACCTGGCTCGCTAGGAAATCTTACAAACAGGCTAAACCCAGCCACACACACAGAAAACCTAAGAGCTAAAACCATGCTCTAACAACGCAAAATGACAAAAACTTGTCAATGTAACGCCCCGACATCATAAACAGCCAGATAAAGAATTAAACCAAATATCGAAAAATCGGGGGCATTGCAGTGGGCCATTTATACTTTTTCATGGGGAGCCTTAAAGGCACTCATTCCCCTACCCTTTCTTCTTTCATTGGAAGATACTCTTGTATTCTTAAAAGAAGAATTCCCATTTTTCCAGTGACCATGCATGCAACCTTGGTCATACCTGTAAGAAGAGAGGATTACCTTGTAAAAAGTTGACTGAGGCACTACATGAGCTTTGCCTTTCCCTTTGGAAAGATCAACTCTTGTGCTTCCCTTGACTACCAACTCCTTCTTACCCTTTTGAGAGGAGGACTCTATCAAGGGCAACACAACTTTAGGCTTGCTGAATTCATCCACAACTCTTCTCTCCTTTAGGAGTTTCTCTTCAAGATCCAAAATGATCTTGTCCTTCTGCCTTATGGTCTCAATTTGGATGATTGAGATGGACTTCAGTTAGCTAACTTCCCTCACTTTCTGATCCAGCAAGGATTTTGTCTCAAACTGTTGAGAGCAGCAATTAGCTGTAGAGAGATAATCTCCTCAGCCTGCATCTTGGACAACTTCTTTCTTCTTCTCAAAGCATCTAAGATTTTACCATGCTTGTCAATCAATTGATTGACATCTACCTCAGATTAAAAGTTATCTTCATCCCTGGATAAGGATGTATCAGAATCTGGACTGGTCACATGACCTGAGCAATGTGAAGAACTTGACAGATATTGTACCTATTCTGGAACAGGCTAATCCTGGCAGGATTCTTCTTCTTCTGTCATGGAAATTATCCCAAAACAACTGCATTCATCTTCTTCTTCATCGTACACCTCTGAATCACTTTCTGACTGTGACAGAGGGGCCGTGATCTCCATTCTAGCAACTGGACTATCTTCTGCTTTATCTACAATGGCACCAGGTAGCCCAATGAAGGCTTCTTCTTCTTCTTCTTCAGACTCCGAATCACTATCGGAAAGACTTACTTTCTCTGTCCCTTCCATATAGCCAGTGAGAGAATCCCACATCTCTTTGGCGGACTTACAGTGGACGAGCATCTGGAAGGTGGAGTCATCCATGACACTTACCATGATGTGTTCTGCCCTCTTGTCTATAGATGCCAAGTTAATTTAATCTTCAGACATCTCTGCATAACTCTTTGGGGGTCTGGATACTTGCATCTGATGAAGAGACCCTCATGGGAATGAAGCGTCCTTATTCAATGTGGAAACCACACATACGGTCCCACACATGATTGATATCTATGCTCCAGCTTGAGGGGGAGTGTTGAAGTATTAGACCGGGCGGCTTAGCGGTCTGATCCAGCGGTTTGTTGACCGCGCGGCCTGTGCGGTCTCTATTATTCTAGCCGCTCAGTACCGTAAATGTTTAGTCCCACATTGTTTGTACACTCTCTTTCTTATCTCCTCCATTCTATATAAGGGAGGTCATACCTTTGTAAATGATATCTTTTTTGGATAATAAAATTTCAATTATTCAAAAGTTTATTCGCTTGTTCTCTACTTTTCGCTTCTTTTCGCTACTTTCTAACATGGTATCAAAGCACACGGTCATTTCCTCCTGATTCTGTGCGCTCTCTGTTGTTCGCGACTTGTTTTCCGCGTTCTGCGACTTGATTCGCGGCTTGCCTTCTCTTCTGTCCGCGCGGCTTGTTTCTATCCGCGCGGCTTGTTTCTGTCCGCTGCCCTGTTCGCGCGGCTTGCTTCTTCTTGGTTCTCTTCTCCTACTGCTCTTTGTCGCAGCGACCTGTTTCCTTGTCTCCGCGCTCCTTGTTCTTTCCTGCCGCTCTGACTTCCTAGTCGTTGAAGTCTGTCTCTGTCCGCATGCATTGTCTCTCTACTCGCGGTTTGCTGCTGTGATCTGCCTGACCATGCGGGTTGTTCCTTTCTCACCCGCATCTTGGTCGCGGTCACCTGCTCTTCTCCTCTCTTCTGTTCGCTCGGCCTTTTCAGTCCGCGCGACCTCTTCCCCGCTGTGCCTTTGACCGCTTTCTAGCAGCTGCTGTGATCTGCCTGACCGTGCGGGTTGTACCTTTCTTACCCGCATCTTGGTCGCGGTCACCTGCTCTTCTCCTCTCTTCTGTTCGCTCGGCCTTTTCAGTCCGCGCGACCTCTTCCCTGCTGTGCCTTTGCCTCTTTCTAGCCGCTACTGTTCACGCGACTTCTTCTGTTTTCTAACCGCTACTGTTCGCGCGGCTTCTTCTGCTTGCCGGGATCTATGACTACCTCCGGTCTCACCACTACTCCTGCAGCTCCTTCTCCTCCTCCTCCTCCTTCGGGCAACCTTGGCACCCTTTCCAAGCTTGTTGGCTCCAACTATCCCGATTGGAGCGTTTCTTTCACCTTTCTCCTTCGTTCTCAACGCAAGCGTCATCACCTCACCGATGATCCTCCTCCTCGCACCTCTCCTGAGTTTGATGACTGGGATGCGAGTGATGCTCTTGTTCGCACCTGGCTGGCCAACAGCCTTTCTGATGAGTGCCTTCCCATCATTTGCCATGATGAGACGGTCAAGGCCGCCTGGCTTCACCTCGCTGCTCTCTATTCTAAGGGGGGCCAGACGTCCCGCATTTATACTCTCTATGCGGACCTCTTCGCCCGCCCTTCCATGTCACCGGCTGTGGCTTATCAGCAGGTTCAGGCTCTTGGTGCTGAAATCCTCCAGAATCGCCCCTTCTCCGCGGACTTGGCCGACCAGCACAAACACTTCCAGGAACTCCTGGTTGTTTCTTATCTTCTTCGTCTTCCCGACTCTTATGATATGATCCGCCAGCAGATCTTGGGTGAGGCAGAATCTCCAACTTTGGATGCCACTGCGGCTCGCATTGCCGCTGTTACTTCGCTCCTCCAGCGGCCTCTGTTGGCCTCCCCCCCTTCCCAGGACTCCTTTGCTCACCAAGCTCAGAGGGGGGGCCCTAGTGGCCGTGGCTCCTCTGGCGGACGGGGTTCCTCCCGGTTCCTCTGCTCTCACTGTGGTCGTACTGGCCATACTGTTGACCGCTGCTGGCAGAAACATCCTCGTCTTCGCCCTTCTGGTGATGCTCCTTCTTCGGCCTCCGCCTCTTCTAGGCCGTCTGCCTCTGTGGCTACGACGCCAGGTAGTGCCCACGTCGTTACCCAAGGTAAATGGCTGATTGACTCCGGTGCCACCAATCATATGACGGGCAACCCTCATTGCTTCTCCCGTCTTGAGACCCATGACCGCTTACCCCCAGTTCGTGTGGCGGATGGTTCCCCGTCCCCGGTTCATGGGACGGGCATGGTTCAACTCACTCCATCGCTTTGCTTGGAGGATACCCTCTATGTCCCGAAGTTCCCGTGCAATTTGTTATCAGTTACTACTTTATGCCGGCAACTTCAGTGCTCTGTCTTATTCACTCCCACTACTTGTTCTTTTCAGGACCCGAGGACCCAGTGGACGATTGCTACTGGGACTGAGAGCGGCGGCCTCTACTTCCTCGACGATGTTTCCGCTCTCTCTGCCTACTCCTCCTCCACCGATCTCCTTCAGTGGCATCTTCGTCTTGGACATCCTCCTCCTCGGCTTATTCGTCAGCTTCTGCCCCACTTACCTCCTACCAGTTCTCCGCTCAACTGTGATGCGTGTCAGCTTGGCAAACATCATCGCTCCTCCTTCCCACCGAAGCAAGGCCGTGGCTCCTCTCGCATTTTTGATCTTATTCATTCTGATGTATGGGGTCCTGCTCCTACCCTCACAGTTGGTCGGGGCAGTTCCTATTTTGTCACTTTTATCGATGATTTTACTCGATGTACCTGGGTGTATCTATTAAAAGATCGCTCTGAACTATTTTCTGTTTGGCAATCATTTTACTTTATGATTAAGACTCAATTTGCTATTTCTATTAAAGTCTTACGTTCTGATAATGCCAAGGAGTATCTGACTCATGAGTTCTCCGCGTTCTTTCACAAACATGGCCTCCTTCATCAAACGACTTGTGTTTACACCTCCCAGCAGAATGGGGTGGCGGAGCGTAAAAACCGTCACCTGCTTGATGTTGCGCGTACTCTCATGACGCAGATGCACGTCCCTCGCTCCTACTGGGGCTACGCTGTGCTCCTCGCCTGCTATCTCATCAATCGTCTTCCCTCTGTGGTTCTCCACGGCCAGACTCCATTCTCCCTTCTCTACCCCCACCAGGAACATTTTCCTCTTCCTCTCCGCATCTTTGGCTGTACGGCCTTTGTTCACACTCCCTCCTCTACCTGCGACAAGCTTTCCCCCCGTTCCACCAAGTGTGTCTTTTTGGGGTACTCTACCACTCAAAAAGGCTATTGCTGCTTTGACCCCCTTCTCCGCAAGCAGTTTGTCTCCGCAGATGTGACTTTTTTCGAAAATGCTTCCTATTTCTCTCCTTCCTCTTCTCTTCCTTCTCTTCCTTCTGATATCTCCGTTCCTTCCACACCTCTCCACGTTTTCCCACTTTCGTCTCCTCCTCCACCCACTCCTTCCCAGTCCGTCTCCCCACCCACCCCTCCACCCTCCTCTCCGCTGCCGTCTCTCTCTAGTCCCGAGCCAGCCTTCTCCGCCACGGACGCTCCGGTCGCTGACGCTCCCGTCGCCGACGCTCCCGTTGACCTGGATGTCCCCATTGCCCTTCGCAAAGGGGTGCGGGCGTGTACTCAACACCCGCTCACGGCTGTTGTTTCCTATGATCAGCTTTCTCCTTCTCGCAGGTGTTTTGCCTTGGCCATCTCTGCTACTTCTACTCCCCGTACCTACGAGGAGGCTCTCGCTCTCCCTCAATGGAAGTCTGCCATGGATGAGGAGATGGCTACTCTTACTGAACGGGGTACCTGGACCCTGGTTCCTCCTCCCGTGGGCACTGATGTGGTTGGTTGTCGCTGGGTCTTCGTTGTGAAGTTACGCCCCGACGGCACTGTGGATCGCTACAAAGCCCAGCTGGTGGCCAAGGGCTTTACTCAGACTTATGGCGTTGATTACTTTGATACCTTCTCTCCGGTTGCTCGCCTCAGCACCATCCGGGTTCTCTTTTCTGTGGCTGTTAACCGGGCTTGGGCTATTTCCCAGCTTGATGTGAAGAATGCCTTTCTCTATGGCGATCTTCAGGAGGACGTCTATATGGAGCAACCTCCTGGGTATGTTGCTCAGGGGGAGACACGTGTCTGTCATTTGAAGAAGGCCATTTATGGCCTAAAGCAGAGCCCTCGGGCATGGTTCGACAAATTCAGTGGTATTGTGGCTACCATCGGCTTTCAAAGGAGTTCGGCCGATCACTCCTTATTCATTCGCAAAACGGCCTCGGGACTGGTGGTTTTGGCCGTATATGTGGATGATATTCTCCTTACTGGCGATGACCGAGATGGGGTGGACTTGACGAAGAAGCACCTCCATCAGCACTTGGTCACGAAGGATATGGGCTCCCCAAAATACTTTTTGGGGATAGAAATCTCTCGGAAACTTGACTCCTTGGTTCTCTCTCAACGGAAGTATGCCCTTGATCTTCTACGAGAAGCAGGATTGACAGGTGCCAAACCAGCTCGTTTTCCCATGGCTGTTGGAGAAGACAAAACGTGGACGGATGATTCGTCTCTTCTATCTGATGTCACACGGTACAGACGTTTGGTAGGCAAACTCATCTATCTCACGGTGACTAGACCCGACATCGCCTACGCTGTAGGCAAGGTCAGTCAGTTTATGCAAGCTCCCAGGGAGTGCCATCTTCAGTCCGCCCTGAAGATTTTAGAGTATATCAAAGCAGCACCGGGCAGAGGGTTACTCTTTTAGAAGAATGGCCATCTGAGGGTTGAGGCCTACTCAGATTCAAGTTACGCGGATGACAAAGGCGATCGTAAATCCACGTCAGGTTTTTGTACCTTTGTTGGAGGTAATCTCGTGAGTTGGAAGAGCAAGAAACAGTCTGTTGTTTCCAGATCCAGTGCCGAAGCAGAATACCGGAGTATGGCGTCAACCACGTGTGAGTTAAAGTGGTTGCGGGCTCTCATGCTTGACCTGGGCGAGGTATATGACTGTCCTCTCCCTATGTTCTGTGACAACAACGCCACTATACACATATCCAGAAATCCGGTCTTCCATGAGAGAACAAAGCATATAGAGGTTGACTGTCACTTCATTCGGGAAGAGATTTTGAAGAAACAGATTTGTACTCCTTTTGTCACCTCTGACAAGGAGTTGGCAGATATCTTCACCAAGCCAGTTTCTACTTCCTTCTTCCGCATTTGTGACAAGCTGGGCATGATTGATATCTATGCTCCAGCTTGAGGGGGAGTGTTGAAGTATTAGACCGGGCGGCTTAGCGGTCTGATCCAGCGGTTTGTTGACCGAGCGGTCTGGCGGTCTCTCTGAAGCCTGGAGACCGGGCGGTCTATCGGTCTACCTCTACGGCCTGTTCTATCCTGCTGGAGTTGCCGAGCGGTTAACCCATCTGTCTAACCGCGCGGCCTGTGCGGTCTCTATTATTCTAGCCGCTCAGTACTGTAAATGTTTAGTCCCATATTGTTTGTACACTCTCTTTCTTATCTCCTCCATTCTATATAAGGGAGGTCATACCTTTGTAAATGATATCTTTTTTGGATAATAAAATTTCAATTATTCAAAAGTTTATTCGCTTGTTCTCTACTTTTCGCTTCTTTTCGCTACTTTCTAACATTCAACAGAAGCAAAGACTCTAGGATCACTGGTTTCCATGATCTACCTGATCCTTTCTTTCCATGTCCCAAAGTTCTCCTTGCTGCATACTTGAAGATCCATTGAGCTCCACTCCTTATGAGTCTCTTTTGAACCCACAAGTATAACCCTTTTAGCTATCCTTTGAGGTCTACTCAGACTGTTAAGTCCTTTTTTAGTAACCTCCCTATGATACCACATGAAAGTCTTGGAATCAAGGATAGCTAAATCACCTAGAGGGGGGGGGGGGGGGTGAATAGGTTATTGGTCTCTTTTTGAATTCTTTTAAATATCTTATTTAAGAGCTATATATATTAGTTGTTTTATGCTTTCAAGATATACACAACCTGCACAATGAAAACAACATAGAAAAGTACACAAATATTTATAGTGGTTCCCCAATTGGGTACATCCACTTTCCCTCCCACCTATCCAACTATCTTGTTGGACAAGACACAAACTCCTCCAAACTGCTCCTAAGAGCTTACACCTCAGATCCCTCAGGATTTCTAAGTCTCCTCCAAGACTTACTTCTTAGCCACAAAGGCCTAGAACTCAGTGGTCAGCAGACAACCTACCTCAGGCTATTACGCCTATACTCAGGATGGGAGGACAACCCCACCTCAAATACACAAAGGATCCTACCTCAGAGCTCTACAGTGCTCCTACACTCAGTGAACCTCAAGACACCTATTTCAACCTTATCACTAAGGCCTACAACTCAAGCTTTTCAGCCCCATAACTTCAGGCACAAGACCCTACTCTCAGAGTGCTGCAACACTCCTACAACTAAGTACCCCTCCAGGTACCTACCTTAGTGCCCCTCTAGTCACCTACAGCTTAGTGACAAACTTGTCACCTACCTCAAGAACAAATGCCCTACACTCAAAGAGCAGCACTCTCCTACCTCAGGCAATTAAGCCCTACAGCTCAGATCCACACTTGGATCCTACAGGATGAAGGTGGGTTGATGGATATTCTTAACACAAGAGATGTCTCTCTATGTCAAGCCTCTTGACTGAGATATACTCAGCCCAACAATGACTACAGGAGTTTATTTCCAGAGTATACCTTCACTGAACTAAGAAGTACTTATTCCTAACTACTTCCACACCAACAAGTAATTACTTGAGCTGGAGGTGATTTGCAGAGCAATGTTTTGCCTCTTACTGAACTGAGCCTGAAGCTCATTCCTAACTACTACTTCACAGCACCAGGGATTTTTCCTGCTGGTTAGTGAAGTTACTATATCTAATTGCCACTACCTGAGCTGAGAAAATCTCAGCTCTACTTTCCAGACTAGGATAACTCTGCCTCTTCTTCCTTTCCTAGGTTGAGGTGATTCAGCCCTGACTTTGACTCCTGATAAAAATTCCCCTGAGTCTTCCTTCAGATCTATGCTT